>OX276395.1:16085593-17304691 GCA_946251805.1 Cybosia mesomella
GAATTTCTCTGTTGTTCAGGCAGGAAAAAAAAAATACCCCACATAACCGCGCGGCGCGGGGACGCCGCGCGGTTATGTGGGGCTCTCACCACACTAAAACAACCTGCCGTGTGCCATACACCGCGACTTAGTGAGTGAACCGTCGGAAATACTACGCACTCATCGACGGAACACTCATGCGCCGGCCCGCAAGGTGCGGTGCGGGCCCGTCTCTAGGCGATGTCCAGACACACCGGGACATCACCCCTTCGCGGGGGGCTCTACTGCGGGTGGAGGGCAAACCCCGGCCCATCCACCCGCGGCCTCACTAGGGCGGCATGAGGCGCAGGCATCTGCGCGCACGCCGCCCAGCTCGCGGGTGGCGGATCGGATCCGCGAGGCCGTCTGCCTCTCTGATCCTCTCCGCCGCCTCCTTCTGTGAGATGACATCCTCGCAGAAGGACGCGACCGCGGTAAAACTCCTCTCGCTGCGTGCCATGGAGCGCAGGATGGCCGGCAGCGAGAGGTCGACTCCCACTATTGCCACGAGATCACGGCGCTGCACCGCCCAGGCCGGACAAGCCTCGAGCGTGTGCTGCGCCGTGTCCTCGCGGCAGATAGTGATGACAGGCGGGAAACGATTCCCTCCTGGCGACCGAGTACAGATACTTTCCGAAGCAGCCGTGCTCGGAAAGCATCTGAGTCAGTCGAAAGGAAAGGGTCCCGTGCTGTCTCTCCGTCCACTCGACAATGACCGGCTGGAGCGCCGCCACGGTGCGATGACCTGCACTCGGGGACTCCAGCCGGGACGACCATTTAGCCATAATGGCTTGGCGGTCGGCATCTCGCCACCCGCGGACCTCTTCGGGCGGAGGCCAACTGCCACTATCCGCCCGATGCTGCGTCGTCAGTCGATATACGATATAAAGTGAGGGCCTATTGCGGGCAGTCAGGGCGTCCGCCCACACCGGTGCGCCGTACAGCGCCATTGACCGGATCACCCCGGTATACAACCGTCGGCAGCCGATACTGGCTCCGCCCAGGTTTGGCAAAACCCCCCCCCCAGGGCGGACGCGGTGCCGACGAGTCTCGGGGCGAGCCTACGGAAGTGCTCATCGAAGTGCCACCTGGAGTCGATTAATAGGCCCAGATACTTAATCTGGGCCGCCACCGGTACGAGGACCGAACGGATCTCGATCGAGGCGCGGGGCGGCGGGCGGCGATAAGGCCCGTGAAAGAACACGGCCTCCGTCTTCTCAACCACCACCCGCAGGCCCAACGCCTCAATACGTCCGACCACCTGGGAGACTCCCACGGTGGCCAAGTGCGCCGCCTCCTCGAAGCTTTCCCCCGGGGCCGTGACGAGAGTGTCATCCGCGTAGCAGATGACACCCAGCCCGGGAGGAAAGACTCCGCGGAGGACCCAATCATAGCCGATGTTCCACAGGAGTGGCCCTAAGACCGACCCCTGAGGAACACCGCACGACACGGGTCGCTGCAGCACACGTCCGTCGCAGTCCTCGTACAATACACGCCTCTCCTGCAGATAGTCTGCCACTAGCCGCCTCAGGTAGACGGGCACCCCGTGATAGCGGAGCGCCTCCCCGATGCAGCTGAACGGCAGACTATTGAATGCGTTGGCGATGTCCAAAGACACCGCCAACATCACTCCGCCGCGGCTCACAACCTCCTCGGCAGCAGCCCTCAGATGCAGGATTGCATCGACCGTCGAACGCCCCGTTCTGAAGCCGAACTGTGCGTCCGACCGGTCGGACCCCACTGTAGTGAGATGCTCGACGATGCGGGCAGCGAGAATTTTCTCGAACAACTTACCCGCCTCGTCGAGCAGCACTATGGGCCTAAAGGCTGATGCCGAATTGGCGGGCCGTCCAGGCTTCTGCAGGAGTACCAGCTTCCCGCTTTTCCAGCAATCAGGGAACCGGCCGGACGCTAGGCAGGCGTCCAGCAGTTCCCTGAGGCGGTCCTCCATGTGGTCGAGGGCCAGGGCCAACACACGGGCAGGAATCCCGTCAGGCCCGGGGGCGGTGTTCTTTGAACGAATTCGCAGAACGGCCACCCCCACCTCCGCCTCCGTGACGGGCGGAACATCCTCCCCTACAACCCCCTCGTCCTCGGCCACAGGAGCCATGGACGGGGGTGTATGCTCCGCCCGATCCGGGAAAAGGCCCTCGACCACTTCCGCCAGGAAGCTGGGCTGGAGAGTCTCCGTGAGGGGGGGGCCCTGCGCGCGGAGCTTGTCACGCGCCGCGCGGTAAGGGCGACCCCAGGGGTCACTGTTCAGACTCTCCAGCATTTCGGCTCTGCTGTTTAATAACTTACCTAGCCTAACCTTACCCTATTGGCGTGTTCTTCCTCTCTATAATTATTTACGTTACTAAAGCCATAGGAAGTAATAACTGTGTAAAGGACGGTTTCGTGATAACGTAGACATAATTTTCAGGCAATAATTCAATTAAATAATAATTTTATACTCCACAACAACGCTAACGATAGTTCTCTCACCGCAAAAATCTCAGTGAGTAGAAATACGATAGCTAGCAGTCAAGTGAAACGATAAGAAAACGATACTATCAATCAAAAGTGGGTTCGTGCTGCCGATTCTCATACTTACGCTATAGTTTTTGTACGCTATACCATTACGATATACGACACTACTTGGTTCGTGCTATTAAATTTTAGTTCCTTAAACGACAGTAGTGGCGCTGTTCGAGTTTTCATACAAAATAATTCAAATACGATTACAACACCGATCACGAGAGTGGTTCGTGCTTAGGGTACAGTAATCAAACGAGTTTAGTTGTTTTCGCCGCGAATAATGAACACCCTCTAACGTGAACCTATATTTGTTGGATACGGGTCAAATTATCGACACATACCCTTTTTTTTCTATTTTTCGTGCGGAAATCCCTTCGGATACCCCCCGCCGGCCAGCGGGGGTGGTTATGTCGGGCTTGAACTGACTAAAACCGCACTCCGTCTCGGGTCTTAAGACGCCGGGGTGTAAGGTTGCCCATAGAGCATATCCCTCGCACCCCGACAGACCCTGGGCCATCTCCGGTTTCGAGGTGGCCCTTTAGGGTTTGGGAACCACGGTGTCCCCGTCTTGCCCCGGTTTGGGGGAGGGGCGCTAGTCGCCCCACCGTCCCAGCCTGCTTCTGCTGGGGTGACAGGCGGCTTCACCGGCCACCACCAGGCCTGCGCTCATGGAGGACGGAGGTCGGTAAGCGACCTCCGGTGCCTGAGTCGCCTGCGACGCGCGGCGAGCATATTACGGGCTCGGCGGGCCGGGAGAGTTCTAAATCTCTCCCGGGCGCGCTCCGCCATCTCCTTCGCGAGCATTACGTGCTCGCAGAAGGAGGTGGCGGCGGCCCACGCGCTAGCGTTCCGCTCCATTGCCGCAATCATGCTGCCGAGCGAGAGGACTCCCACCCCGATGGCTGCCACGAGGTCACGCATCGGCGCCTCCCACGCCGCGCAGTCCGTCAGCGTGTGCAGTCCTGAGTTCTCGCTCGCGTCGCTACACATATACATATACATACCTACCAATCTCATGTACATATATGACTAACAAATTTACCGTACGATTCACTGTTATTATGTTGCCCCCTGGTATAAATCGTATTACCGGTTGCTCAATGCAACAGCTTAGTTAAAAGATAAAGTCTATACAAAATCTGTAAATAAGACAATTTTTGTCGGTAAAAACTAATCGATAATATGGTGCTTTGTTCATTTACCTCAGGAATTAAAACAAGGGATTTAGTGCAGGGTGCGACTGAAATAAATTGAGCTGAGCGAGCAGGACTCTTACTTGAAAATAAGACATCTTACTACGGTCGCGCGCTTAGCTAAGGCCGAGCGCTCGTGAAACTATTTTTCGATGATTATTCCTCAATGTACCATTGGGCATGAACCATCTCGCTTCAAAAATCTCCTCAGTGTCCACACTATCACCATGGTAAATTTGGTTAAGATCGCGAGAGTGGTTACGGAGGAGTTTAGCCACCAACAAACGGCTATGCCGTGTATAAGAATTAAAACAGTTATATTACGGCCATCATCTGTTAATTTTACTAATGTTATTACGATTGATTCTATGGCCTTATTATTAAATAAGATAATGTCTATAGTTACTATGGCGGCAACAAAACAGTTACTATGGCGGCAACATAACGAACACAATTTCTGCCGGAAATATATATTTTTTTCCTATTCCGTTGGTTATTATTTAGTCTACAAACACTTGCAACAACAGAAATACTGTGGAACACTGGATACAGATATTTTAAAAATGATTGGTATCAGGGAAATAATGGAATTATCACAAGCTTCTATTCAAAATCACAAATGAAAAGAAAAACTAAAGTTTAAGGTTTGCAACAACGCGACATTTGAAAAACTGCTTTCTTTCAGCGACAAACCGTCCATTCAGAGGGAATGCAATCATGGTTGAATTGTGACCATTATTAGTTCTATTCAGACCAAATCTACTTTTGAACTCTCGATGCGGTGGAATGCTTGATGGCTTGCCGGACCTAATAAAAGACATTATTACATTTTGCCACCATGAAAAAATACATTCACATATTCTGAATAATAAATACTAAACCGACATAGCTCGGCACAAACAATAATAAATAAGCACTTATCTCACAAACAATTTTATAGAAATACATTCCATAAGACCATATTGCTAAGGATGTTGTTGTGGAATCTCTTGAATCGTAAATAACAAATGGGAGAAAATAAAACTTTTCCGCCACATCATCCTGTTTATATCGAGATTGTAAGGTGAGCTACTGTACTACATCCTGTATACATAGTTATCTACAGGTTGGTAGCAAGTCTCAAGACAACATTGCCGCTTCAACCATTTTACCTGGAGTTCAGGGTATTTTCTGTGTGATGATAATAATTTTTTTGGAGATAGATAAATAGTATAAAATGAATTATGGTCATCATTCTATATAAGAGCTTAATTTAAAATGGTGACAAATGTGTTATTCACGTCCGAAAATAATTTCTAGAGTTCTACCAAAAAAGACTGCCTCGATGGCGCAGCAATAGCAAGTGGCAGCTAAAAGAATCAGGTTGAAAGTTGTCACGCTATAGGCTCACGTAAAAGTTATTTATACACCTCAGTGTACCCCTTCGGAGATATATACGCAACGTTTAACAATATAATATTGTGACGAAATTTATTTTCCTGACATGTTTAGCGATTTGACAAGTTTAGCGGGTTTAAATCAAAAGTTTCGAGAAGTTTCTGTAATTTAATGGTGACAACACTGCCCCGAGGGCAGGTTCCTGTACCCAAACTGAAATGTCACTGTGAATGTTAAAATTAAAGTTTTGCAAAACAGATTAGATGGAATCGTAGCTCGTTTACAACCACGTACTTGTCTACGATACTACGGGCGTTTTCGATCAAATTGGAATGGATAACAAACTTCAATGTTGTAATTAAGTTTCACTACTTAGTTTTATCTTCTTTTCTTAACTCGATAAGTGCAGAGTTCCTGAAATACTGGCTCAGGTGCAGCACGTCTCTGAGTTACGAAGCGGTGAAAGTTAAATAAAATAAAGACTCAGGCAAAAATTAGCGCTGATATTTTTAATGAGCTTTTCTTATGAAATTTAATCTGCAAAACGTCATTGTCACTTTCTTGCCCTTTTCATTAACACAAGGCTACGCTATGATTTCTTGCATCATTTACGAGTACTATCAGTTGCCCGCAGCTACGTCCACGTTAAGTACGGAAAATGTCAAGGTATTTTTCCTTCCCCAGCCCCGACCCGAACTCGTATAAAGTAAATTCATCATTAAAGATTCTATTCTTCTATACTAATAGATTATTATAAACAGAAAGGTCCTTTTCACGCCAGTTTTTGTTTGTGGTTTTAGTGGTTTTACTTCTCATCACGATGTTGACTATGCACGTGGTCTACCGAACTGCAAAATTACGTAAAGATCGGCCTGCCTTGTAATTTGAATTTAATTATAAATTACAAGGTTCGAAATAATTATAATTTATAAACCCTTTTAAATTGTTTTCATTTTGTTGTCATACTACATAGAATAAAAACGTCTTTCAAAGTCGATATGATTAGTGCGCGTTTATGCTAAATTATAACATTTTATTGGTGATTCATAAAGTTGGTGCCACCTGAGACCTCCTTCTGCGAGCAAGTAATGCTCGAGAAGGAGGCGGCGGAGAGAGGCCGGGAGAGATTTAGAACTCTCCCAGCCCGCCGAGCCCGCAACATGCTCGCCGCACGGCGCAAGCGACACAAATGCCGGCGGTCACTCAACGACCTCCGACCTATCTCGAAACCGGAGATGACCCTGGGTCAGCCAGGGTGCGAGGGAAATGCCTTATGGACCACCTTACACCCCGGCGTCTGAATACCCTAGATGGCGTGCGGTTTTAGTCGGTCCGAATCCGACGTAACCACCCCCGCTGGCCGGCGGGGAGGTATCCGGCGGGATTTCGGCAGAAGAGAAAAAAAAAGGTACCTACTGAGACTTTCCTCAGTACCGACGACATGGGGGAGTGGGTGCGTAGAATAGTATTTGCGTAGGAAAATTGCTTGCCTGAATAAACATTCAGACGAAAGTCAGTTTGAAGTAGTTTTCATTTATTCCATGAAGTTTTTAAGCAATTCATTTTTTTTTTACGTGCTGAAATCCCTTCGGATACCCCCCCGCTGGCCAGCGGGGGTGGTTATGTCGTGTATCGACTAAACCGCAATAATTTCGCCACCTATTACATTGGGACCTTAACATAACTGGCGAACCGTGGGTGTGTAATACACTTCTGCCTACCCCTTCTGGGATACAGGTGTGAAGTTATGTTATGTTATGTTTAAGCAATTAGTAAAAAAAAAACTCCACCGTTGCAATATCTAGCACGTGTTCAGTTAATGCAGTTGGTCAAAGTTTTCCCCTAGTAAGTGACTGGACTCGGATTCAAGTCTCTTACTGGGTGTTCTCTTTTTTCGATATAAATCTATAGTTTTCATTTCTTTATGCTTACTTTGTAACACATAAATTAAATGTTTTTCCAAGCACGTGTATGTATCACAATGTATGCAAAGGTACTTCACCTACCTTCTTGTTATCTGAAGGGAAAGGGGAAGGAAATGAATTTCCTGCTTGCTGAATTGCAATCGCTTTGGCTGTCTACACAAAAGCCGCCGGCGAGCCGGCGCAAACCCAGCGGCTACAGAAAGTTGTGCCGCAAGCAAATGTAACTTATTCGTGAACTGGCGCGAGTGGCACCTTCCAATTCTACTTATATTCCAAAATGAAGGTCTAGACCTTGCCCGGCGTGTTAAGCCAACGGGCCGGCGGCTTAGATGTGTAGGCAGCCTTAGATTTTAGGAGAATATCACTGCCATTGTATTCCCAAGGGTTTACACTATAAAGATCCGTAAAGTGTTAGTGATAAGTTTATCTCCGTCCGTTAAGCGTTTACCATCATCGAACATCAAGTGGTAACTGCGAAAATGCACCCGTCACAAAGCAACTTGTGGGTAAATATTTGAATCTAGTGCAAATTCAGTACACATGAAATAAACCAAATGAAACCAAACAAATCATTATATTTTCTATTTTTTACCGACTTCGAAAAGAAGGAGGTTCAGTGTTTTTTATTGTAATATTTCGTCTATATTGATTATTTTTACACGTTAAAAAAATACTTATTTCAAAAGGCCGTATACATTGGTGCCGGTTCTGTTGCAAAACTCTCTAAACTAGACTACCATTTTATCTAGGAAGGCGCTCGTGTACCACGAAGTGGCTCTCGACCTCCGCCGCATAGTCGGGCGTATTTGACAGAGAGAGCCTTCATGTACCCAACCGTGACCGGTCTTGGACGACGTGAGATGTCGTGTGGTGTTCCGCAGGGATTAGTCAATATATGCGCTCTGGCGCCTTACAAAAATATGTAATGCTAAGATTGCTTTGCAAGCGTACCACGGATATGTCGCTTCAAACATAAGGTACTGTATTCCTATTTGGGGCAATGCCACAAATATAAACAGAGTTTTTATTGCGCAGAAGCAATGTATACGTGCTATCTGCAATGTTGAGCCACTATGCTCATGTAGACCTCTGTTCCGCCGTCTTAAAATTCTAACGGTGAAATCGATGTATATATTTGAATGCGAAATATTTGTAAAGAACCATCGTCACCTCTTTAAGAAATTTGGAGAACATTATAATTTTAATACCAGCGCACGATAAAAAAAAAAAAAGGTATCCTGATAGGCTAGTTCTGCCAAATATAAATACCACATATTATCATTCCAACTGCTACCCTATGACAATTAATATATATAACAAATTACCAAATAAAATAAGAGACCTGCCGCTAACCAAATTTAAAAATAAACTATATGTGTGGTTAGCAGACAAATGTTTTTATACGGTAGATGAGTTCATGAATGACACAAAATAAGACATTATTTAGATTAACACATATTTATTACAAATGTGTTATTGAAGGACATACTTATTAACAATTGACATATTTTACTAAGTTTTTATTTTTTTGTGTATAATCTATGACATTCAATTTCAATGATTCAAGGATTACAAATGATAATATAATGAATAAATTTGAAAAATAAATTGACAATGAATAAATAAAAATTTGCATGCCTAATATAGGCGAAATATGATAAGGACTTTATAGATTTAGGAACCAATTGTAACCATATTTCATGCGAATAAATGATCTTTCTTTCTTTCTTTCTTTCAAAGTCAAAAACCATTTATTCTGTATAGACCATTAATACGGCGCTTACAAAACGTCATAAAAAAAATTAATCTAATGTTTGGCAAATGGACCACCGGTTCGAAACGCGGCCCTGTCCTGAGAAGACTCCGGCAAGAAACTCAGCGGACTGTTCTTTTTTTGGTCTATTTACAAACATATTTACCTAACCTAAGTACAATATTTCATTTGAGTAGCATAGAGAGAGAGCAAACAGTTCATATCCAAGCTTGTTTGTCGTCTAAATAGTCTTGAAATTTATAGTAGCCTTTTTGGCAGAGTTTACTTTTAATTTGGCTTTTAAATTTATGAAGAGGTAGATTCTTCATTTCACTAGCAAGCTTGTTGTAGAAGCGTATACAATTACCCTGAAAGGAATTACTAATCTTGTGGAGTCGACTATTATAAACCACAAGATTGTTTTTATGTCTAGTATTTACATTATGTATATCACAAAGCCTTAAAAAATTGGAAATGTTTCTTCTAACATACAAAAGATTTTCAAAAATATATTAGGAAACTACAGTTAGAATGTTTATTTCTTTGAACTTTTCTCGGAGGGAGACTCTTGGGCCCAACTTATAAATTGCCCGCACCGCCCGCTTATGCAGTACAAAGATTGTATTTAAATCTGCGGCATTACCCCAAATGAGAATTCCGTAGCTCATAATACTATTTAGTCCTGGGGCCACTTCTGTGGAACATCGTGTACCACTCGGTGCTTCGCGGTGAGTTCGCAGACGGTTCCGCCGTCACGTACTACGCGGACGACACGCTCGTGATGGCATGCGAGGCGACGTATCGTGAATTAACCCTGAAGGCCACGACCGCGGTTGCCCAAGTCGTGGAGCGGATCAGGCTGGGTCTCGAGGTGGCTCTGCATAAAACGAAGGCCCTATTCTTTCATAGGCCTTGGAGTAAGTCACCTCCGCCACCGGAGGGATCCAGTCTCATCGTGGGAGGCAATCGCATCGGCATCAATCCCTAAATTTGGGGCTCGTGCTCGACAGCCGATGGGACTTCGGGGAACACATCCGAAGTCTGGTCCCCAAATTGAAGGGCACAGCTGTCACTCTGGCGCGGCTGCTGCCCAAGATGAGGGGGCCCGATGATCCCTGCAGCAGACACTACGCGGGGATCGTGCGGTCCATGGCCCTATATGGGTGCCCAATATGGACGGAGGCTCTGAAGGCCAGAAGTATGCGGACGCTGCGCGCTCCGCATCGGGTGATGACCAAGAGCGTCATCCGCGGGTACCGCATGATCTCCTTCGAGGCGGCGAGTCTCCTTGCCGGAACTCAACTCCACCATAGGACCTGGAGGCGAGAGCCCTTCCGCAACTGTACCAGTGGCGAAAGGAGACGCGGGAGCAGGGGCCGAACCCTGAACCTCGAGAAATCGAGGCCGTGCAGTCCCAGCTCCGCCAGGCCATCGTGGTGGAGTGGAAGGGACGACTTGGGCGACCAAACGTAGGGCACGCCGCAATAGCGGCGGTAAGGCCCATTATGGAGGCTTGGCTAGAGAGGCGGACACGGAAGCCTCTCGTACCAACTGACGCAGGTGATCTCCGGTAAGGGGAGCTTCGGGGACCACCTGCATCGAATTAGGAAGGAGCCAACATCTGAGTGCTATCATTGCGACGCGGGTGATGACTCGGGGCTGCACACGCTGGCAGAGTGCCTGGCGTGGGAGGTACCGAGACGTGACCTCGTGGCAGCCATCGGGGTGGGAGTCCTCTCGCTCCGTAGCATGATTGCGGCAATAGTGCGGAGTGCGAGTGCGTGCGCTGCCACCGCCTCCTTCTGCGAGCATGTAATGCTCGAGAAGGAGATGGCGGAGCACGCCCGAGAGAGCCCACTACATGCTCGCCGCGAGTCGCAGGCGACTTAGGCGCTGGAGGTCGCTTAACGACCTCCGTCCACTATAAGCACAGACCTGGACACAGGTAAGGCCGCCTGACACCCCAGCAGAAGCAGGTCGGGACGGCGGGGCGACGAGGCCCCAGAGGAACCGGAGCATGACGGGGACACAGTGGTTCCCAAACCCGAGGGGGCCATCTGGAAATCGGAGATGGCCCCGGTGTCAGTCGGGGGGCAAAGGAAATTATTTATGGGTAACCGTACACCCCGACTAAAACCGCACGCCGTCTCGGGTCTACAGACGCCGGGGTGTAAGGTTGCCCATAGAGCATATCCCTCGCACCCCGACTGACCATGGGCCATCTCCGGTTTCGAGATGGCCCCCTCGGGTTTGGGCACCACGGTGTCCCCATCTTGCCCCGGTTTGGGGGAGGGGCGCTAGTCGCCCCACCGACCCGGCCTGCTTCTGCTGGGGAACCGTACACCCCGGCGTCTGTAGACCCGAGACGGCGTGCGGTTAAAGTCGGTTCAAGCCCGACATAATCGCCCCCGTTAGCCGCCGGAGCGGTATCCAAGGGGAATTCCGCACGAAAAAAGAACGCGAACATTCGCCTGTAAGGTAACGTTGCAGAATCGAACATGCGATACATCAGTGAGGAAGGGGTAAGTGGAGTGAAGTGCAGTGCAGTGGAGTGGAGCGGAAAGTGGAGAGTTGAGTAGAAAGTGGAGAAGGAGAGTGGGGACTGGAAAGTGGAAAGTGGAGTGTAGTGTAGATGAGAGTGGAGTGGAGGGTGAAGTGGAGAGTGGAGTGTAGAGTGGAGTGAAGTTACCAAAACAGCGCATCCTGACACGGAAAGATTAGGTTAGAAGTGTGGGTATACACTTCTAACCTAATCTTTCCGTGTCAGGATTCGTGTTAAGTTACTTGTGTCAAAGCACGAAGAAATTGTAGCCCTGCGATGGGGCGCACTGGCTACATCATTCACTCAGCTAGAAAGACATCCTCGCCTGCAACATGGTACTCCTTTATATTGACGGACGAGACTCTGGTGTAGGTTTGCCTCTCGGGGTTGGAAGGTCAGACGGCAGTCAGTCCCATAAAAACCGTATAAACTAAATTAAAAGGAGTAGTAAGTGACTTCCGAACTCGGAGTTGACATGGGATGGGATGCAACCGAGACCAAAGTTAATATGTTGTTGATTTTACATTCACTAAAAAAGGGAGAAATTAACAATATTAGTAAAAAAAAACAACCGAATTCAATAACCAAAAAGATAAAAACATATACATGTTTATGTTTTATGTTGAAATGATACTAAGTTGAAATTACCTAAACATTACTTACTTTAAACATTTTTATTTAAAAAAAAGGAATACTGACAAATTTATGTAACATAACATAATATAACTTATTATACGTAGGCAGAGGTGTATTACACAACCAAATCTATTTATTAAGATAATAATGTTAAATATAATGACGCTTACCCAAAGAAAGATACACGATACTTACACGAAACTTTCACTGAGCAATTTCAGTTCACTGAATTTTTAGTTGCAAACGAGGCTAGCACAAGTAGTTCTCGAATCGTTATATAGCTCTATTGGATGATGCTGCTTTTATTGCATTTCGTTATGGTACTTGACTATCATACTTTGAATCTAGTAACCCAATTTGGCACGGAGTCTATTAGACTACTCTGTTTTTTTTCTACTTCTGCGATAATTATTTTGATGAGTAGATTACCAACGTATGTTACGTATTTACATAATTATTATATTCTAATTATTATTTTTTTCTATATTTAGGATACGTCAATTTGACTTCACCTCGCCAGATGGTAAGCTGAAGGTAAAGTCTCAGGAAAGAGGGTCACCATTACATACACGTACCATGTTAACAATAGTGGCACTCAGCTTGACGGCCTCATCAGAAGAGGATTGTCGTCGCAGCACCGCGTGACACCCACCGGTCCCAATAGTGCTGCGACCACAATCCCCCTGCCCGGCTATGCATTTGCTGACCCCTGAACGCAATCAAACCGAAAATGGATTACCTACTATGGAGGGTTTTTCGCAATCGTGCACGGTGGTACCTACCCGGCCGAAATTTGTGACAAATTTGTGTCATCAAATTTCTACCACCAGTAACCTATCCTTTATACCTATCCTTTCACATCTCAACTTTTGATACTGAAATTGTATGAGCGTATATCAAATTACGCGGCTTATCACAGAACTGTATCCGTTTTATTATATTTTAGAGTTTGAAGATACAGTAACTTTACACAAAGAAGACTAATAACTAATGCAACCCAAATATAATGTAGATCTAAGTAATTTCATAAGATTATCAGACAATTAATTATTTTAATCATAACAAGGATGCTTCCTCCTCCGCCGTCATTGTGACGTAAAATTAATCTAAGATCTTCAAGTATCCCCAGCCAGGATTGTAATAGCCTCGTGACCACATCTAACAGTAATCCTTTGAAGTATTAAACTCCCACTTAATATAACTTGAACAATGCGCCGACCCGTGGCTCAGCAGTAACAATGGTAAAACTTTTCATTCTAAGACTCCGTTTTATATCTGCCTGGACCCTTTTGTTGTTCCTCGCGACGACGCTGCGTATTAGATAAACGGGAGAACCCTTGTAATGATGCCAACAATACTAATTTTAATGAAACTCGATCGCTTCCTGGTGAATACGTCAAATTACAACAAGCTATCCTGATTAAAAGGTAAAATTTCACTCCATCAACAATTTGGTTTCGGTCTCTAGTTTCATATAACCCTAGTCGGTACAGCAAAGCATTTGATCTTTAGTTGCTACACAATTATTTTACGAGTAAAAATTACCTCGATGAAGCATGAAGGGTTGACTTGTCTTTCAAATATAAATTCCAATTTTAAACATTAGTTTGCCAGTTCTCTATAACCATAGAACTGAAAGATTGTTGAAAAATGGATTATGGTTATTTAAGCTACCAAAATAAAAAAACGTGCCACATAAATGGGATTCATAGTATGTTCATGGGTCTGTGTATGTCTGTTTGGCCTCCTATGTATATGTGTATATGTATACTCATATTTGACTATATAAAGTGAAGAGCCTGCTCTACAATAGCTACGTAAGAAACAGCATTGTCCGATATAGAAATATCAAGAAATGTGAACCGAAAAGTTTTTCAGCAAAACGGTGGTTAGCCTTGTATCAAACATGAATGACGAGGATACGGAAGACTTGATAAGCGGAATCGGGACATTTGTGTTTATTGTAATCTGTGATAAATATTATATTCTTGATCGGTTAACACTACATACATATATTATTACACTATCTATATTTTTCTTGGCTGGGCATTATCTGTACTGTGGTGGCCTCTTCGTTCTTTTTACTCGTAGTATCGATAGATGTATTTTTATGTTATAAAAAAAATAAAGTTGCTTATAAGTTGCTAGTGCCTAGTTAATTGATATTCCACTATTCCAACACAATTTAATCACAAAACTTGTGGTTATCCTGTATATTACACTATCTATATTTTTCTTGGCTGGGCATTATCTGTACTGTGGTGGCCTCTTCGTTCTTTTTACTCGTAGTATCGATAGATGTATTTTTATGTTATAAAATAAATAAAGTTGCTTATAAGTTGCTAGTGCCTAGTTAATTGATATTCCACTATTCCAACACAATTTAATCACAAAACTTGTGGTTATCCTGTACGAACGCCACACTAGAGGCTTTGTTGTTTGTCATAAAAAAAACGACGGGTTGCACTCCGGGAGTGCCGGCAGAAGTGAAAACTCGAATATTAACGTTGTTCATTTTTGATATTTTGGAATGGTTAGGGAATAATTTTGCACGAATTGCTTTAATTATCAGTATAAAAGTACTATCATTTATGTTGTACCATACAATATTCATTTATTGCACTATCGTACACAAACATGACAATTTATATTACATTAAAAATTTAACACTTCAGAATTATTACAAATATTTTACATCAAAAAGTTTATCTCTCAGAAAAATCAACTTCCTACCATAATTTCAACGACTTTTTCACCATCATTATTACCAGAACCATCATCGCCAATATATTAACTAGGTCTGCAAGGCGAATCACTGCTTGCAATGTTGAGCAGAGTGAGACATCGCGAATCAGATTTTGAAAATTTTGAACAGTGATCATTCCTCCGTGGCAAGTCCGATTTTGAAAATTCTTTTTGAAAGTCACAACTCTGGACATGCTTTCTGAGCGTGTAAACTTTGGTCACAGTGTCTCGACCCCTCCATGGGACCCCTCCATGGGACCTGGAAGCGAGAGCCCTTGCGCTGCTGTACCAGTGGCGCAAGGAGGCGCTGGAGCGGGGCCATAGGCCGGAGCCCCGAGAAATCAGGGCTCAGTGGTTCCTGCTCCGCCAGGAACTCATGGAGACATGGAGGGTGCGACTTGAGCACCCAAGGTGGGGGGAATCCACCATTGCGGCGGTGAGACCGATCATGAAGGAGTGGTTGGAGAGGGACCATGGGGACCTCTCCTACCGGATGTGCCAGATGGTTACCGGACACGGGTGTTTCGGTAAGTATCTGTGGCGCATCCACCGGGAGACAACGCCGCAGTGCCAGCACTGCGAGGATCCTGGCGAAGACACGGCGCTCCACACGTTGGTGGAGTGCCCTGCGTGGGCGAGTCAACGCCGGGATCTCGTTGCGGTTCTGGGCGTGGACGTTCTCTCGTTGGAGACCATGGTGAGGGCCGTGGTCTCCGACGGGAGCAAGTGGCACGCCGCCGCCTCTTTCTGCGAGCAGGTAATGCGCGCGAAAGAGACGGCGGAGAGGGAGCGGGAGAGAACCCTGCCCGTCGAGTTTCGCAGTCTGCGGCGAGGACGCCGCAGACTCATCTACGCCCGGGACTACCGACCTCCATGATCGGGGCCTGAGGACGGCAGTTGGCCGACTCGCCGTCCTTACAGAAGCAGGCCGTGGCGGAGGCGTGTCGTGTGTGCCCTACACACGCCTGCCAACTCACGGAAGCGGGATAAAACCCGACCCCACCAGGCGAGGCCGCGGTGGCGGCCAAAGTCCGCCGGCAACCCTGGGGTTATCCTTTCGAGGGCTTACCCGGGGTGCCCGGCAACGGACATTTGGGGAGGACACCGTGCGGTTTTAGTCGAGACACGACATAACCATCCCCGCTGGCCAGCGGGGGGGGTATCCGAAGGGATTTCCGCACGTAAAAAAAAAAAAAAAAAAAAACAGTGTCTCGAGTATTATGTTATTATGTATTTATTTATTTATGTACGGTTATTATGTAATTCCATCTGGAATTTTTTTAACGGTGATCATTCCTCTGTGGTAGCATTAATTTTTTCAAAATATATCCATAAACCTTCCTCTGATTGACCTCTTTAATCATGCCAAATTTGGTTCTGATTGGATTAGTAGTTTAGGAGGAGACCTGTCACAAAGAAAATCCTAAAGTCTAGTATGAGGAGCTTTCGCTCGACTTCTTCTCACTCAGCTCTATTATAAAGTACTCACTCATTTTCTTTCACTATTTCTTCGTCACTTTTTTCATTAATAGATGCACTTTGTTTAATTTCCATTTTATATCAATAGATTTATGGCACAAAATAGAATAAATATTACAAAAAGTTTTATGATGACAAAAAGTGTTTCTTGGGCTCAACGACCACTCTTTATTTGTTGTCTTACGATCAGATCACGTGTTTACTGACGCGAGTTTAACCTTTTTTACCCATTACAAAAAAAAGCACAACGCCGCTAATGAAGTTTCCACTTCAAAAACCTCTCTTGGTAATTCGATAATTTTACTTCATTGGTTAAATATAATAATTACGTCTAGAGATAACGCTTTTAAACCACATAATTTAAGTCAATCAAGACAACGTATCAATGTCATTCTGAACAAAATAATGATAGGCCAAATTAGGGACTTGTACTGTTTAGGGTGTATGGGTGTTGTACCATGACCCTCGGTGCCAAGCCAACCTCAGCTGAAAGGCGGTAAACCTACTGATTAACGGACGGGGCTCTAGGATAATTAACAATACCTCGATCATTTCACATTTGCTATTTGATTTTGAGAAGTTTCCTAGTGTATCTCTGAAGTACAAGGGTACTTCAGAGATACGCTAGGGAATCCAATACCAATAAAATGACAATACTTAACCAAACCCAATGCGAAATTTTTTAAAAATCTATTCATAAACGTCAAAAATATCGCTCAAAATACTGAACACATCTGCGAGTCCCTATAAACAATGCATACATATGAGATAGCAACAATCGCGGTTGATTTGCTGGCATTTAACGAAGAGTTCTGTTGTCTGTCTCCGAAACTTTTCATCAGATCTTTACGAAATTTAAAAGGGACTATTTCGGCATAAACCTCTTTCAAACAAATAAAATAAATGATTTGGTATTGTCAAAATATAGCTAAAAAAATAAACATCCGAATTGAGTTCCGTCTCGTTTTTAAACTTGGTTAAAATAGACACTCAGACATTAATTTACAGCCACAGCGCTATTTAATAATACATTCAACATCACTTTGACAAGTAAGCTTGCTTAGCAGGAATTCAGGCGTTACACAGTGTCCCAATTAGTATAATTTCCAAGTGCGGTATGTACACTGCCTGTTGTATTAGTGACATGACGTTTAACCGCATGATCTATATATATATATGTATTATATATAAAAGTTTAAAAACCCCCTTCGCCCAAAAATACTTATATTTTAAGGAGCAACCCTTAAAAAGTAAAAAAGATTATACTGGCACGCGTTTTGTTCTAGTTACCGTCGGATTAAATCTATACTTTATTAAAAAGGTAGTCTAGTATAGAGAGTTTTATATAGTAGAAGTGGCAGCAATATATACGGCCTAATAAAAAATCTCTTCCAAAAATCCTAACAAAAGATACTTGACATTTGACGTCATCATACACTCAATGATTTCACATTTTCGTTTGATTTTGAGGAGTTTCCTGCTCTATCTCCGGAGTTCTAGGTCCAATACTAATAAAATTTATATGGGACCAACTTGAAGTTAAACCGAACCCAATGCAAAAATAATTTTCGAAATCGGTTCATAAACGACGACAATATCTGTATTCTTATTTTTCTTTTTTTTTTGTAGAACAGTACAGTGCGGTGGCACTCCCGCTCCATTCCCTAGATGTTAAAGCCTTGCTGGATGACGGAATTAAAAAGGCTCGCTAGCTCTTTGAGAAGTGACAGCCCACCTGCTTTGAGGAGCTCAGTAGTAATTCCGTCATCACCAGGGCACCTGTTGTTCTTTATTTGCTTGAGAGCCACCTCTATCTCGCACTGCTCGACATCGGGTATTTCCTCGGTGTAAAGGCGCGTGAGTGGGGCTCTGTGGTCTTCATCGCTGTGTCCCGTCGGTTAAGTCATCCGTGATGCATACAGCTGTCCATAGAACTTCTCGACTCTCTCTTTGAGAACCTCGAACCTTGAGGTGATGGTTCTGCCATCCTCAGTTTTAAGTTTCGTCAGATGGGGCCTACCCAACTGCTGAGCGAACACTTTCGACCCCCTATTTCGCTCGCATCGTGATTGATGGGCGTATTGAAGCGTCGGAGGTCGCGTCGCATTAGTCTTTTTATTTTTTGGTTTAAGGCTCTCCCATCTGACGAAAACGACTGAGTTGAGGGCTCATCAGGCCTCCTACTCATAAGTTCGAGAGTCTCGGGAGATAGTTTGGACTCTAGCTGTTTGCGTTTTCCGGGAAATAACTTTCGGGACACTTCCTGCAGAGTTTTGACCACTGCGTCGGTTTTCTCATCAATGCTGCTAATGGTTTCCAGCATTGCAAAACGATTTTAAAGTTCCAGTTGAAACTTTTCGAACCCTAGAGCTACTTGGAGCGGCGTAGATCGGAGAGAAGACGGTATCATTCGGAATCTTTCAGCCTTAAGGTTGATATTTAGAGAGCCTCTGACAAGTCTGTGATCACTTCCGGTGTTGAAGAAAGAAAATCTGTATCTCTGTCTACAGCAACCTTAAGTTCGCCCCTCAATCCAGTTTTGTACGAGACCTTCAGTACGCGAGTCCGACTCTCACTTGACCGGTTTTTAATTACGTTAAGTTCAAAACACAAATCAAGTAAAAATTGAAAATATATCTGTTATTATATAAGGTGTCACAAAATTAGATCTCTGAATTTGGTGAGATGACTTGGTATCGACAAAATATGTATTTGAAACAAAAAAAAAGTCGTATGGCCCAATGATCCAAAATTTAATTGCAAAGAGATCTGCATATTGTTATTATTGCAAATGCTAATTATGCAAACCGTACCGCATCGCTGGTCGAGGCGCCGCCGCGCCGCCGCCGGCGCGCTGTCTCTGCGGCTCAAATTGCGCGCGAAACACGTGAAACTTTTAACATTCCAATTTTTCCATCACGTTTTTCAGACTTTGGACTGTCAATTTATTGTAATTAAACTTGGGAACACCGGAAAATAATAAATTAAGTACCATTTTTAATAATAGTCATAAATTAATGAAAACAAATTTTCATAAAATCATTTCAATAAATTGGTATGTTTAAAAAATTGGAATCATCTTCCATCTATCTTTACAATAATTACAATAAAAAATAATCAAATCAAATCAAAAAACAAATTACATTAGGTATTTACAAAAGGTGTTGAAAATGTCTACCTTCCTGTTCAATGCACATTTGGGCATCATCATGTCAGCCAAACGACGTCCACTGCTGGGCATAGGCCTCCCCAAGGATCTCCATAACGATCGGTCCTGCGCTGCCCGCATCGCATCGGGTTTTATGGCTATGCATGGCTTTAGAGATCTCCGCATACATATCCTCCACTTCGACATCGTCGTGTGTCGAGGTCGGACCGTAAACCTGGATGACATTCAGCTAATATCGTTTCGATATTCTGAGTATCAGGTACGCTACCCTGCTCGACACACCACCGATGGTAACCACGTTGTTAACGTGGAATTTGTGGACGATGAACCTGACACCACCTAGGGATTGTTGGTCGCCCTCCCGGTGGTATAGTAAGTTACCGGATTGCAGGATTATCGAGTCCTCACCCCCTCTTCGGACTTCAGATAATCCAATGACATCCCAGTGTAACTTACTAACTGCCTCTTCCAACTCTACGAGCTTAGCGTCGAGCCTCAGTGTGCGCGTGTTGTAGGTTGCCAGATCGAGTCGTCGGTGTTGGTAGCCGGATCTTACCCGGGGATTCTTAGCACCCCCTGCCCCGCCGTTACCATAGCCGCTACTAATAGCAGGACTGCCGGGGACTGGGGGCCGATTTATTGGGTGGGTAGCCATTTGGGGGGGGGGGTTGCCATAATCGCCACGCTTAGCAGGCGGGTTGACGATCGCAGTATGGCAGTTTAATACCTACGGTCAGAGCGCGCGAAGAGCGACCGTCAGTCGTGACAGTCTTAATTTTACTGGACACTGAAGCGGGGCCACCGTGGCGCGATGCCGTGTGTGCGCATAAGTGAGTCCCACGTAGCAGCCCCACGGTAGCGTGACCATACAAATATTACAAATAAGAACGTAATATTAAATATTTAGTGAAAAATTACATATCATTTTTTTATATTTTCGGGCATACTGACTGATAACGACCAACCTCTCCAAGTTCAGACACCTAATTTGGTGACACCTTATATAGTCACAGTGTTTAGTTTAATCGATTAAATATTTTATATTTTGATATTTTTACCGCGTATTAAAATGTCAGTGTTTGTATGTTATTTTTTCTTTACGTACCCGCTCTTTATTCTACGGTAACTATGACGCCTGTACTTCAGTTGAGCGCGAGTTGGTTTTGGTTAACGTTAGCTCGTTGGTAGATCACGTGCTCGCGCGTTTTTGGTTGGGTTCGCCTCGCGCTTTGGAGGAGCAAAATTGTTGTGATTTGTTGGTTGTTTGTTGAATGTTGATATATTGGTGAAAATTAATTATCGAGTCAGTTATCTCTTTGTTAAATAAAGTGAATACGCCCATCGCGTTCGTTGGATTTGGAACCATGCTGCGGTGGAAAACACATCCTAAGGGAACTAAACCATAACCAACGATGCCCTGGGCTGGATCAAAGATCTGACGGTAATCTTTCACAAACCGGGACCTCTGCTCCGGAGTAACCTTACCGTCGTCAATGTAGGTCCCAGCCTTCGTGTGGACCGCTTCTAAATCACTCATACGTCCGCCAATCTCCGATTCTCGATCCAACAGAGCATCCTGACGATCGAACCTAGGGATGAGGGCAGCAACGGACGTAAACCAGTTCAAGTGAGTGGACAAAACCGCTTGGCATTTAGCTAGAGAAGTCAGATCTGCCATGTTATCAAATTAACAAAACAAAAAAAAACCAAGAATATAAATTAAAAAAAAAGATATATATATATCCGACGTGCGTGCTTGCCGTGGGATCGGTAACCACGTAATAAAAAAAGACAATTAACAGCTCTGCTACCAGTTTCCTTTAACCCGGAGACAAGGGTGAGGAGTGGGGTCACGAGCAGGTAGTATTCAAGCCGTAGCCCCACCACTCACTTTCACGCAATCATTACTTCGTTCCGAAGCGTGATCTAAAGCGCGACAGTGGAAACGTAAATAAAACTAAAACCTATATCCAACTAAAATAAAGTGTCTAATGATCCGAATTTACACAAATGTGCAGGCAACCAACGGTACAAAATCATTAATCAAACACAGGAAGTCGGTACGAATATAAAACGTTTTCAAACAAAAACAAAACTGACGTAAGGAGAGGCGGGGCAAATTCAGAATCGCAATACGAAATTTCTAGTTATAGTTACAGCAAGTAAACACAGATAATCTACACATCCACAGACATCTATTCAGACCTCACGGCGGGTCCGATCAAACACATGAAAAAACACCAAATGAAATTTAAACCGATTTTTAGCACGAACTTGTTTCCATAATCAAATTATGCCGAAATTGATACCCGATCGAAATCGACCAGGAAATATTTTAATTTTAATAACAATTCAAAGTTTTAAAAGTGAAAATAGTCAAATTCAATGTCACCAACAAGCAAAATAGCAATGATAAATTAACAATCAAAATGGCGAACTTGAACCGCGTGTTAAGTTTCAAATGGCAAACCAAAATTAAACCAATCCGTTATTATATATCATCAACAGGCGTAATCAATACACAAAATATATTAAGATATGGTTCACTGACCTTCAATGGACCGGGATTCAGCCGGGAAAGTAGGAAAGATTGGAAAGTGTGCCTATTTATAGTGTATCTAACTATATGTGACATGAATGTACGTGTAATATATACAATAAACTAATTTTGCAGTAAAATACAATTTGAGGTTTACTTCCCTTAGGATATGTTTTCCACCACAGCAAGGTTCCAAATCCAACGAACGCGATGGGCGTATTCACTTTATTTAACAAAGAGATAACTAGCTCGATAATTAATTTTCACCAATATATCAACATTCAACAAACAACAAACAAATCACAACAATTTTGCTCCTCCAAAGCGCGAGGCGAAACCAACCAAAAACGCGCGAGCACGTGATCTACCAACGAGCTAACGTTAACCAAAACCAACTCGCGCTCAACTGATGTACAGGCGTCATAGTTCCCGTACTATAAAGAGCGGGTACGTAAAGAAAAAATAATATACAAACACCGACATTTTAATACGCGGTAAAAATATCAAAATATAAATATTTAATCGATTAAACTAAACAGTGACTATATAATAACAGATATATTTTTAATTTTTACTTGATTTGTGTTTTGATTTTATCGTAATTAAAAACCGGTCAACTCGCGTACTGAAGGTCTCGTACAAAAGTGGATTGAGGGGCGAACTTAAGGTTGCTGTAGAGTGTAGACAGAGATACAGTTTTTTTTTAGTGATGTGGGTAACTACATATTTACGGTTTTCAGACTTCAACAAAAAAGTCCGCGATGGCGTTATATCTTTTTTTTTATATACCACTAAGGTGGCAGACAAGCACACGGCACACCTGATGGGAAGCGGTTACCGCGGCCTATGGACGTGTGCAACACCAGTGGCGTCACACTCGCGCTGCCGACCCTCTAAAGGAAAGGGGATGGGAAAGGAGTTTGGGAGGGGATGGGAGAGGAGTTTGGGAGGGGATGGGAGAGGAGTTTGGGAGGGGATGGGAGAGGAGTTTGGGAGGGGATGGGAAAGGAGTTTGGGCTCCCGCACTCTCATTTACCGAACGGAACGCAACAGTTCAAACTTGGCGTCGATATTCTGTGAGAGGGTGGTGCTTCCCCGGTCGAGTCGGCCCACTAATGCAACGGCCAAAATGACTGTTGCTTGACTCTACCACTACTGAATACTCAAGGATAGATTACTACAGTAATATTAACTTCTAAAAAAATAGTCACATTTATTATGTAGCAATTGGTAAGCTATTAAGATGATTTTAACTATCAATCATTATCAAATGAAATATATTAGTTACTTTATTAGTGGTCTCCGGAAAGGGGTGCTTCGGGGACCACCTGCATCGGATCAGGAAGGAGCTAACGCCTGAGTGTCATCACTGCGACGCGTGCGAGGACTCAGGGCTGCACACGCTGGTGGTCTGCCCGGCGTGGGAGGCGCCGAGGCGTGACCTCGTGGCAGCCATCGGGGTGGGAGTCCTCTCGCTCGGCAGCATGATTGCGGCAATGGTGCGGAGCGCGAGCGCGTGGGCCGCCGCCACCTCCTTCTGCGAGCATGTAATGCTCGCGAAGGAGATGGCGGAGTGAGCCCGGGAGAGATTTAGAACTCTCCCGGCCCGCCGAGCCCGCAACTTGCTCGCCGCGCGTCGCAGGCGACTCAGGCGCCGGAGGTCGCTTAACGACCTCCGTCCTCCATGAGCGCAGGCCTGGGGGTGACAGGTGAGGCCGCCTATTTTATTTATTTATTTATTTCGTAAACAATTTTACATTGTATTGAAATGTTGTAACTTAAAAATTAACTTAGTCTAAGGGCGATACAACAAAAATAATAAAAATCAAACAGAAATTCAATTAAAAAAAAAGAATAAAGATGTCAAAAGTTACATGTCAAGGAAATTCAAATTAAAAATTATGTTGTCAACAAAATACTCAAGATTATAATTTATATTGTTAGTAGTCATCATTCAATTAAATTACAAATTATTAAGAGTAAGGAAAAGTCATTGCTTGCATCTTTTAACATGACATTTAACAAATTCCTCAAGTGAGTAGAAACACCCCTCAACAAGAAAAGCCTTAAGTATGGCTTCGAACTCCTTTGTGTATACAGCGCTTCTAATGTCAAGAGGAAGACTATTAAACAGTTTGACTGCACTGTAAGATGAGCTATGTTTGACCACATCAAGAGTGGGTGCAATGGTTGCAGGCATATGCTTCCTTCTCGTGCTTTCACGCTGTACCCTACCATCTCTGCTTTCAAAGGTGTGTATGTTTTTGGCAAAAAAGTTCAAAGTGACCAAAATATACAAACAGGGCACAGTTAGGATCCTTAGTTCCCTAAAATATTCTCTACAAGAATGTTGCTGATCTATGCGTGTCATAGTTCTGATGGCTCTCTTCTGTGCTACGAAGGCCTTCTGAACATTGTAATCGTAGCTGCCCCCCCAAAACAAAATGCTGTACCTCAATTTGGACTCAACCAAGGCATAATACACGCCTCTAAGCTGCTCGATGTGCACAACATCTCTGAGGCTTCTCAGCACGTAACAGGCGGAGTGAATGCCAGCCTCTATACTTGCTAGTTCACACTTCCAGTTTAGGAGACAGTCAACATGCACACCTAGGAATTTGGTATCATTAACTGTGTCCAACCTATCACCCCCGAGTTTACAAACTAATCTGTCAGAATTATTACTGGTGGTTTTAAATAATATTAATTTCGATTTACTACTATTTATTTTGAGGCAGTTTATTGTGAACCATTCATTAAGGTATTCTAGTGCTGCATAAACTTTATCATTTAAGGCTAAATGATTGTCTGATGATACAATAGCATTAGTATCGTCAGCGAAAACTGTGAGTTTCACCTGTTGAGGTAGCTTGTTCACCACAGTATTTATCAGATCATTGATAAAAATAATAAATAGAATAGGACCAAGTGTAGATCCTTGAGGAACCCCCGTGCTAACCTTGACATGTCTAGATTTGAAGATCTTATCACACTTAGTGCGAACGGTACCCGATTGATCGTAACTTTCCGTTTTGATCTCTACAAACATTTGCCTGTTACTTAAGTAAGACGTAAAAAGCTGTTTAGCTGCACCTCTTACGCCATAGTGCTCCAACTTTTCAATGAGTATGTCATGTCTGACAGCATCGAAAGCAGAACTCATATCAAGAAAAATGCCTGCAACTCTTACTTTATCATTAACTTTGGTGACTACGTCATTTATTAAAGAGTTAATTGCATCTACCGTTCCCACATTCTTAAGGTAAGCGAACTGCCTCGGGTTTATTATTTTATTAGCACCGAGATGCTTAAGCAATCTAGTTTTTAATAGAATTTCAAATATTTTAGATTTAGTAGGTAACAAGGAAATTGGCCGGTACATTTTTGGATCCTGTTTTGAACCTTTTTTATAAATAGGAACAACTTTGGCAATTTTTTATTGATCTGGAAAAATGCCACCCAGTATACAATGATTAAAAAAAGTACTCAAAGGTTCAGCTAGTATGTCTATGTTTTCCTTGATAACAGTTATGGGTACACCGTCATAGCCCCACGAAAGTTTGGTTTTCATTTTCTTGACAACATCAAAAACCTCCTTAGGGGTTACTAAGTCAATGATCATATCATTTTCTATTCTTTCAGTATTTTGTTTGAGTATTTTAAGGGCTGGGCCACAGTCGACACCATTCATACCGGAATTATAGTCAAATGCAGTAGCAAATACATTTACAATATCCCTTGGATCAGAGATGATTGAGTCACCCATAGTTAGGGAGTGAGGTATTTTATCTCGTGATTTAATGTTTCTATGTTTATTGATAATACACCAAACATCCTTAGAAACATGGTCTGATTTTGCCAAAGCCGTCTGTACCGCCAATTTTTTTGCGTTCCTTATTACCCTTCTATATATGTTGATATATTTGTTTTTATAGTTAACCCAGGAGATGTCTAAATTACCTTTAACACACAGAAAACGCTTCATTTTACTTGATACCCTAATACCTTTGGAGACCCAATTTAAGCCAGAGTCTTGTTTAGGTTGTATTTTAACTTTTTTCATTTTGAAACTATCTTGAAAATTTTTAGTAAATTTCGAAATAAATGTATTGATATACATTGTATTCAAGTTATTTGACTGTAATAATTCCCTAAATCTACAATTATTCGTTGTGTTAAAAGTTCTTCTATAAGTAGTTTTAAATGTAGTATATTTGTTCTTAAAGGTATTACTATTGTATATGGAATTACAAATTAGGCCTGCATGACCATCTGCTAATCCATTATGGTCAACTAGACATTCAACTACATTATCCTCTTCAAGATTTGTCAAAAAGTTATCTATGCAAGAAAATATCTCCTTGCGTTTAAAAGTAACTGTATTGACTAATGATCTAAAATTGTAACTCGTCAGAATATTTATGAAGTCAGTTTTTTTCTTATCGTCAGTAAGGAGGTCTATATTGAAGTCTCCACAAATAAAGCTCTTCCTATCGAAGAGGTGTTCAAGTAGTCGCTCAAACATGTCCATAAAAGTTTCCAGGTTATTGTTGTAGGGACTGCGATAGCAACAAAAAAGATGTACACCAGACTGAACATCTTTAACACCACAGACTTCAAATGCGTCCCTTCTATACAATTTGTCACATATAGCAGACTGGTCCTCACATTCCCTATCATTACGTGCAAGTATCAGCGAGCCTCCTCGCGATTTATTAACTCTATAATTAAGAGAAACCAGTCTAAAGTTATGGAATTGAAATAACCTCGATAAAGGCTCGTTTAAAAAGTGTTCAGTTACACAGACATAATGCAAAACATTTTTTAGCTCATCAATATACACTTCAAGTTCATTCTTTTTATTGCTAATACCACAGACATTCTGATGAAAAATGTTTAAGGGATAATTATTATAACAACACTTTAGACTACTCGGGTTCATCAAAACATTGCCCTCGAAAAAACTCAGATGTGGCACTACCCTGACTATTAGTTTGTATAGTAGCAGAAACAGAAACATTTTCACAGTCCGTCTGTGTGGTGACGCTCTTGTATAGCTTTTCAGTACATGTGATATAGTCAGTCTGCGCAGATGCATGGTTATAACACTTACGAGTGCGAGATATCGCCGCCTCTGTCAGCTTTGAAAGATGGTGTACATAGTTATTTTTGTATATTAATCGCAGTATTTCCTTGTGTATAAACCTACTTGCTTGTAGTTTATTTACAATATTCGTAAAGTCCCCATCGTATACGTCCATTGGCACATAAAAAGTATTTGTTAAATTACAGCAAATCAATTTGAGTAGTTTATTGAACATAACAACATTTAAGTATTTGTTTTTATAAATCTTTCCTATCAAAATATTCGTAATTTTCATTTGTTTTAATACATGAAATAATACTGACTGGACTTCCAATGGATTTTTGTCGTTTGAACCACCCAAATCAAAACATAGTCAGAAGAAGTAAAATCATGACACAGTTTGACACATGGCTTGATAATATCAGAGAGCGATGCATTCGGTTTTATAAAAGAAGTCACCGTAAACGAACTTCCAAGCAGGTTACGTAGCCGTTCGCCTACACCATATCCATTCTGATCTGCAAAAATATACAATCTATGCTTGGCAGTAGAAGGTTCTTCATGTTCCATGCGTAGGTTCCCCAATATCTTGTTATCATTCGTGTTGCAGTTGGAAACTCGGTCCAGTAGCGCCATCTGACTTATTGCAATCGTTCCGTTTGCTTGGGAGTCTGCAATAGTGGCCATATCAATGTGTTTTTCTTTTCGGCACGGACTAGATGTTGTTATTCGACATTCAGTGTACTGCGCTTTTACAGATCCTACAGAGGAGTCATGACTACGATTTAGCTTGAGTACATTGTTATGTAGAATTGAGTTTGAGCCGAGCCTGTGATCTGAAGCCATCGGCAGTTCCCTTGATGACGTTCTTGGTAAGACAAATTTAAGTTTGGTGCACGGTGAATGTCTGCTCAAATGAGGAGAATAGAATTTTTTTAGAGTACCCCGAAGACTTTTATTTTCTATTCCAACAGACTTCAGAAGTTTCAATTTGTGGCTATATTCACTCATTTGGCTTTTACAGATTGTAAGTTCCATGTTTAGGTTATCGATTTCTGCGTGTGCTGTATGTAACTCCGTATTTAGTGTTGTTACTTTTTCCTCCAAGTCTAGAACCTGACAACTGTTTAGACAACTGTCTGGTTGACTTATGTAGGACACGTTCAAGTCAGTATCGCTGTCATAATCTATATACCTTGGTATGTTTCGACGTCTACTATCTGTATTTATATTTTCAAATTCATCCATAATTGCCTCTAGAAGAAATTGAAGACAAATATGAAATCTCAAAAAGGACGATTGCCACACAGGATCGAACCGGAACCGCATGCACGCCGATCCACCACAGTTGCAAATGGGCCACACGTTCAGTTAACAATATTGTTAAAATGAGTGACTGTATACGTCACTAGCAAAGTACTTATCTGTGTCTCTGATTGCAATATGTGATGCAGTAGTATGCCAACAGATGTCTCTGAATTCAATTTTTCACACGAATGATTGACATAAATAATCTGTGCAGTGGTCCCGCCTTATCGACACTCGTAGCCAAGTATTGGATACCAAAAAATATAGATGGCGTTGTTCCAAAATATAAGTACTGGAGTCGGTTACAATCTTAAATTCGATTTTTTTTTTCATATACCAATTTCACTTTCGTAATTTCAGTTTATAAATAATTACATACATCAGTTTTTTGGTTTATCCTTGTGATATTTCCATTATCAAAGCATTTCACAAGTTCATTTGGTACTTCACTTATTAATTAACACTGTACTATGCTTTTAACACAGTATATGAAATATTGTTCTTTTATTGATAACTAGTTAATTCATATAAAAGATAACACTCTCACTGCTTCATAGGTCTATAGCGAACAACTTGATTCAAAAGCTACACTTTATGGAGTATATTAGCCACTTTTTCTAAATTAAACAAATAAGAGCTCGTTAGCAGAGATGTTTACTTGACAGCGCCATCTGTCAGATGCCTATCACCCCAGCAGAAGCAGGCCGGGACGGTGGGGCGACTAGCGCCCCTCCCCCAAACCGGGGCAAGACGGGGACACCGTGGTTCCCAAACCCGAGGGGGCCATCTCGAAACCGGAGATGGCCCAGGGTCAGTCGGGGTGCGAGGGATATGCTCTATTGGCAACCTTACACCCCGGCGTCTGTAGACCCGAGACGGCGTGCGGTTTTAGTCGGTTCAAGCCCGACATAACCGCCCCCGCTAGCACGCGGGGGGAATCCGAAGGGATTTCCGCACGATAAAAAAAAAAAGGCACTGCAATCGTGTCATAGGATTGCTTTTTTTACTAATATATTCCCATGCGATGCCGGGACCTAGGCCGTTAGTCCTGTATAGACGGCAACATTAACCCAAGTTATTAAGTAGGTAGGTACACCCTCAATTCGCCAAGTATATTTAGGTACAATAAAAAGCCAAATTTATTGGCAGCTTAGTACTATAATATTCAGGCGTAGCGCCACGTAATCAATAAAAGAAAATCTCGCAATACACACGTACTAGAGGATTGTTCTATACAAAGTTATAAAAAATATTAAATCACCGGCATAACTTCTACGTAAGAAAGACGAATGTACCTACGCAAAAGAATTCACGAATAAAGAACAAAGAATACAATAATAACTCCCAGTAACTTGCTGTAAAGGAAAGTTTTAAGAATTTTTGTCTACGAAACTTGGTCCAATCCAATTTCAGTAAAGCTTCGGATTATAATTCTCCTTATTTCAAATTAAAAACCTGCTGGCTGTTAGCTATGACTTCATTCATCTACATTTAAAAGAAGCAAACTGTAAGGTTGCCCATAGAGCATATCCCTCGCACCCCGACTGACCCTGGGCCATCTCCGGTTTCGAGATGGCCCCCTCGGGTTTGGGAACCACGGTGTCCCCGTCTTGCCCCAGTTTGGGGGAGGGGCGCTAGTCGCCCCACCGTCCCGGCCTGCTTCTGCTGGGATGACAGGTGGCCTCACCCGCCACCCCCAGGCCTGCGCTCATGGAGGACGGAGGTCGTTAAGCGACCTCCGGCGCCTGAATCGCCTGCGACGCGCGGCGAGCAAGTTGCGGGCTCGGCGGACCGGGAGAGTTCTAAGTCTCTCCTGGGTGCGCTCCGCCACCTCCTTCGCGAGCATTACATGCTCGCAGAAGGAGGTGGCGGCAGCCCACGCGCTCGCGCTCCGCACCATTGCCGCAATCATGCTGCCGAGCGAGAGGACTCCCACCCCGATGGCTGCCACGAGGTCACGCCTCGGCGCCTCCCACGCCAGGCAGTCCGCCAGCGTGTGCAGCCCTGAGTCCTCGCTCGCGTCGCAGTGATGACACTCAGGCGTTGGCTCCTTCCTGATCCGATGCAGGTGGTCCCCGAAGCACCCCTTCCCGGAGATCACCTGCGTCAGTCGGTACGAGAGGGTTCCGTGTCGCCGCGTCGTGGTGGCGTGCCCTGCGCTTGGTCGCCCAAGTCGTTCCTTCCACTCCACCACGATGGCCTGGCGGAGCTGGGACTGCAAGGCCTCGATTTCTCGAGGCTCGGGGTTCCATCCCTGCTCCCGCGCCTCCTTTCGCCACTGGTGCAGTTGCGAAAGGGCTCTCGCTTCCAGGTCCCATGGCGGAGTTCCGGCAAGGAGACTCGCCGCCTCGAAGGAGATCGTGCGGTACCCGCGGATGACCCTGATGGCCATAACTCGCTGCGGAGCGCGCAGCATCTGCACAGTTGTGGTCCTCAGGGCCTCCGCCCATATTGGGCACCCATACAGGGCCATGGACCGCACGATCCCCGCGTAGAGTCTCCTGCAGGAGTCATCGGGCCCCCTCATGTTGGGCAACAGCCGAGCCAGAGCAAGAGCTGTGCCCTTCAATTTGGGGGCCAGACTTCGGATGTGCTCTCCGAAGTCCCATCGGCCGTCGAGCACGAGCCCCAAATATTTCATTTGGGGCTTGATGCCGATGCGATTTCCTCCCACGATGAGACTGGATCCCTCGAGTGGCTTGCTCCGAGGCCCATGGAAGAACAGGGCCTCGGTTTTATGCAGAGCCACCTCGAGACCCAGCCGCCGGATCCGCTTAACGACTTGGGCAACCGTCCGTCTTGGGTACGTCGCCCCGCACGCCGTCACGAGCGTGTCGTCCGCGTAGCACGTGACGGCGGCACCGCCTACGAGCTCACCGCGAAGCACCCATTCGTATCCGATGTTCCACAGGAGCGGCCCCAGGACCGATCCCTGTGAAACACCGCACGACATTTCACGCCGACCGAGACCGGTCACGATTGGGTAGATGACGGCTCTCTCCGTCAAATACGCCCCGACTATGCGGCGGAGGTAGAGAGGCACTTCGTGATACACGAGCGCCTCCCTAATGCAACTCCAGGGCAAGGTGTTGAACGCGTTGGCGATGTCCAGGGACCCCGCCAACATCACCTCACCCCGGGCTACTGCATCCTCCGCCAGAGCCCTCACGCGCATGATAGCATCCACGGTGGAGCGCCTCTGGCGTAAGCCATATTGGCCATCCGCCAGGTCCGGCCCCACTCTTGAGAGGTGCTCGACGAGGCGCTTCGCAATTACTCTTTCAAAGAGCTTGCACACCTCGTCGAGCAACACTATGGGCCGGTACGCGGACGGCGAGTCCGCCGGGGCCCCTCCTTTCGGATGAGGACCAGTTTCCCCGTCTTCCACAATTTCGGAAACTGACCCGCTCCAAACATGCGCTGAGAAGCCCTCTCAGTCGGGGCCCGAGAGCGTCGTCGAGTAGAGCTAGGACCCACGCTCGGCCTGGAATGCCGTCGGGTCCCGGGGCGGTGTGTTTGGCTCTTAGCCTTCCCACCGCCAGCTCTAGTTCTATCCAAGTGACCTCGGGCACGTCGTCGTCTTCCACGTCGGGTGCCATGGGCAACCGAGGCGGAGTCATCTGCGCGACATCCGCGCTGGGAACAGGGAGCCAACAACTCCTCCGAGCAGATCCGGCTGGAGACACCGGGTTAATGGCGGGGCCTTGGGGCGCAGCTTGCCCCTTACCATCCGGTAGGGCCGCCCCCAAGGGTCCCGCTCCAGCGTCTCCAGCAGCTCGCGGAAGGCGTCCCGTTTGGAACGCCTTATCTCCGCTCAGAGGGCTCGTCTGGCCTCCCTGTATCCCTCGTACAACTCCGCCTCTCGAGCCTCCGCATCTGCGGGGCGGCGACGCCTCCTACGGAATCGGGCCCAGCGGCGGTGCGTGATCACGCAGGCCCGTCTGAGCTGCGCGATCTCCGATGACCACCAGTAGACCTGACCCCTCGGATTATAGGGCGGAGCCCTAGGCATCGCCGCGTCACAGACACGGGTCATGGCCTCCCGGAACCACTCCGCCTCATCGTCTATGCTGACAGGCCTGTCCGGCGCAGGGGCCCAGACCTGTACGATGGCGGCTTCCAGGAGGAGCTCCCGATCAAGTCACTTAAGCGCCCAACGTGGCTCGGGTGGAGTCGTTGCAGCCGGCGCGTCGCTCGCAGGGGGGGACTCTTCAAACCGAATGTATCGGTGATCCGAACTTGTGTCCTCCCCCAAAACGACGCGCTAGCCCTGAACACATCGCGCAAACGAGGGGCTCGCGAACGATAGGTCCACGATGGAGCTACCCCTCGAGGTCACGAACGTGTCCATGGCTCCCCGATTTAGGAGGACTAGGCCGAGTCGTGCGGCCCAGTCCACCAGTGCCCTGCCTCTATGCCCCGTCGCGCCCCTTTCGTGTCGGGAACCCCATGCATACGACCAGGCGTTGAAGTCCCCGAGCACAAGGACCGGACGGGGCTGGCAGGCATTGACGACGACGGCAAGCTGACGGAGCCATTGCTCATATGCAGCTTGGTCTCGGTTCGGTGTGATATAAGCGGCCACGACCGCTATATCCCCAACCGCCGCCGCCACGCAGCCGGGTCCCCTTGCAACGACGGCAAGAGGAGGGCTGCCGGCGGCAGGGTTGTGCACTAGTGCCGCCGACCCATCCAGCGCGGTTTCCCAGGTAGGCCCGAGGAACCGGTGGGTGTATGGGTCGGCGACAGCGGTGACATTTATGGCCCACTGTGCCATGCTCTGGCGCAGAAGGGCCTGAGTATCAGCACCGTGGCCAACGTTCACCTGCAGGATGCGGAGTTGAGGATCCATTATGGAACCCCCATCTCCGCATCCCGCTGCGAACTGGAGGCGGAAGCCCGGCCTCCCGGCTTCGGCTCCCCTCCGGCGCAGGCCTTGCTGCCAACCCTGTGGTCAGCCGGCTTGCCTCCCGCTGCACACCTGAAGCAGTGCAGCGGGGCGCTACACGTGCCGGCCTTATGACCGGGCTGGCCACAGCGGAAGCAACGGTCACCCGCCGTTACTTCCGCCGTGCAGTGCACCCCCACATGGCCCACCGACAGGCACCTGAAGCACCTAGCCGGTCGGGCCTGCAGGAGCCGTGCCTGCGCCCTCAGGAAGCCTCCTACCAGGAGGCTCCGCCCGTCAGCGACCTTTTGGGCCGCCGCGATAGGGCAGCCGACAACTGCTGCCCGCTGTCCACCGCGGCCGTAGCGTATAGCTCCGGCCTTGACTGTGTCCGGGGAGCAGTCCCCGGCCTCCGCCACGGCGAGCCCTGAGCTCTTCTGCCGTGACGGAGTCGTCCAGGCCCGTGATGCGCACTTCTGCGCATTTAATGGGCCTGGACACCCGGACGTCGGCTGCGTCCAGTGACTCCCTCAGCCGAGCCGCTAGGGCGTCAGCCTTGGGGCCACTGGCGGCGCCAGGGACCTCGAGAAGCCGGGCTCCCGTCCGTGTGCTCTTGCACCGGACACCCGGGATCTCGAGGGCCTTCAGATCGAGGTTGGCCTTCACTTTGGCCAACACCTCAGCATACCCCATGCCCCTACCCGCTGCCTCCGCCGTCAGAGTGACGACGACGGCCGTGGTACGAGGGGCACGGAGTTTCCCTGGCGCTGCCTTCGCGGCGGCCGCGGCCTTCCTAGCCTTCTTGGCGGCCTTCCGCCTCTTTTTATTGGCTCCAGCCACCTCCCAGCCCCCTTCCAATGGGGTGGAGGTAGTCGGACACATGGCTGGGGCCAGGGCTGGGGACGTCTTCCCCTTGCCCTTGCCCTTCCCCATACCCTTCCCCTGAGTGGGAGCGGGGCCCTGAGCGGGAGCGGGGCGACGAGCCGGCTCTGGCAGAGCCTCTACTGCAGCCGGGCGGGTATTACCCTTCCGGGCTGCAGTCGCGTAGCTGGCCACCGGTGGCGCCAGAGGCGGACGGCGGATGGAGTCCATTAGGGCCTCCATCCGACTCATCATACGCTCCTCTAGCGCCTCCACGTACGCGAACCAAGGCTCCGCCGCTGGTCCTCTCTGCGGTGCTGGTGGCCGAGCCGGCTGTACCGGCTGTTGCACCGGTTGCAGCGGCCGCTCCAGCTGCGCCGACAGCGCCTGCTGCGCCGACTGCCTCGCAGACGAGCGAGTCATGCGCGCCGGCTCCGCCGGTTGCGCTCGCTGCACTGGCAGCGCCGATTGAGTCGGGCGCACCATCCCGCTCCTCAGCTCCTCGACGGCTGCAGCTAGTCGAGCCGTCTCCCGACGGGACTCCGCCAGCTGCGCCGCGAGGGCCTCATTTTCGGAGGTGATGCCGAGCACAATGTGCAGCATCGCCTCCTGATCGGGGTTCGGAGACCCCCGGAAAGACGCGGTCACTTGCTGGAGTTTCTCCATCAGAGACCGCGTCCTCCCACCTGGTTCCGACACCGCCGAGGTGGTAGGCCTCGGCGGTGACTTGCCCGCGGCCTTCTCAGGGGCCGAGGGGACTCGGGTGGATTGTCCAGCCCTCGTTCCACCTCGCGCCCCTCGGCGGCCTGCTGCCACTTTTGACGCAGGCTTTGACGCCTCGTCACTGCTAGAGGAGGTCGTCCCGGTGAGGGTGCAGTCTTCATCCGACACGTCCCCCTCCAGCCGGGCCTTTGCGCGCCGTCTGCGCTTACGGGTCTGCTTTACAGCAAGACCCGCCGGGCTGCTCGCCCGGTTACGCTCGTTGGCGGTGTCGAATTTCTCCGACACCGCCGAGGTGTTTAGCGTTACCTCCAAGCTTGCCTGCTGCGCGACCTCCGCGCAGACTCCGTCATTTTCTAAGTCCTTTTTCTTGCCTTGGTTGTTGAGTTTTTGTGATCGATCCGGTTAATCAATGATATTTATGTAGTCCATAGCATATCCCACGAGTATGGGGTAAAGGTGGTCCATCCAGGCGGAGCCCCCTGCACCTGGATAAGCCTATATACTATGGAGGTCGGCTGGTATCCATAGGTTTTTACGACTTTGCTGTCGGGTGTTATAGACTTTTCCTTGTCGTGGGCCGGCCAATAAAGGCAAGCCCTCCGGTCAGCAAGTTCACAGCGTACCCTTCTGGAGCCACCAGTCAGGTCGTTGCTGATCACCTGCCGATTACGGAACGCGAGAGGATGGCTAGTCCTCTCTCACCGGCGGCGGCACAAGTGCCCGTCGGCCCCTACGTTAGCAGTGGGCCAACCCGCCCCTGGATCCCCCAGGACCCTATGGTGGCCTCAGCCACAAACACCATCGCTCATCCTGTCTCCTCTGAAAGCAGAGTACGGAGAGCGATGTGTTCCCGCCACGTTGGGTATTAGCCGACGATCAATGCCAACCCCATGAAGGGGAAGCCATTGACCGCCGCCCAGGGTGTACCGGCCGCTCCGATTCCGTTCCCCCCGGACTGCAGCGGGATCGAAATCGGAACGACACTCGAGGAGGTTACCCAACACACACCCCTGATTAAAAGTACCTAACCGTGATTTTATTGAGTAAATGATTGATATGTATAGAAGAATGACACAGACATATTTCTTTTCAGGTTTCTGACTGTCTTTGTTATGTCGGACTGATAAGGCAATATATTACTTTATGTATTGCAAAAATCGTATGTGCAAATACTTAATGTACAGATTGTCTAAGCTAGCATCTTTAGTATGATACTTTGTGCGAAATAAATTGGCAAAGTGCCGAAGACTTAGCTATACGCTTGGGATTAGGCTGTAGGTGTTTATATTTATGTCATTATGGTTCTTAGAAATTTCACTTTTTAGGTTATTTATACTTAATTGTGATATGTCATATATTATACTTAGTTATCTCCTTTATTACCGTTAGACATCTTGCCATTAGGAATTCTTCGCATTTTTGTTGTCTTTAAAGAAGCTATTTAGAAAATATACCTTTATTTAATGAATTAAATCCTTACAAAGAATTTTTAGTAAAAAATTCTGATAATTTCTTTATAAAATAAACAAGCTTACGGCCATTGTACACAATATATATTCTACTTTCGGCATCGGCAACCGGCGATTTTGAAATCTTGAATTCTGAATCGATACTACATCACCCACCACAACCGCTCAGTTTCAAGTGGCTTATGTTATACTGCCTATTGCTTGTCCTTGCAACTATAAAACTAAGCCTTTTAACTTTTAAATATTTCTCCTAACTAAGCTAAGTTAAACTAAACTCAGCCCAATTCGAAATATTACAGAAATACTTACAAGGGGTGCTTGGATAGAAATCTTGTCTTGGTTTGACCCCTTGCCCATTGCCCTTGGTCAGGCCAAGGGCAATGACAACGGCGAAGGGCATTTTCCCTTGATTTTTACTTATTTGGCTAACTTAAATTAGTTATACATTTTTTCGAAATTTACGCAAGGTGCCCGTGTTTTGTGATACCTGTGGGAACTGGTACAACTCATTTCAACTTTCATGGCGGAACCCTCGCAGCAGACGTCGAAGTCTGATACCTCTCTAGGTTACTACTGTGTACTTCAGGCTTCGGCTGGAACTGCGGGGGCGTCCCTGGCAGGAACTGCGGGGGCGTCCCTGGATGCGATGCCTGGCACTCCGCAGCATCGAGTGAGGGAGGCAAAGCGGTGCCTGCAAATTGCTATAGCACAGCTCAATAGCGCACGAAACCTGAAGACCGAAATAAAAACTGCGGTCACTGTAAAAGATCTTTACTACCTGGTGAAGAGGGCAGAGTCTGCGAAGTATAAATAAATAAATAAATATAAATCACCTAATGCACCTAAATCTAGGAAGAAGATAGAGCGTGTGAATCTGGTAAAAGCTGGGGAAGCTGAACCAGTAGCGCACAAAGGAGTTGCATGTAGCAACATCCTACCAGCGAAGCTAGAGGAGCAGATGAGCCTCATAGAGACAATGAGAAGGTTGAGTGAAATGAGAGAGCTAATGGAGGGGCGGCAGAAAAATGAAAGTAGATTGTCGGCACTAAAGGACGCCATAGAAAGGCAAAATGAAACCCTCGTGAGGGCAACATACGCAAGTGTGGCGGCCGGAGGCAAAACTAGGGTTGAGTCACCGGAACCTGCGGCCCTGCACTCCGTAGTTGTCTCATCGAGGGATGAAATAGAAACAGGGGATAGAGTATTGGAAAAAATAAGGAGAGTCATGAAGGCCAAATGAGGGTTGGGTGACGGTGGAGCGAGTCCGGAAGGGTAGAGATCATGATTTGTAGAACCCAAGAGGAAAGGAATAAAGTTCAGAAGAGGATAATAGAGGAAGCTGGGGATTGCCTCGTCGTTGAGGTTATGAAAAATAAGGAACCGCTTCTGGTCTTGAAGAGCGTGCTACTAGTATACAGTGATACCGAAGTCCTGGCAGCCCTTCGAAAGCAGAACCGGGGGTGTTTGGCGACCTCAAGGACGAGGACAACAGGATGACTGTGAAGTATTATGTGCATTCCCATATGTGTGTTGCCAGTCCTAATCTTATAATAAAAAGATACATTATTTGAATAATTTTATTCATACCTTGACATGTCGTCATAGTGACACTTTTTTATTTTTTGACACTAATAATTTTATTAGTAATATTTTTTTTTTTTTTTATATATTTAGTCCGTCCTATTGACTGTACCCCGCCTGATGGTAAGCTGAGGTAAAGTCCAAAAAGTAGTGGCCACCATTTCTAGAGATTGCCCCTAGAATGGTGGCCCCTACCTAGACGGCCTCAACAGATGTTTTTTCACGCCCCGCTTAAAGAGCCCAGGATTGTAGGTAGAAGGGAACACGTGAGTGGGTAAAGCGTTCCAGTGCTTTATGGTGCGACAAAAAAAGGAGTCACCAAACCGCTTGGTTCGCGATGGTATCGATTGCACTGTATGAGGATGACACCTAAGTCCTGCACGTGTTGTTCGGGACAAGAAGGGAGAAGGAGGAATCAATTGGAATAACTCATCGGAACATTCACCATGGTAAATGCGATAGAATACTGCCAAGGAGGCTATATCTCTACGCATTATTGTGTTAATTATTATTGTGTTAAGACTAAAGATAGTATCTATCTTACAAAGTATGACAAATATAAAATTGCTACATTAATTTAGTAGCATATAATATTAATTTTTGGACGAGTTTACATTGTAAACAAAGCAATAACATAATACCTACAGACTTGCCAGATACTTGTAGTGGTAATTCTGTATGTTTAACTGATAATGATAATTTAAACTAAGTGTTCAGACAACAGGAATGCCAGAGTTAAAGATAGCTCATCAAAATATCGAAGGTCTTCCCGGCAAGAAATTAATAATTGAATTATTTCTAGAGAAATTAAATGTGGATATTTTGTGTTTGACTGAGCATTGGCTCAAAGAGAGTGATATGATGTTCAGTATAGACAATTTTATTACAATATTGTAAGTTGCTTTAACAGAAAGTCTGCTATCAGAGGTAGCTCCATGGTGTTAATAAAAAATGGTCTCTGCAGCAAAGAGCGGATTGACATTGTTAGACTTTCTGTTGAGCGATGTGCTGAGGTGGCCTGTGCCGAGATTGATAGTTATATAGTAGTCTGCGTATACAGTGTGGACTGTAGTGATTTTGGAACGTTTATTGGGGTCATGGAGCAGATTCTTGGGATAGCATCAAATAGCAGAAAGAATCTAATTGTGTGTGGAGACTTTAATATAAACATATTGGAACAGTGTAGGAAAAGTATCCAATTTCTAAACATGTTCAAGAGTTACAACCTTAAAAATATGTTCTGTGAACCAACTAGAATCACTGCCACAACTGCCAGTTGTTTAGATAATTTTTTTAGTGACAGTGTATACTTAAGTAAGTCTGTAATAAGTGCGTTGCCCTCAGATCACTGTGGTCAAATAGTGTCCTTTTCCAAGGGAAAGAATAATCAACCTAAAGAGAAAATTATGTGTAGTCCCATAACCTCTAACAAAATTAGAGAATTCAAACACTTGTTAGAGAACAAGCTCAATTGTGTAGCTTACCTAGGCAATAATCCTGAGGTTCATTAGAATAGTTTATTTAGTACATTAACTGATGCTTTTTCACATACATTCAAACAAAAATGTAAAAAGCACAGTACTAAATCTAAATTCTGTGAATGGGCTACTGTAGGCATATATAAAAGTAGACTAACACTTTTCGATTTCTACACCCAAAAACAGTACAGACTTGACGGTCGTTTCATTGAATTGGTATGCAAAAAAGTATGTAGACAAGCGAAGGCCATTCATATTAAAAGGAAAATAAATGAGGCTCCCAATAAAATGAAAGAAACTTGGAAAGTTATTAACAAAGAGTCTGGTAAATGTAAAATGAGGGATACGGTTACTAAAATTAAATTAGAAAACAAGAATATAACCTCTCCGAAGGATATTGTAATGCTTTTGAAGATTATTTTACCAATATTCCATTGCAACTCACTTCCTCTATTAGCTCTAGCGCTAACAGTCCTGTGGCCCTTGTTGAGCGTAATATTAGTTCTTCTAAATTTAACTTCAAACATATGGATCCCAATGACATTTTAAAAGCATTTAAAAATCTAAAAATAAAAATGTCTGAGGATTACTGGGGCATGTCAGTTAGTTTAATTAGTCATATAATTAATATCATTGCACCTGATCTAGCACTCATATTTAATGAATGTATAGATGAAGGCACATTTCCTAATTTAATGAAACAGTAAACTAATACCATTATTTAAGAAAGGATCTAAGTCGGAACTTGGAAACTACCGCCCCATCTCTATTTTGCCAGCCCTAAGTAAGGTGTTTGAGAGAGTGATGCTCAATCAGATGCAACTGTACTTCAAGACCAACAATCTTTTCCATAGCCAACAATATGGCTTTACTGACGGGAAATCTACCACCGATGCGGGAGTGGCTCTAGTCAGCCTAATTTATGACTCTTGGGAGGGATCGCAGGATGCTATTGGGGTATTCTGTGATCTTTCTAAAGCATTTGATTGTGTTGACCATCAAACACTCTTGCTCAAGCTACGTCGATATGGTTTTGGGGAGAAATCAATAGAACTATTAAAGTCATACTTAACAGATAGGCTTCAGACTTTTGTTGTGAATAACGTCAAGTCAAACGGATCAAACGTCAAAATAGGCGTACCACAGGGATCAATCCTAGGACCTTTTCTCTTTTTGGTGTATGTCAATTACCTTATACGATCGAGGCTCAAGCTGGCATAGTATTGTTTGCAGATGATACATCACTGATATTCAAAGTAGATCGGCGTAGTACAGATGCGAGTAATATTAATAATATTTTAAACGCCATTTCAAATTGGTTTTATGCAAACAACCTATTGTTAAATGCAGAAAAGACCAAATGCATTATGTTTACACTGCCTAATGTGAGGCAAGCACACGTTAATGTCGTGCTGGAGGGGCAAAGGTTGGAATTTGTAAATAGCACTACTTTTCTAGGCATAACACTAGATTCGAAATTGCAATAGGGTGACCATATCACTATTTTGGCCAATAAACTCAGTTCTGCTGCTTATGCTGTCAGACGGATTAGGCAGTTGACAGATGAACCTACTGCTAGGCTGGTATATTTTAGTTACTTTCATAGTCTGATGTCTTATGAAATACTACTTTGGGGGAATGCAGCAGATTTAGAAACTATATTTATACTACAAAAGAGGGCAGTTCGTGCCATTTATTGTTTAGGTAAGAGAGATTCCCTTACGGAACGATTTAAAAAGACTAATATTTTAACTGTAGCTTCCCAATATATATTCGAGAACATACTGTATGTCAGGAAAAATATATCCAATTTTACAAAAGTAAGGGACATTACAGACAGAAATCTGCGTAATAAAAATAGACTGATCCTTCCATGTTATCGGCTTAGCAAAGTTAGTGATTCTTTTAGGGGGGAATGTATACGCTTTTATAACAAATTGCCTGAATCGGTCCTTGGTATGCCTGACAATAAATTTAAAACCTTTGTTAAGACCACCTTATGTAAAAAGCATACTATAGGACAGATGATTATCTTAAAGACAAAAATGTCTGGTTTGAGCATGGTGCAGGCTCCTCCTAAAATGCTAAAATGTTACAACTACAGCATAATATTGTAGTAGGCACGCGACCTTTTTTTACCAATTTATAACTTTATTCAATTATTTGAACGTTTAACTTGGGTTAAATTTTATTATAACTTTTTTTATATATACCTTTATTTATCTTGACACGAGACAAAAATGTACATTCGTCCATATTTAGTCATAAGAAATCACTATTATAAGCTGACGTCTCGAAAATGCCGCAGTGGAGTTTGTTGCGCCGTTTCTTCTCCACTAGCGCCTAGGAAGCGGTGGTAAACTTAGTATTAAGCAGTTTTTGACGTCAAAAAGATGTAATTACGTTGCACTATTTTGAAAAATAAAGACTTTGACTTTGTATAAGAAGAAGGCCCGGAACCCGCTCACCACCCACTACGTATTAAGCATATCACCAGCAATTTGGAAAAGGGCGATTGAAGCGAGGAAACTATCCATAGACCTCCAAAGAGTCTCTGTGGAGGACCAGTCGCCCTTAATCCAATGCACCCGCCGCCTGGGTTACGGTCATACGCGAAAGTTTTGCTCGGAACCCAGTGACCTATGCAGCGGATGCGGGGATAAGCAGATCGAGCTGCTGTAGCCTATTGCTAGAGTGATCCAGCCAACGCGCCGTACTCCATAGGAGTACAAGTTAACAAATTTAATAACAAAATTAAATTACAAATAAATTCTCTTTAGGCTTCACAATATAAATTGATATGATATAATGAAATTATAAAAATATGCATTTTTACATTCAAATAGATGCAAGACCCCCCTTGTGTACACGTATACACAAGGGGGGTCTTGCTACAATATAATATTCTAGCGGACCCCGACTCTAAAAAAGAACGACGGGTTGTACTCCGGGAGTGCCGGCAGAAGTGAAAACTTGAATATTAACGTTGTGCATTTTTGATATTTTGGAATGGTTAGGGAATAATTTGCACGATTTGCTTTAATTATCAGTATAAAAGTACTATCATTTATGTGGTAACATACAATATTCATTTATATTACAATTATTTTAAATTAAAAAGTTTATCTCTCAGAAAAATCAACTTCCATCAATAATTTCAACGAATTTCGCTTGAAGTTTCTTTCACTATTTCTTCGTCACTTTTTTCATTAATAAATGCACTTTGTTTAATTTCTATTTTATATCAATAGATTTATGGCACAAAATAGAATAAATATTACAAAAAGTTACATGATGACAAAAAGTGTTTCTTGCGTCTCGGTCGGAATCGATCTCAGTCTTGACGAAGTCAACGACCACCCATTAGACGAACGCGCCACCAAGGTTGTTAAGTACAGTGTGAAACTAGCGCTTCTATATTTGATGTCTTACGATCAGGTCACGTGTTTACTGAAGCGAGTTTAACCTTTTTTACCCATTATAAAAAAGTGCACAACGCCGCTAAAGAAGTTTTCACTTCAAAAAAACAAAAAATGAGCTCTGGATCTGCCAGGCAGAATATCCCCTTAGAAAATCATCCTGGGCGGTGCTGATGGTTGCGCCTTTTATAAATACATTCTAAGGCAGTGGATGAAATTTGCATCGCCAAACTATTAGAGTTGGTAACCTTCATAAATACCATAAAATGTATGTAAATCAACATGGCTATATTACAAATATCAAAGTCAGCAGCTAAACTAATATATAGACATATTAATCAAACACAATACAAGAAGTAAAACAGCTAAGCCAAGTCAATCACGAATATGCTATATAATAGAGATAGTTATTCCCACGGGAAAGATGGGAACCTTACCCTGTGTTCGCTTGGATGAATCGACAAACGCCCAAGTTCGCAAACTTTGTCTAATTAGTCGCAAAACAAACAGAAACGCTGACTAGATTCAACTGGAAGAGCCCCCGTGTTCTAAACTATTCGCATTAAATATCTTGTTTGAAGCAATATCCATGTTATTAAAGGGCAAGTCTTTACATTGCTTTAGTTGGAGAACTTCACAAGGGTACTTCACAGTATCTGAAAATTTGCCGAATCATGTTGAGTCTCAAAATCCATTTTTTTTTATATTAGCTAAAACAACTACTAGAGCGGTTACCGGCAGTCTACAGGTTATTGTATACAGTATTAGCGGTTTCAAAGGCATGTTACCAAGAGTGTAAATAGCTTTCAAACTCCTTTTAGATGAGTCGAGTGGGCTAGGATTCTACAAAAAAAGATACTTATGTTTTCTCGCTATTTTATTTGACCAAGAAATTATCATTTTAGAAGATCACATACTTGCACCTATTGCCCAAAAGAGGTAGAAGATCTAGCCTATCAAATAACCTCCTTTCTCACCAAGAAAATGAAGATCACGACTTATTGAGAGTACTTCAAGCTTCCTTCTTTCATTACTAAGCAAATTTAATTGTTGTAGCTCTACAATTTTAGAAAACACTTCTTGTCATTTCAGAAAGTACTGGGATCCTTGATGTTCAGGTGTACAGTGACGACTAGCTCCATAACATAATGAAAGTTAATCCGAAAAAACTGAAGTGTGCCTACTCAATAAATCGAAACAACACTTCGTTGTGGAGCAAAGGTTATTTTACTTTACGAGTCGCAATTCCGGCTTTACAACTTTACTCGTATTCACAAGCTCTTGCTTCCTTTTGCTTAGGAACAAAGCCATACTTTGGCCCGATCCCTCAACCAGAAGCAATATTTACTCTTGTAGTCTAAGGAGATTAGAGAAAAAGTCTTCATATGAAATGTGCCATGTTGCATGACGACTTATGTTCTGAGGGGTTGAGTAAAATGATGTTGTTAAGGCTATTATCCACTGTCATATGAATAGATAACTACCATCGCGTCACAATGATTGCCACCAGTATGTTCACTAGATAGTAGGACGAGTTAACCACTTAATAAACTGGCAGCAGTCAACTGAGCCCGCGGACTGACTCTGACGCTATATTTTTGATATTCTGTTACATTATAATTTCCTGACCCCTAAGTGTCTATGTGCAACTTTTTATACTTCACTCAAATCAATTCCTAAGCTTGATCGATCTGTTGACATGCCACGTTTTTATTCTTTTCATCAGCTTCTATCTTGAACTGCATAGCACTAACTTTATTTTCAAGGAAAGATGACTTTAGCGAAAGGCACGACTAAAATTGCTTCAATTACGTTTAAAAACACTGAATTAGACAGATTCAGTCGTACAAGTTGGAGCTTCATCATAAAATACCAATCGATGTCTATCATAACTGTGTGTGAAAACTTTTTTATCTATGACCAAATGTTTTGGTATCTTTTTTCTCTGCCGCACCGAAAATACCTGAAATTCTTTACCAATACATGTCTTTCCTTTTTTCTACAATTTCAGGTCCTTTAATCCTCACATGCATGATTTTAGACGCTAGTGGGATTTAAGACCAATGCTTCTGATTTACAAAAAAAAAAGGTTCATCCATCGGTAAGGTAGCTTTTTGATGATGCTCAACCAAACAAAGATTATCATTTTATTAATACTCTTTCATTATCACTGTAACACCATTTTGCTCTTTATTGGACCCAACTTTATTGTAGTTCGCCTAGCTGTTCATTTGACATCCTCTTATTAGGTATTCAGTTTGAAAGCAGAACTTTCATATACAGGGCGTCCCACGGCTATGCTAGGATACCGAAAATCGATAAAAATTTGGGAATGATTTTTTATAAGTTTAGATTTCGTGAATTTCCTAATTCTTAATAAACTTAATTCACCATGTTTGTTAGAGAGATTTGATCCTTAAGATGGACCCTGTCGATTGATGCCATAAAAGTAGGTACAGAATATTATTTTTTCGAATTTTAATCGGTTCGATTACCGAGTTCCAGGCAACGGCCGAATTTTTTTACGAAAAGTTCTACGGAAAAGTAAATATCACTCTGGAAAGTGGTAGTTTTAAGAAAGTAGTCATTGGTTATTTGTAGGACCTGAACGTGTAATTTTAACCAAAATACCGTGCACATTATGCTAAAATATACATTATATGAAAGTTCACCTACTTTTGTAACATATTTTTGGTAGATTTGTTCAGAAAAAGGGAACATCCAGGCCCTGACTTGAACCTGTGACCAGTCCCTTACAGGGGCAATACTCTGACCAACTGAGCTACTTGGACATGTCCTAGATATTCAAATATCGGAATTCCGAATGCCCGATATTATATATTTTTTCGAACTAAATCTATTGGAAAAATTAGCATACTATTACTTCAAAATATCATTGAATATTGTAGGTAGCAACAAAATAAGCTAAACACATAAACTCAACAAAAGTGAGTGCACATTTCCTAAAAATACATAATAATAAAGTTAACCGTTTATAATTTACCTAGTGTAAACAGTGCAACAAAATAACTTGAACTTGACTCAACGAAAGTCCGTGCACATTAAGCCAAAATTTACATTTAATGCCAGTTTACCGCCTTTTGTAATAGTACTTACTGTGTTTAGTAAATTTGATTTTAAGGCGTTTACCGATATTTGTCATATTACTATGGTCAGCCTGTTATGTGGTTGATGGCGAATAACGAGTTTTGGCGAGTACAGTGTACACGAGTTGTGAAGTATGGACACGTTCATTGACATTTGGCGGTGACTGTACTTAATGTTATGAATTTAATATAAAACGTAATATCAAAGCATTTACGACTTTTTCAACAAAAACTTAATTAACGCAAACTTTTCTTCATCAAATACCTTTTTCTTTTCTTTTTCTTTTGACATGAGAGATGAAAACACAGACCTAAACTGAATAGTCTCGTACTTATACCATGATTTCGTATATAGCCGTTCAGTTTCACGTTCTAAATGTCAACAAATGAACCAAACGCGAACGCGTTTCAGTTTAAGCATGTCATAGTACGAATCATAGCAAGTTTAGTTTACAAATTTGTATTGATTTGCTTCGAAACTGAACTGTTAAACTGTATAATGTGTCATTATAGTAAGGCCCCTGTCTCACTATATTGATATATCGATCTCATCGAGTCATGCTCTTTTCTACCCCTTCCTCCACCACGGCGCACGTACCATGGGAGCGGTACAGCGCTAGTGGTCGAAGTATAGTACTCAATTAACTTCTATTTATTTAAAAGACTCCACACCCTTTTTCAGAGCGTGCCAACGCTTCCCCTTTCATTACTAGCAGAATTGCTTCTTGGTCGACGTATCTATAAAATTAATGCGAAATAAAAACATAATTAAATACACTCTTTCAGTCCGAATTACCAGGGAAGCCTATTGGACATGAAAGCTTAAATAGATCGTGTGCTGGACCTATTTAAGTTTGTTTTAAAGAGTACCATGTATAACATTTAAGAACATTGCTTCATTAATTTTGATCCCATATAATAATAAGAAAGAAAGCTACAAATTCGTGTCTACTTTCATAGGGCTGCCGATTTTTCCATTAAGCACAAATAATTCTGACAACAGCAATTTCCGACCTTTCAGATGAATTTAATATCTAAAAATGTCGATGATATATTTTATATAGGTACCTATTGGGGACCTACCTAATAAAGATTCAAGTTAAAAATGAAAAATGCCGGTATTGCCGGATATAGATGGTGGAGGAAATGAGAGTGGGCTTGTGTAATGAGCCTAGTTGTTACTTGAATATGCAGATGCCAGCTATCTAGATCTCACTAAAGAACAAATAAATAAGCTTGAGAGACTCCAGAACCTCTGCATTAGATGCATGATCACGTTTCTGAATATCAAAAAAAGCTCAAGTGGTTATCTATACGCTTTCGCCGGAATGCTCACATACTCTCCTTATTGTATAGTATACTTTTCAACCCTGCTACGCCTTCTTAACATAAAAAACTGTTTTAATTTTTTGAGCGATACACTATGCAAGTTCTTGAGGTCGGCAGAGAATTTACGATTTAAAATACCGGGGCATTCTACAACTTTCACAGGCGAATCCTTCTCCGTTCAAGCGGTTCGTATGTGGAATGCTCTCCCGGATGTTATTAGACGCGCATAATCCTTATCGGTGTTTAAATAAATAATAGTTTATAAAAACTAAAAAACACGCTTTTTATAGAAAACCGAACTACAAAAATAGAAATTCAGCGCATTTAAATTAATATGTAATAGTGTTTCAATAAATATAAATTAATAATAGTGTAAATAAAAAATATGTATTTTATTTTTTTTAAAGTGTTATAGCATAGGTCAATATATATAAATATTTTCGTACCATTTGCTTAAAAAAGTGACAAAAAGCGAACATAACAATAGTCATTTTTAATCTGTTCAAAACAGGGAAAGAAAATTGTACTGAATTTCATTCAACTCTAGGGGGAGAATGTGATTTAAATTTAGAATACTTACCGAAATTTATACTGATCTACATCTGTGTTTACACCATTGAGTTTGTATATAAAGCATTATACATACATTTGACCATTTGCACGCTTCAAATCATAGGCGGCGTTCGCGGGCAAAGGCTGTTTGCAAATGGAATGCTGCCATTAAAAAAATTAGGCGCGTGATTCATATTTTAATTAATAAACCAACAGTTTAAAAAAAACATTGATTGATTGGTTTTCGAGCGCGAAATGGAATTTGCCGCATTTTTGTTTTCTTCAAATACATAAACGTTAAGTTTATTTTAATTTATTTTTATAAATAAGTTAATGGTAGCAATACTGTTGCTGACATCACTAAACTAATATTTCTCTAAAATTTTCTTATTTTAGAGAAATTTAGAGGGAATGCTATTCTGTTGTTACGTCGTACTAAATATGGTGTTCAATATGACAGCACCAAATTTGAATCTGACATCACCAAAATTTAAATATGAAAGTGTTACCGTTATTAAAAAAATAAGAATGAATGATAAAGAGTGAATTAATAAATTCTTTACAAACTATATTCTTAGGTTTTTAGAATGCCGAAAAATGATTATTAATGCATATTATAGATCAAACAGTAAACAAACCGTTATTTTTCTTAGTCATAGCTAAGTAAAAATGGTTTTATTCAGTTCACTAGCTTGGCAACCCGGTGTAAACCTCTTTGTTATCTAAGCAACTAAACTATCTCTGGCTGGAATCTGTGCAAGTCAATTTGACGTGACATGACACAATTGACATATCAGATCAGTTAAAAAAAAAAAAAAAAAAAAAATTGGCAGGGAAATAATTGCTTGATTTGAAATACATGAACAATTTAATATTTATTTTAGGGAATTACATTGAGCAGCTCACCACCTGTATCTCTATTGCTGCCCTCTGTACAATCTGCTCAGGAGCCTCAGGAGGTACAGCAGCCACAACTGCCTCAATCTGGTGTCTCGGCAGAAACTGGCCCCATTCGCCATCGGATTGTGCCGAGACGCCGCATCTTGCCTAGGCCTTCTCGACCTCCTGCCTATGACAACTTAGTGAATGCCCTGCATGAAAGCAATAGCACCTTACAAGAAACTATTCAACATTGTGTTGATGTGATTGCTGCTGCATTGAGAGACAGCAGTGCTGCTACACTACATGCTGCTGAGATCTTAGTAGCAGCAGCAATCACTTCAGCACGTGTTTCAAGCCATAGCAATAACATTAACCAATAATAAAGTTGGACCAACTTTATTATAGGTTAGTGTTATTTTGGTAGTTCTTGTATTTTTTGTAAACCGCTATTTGCACTTAACACTGGGCTACTATGGCTTTTATGGGGGCGACTGCCGACGAGTGGGTTCTGCCCTCCTATTGCACCTAACACTGGGCTACTATGGCTTTTATAGGGACGACTGGGTTCTGCCCTCCTATTGTACCTAACACTGGGCTACTATGACTTTCATGGGGGCGACTGCCGACGAGTGGATTCTGCCCTCCTATTGTACCTAACACTGGGCTACTATGGCTTTTATGGGGGCGACTGGGTTCTGCCCTTCTATTGCACCTAACACTGCTACTATGGCTTTTATGGGGGCGACTGCCAACGATGGAATTTCGTCCTCCAACTCCTTCGCTTATTCCTTCCTTCTGAAACATACGAAAACAACAAACAACACAGCATAAACGTTTAAGTAGGTAAGGTAAAGATTAAAGAGTGTTTTAATTCGTCGCAGGTACAATAGGAGGGCAGAACCCAGTCGCCCCCATAAAAGCCATAGTAGCCCAGTGTTAGGTGCAATAGGAGGGCAGAACCCAGTCGCCCCCATAAAAGCCATAGTAGCCCAGTGTTAGGTGCAATAGGACGGCAGAATCCACTCGTCGGCAGTCGCACCCATAAAAGCCATAGTAGCCCAGTGTTAGGTGAAATCGGCATCGTAATCAACCGTCGGAAAAGAAAATAATATTCAAAACGTCAGCTCATTGTGTGAAGTGTCATTTCATTACGGCACCTCATGAGGTGCCGTAATGAAATGACACTTCAAAGCGACGCCGTAGATTTGAATTTTTTTAGGCGGCAGCTATTTAACTGTCAAAAACAGCGTTTCATTCATGCTTACGCCGCGACGGCATCGATTATCAATGGGGCGGTACAAAATGGCCGTCGACCTTGACCAGCGCAACATTTCGACGGCTGTGATATCGACGACACTTGGGCGGTAGGCCCACAGGTACTTGTAAACAGTTCAGTCTCGGCGCAATTCAATACAAGTTTGTAAACTGAATTGCTATGATCCGACTTGCGAGATCTTTTCTCCATTGTGTTCTAAGTTTCTAAATGCAACATTATATTTTACATCAGACGTTCACATTTCACTTGCGGGGCACAGAAAGAGAGCAATGCATGGGCGAAGCTTATTTAAAAATTATATTGCAGTGCCTGGACCTGTAGACAAAGTGTTTGGTCTTAACACGCGAGATAATATTCATGGTACGGCTATCGATATCTACCTAGTGCTAGTCAGAAGCGGACTGAGCGGGCTCCGCGGGGAACGTCTGCATACAAACGGACGCGAGAGCTAGCTTGAAATGAAAGGTCGTATGCGCCAAAACCGTATTTCTCGTTTAAAACAAATTATAAACATAAAACATAACATAACATAACTTCACGCCTGTATCCCCGAAGGGGTAGGCAGAGGTGTATTACACACCCACGATTCGCCAGTTATGTTTAGGTTAAAACAAAAACTATTGCTAATTATGTTAAATCCATTACCATTTCGAAGAGGATAATGAGACATATCGGTACGGAAAATATAGACGTTAAACGTCTATATTTTCCGTATCAATTTCATTTATGTGTAAAACGAAAATCTATGTTTTTTTTTCAAAACAGACTTAGATAATTTTTTCCTGCTTTAAAAGTTGACTTGTCGTGTAAACCAATTACCAAAATGAAGTAATAATAACTAGGAATTCAGTGCAGGGTGCGACTGAAATAATTTGAGCTGAGCGCGCAGGACTCTTACTTGAAAACATTGAGTTCTAAATAAGTCCGCGCGCTCGTGAAACTGTTTTTCGGTGATTATTCCCCAATGGTACATCGGACATGAACCATCTCGCTTCAAAACATTCCACAGTGTCCACACTATCACCGTGGTAAATTAGGTCAAGATCGCGAGAGTGGTTACGGAGGATTTCAGCCACCAACAAACGGCTATACCGGGTATTAGAGCTTTGCTCGCTCAGCTCAATGAAAAGCTAGGAATTCAGTGCAGGGTGTGACTGACATAAATTGAGCTAAGCGAGCAGGACTCTTACTTGAAAATGAGACATCTCACTACGGTCGCGCGCTTAGCTAAGGCCGCGCGCTCATGAAACTGTTTCTCGGTGATTATTCCTCAATGGTACATCGGACATGAACCATCTCGCTTCAAAACACTCCTCAGTATTCACACTATCACCTTGGTAAATTTGGTCAAGATCGCGAGAGTTCAGCCACCAACAAACGACTATGCCGCGTATAAGAGTAGGTACATCCGCGTAATAATATAAGAAAACATCGGTTCCCAAAGTTTGTAATTGCTGAGGGTAAAGTGAAATCCCTGACGCTAATATCTTCAATACGACCTCTTAAACTGAAACGCATTCACGTTAGGCTTGTATGTTGACATTTGGTACGTGACAGTGAACGACTTGTGTTACGAAACTAACTCTGTAATAAAAAAAACGGCAAAATATCAAGTTTATTGTATGGAAGCCTCCCTTAAATATTTATTTTATTTTGTTTCTAGTATTTGTTGTTATAGCAGTTGATATCACGGTTCATGAGATACTGACCAGACTGGTGTCAGACGGACGGACGGAGCGTCGGCGAGCATGTTGCGTGATCGGTGGGCCGGGATAGTTCTAAATCTCTCCCTGGCGCGCTCCGCCATCTCCTTGCCGGAACTCTGCCATGGGACCTGGAGGCGAGAGCCCTTTCGCAACTGTGGGTAGCAGCCGCACCAGAGCGAGAGCTGTGCTCTTCAATTTGGGGGCCAGACTTCGGATGTGTTCTCCGAAATCCCATCGGCCGTCGAGCACGAGCCCCAAATATTTCATTTGGGGCTTGATGCCAATGCGATTACCTCCCGCGATGAGACTGGATCCCTCAGGTGGATTGCTCCGAGGCCCATGAAAGAAGAGGGCCTCGATTTTATGCAGAGCCACCTCGAGACCCAGCCGCTGGATCCGCTCCACGACTTGGGCAACCGCTGTCGTGGCCGCATCGCGGTACATCGATGTTCCACAGGAGCGACCCCAGGACCGATCCTTGCGGAACACCACACGACATCTCACGCCAACCGAGACCCGTCACGGTTGTGTAGAAGACGGCTGTCTCCGTCAAATACGCCCCACTATGCGGCGGAGGTAGAGAGGCACTTCGTGATTCACGAACGCCTCCCTAATGCAACTCCTGGGCAAGGTTTTGAACGCGTTGGCAATGTCCAGGGACACCGCCAACATCACCTCACCCGGGACGACTGCATCCTACGCCAGAGCCCTCACGCGCATGATGGCATCCATGGTGGAGCGCCTCTGGCGGAAGTCATATTGGCCATGCGCCAGGTCTGGCCTCACTCTTGACAGGTGCTTGACGAGGCGCTTCGCAATTACTCTTTCAAAGAGTTTGCACACCTCGTCGAGCAACACTATGGAGGACTTTCAGATGAAGACTATTTTCCCCGTCTTCCACAATTTCGGAAACTGGCCCCGCTCCAAACATGCGCCGAGAAGGCCTCTCGGTCGGGGCTCGAAAGCGTCGTCGACTAGAGCTAGGACCCACGCTCGACCTGGAATGCCGTCGGGTCCCGGGGCGGTGCGTTTGGCTCTTGGCCTTCTCACCGCCAGCTCTAGTTCTACCCAAGTGACCTAGGGCACGTCGTCATCATCCACGTCGGGCACTATGGGCGGCCAAGGTGGAGTCATCTGCGGTGGAACATGTTCCACCGCCCGCGCTGGGAGCAGGGAGCCAACAACTCCTCGAAGCAGTTCCGGTTGGAGACACTGGGTCAACGGCGGTACCTTGGGGCGCAGCTTGCCCCTTACCATTAGGTAGGGCCGCCCCACATATCCCGCTCCAGTGTCACCAGCAGTTGGCAGCGGGCCGCCTTATCTCTGCTCAGTAGGCACCTCTGTGCTCCCTGCATCCCGCGTACAACTCCGCCTCTCGGGCTTCCGCATCTGCGGGGCGGCGACGCCTCCTACGGAATCGGGCCCATCGGCGGTGCGTTATCACGTAGGCCCGCCTCAGCCTCGCGATCTCCGACGACCACGCCTTGGATTATAGGGCGGAGCCCTAGGCATCGCCGCGTCGCAGACACGGGTCATGGTCTCCCAGAACCATTCCGCCTCATCGTCTACGTTGAGAGGCCTGTCTGGCGCAGGGGCCCAGGTCTGTACGATGGTAGCTTCCAGGAAGAGCTCCCGATCTTCCTTTTGTTTCGGTGAGTAGCGGGACTTGGACACGACGACGACGTGACGCTCGGAGACTCGACGATGCGGCTATGTGATGCTGGTAAGTTTGTATATTCTTTTGTAATGTTTTGTGCTTGTGTTCTGTGTATTAGTGGTAGGTATGTGAAGTCTTTTATAGTTAATAAACATATTTACTTATATATATTCTAATACGTATTTATTTCGCGGATTATGTATTCTTGCTATAGCTATGAAAATTCAAAGTTTATGCAACATCTCCAGAATTTATTAGAAATTCATCCGTTGCTGTTGATTAGCAAATCAACTGTATAATGCTCATAGACTAATTGAAATGTAAATCAAACCGCCACCGCAGTGTGAAATGAAACAAAAGTAGTAATGAGTTAATGAAGAAATTTCGAAGTAGCCACGAATAGTATTTCGCTTTCAACTGAAGTTCTGATTATTTTCGAAGTAAGAGTTCGTAGGATTTCTTCTCTTCTAGAGTTTTTCTCTACATAAAATGCTGGTGCTATTCAACTTTCCATCTACAGATTTCGAATATATACATTGAAATGGCTACCGGTCTAAAGGCACAGGCTGAATAATACGGCCACTCTGTTACGAACGCATAACATATATCACAGCATAATAAGATGTAAACATGTGTACAGATACAAAAGAAGAAACTACCCGCAACTGCACAGTGTGGTGCAGTAGAACTAGGAGAGCTGACCCCAAATTAAATGGGATAAAATAAGATGTAATCATAAAAAATATGTTGTAAACATACTATAGGAAATGCATTATATATCTTAAACATGATTACAAAGAATAACCCCACATGAACTGAAACATTTTTTAACCGATGTCCTCTAAGGATGTACAAAAACAATGTTCGTACGCAAATTAGGTAAAACATGTTATGTTTCGACCCTAACCCTGTTTGTTGAAGTTGCGTTCATGTGTCCGTCCCGTTTATCTGTAATAATATATAGTACTCTGCTATTTTAGACGACACTTTATCTTACTTTGGTAAAACTTACTTAAGCCAACGAGATTAAATGCAAAGTTTAAATTAATTTAGGTTCCTGCAAGAAAATTTTGCTCAAATAATCTTTAGATGAGCCAGTTTAGATTTGTGTACTGTGATAAAACACGCAATATTCGTGTGAAAAAGTTTTAATTATTAATAAATATTATAATATTTGGAAAGTCCACGGGTAAGGTGCTATTATTGCAGCGGGGCGAAGCCAGGGCGCGCAGCTAGTTGAATATATTTAAAAAAATAAACTTGGGTTATGTTAGATGAGCGATTCTGAACACAAAAAAAGTGTGTTTACCTTTCATTTATGTATTATGAATTTGTAGAATCAAAAAATCTTGGTGCAAATATCGAATACCAATTTTCAAAAGTTATGCCCTCCCTCGAACCGAACCTAAAACTTGTTTGATGCTTTATAACGGTAATGAACCAACTTCAATAGAAAAATCTTACGCACATTTATTGATAACCTAAATTTGTTATTTTTCACTTATCAGTACCTATATTTAGGGCAATACTTTTCATCCCTGGAATAGGTTCCCATGGGTTGGGTAAACGGGATCAAAATTCCACACGGGTGGAAGCGCGGGCAACAGCTAGTGTCAAAGAATTTGATAAGTATTTGAAATTTAAAATAAAAATTTCGTCATTACCTTTTTTTTCGTGCTGAAATCCCTTCAGATACTGTTATGCCGTTGTGTCGGGCTTGAACCGACTAAAAAATCTAATTTTGAAGTTTGAATTTTATTACATAATTTCGACTGTATCAAAATTAAGTCACAATCAATTTATATAAATTACTTTCAGTCAAGCCACACCATACAATATCAACACAACTACTTAAACGAGTGGAGCGTGAAATTGTTTATGTTGCCGAGTGATTTAAGATTATTATGTTTGGTATTACGATATCTATCGCTTATAATGCTGCAGGATGGCGGCTTCACTCGATTGAAAAACACCCCTAAATCCTTTATCAGCAAGCCGCACGCCTGCTTCACCGCCCAACTGCTAAATTTACATACACTTATCGAAACCACAGTTTATTGAGCGTTCGATTGCAAGAACATAAATATTTATAGAATTGAGCTAAAATAATAGCCGGAAAATTATGATAAACAGTAAACAGCGACTGGAATTTACAATTATTAAGGTAATGAAACATTGTATTGTATTCAAAATGTTTCAATATCACATTTTACATGATATACATATGTATCAAGATTTCAAGTAAAATAGACGGTGGGTGTGTATAAGATCACTTACCAAGATCTTCGGAGTCCAAACCAACTTCACCTGCAAGACCTGCTGCTATCCTGCAAGACTGCTGTTGGCCTTCTGATTGACGAACAATGCTCTGGCGCAGGCTTTCCTCACGGTGGTCGGGATTCAAATAGTAATCACAAAAAGCCAAGATAAACGAAATTTTGGGAGGGACGAGTGGGAAGCTCGGAATATAGGGCTTCTCAGCGGCCAGTCTCCCCGTGAACATGGCTGCTGAGAAGCAACCGAAACATCGGGATCAATGTAAAATATAAAATAACATCAAAATAAATCGTGATAGAATCAGTTAAAAATAGTTTTATTTCAAGACTATGCATCTTCTTCTCCGTTTAGTATTTACAGCAGCAATTCTCATCGCACTGCAGTTGAATTAAAATCCAAATTTAAAATATTTCATTCATTTATTAAAAGGGCTTAAAACAACCCTTTATGCAACGGAGCAAAACTGCCGTAACAAAGACATAATAAAAACAAATCCTGAAATTGTTTCAGTGTAGTTACTGTGCGCTAATTGAGCTCAGTAATGGTTGAATAAATTTGTTTGGACAATAAAGACGCTTAAACTGAACTATGTCCTATTGTTGGAGGTCCAAATTGCTAATTTGACCGCGTAGATTTAATTATGCATGCCGTCCGCCGAGAGGGGGTCATAAAGGAGGGGTGTCACAGGCAGGCTTGTTTATAATGTAGCAAGTAATGCGCAATCCAACCCAACCCGCCTGCGCCAAGTATTAACTTTTTATTACACTGAACGAACTTTCGTGGTTTACGGCCACGCGGGGAAGGCACGAACGTGTCAAAATTTAAGCACTTGTTATTTTAAATGCAGCATACATTACATTTACTATTTTGTAAGCTGTCAGCAATAAATGCCGTTGTTTTTTTTTGTCTGCATTAAAATAAATTGTAAATGCTCTTGAGTCATTCCTACAGAAACGATTCAAGAAACAATTTTAAGTTAGAATAAATTTATAAAATAAATAAATTAGAAGCCTACTTTTTTAGGTTTGTGCCAGTAAAGCGAGATTTTTTTTAAATAATTAATAGTTATTTTTCTAAAATGCTGGCATCAACCACAAAGAGAAATCTAGGCTCCTAATTGATGTCTTACACAAAGGCATTAAATTACTTGGAATATTTTTATAGGTGGTGTGTGTATATACATATATTAGGTGTAGGTAGGTCAATGATAAAAGTTTCTTACACCACCTTTTATACAAACCTTTTTTACACCAGAACACATGTTTCGATAAATCAATGTATAAGTAGTTTTATAATCCTCAGAGGACAAAGTTATTAAAAATTTAAATCGGACGGGACCTGAACCTGTGACCAGTCCCTGGTCTATGGTATTATGTAAAGAATGCATTATCCTAATTTTATCATTGACTGTACATATTTTACACTACATACATTCCATTTTGTATGTAATACCGTTGTTAGAAGGCAACGTAAACAAAATTTACTTCATGATAACATTAATTACAGCTTGGTGTGAACAAAATAAATATGCTTCCAGAATACATACACCGTGATGAAGCGCTGTTCCGTTAAAAATACATAGAACCTGGTTTGTTACAAAAAAAAATTGACGATGTTTTCACAGTTATATACGTAGCACGTTGCGTGAGCTATGAGCGATTACAACACCTGAAATATAGGTATACATATTCATGCCTCTTTCTTATTGGGGTAGGCAGAGACAATATTTTCCACTATTGTTTTCATAAATGCACGTTGCTTGTGGGTACTCTTGAACTGGGGTGTGTGTTGGGTAACCTCCTCGCGTGTCGTTCCGATTCCGATCCCGCTGCAGTCCGGGGGGAACGGAATCGGAGCGGCCGGTACACCCTGGGCGGCGGTCAATGGCTTCCCCTTCATGGGGTTGGCATTGATCGTCGGCGAATACCCAACGTGGCGGGAACACATCGCTCTCCGTACTCCTCTGCTTTCAGAGGAGACAGGATGAGCGATGGTGTTTGTGGCTGAGGCCACCATAGGGTCCTGCGGGATCCAGGGGCGGGTTGGCCCACTGCTAACGCAGGGGCCGACGGGCACTTGTGCCACCGCCGGTGAGAGAGGACTAGCCATCCTCTCGCGTTCCGTAATCGGCAGATGATCAGCAACGACCTGACTGGTGGCTCCAGAAGGGTACGCTGTGAACTTGCCGACCGGAGGGCTTGCCTTTATTGGTCGGCCCACGACAAGGAAAAGTCTATAACACCCGACAGCAAAGTCGTAAAAACCTATGGATACCAGCCGACCTCCATAGTATATAGGCTTATCCAGGTGCAGGGGGCTCCGCCTGGATGGACCACCTTTCCCCCATACTCGTGGGATATGATATGCAGAAATCAAACCTAAAAAATAATAAACTGGACGGATTAAATAACGACGACAAATGCAAGGACAATGGCACTACCGAAAATGATGGAGTGGAGTTAGTGGGGGGCGAAGAGAAGGTGAGGCTGCGGTCTCACTCGCGGTCAATTAGGGCCACCTTCCCCAGACCCGCTACTCCGCTGCCACTAGGCGGGGAAACCGACGCGGACACTGTGTCTGCGGCGTCAACGGCTGGCACCGCCAACGAGAGAAGTAGGGCGAGCAGCCCGGCGGGTCTCGGTCTGAAGCAGACCCGTAAGCGGAGACGGCGCACAAAGGCCCGGCTGGGGGAGAGCGTGTCGGATGAGGACTATACCCTCACCGGGACGACCTCCTCCAGCAGTGACGAGGTGTCAAAGCCGGCGCCCAAAGTGGCTGCTGGCCGCCGAGGGGCGCGAGGTGGAGCGAGGGTTGTGCAGGCCACCCGAGCCCCTTCGGCTCTTGGGAGGGCCGAGGAAATGTCACCGCCGAGGCCTTCCACCTCGGCGGTGTCGGAGCCGTGCGGGAGGACGCGGTCGCTCTTGGAGAGACTCCAGAGGGTGACCGCGTCGTTCCAGGGGTCCCCAAACCCTGAGCAGGAGGCGATGTTGCGCATTGTGCTCGACATCGCCTCCGAGAATGAGGGCCTGGCGGCGCAGCTGGCCGAGTCTCGTCGGGAGACGGCTCGACTAGCTGCAGCCGTCGAGGAGCTCAAGAGGGCGATGGCGAATCCGGCTCAACCGGCGCAGCGGGTGCAACCGGTGGAGACGCCGCGCGTGACTCGCTCGTTGGCGAGGCAGTCGGCGCAGCCAGAGCAACCGGTGCAGCAGCCGGCACAGTCGATGCGGCCGGCGCAGCCAAGGGTACCGCCGGCGGAGTCCTGGCTCCCCTATATGGAGGCGCTGGAGGAGAGGATGATGTGTCGGATGGAGGCCCTAATGGACTCCATCCGCCGTCCGCCTCTGGCGCCACCAGCGGCCGGCTACGCGGCTGTAGCCCGGAGGGGCCCCACCCGCCCCGCTGCGGGTGCGGGTGCGACCCTGCCGGGGCCGGCTCCTCAGCTCCCTCCCGCTCAGGGTAAGGGGAAGGGCAAAGGCAAGGGGAAGGGCAAGGGGAAGACGTCCCCAGCCCTGGCCCCAGCCCCAGCCCCAGCCCCAGCCCCAGCCGTAGTTCCAGCTACCTCCACCCCATTGGAAGGGGGCTGGGAGGTGGCTGGAGCCAATAAAAGCAGGCGGAAGGCCGCCAAGAAGGCCGCCAAAAAGGCCAGGAGGGCCGCGGCCGCCGCGAAGGCAGCGCCGGGGAAGCTCCGTGCCCCTAGAACTACGGCCGTCGTCGTCACTCTGACGGCGGAGGCAGCGTCGAGGGGCATGGGGTATGCCGAGGTGTTGGCCAAAGTAAAGGCCAACGTCGACTTGAAGGCCCTCGAGATCCCGGGTGTCCGGTGCAAGAGCACACGGACGGGAGCCCGGCTACTCGAGGTCCCCGGCACCGCCAGTGGCCCCAAGGCCGATGCCCTAGCGGCTCGGCTAAGGGAGTCGCTGGATGCAGCCGACGTCCGGGTGTCCAGACCCATTAAATGCGCAGAAATGCGCATTACGGGCCTGGACGACTCCGTCACGGCAGAAGAGCTCAGGCTCGCCGTGGCGGAGGCCGGGGACTGCTCCCCGGACACAGTCAAGGCCGGAGCGATACGCTTCGGCCGCGGTGGACAGGGGGCAGCAGTTGTCGGCTGCCCTATCGCGGCGGCCCAAAAGGTCGCTGACGGGCGGAGCCTCCTGGTAGGAGGCTTCCTGAGGGCGCAGGTACGGCTCCTGCAGGCCCGACCGGCCAGGTGCTTCAGGTGCCTGTCGGTGGGCCATGTGGGGGTGCACTGCACGGCGGAAGTGACGGCGGGTGACCGTTGCTTCCGCTGTGGCCAGCCCGGTCACAAAGCCGGCACGTGTGGCGCCCCGCTGCACTGTTTTAGATGTGCAGCGGGAGGCAAGCCGGCGGACCACAGGGTTGGCAGCAAGGCCTGCGCCGGAGGGGAGCCGAAGCCGGGAGGCCGGCCTTCCGCCCGCATTTCACAGCGGGATGCGGAGATGGGGGTTCCATAATGGATCCTCAACTCCGCATCCTGCAGGTGAATGTTGGCCACGGTGCCCATGCTCAGGACCTTCTGCTCCAGAGCATGGCACAGTGGGCCATAAATGTCGCCGCTGTCGCCGACCCATACACCTACCGGTTCCTCGGGCCTGCCTGGGAAACCGCGCTGGATGGGTCGGCGGCACTGGTGCACAACCCTGCCGCCGGCAGCCCCCCTCTTGCCGTCGTTGCAAGGGGACCCGGCTGCGTGGCGGCGGCGGTTGGCGACATAGCGATCGTGGCTGCTTACTTCACGCCGAGCCGAGACATAGCTGACGACTCGTATGAGCAATGGCTCCGTCAGCTGGCAGTCGTCGTCAATGCCTGCCACCCCCGCCCGGTCCTTGTGCTCGGGGACTTCAACGCCTGGTCGTTGGCGTGGGGTTCCCGTCACGATAGGGGCCCGGCGGGGGATAGAGGCAGGGCACTGGAGGACTGGGCCGAAGGACTCGGCCTAGACCTCCTAAATCGGGGAGCCGTGGACACGTTCGTGACCTCGAGGGCCAGTTCAATCGTGGACATCTCGTTCGCGAGTCCCTCGTTGACGCGACGTGTTCAGGGCTGGCGTGTCGTTTTGGGGGAGGAGACAAGTTCGGATCACCGATATATTCGGTTTGACGTCTCCGCCCCCGCGAGCGATGCGCCGGCCACACCGGCTCCACCCGAGCCACGTTGGGCACTTAAGCGACTAGATCGGGAGCTCCTCCTGGAAGCCGCCATCGTACAGGCCTGGGCCTCTGCGCCGGACAGGCCTGTCAACGTAGACGATGAGGCGGAGTGGTTCCGGGAGGCCATGACCCGTGTCTGCGACGCGGCGATGCCTAGGGCTCCGCCCTATAATCCGAGGGGTCAGGTCTACTGGTGGTCGTCGGAGATCGCGAGGCTCAGACGGGCCTGCGTGATCACGCACCGCCGGTGGGCCCGATTCCGTAGGAGGCGTCGCCGCCCCGCAGATGCGGAGGCCCGAGAGGCGGAGTTGTACCAGGGATACAGGGAGGCCAGAGGTGCCCTCCGAGCAGAGATAAGGCGGGCCAAAAAGGAGGCCCACTGCGAACTGCTGGAGACGCTGGAGCGGGACCCTTGGGGGCGGCCCTACCTAATGGTAAGGGGAAAACTGCGCCCCAAGGCCCCGCCGTTGACCCAGTGTCTCCAGCCGGAGCTGCTCGGAGGAGTTGTTAGCTCCCTGTTCCCAGCGCGGGCGGTGGAACATGTTCCACCGCAGATGACTCCGCCTCGGTTGCCAATGGTGCCCGACGTGGATGACGACGACGTGCCCGAGGTCACTTGGGTAGAACTAGAGCTGGCGGTGAGAAGGCTGAGAGCCAAACGCACCGCCCCGGGTCCCGACGGCATTCCAGGCCGAGCGTGGGTCCTAGCTCTAGTCGACGACGCTCTCGAGCCCCGACTGAGAGGGCTTCTCAGCGCATGTTTGGAGCGGGGCCAGTTTCCGAAATTGTGGAAGACGGGGAAACTGGTCCTCATCCGAAAGGAGGGGCGCCCGGCGGACTCACCGTCCGCCTACCGGCCCATAGTGTTGCTCGACGAGGTGTGCAAGCTCTTTGAAAGAGTAATTGCTAAGCGCCTCGTCGAGCACCTCTCAAGAGTGGGGCCGGACCTGGCGGATGGCCAATATGGCTTCCGCCAGAGGCGCTCCACCGTGGATGCCATCATGCGCGTGAGGGCTCTGGCGGAGGATGCAGTAGCCCGGGGTGAGGTGATGTTGGCGGTGTCCCTGGACATCGCCAACGCGTTCAACACCTTGCCCTGGAGTTGCATTAGGGAGGCGCTCGTGTATCACGAAGTGCCTCTCTACCTCCGCCGCATAGTCGGGGCGTATTTGACGGAGAGAGCCGTCTTCTACCCAACCGTGACCGGTCTCGGCCGGCGTGAGATGTCGTGCGGTGTTCCGCAGGGATCGGTCCTGGGGCCGCTCCTGTGGAACATCGGATACGACTGGGTGCTTCGCGGTGAGCTCGCAGACGGTGCCGCCGTCACGTGTTACGCGGACGACACGCTCGTGACGGCGTGCGGAGCGACATACCGCGAAGCGACCCTGAAGGCCACGACCGCGGTTGCCCAAGTCGTGGAGCGGATCCGGCGGCTGGGTCTCGAGGTGGCTCTGCATAAAACCGAGGCCCTGTTCTTTCATGGGCCTCGGAGCAAGCCACCTGAGGGATCCAGTCTCATCGTGGGAGGTAATCGCATCGGCATCAAGCCCCAAATGAAATATTTGGGGCTCGTGCTCGACGGCCGATGGGACTTCGGAGAGCACATCCGAAGTCTGGCCCCCAAACTGAAGGGCACAGCTCTCGCTCTGGCGCGGCTGCTGCCCAACATGAAGGGGCCCGATGACTCCTGCAGGAGACTCTACGCGGGGATCGTGCGGTCCATGGCCTTGTATGGGTGCCCAATATGGGCGGAGGCCCTGAAGGCCGGAAGTGTGCGGATGCTGCGCGCTCCGCAGCGAGTGATGGCCATCAGGGTCATCCGCGGGTACCGCACGATCTCCTTCGAGGCGGCGAGTCTCCTTGCCGGAACTCCGCCATGGGACCTGGAGGCGAGAGCCCTTTCGCAACTGTACCAGTGGCGAAAGGAGGCGCGGGAGCAGGGACTGAACCCCGAGCATCGAGAAATCGAGGCCATGCAGTCCCAGCTCCGCCAGGCCATCGTGGTGGAGTGGAAGGAACGACTTGGGCGACCAAGCGCAGGGCACGCCGCAATAGCGGCGGTAAGGCCCATCATGGAGGATTGGCTAGAGAGGCGACACGGAAGCCTCTCGTACCGACTGACGCAGGTGATCTCCGGTAAGGGGTGCTTCGGGGACCACCTGTATCGGATCAGGAAGGAGCCAACGCCTGAGTGTCATCACTGTGACGCGAGCGAGGACTCAGGGCTGCACACGCTGGCGGACTGCCCGGCGTGGGAGGTGCCGAGGCGTGACCTCGTGGCAGCCATCGGGGTGGGAGTCCTCTCGCTCGGCAGCATGATTGCGGCAATGGTGCGGAGCGCGAGCGCGTGGGCCGCCGCCGCCTCCTTCTGCGAGCATGTGATGCTCGCGAAGGAGATGGCGGAGCGCGCCCGGGAGAGGTTCAGAACCCTCCCGGCCCGCCGAGCCCGCAACACGCTCGCCTCGCGTCGCAGGCGACTCAGGCGCCGGAGGGCGCTCAACGACCTCCGTCCTCCATGAGCGCAGGCCTGGGGGTGGCAGGTGAGGCCGCCTGGCACCCCAGCAGAAGCAGGCCGGGACGGTGGGGCGACTAGCGCCCCTCCCCCAAACCGGGGCAAGACGGGGACACCGTGGTTCCCAAACCCGAGGGGGCCATCTCGAAACCGGAGATGGCCCAGGGTCAGTCGGGGTGCGAGGGATATGCTCTATGGGCAACCTTACACCCCGGCGTCTGCAGACCCAAGACGGCGTGCGGTTTTAGTCGGTTCGAGCCCGACATAACCGCCCCCGCTGGCCGGCGGGGGGGTATCCGAGGGGATTTCCGCACGAAAAAAAAAAAAAAAAAAAAAAAAAAAAGGGTACTCTTGAACTGACTTTTCTTTAAAACGTCTTCGATCTGATTAAAGGGTTTCCCATTCACCCTCGCCTCATCTATTGCATCCATTATCATCATCATCATCATCATGTTCTTTCGTCCATCATCTCTGACTGCCCGAACATCTAAGTATCCCTGATATATTAAAAAAAAATAACTATGGGACTAAGACTAAAGATAGTTTTAATGACGTTACAGTACACACAGGTAACCGCAAGTTATGAAAATAAAGTATCTTCTTGGTGCTGCTTCGCTTATGGTGTGATAAGTGTTCTGTCGGCTTGTTGACACTCCGAGAATGGGAGAAAATGGAGAGCATGCAAGTGACACCACTGGTGTAAATGTATTCGTCAACGAGAAGCGGGAGCGTGCCGTTTGCTTAAAATCTACAAAAATATCCGTAATATGTTGAAATGTATAACAATTTACATTACTATATCTTTAGGTCTAATAAGTATTAAGTCACTAATATATTTCCATCAATATATTATATATTTAAGTACCTAGAGATACTTTAGATATGAAATATGTCTCTCAAACCATCACAATGTTACAAATCCTTACTATTTTAATATCTACCTACCAATAAAACTATGCACAATTTTTGTAAATAAAATTCCCTCAACAGCTAAGCTTAAATGAACCAAAACAGAACAGGCAAATTCATATTCGAACACTTTAGAAATAGCAACTAAGTTATAGATATTATAATTTAATTATGTGGGAAGCTGACGCCGCGCCGGCTGTTCAGTGGGCTCCCTATAGGTTACATCAGCTGTCCAATAAAACATTGACAACAAAGTAATTTAACGCCAAATTGACACGGGCTAGTGGATGTAACCGCTGATACTGATATCAAAATGTTCATAATATAATTCAAAATGGACAAGCAGTGTTAATAAATTGTATGAGTTCACCATCTTAGAAAAGCGTCCATTGTGAACATAAAAGTGGTCAATGTTTTCCGTTTAGTGGGACTTGAACGAGTGGCCCAAGTCGGGCCAGGCTCCAAGCAAAAGGTTATAGGTACCAGTGACAGCTTGTTTATCACTTATGTAATTATATACATTCCATTACCTTTACAACGACCATTAACATTTGTTAACGAGCTGACGACAGTAACATACATACAGTCACGTCAGTTTTCTAGGTATAGATAAAGCCTTCCTGATCCTGACATATGCCTTTCGTTTCTATAACACTTACAAGGCCAGAAGTGTCAATCACGCGTTGCCAAAGATAGAAAGAAAAAGATAAGTCGCAGCTCTAGAAAAAACCTTTCACTTGCCAAAGCAACCAAAAAAAAATTTTAAACCATAAAATTTTAAAAGAAAACTGCATGCAATAAATCTGTGTCAGAAAGCAAGATAAAATCATCGATTCTGTTGAGATACAGTATCATGTTGCCATTATCGCGATAAACGTCATAAGTAGAGAAAGTAGGTTAATAGCCGCTTTTATGCACAACATGAATGTTAACATGACAAAATAATCTATAGGTGATCAACATATTTTAAATAAGTTAGAAGTGGGGGGGGATTGATGTGACAGGGGTATGTATAATTTTTTGTCGAATTCTATTTACAGAATTTTCAACTTTAAACGTATTCTATCATACTAGCGCTATCAGTGGATCTCTGGACAGCGAGCGCATAAAGAGATCGTGTGAACATACTTTGTATCTATCAGGTATTACCTATATATAAAATCATATTCGTAGGTTTATCGTTAGATTTGTTAACATAATTAAGGAGTCGGCCTTGTGTGTAGAGGTCCTGAGTTCGAATCCTTGCCATTACACTAACAACGAGAACCCACTCCTAACACCAGCAATTTAGCTGAGGAAGGAACTGGAAGGGTTAGGCAGAATACTTATCATTTCAGCTACTAATATTCTTTAGAAAATAAATATAACAGATCGTTCCATATGCTTTCTAAGCAGACCAGTGGTGTCTTATGAAGATAAAAGATATTTGCAACGACAGCATTCCTTCGTCTATAATATACCTTTAACCTATGTCAAAAGTTAGTGCTTGGATAACGTTGCCAACTGGTTACAATCAGTAACTAAATGTAATTTACAACATAACTTTGCTGAAAACCTTGTATGAGATTAAACAAAGTGTAGGTATACCGCCTAACCGACAAACCACTTACGTACGAGTACGTTCACGTAGGAGCAAAATGCAACACGAATGTATCTAAAGAAGCTTAACGTCACCTGGCGCGCTCCACACTCACCGCACCTACAGACAACACTTTAAGCTGATTATGACGGATATGTCGCAGTTTCTAAACCCGCAGATATACGCCACATTCCCTCAGCGTACAAATTAAAATTATTTCTGCATAAGAGCAGGATTAAAGTAGCTCGGAAATTTCGTGTAAGCTACCGGCTGTTATGAACATCTATGATAACTGATATAGGAACTTAGTGTTCTCCCATATACTGCTGAAATTAGAGCCCGCTATAGAAAACCATATCAAGGTAATAATATTAGCTATTACTTAGATGGTAAACCATTTCTGTTGTTCCTATTAGTGAGTAGTATCACCAGAGCTGAGTTCTTATATCCGGCACAATCCGTCACATCTGCGGCAACATCTGAAGCGTTCACCTAGGAGCCGCGTGTACGCTTTCCCACTTCATTTTCATTCGGTGTATTTGGTTCCTACAGGGGTGACCGCCGTGCCGTCTGATCTCCGAAAGGATTTTTTTAGAAAAAAGATCTCATACACCGACCTTTTGAAGCGAGTTCCTAGTCTATCTATACTATTATAAAATTGTAAATTAGTTGTGTCTGTACATTGGAGATATTAAGAAATAAATAATTGGGTGTTAAATGAACGATTCTGAACATAAAATGATTTTTTGGAATTCTTGTCTGACTTGTAGACCTACATACTTACTTACACCCTGATCGTGTTAATTCTTAATAGCTAAATTGCAAATAAACGTTACTGCATATTCGATTGATTTGAAATGTGGTGAATGTTTTGCTTTGATCTTTAAGTGAAACATGTTTATGATTTATCACACGCACTCAATAAATATATCAGCAAAGGATACAGACTTAAAGACAGTAAAAGTATACGCAAAAAACAAGAACAGTTTCAAATTTTTATTAAACAGCACAAATTTTCACAAGAGACATACTCGTAGGGTTGTAGTTTGGCATAAACAAATGCAACATACTACACTTGACAGTCGAGAACGAGGAGCACGGAGAGAGACATATTCTACTGAGTGGATTGAAGTTCGAACACCTTAAGAAGAATGAAAACTATAAGTATTTAGGTATTAATGAAGCAGGTAAAATAGATCATAATAACATTAGAGAACAAGTTAAAAAATAATCTTTCAGAAGAATAAAATGCATTTGTAAAACATAACTTAACGCAAGAAATCTCATAACAGCCCGTATCTGTTTTACTGTATACTTTTAGATTGATTAATTATAAAAGCAAGGATTTTAATAGAATAGATGTAAAAACACGTAAAATTTTAGCAATGAACAAAGCACAGAAACAGAAAGCAGACACAGAAAGGCTATATTTACCTATAGAAGAAGGTGGAAGGGGGCTTACAAATATGGAAATGTTATATAATACACAAATGATAAAATATAGGCAATACTTAAATACAGGTCAGAACGATATCATAAAAGCCATAGTTACACATGACACACATAAAGATAAATATTCAATATATAAAGAGAGAAGAAGTAATGCAGTAAAAATAGGATTAGTACAAGAACAAAACTACATCTATGGAGTAATACAGAAGGCAGCAACTAAAACAGGAAGGCTAAACCGTTACATGGTCACTTGTATAGGTCCGTCATGGAGAAAGAGCATATGGATAAGGTGTATTCGTTCCGATGGCTTAAGAAACAATCGATCTCCCACACACTGGAATCAATAGTGTTCGCCATACAAGACCAAGCAATAATAACTAAACAAATAGAACGGTATATACTAAAAATATCTGACGATGGTAGGTGCCGGCTATACTTGACTAAGGACGAGACCACGCAAAATCTTGTCTCGGGCTGTGAGAAACTGGCCTGCAGTTACTTTATGATAAGATACAACAATATTGTCAAGTACGTCTGGTGGGCATTAGCTAAAAAATACAAATTTGAAGTAGCAGATCTTTGGTGGAAAGAAGTATTAACTCAATCGCAAATAAAAGGAAACGACACAGCGAAACTAATGTGGGAGATAATGTTCAAATAGATGTTACCATAACACACAATAGGCCGGATATAATATACATTGACAAGACTGAAAATAAAACCTACCTAATAGACGTAACTATCCCATCAGATTATAACATAGGACCGAAAGAAATAGAGAAACTTTTTTTTTTTCTCGCCTGATGGTAAGCTGAAGGTAAAGTCTCAGGAAAGAGGGTCACCATTACATACACGTACCATGTTAACAATGGTGGCACTCAGCTTGACGGCCTCATCAGAAGTGGATTGTTGTAGCAGCACTGCGTGACACGCACCGGTCCCACTAGTGCCGCGACCACAATCCCCCTGCCCGGCTATGCACTTGCTGACCCCTGAACGCAATCAAACCGAAATTTGATTACTATGGAGGGTTTTTAGAGGGGTACCTACCCGGCCGATTTTTGTGACAAATTTGTGTCACACACGCTGCAACCATTACCATAATAATCGGCACGATAAGAGTAGTAGCTAAAATCATACATTATATATACACATTCTACAAAAACAGGCAGCAATTCACCCTTCGACCATAATAAGTAAAGTTTTGGGGTACACAGTGTTTGTAAATTCAAGAGGACCCGAAGTTCCTCTTCTCTGAGGGTCTCAGGGCGGGAACTTCCGTAGTACCAAATGCAAATTTGAGAAAAAACCTTTAAAAAAAAAATGGTATAAAAATATAATATAAATAGTTAAACCGCAATTCCTTCAATCAGAAAATGATCATAAAATGCACTTTTGACGCTGACTGTGCCTCCTAAACTCTAATACTGATGGTTCCAGAAGCAAAAAAAATATTGCACAGTTTTTGATATAGAAAATGATTAAAACTGGTAGGTATTAAAATGATTAAAACTGGTATTTTCACTGAGCATAACAACCAATCTGTTATGCTCTGTGAAAAAAATAATAACATATTAAAGGGCGATAGCACATTGAATCATATGGCCTACCTATATAGTATTTAGGCTTTGACTTAGCACCTCAAGACTATTACGTAATAAAGCTTATCACTGCAGCCATATTTAACTCACATACTATAATTTTAGGGTAGCCAATTTATATGCAATAGTGGTAAGCTTGTCGTCTAGTCTTGTTTGTAAACTATATTGCCCACCAGTGGACTCGTCGTAACAAGTTAATTTAAACTTCTAACGCTTATCCAACTAAAGTTGATGGTGCAAGATAATAATAATGTAAGCAACATTTAAATTCATTGCGCAATTCTATGAAGTACCGTAGAATATACTCAGTCCTTATGTAATAGCAATTAGGTACGTAAGGATTGGGGTGCGACTGGTTGGAGGGGTGCGACTGGTTGGATCACCTCCAAGTTTGGTGCACCCTGGGCAACGTGGACGATGACGTATCATTGATTGCTCCTCTGGAGTAGCTGGCGTCAACGTCAACGTCCAAGAGTCTTACCAACCGGCCCTTTTCAGGGCCAGCTGACCCCATTGCACGAGGTCGGAGGGTCGGAGTATGGCGGGACTGCAAGGCCCGAGGGGGGGGTGGTCACTCCAGGTACCCCTCTGCTCTTATCAGAGGGGACACTGCGAATGGCCCAGGGTCAGTCGGAGTGCGAGGGATATGCTCTATGGGTAACCTTACACCCCGGCGTCTGTAGACCCGAGACGGCGTGCGGTTTTAGTCGGTTCAAGCCCGACATAGCCGCCCCCGCTGGCAGGCCGGGGGGTATCCGAAGGGATTTCCGCACAAAAAAAAAAGGTACGTAAGGATTCATAATTACCTCACACATTTTATACCGCAATTTTTGTCATATCAACATGTTACACGCCACGATACCAGAGGACTATGACGTAAGTCCTCTGGTATCATGGCGTGTAGACATGTTGATACACGGGCACTGACAGGGAGTAGATTCTCGTCATCCGAGCACCAATCCCGGTTGCATCCAAAGCTTGCACTTTGGAGCCCGGGGTCCACGGTCCAGCAAATCCTTATACTACCAATTTCATATTGATTCGAATAGGAGGTAGAACTTGGTTTATTTGAACGGATTTTCTTTAGAGATGTAGGTATGTCTGTAGAGATGATGAAATGTGGTTTAATTTTTATTTTTATTCAATAGTGTCATAAATAAACTTTAAGATAAGGAACTAATAGATAGACAGTAATAGCACAGATTACATAATATTATTCTAGTAATAGTCAAAAATAGTAGGAATACAACTATTGTGCGCGTAGCCGTAGGTATCTATACACTTCCAATATAATACATAAACATCCACGCACCAAATATCTCTCAAAAAATATGAATACTTCCTCGGGACAGGCAATATATTTGAAACGATATCGGAATATAAAATAATGAAATGGTCATAATATCACGACCTGTCAAGTAATTGAAACGGAAACCTTATGATAGGTGGGTGGTAGCCTACTTCTATTTATATAAATTCCTTCTTAAAAGAAAGGTGCGTCAAAACTGAGTTTGCCCTTCCCCTAATATTGTATGCCTGTGATATGGGAGCTTAATAATAAATTCCTTTGAGTAAAAGGAACAGAAAAATTAAAATTCTTTCCGTGTCCCACGGCCTTCTCCGGCGCAGTTTTGTCATTTTGTTTAGAGGGATCTTGCGTGACATACGCAAATCCCTCTGGCTGAATATATGTATATAAAATAAACTACTAAGAATACCTAAGTGAGCAATATTAGACACGTTTTCACATAAATCTTGACATACTCTCTGTATGAAACGTTGAGATAGACTATTTTTCATAAAACAGTGAAGGACAGTATAATAGATATCTCCATATAAATTACGTTTAATATTACTGACGTAAATTCATGCATCTCATATTATGTAGAGTCTTAGAATGTTATTAAGATTAAGAAAATGTTCACTACATTTATGATGTTATAGCCTGCCATAACTGATGTTTATAGGCAATAAAAATCATGAGAAATGAATAAAATTATTAGTTACCTATAAAGTAAGATCCCACTGTCGCCAGAACTCACTTATTTTTACAAGGATAAAATGTATGGGATAAAGTGATCTACACTACTTTATTCCATACATTTTATCCATTATCTTTTTTTAGCACCTGATTACTGACTAATGGCCGCCGGGACAAGCTAGCAAATATGCATAGACTTAAGGTATTACATACCTACACTATCCCATACATTTTATCCTTGTAAAAAATGTGAGTTCTGGTGACAGTGGGATCTTGGACCACTACTTGTTTCTTGGGTTGACCCTACCTCAAACTAGCACACTAATCTGCCTATTTAAGAGTGACTATTAGAAGCGCCAGTGAGTAGGTATCTACCGTAACTACGTCTTTTAAATATATGATCATATTCCTATAAAGAACAACATCCCTATCAACCCTTACAAAGTTAAGTGTGAATGAGACCTAAACCTAATCAATAAAGAAGCTAATCCTCAGCAAAAAGTTGGTCTTGAAGAGACAACATGTTCAAAGCCCGAGTAAAGGATTACAGTTCAAACATCCAACTGTGCCCTCCGCTTCACTGCACTGAAATCCGAGAGTTCTCATCAAAACAAGAAGTTTGTCTTTTCTTAGAGTGCGGCTCGTATTCATGCGATCCTTGGTACTCTGAATCCTTTCAAAATTTCAGCTTTAGTTTTTGTACCTGTCAAGTTTCGGAGTTATAAAGTTGCTGATTTTGATTATGTTTAGTAAAAAATATGCTGATTTCGTTGCATAATTATTACTCGGACTGCCAAGCAAGGGTTTTGCGCATATCGTATAGTATTTATCTATGTACGTCTGTAAGTTTCTTTATTATATCGTATCCAAACGGTTGGACGAATTACGACAGTTAAGCTATCGCTAGATTCGTCTTACAAATTCAAATGTTATTTGGTTAGGTTTCATTAATTAAAACATTGCGGATTTTTCAAAGTGTTAATTCGTTTCATCGTTGAATCCGTGACTCAAAATATACTTATTCACATATTCCAAAAACAATCTCACATCAAAAGCAGACCTTTTTCTACTTTGACGGAACACCTAATGTTACTTATGCATATCTATTGAATATTTCATCTAGTACTCGCATAAGACATGCCACGCAAGGCAGAACAGACATTTATTGCTGGTACTTGAGAATATTTTTAACTGTAATATTTTTCTAGCCGCTATTGTGTTCCCAGTTGTGTGACTCGGAACCCGAGTTCTCCTTCTCCTCCTTTTGATTTGGCTGAAATAACTTTTATGGGTCGACTGCCGTCTGATCTCCCAACCCCGAGAGGAAAACCTGTGCCAGACCTCTTCCATCAATCCACAGGTGTATCTGCTTGTACGTGAGGTTGACTTGGCCCTTGAGGTCTGAATAAGTCTTGGTAGGCCCGGAAGGCGGGGCCCCACACACTCAAATATCTACAGTTTATGAAAGCAACGCGATTTTTCTATTCCTTTTTAGAGGTGCGCGCATCCATTACAGGAACTTACGGTTTAAAGGAGGCGGTGCGTTAAAATAAGAAAGAAGAGAGGTGTAGCCACTTTCATTACACATGAAACACCACGAAAAGTTTTCTAACCCATCACCCCAGAAAAATTAAATGAAAATACTATTGATTCTAAAAGAAGTTTAATATTTAAAAACTTAAAATTTGCGAAGAAATTTGATCAAATATAACTAAAAATTAAAAATAAACTAAATCTAGATTATGGCAAATTATTTTCTAAATACTAACGGCAATATGAAAATAATGTAAAAAATTATCATAGTCACTCTTCGAAAAAGTAGTACCTAACGTGTCTCGTTGCGGGGTCGAAGTATTCGTCGTGTGGGAGATCCAAAGCTGAAAGAACAGATCCGAAGTAGTGCCTCGTGAAGCGCATCGCATCTTGAGGGCGCAAGAGCAGAATGGCCTGAAGATAGTCCCGCACCACACCCGTCAAAGCACCACTCTCTGTCATATACCGACCTCCCTCTGACGTGCGGATAGTCTGACAACAATATTGTAATACTATATTAGAATACGTTTGAAATAATACTAACTTGTTTTCATCAACGCTGTTGAGCTGGTATTTTGAGATGATAGCGTTATTGATAAGATACTCATATATCATAGACAATAGACTCCTCCATCTTTACTTCTTGTATCACACAAAGATAACGACATATTTAACGTTTATATAGGTAGGTACTCAATAAATGGGTATCTTAGCTACTGTTTTCATAACAATTTACGTCTTATATCTTCTTCTAATTTCATTGAACTTAAAGCAAATTAAAATTTGCACGAGGTTCGCACTTGCACGCTTTCTTCTCCAGATGTAGCATGTGCCTTGAAGATCTTGGTGGGGCTTAATACACCCAGTCATTATTAAATATTATTCGTTGCGATTAATTATACTTTAAGAAAGTTTAGATTTATATTGGTAATATAGGTATTAAAGGCAATTGGGGTGTGTGTTGGGTAACCTCCTCGAGTGTCGCTCCGACTCCGATCCCGCTGCAGTCCGGGGGGAACGGAATCGGAGCGGCCGGTACACCCTGGCCGGCGGTCAATGGCTGCCCCTTCATAGGGTTGGCATTGATCGTCGGCCAATACCCAACGTGGCGGGAACACATCGCTCTCCGTTCTCCTCTGCTTTCAGAGGAGACAGGATGAGCGATGCTGTTAGTGGTGAGATGGCCCAGGGTCAGTCGGGGTGCGAGGGATATGCTCTATAGGTAACCTTACACCCCGGCGTCTGAAGACCCGAGACGGCATGCGGTTTAAGTCGGTGCAAGCCCGACATAACCGCCCCCGCTGACCGGCGGGGGGGTATCCGAAGGGATTTCCGCACGAAAAAAAAAAAAAAAGAAAAAAAGGTATTAAAGGCAATTCGCCTAATTTTATTCCTCGCAAATGCGTTTCTACTGCATAAAAATATTCTCACTAATATATTCGTACCTTAAAGTCCAAGTAATCAGACAGCAGTTGAAGATCCTCGCGCCATTTCTCACGTAGAGGCGCATGCTCTTCGATTTCATCTTTTTCGGGAATAATTTGCAGAAGTGGGTTCAGGTGCAGAATATAGCAGCTGTCTGCCCACTCATGACTTACAATGTGACCTTATGGAAAAGTAAATGAGGTAGATCTATAACTTATTATCACACTAGCTGTACCCCCGACTTCGTTGACTTTGAACCGGATTTTAAATTCTTTGCGCGGAATTATTTTTTTAAATAAAAATAGCCTAGGCTATACCTTATATGCCGTCAAAGTAGTCCAGCCGTTTCAGAGATTAGTTAAGTCAAAGAATCAGCCTTAGCCTTACAGCTAAAATTTATTATATAGATATCCAGATTTTTTTTTAATAAATATTGTATACTTAGATGTAGATGTAGACATATACTTGATGCATTGCAACTTGTGGCTGCAAGTCCAGCCACAAGTTGGCTGGACTTCTTAAGTCCTGCCAACTTATTCAAGTTCACTTATTACCTCTAAGAGTGAGTACAGTCAACGTCTGGTGAACATATCCTGAAGGTTCTATGATGTGACGCTCAACCTTCACAACGAACATGGCAGTACCATTCACGATTGCTTGAGTGACACCATGGGATACCTGGAAAATTTTGTTTACCGTAAAACGGGGTGAATAGAGATCGACGGGTGAATAGAAATAAAATGCTCATTAGACATTTTTGATTAATTTCTTCTGCAAAATTTCAAGTACTGAACCAAATATCTGATTGTTCTGTTCATTACAGATTGAAATAGTACATAGTTTTACTTAGCTGAAAATAACTGCACAATTTATCTGGCCATTTTATTTCTATTCACCCCTTGATCTCTATTCACCCCATTTCATCAGGTACTTTTCATAAGCTTGCCTTTGTATGTACGTATAATTTCTAATGTATATATCTACACATATACAAGAACATATAATTATTACTCATGAGTAACCGACTGAATCTTGAACGCAGAGCATAAAACGCTGCTACAATCTTGAAATTTTGACTGTTAACGCCGACAAAGAAAGGACTAAATTTCACTCCTAAGGCGATGAAATAAGGTACGATGGGTTGAATGGAATGCCGCTTTTATCTTCATTGTAAGAAGTATGATGAATTTGTGGTCGTTTTTTTAAATAATGGTTTAGCAAATAAGTTATTTTCAAAAAACACTTCTACCACCAGTCAACGATCATAGTTCCGGAACAAGCCGAACTTTCGTTGAATATAAAAGATCTCCCAGCAATGCTCACGAAGTACCACTTAACAAGGCAATAAAGTAAATTTAACTACAAATGAACTACAAATAAAATAGTACAATAATAGACTAAAATAAAGAATCGAACAACTATGTACAGTAAACGGCGTTTTAGTTGGTACGTGGCGAAGCAAAGAGTGTCCAGCTAAGATCGGTACGCTTCGGTTTTTAGAGCGTTCTCTTTGCCGCACATTATTCTGACGGTTAGTTGTAGACAGAGAATAAATATGGACACGACACTAAAATAAAAAACTGACACATACTATTCGACTAGAATAGAAAGCACTAGTTCAGTAGGTAACGGCCGTTTTTGATGCTTCATCTTAAATTATTCTCATAATCATAGAGCTAGATTAATCAGTGTTCGACCACGTAAAAACTAAAATTCCCACATATCCTTAAAATACAACGATGAAATAATATAGCGTAAATGCAGAGCGTATAAACTTGACAGTAAATAATATATATAATAAAACACCTGAATTTATGATATTGTCGGAAGTTTACGCGAATGTTACACATTGAACTACAAACTATTAGTATAAAACTATTTTTAACGGATTCTATTGGGTTCAATGTAAAATATAAAATAACATCAAATAAACCGCGATAGAATCCTTTTAAATTTTATTTCAACCTGAATTTATATTTACTTTTAAAGAGGCAGGGTTAGATTCAGTGTGAATATTGATTATTGATAACTTAGAAAATTTCTATTTCTATAATGCGATAAGTATAGTCCAAGATCCCGGGCTTCACAGACCTTCACAGGCCTTCACAGGCTTACAAGGATAAAATATATGGGATAATGTAGGGAAAGTGAAAGTATGTACTTATTGATGTATGTAATTATTGATTTACTATTACTTTGCGGACATTGGTGTGGGTTATACGTTTACCTAACAGACACAATACATTAATGTATATTTCTAATATCAATGTATAAAGCATAACTGTTGAATGTTCCAATCAATAAATAAGAATAGAAACCAGTTCACTTCAATTTGCAGTGCTAAATTTTACGTATGTGTCAGAAAATATTGTTCAAAATTCATTATGAATATTTCCAACATCGTTCCGTCGACGGTATCTTTTACTAGAACCCTGGAAGCTCACAAAAAAAGTATTTTGTTGAAAATCAGATTTTTTCTTTAGTTTGCCGCATGTTATTGCTTCCCAGAATTCGTTCTTTATCAGCGGTACTATCGAATAGTGTAATAATATAGGGTGTATTTTTTTTATCAAACTTCCTCGTACTCTCTCTCTTCTTCCTGACGTGCCAACCGAAGCGTCGGGACCTTCAGTTCCATTTTTATTCCATAAGAAATTCTGTCTGTACAGGTTTCATTATTTCTATGTGATAGGACATAGCAAGGAAAGGAATAACTTAGGTAATGGCGTCTGACAGGAAAAGAAAATGACATGTTGCGATGATGATAAATTTTAAACGGTAGCCCAGCCTTTCGAACTGGACACAGCAAATGAAACCAGATTGATGAGAAAGAATTGCCTACAATAACCTTGAACACTAGTCTCCCCGTAACCATGGCTGCTGAAAAGCAACCGAAACGTCGGAATCAATGTAAAATATAAAATAACATCAAATAAATCGCGAATCCGTTTAAAATAGTTTTATTTCAGTGTTAAACACTAGTGTAAAATAATTTTACACCTCGACATTGACCCTTGTATCATCGTGAATCACCGAAAACTACTTATATTTATCTGAATAATCAAAATACAATCAGGTCTAATAGAAGGTCTCGAAAATGCCACGTAAGGATATTATGTATTGGGTTTCTCTTAAACACAAGCATCGGGCGATTTTAATTTATTACTTCATTATTGATTTACTAGTTTCAAAATCAAACAATATTAACACGTAGAGTAAACAAAACAAAATTGGCTCGTCAATATTAGTAAATTGAAATTGCCTTGATTTGTTCAGAACTCGCCCTTTAATGATTAAATCAATAGAAATAGATTTGCCTATTAATAACGGAGATGGTAGATTAGTCGTTCAACAAGAAACATTCATTACTCAATGCAAACGGCTGAAACGACAACACGGAGTTACAAAGTTCATGAATTTGTAATTGCGAAGTCTTTATAATGACTGACCTAATTATTTTAATAGTGTAGCATGATAAATTGACTGTGAATATTTTTTTTAGGTGTTTGACTAAAAAATACTAAAAGACTGTATCAAGATAAACAAGTTCTCAATATTCAAAAGGCGGAATTTTTTACGTTTGAATACATCGATGACAGATAACTCTTACTAAAAGGTCCTTCATTAAATTATTTTTTTCTAATACTTATTATCACGGACCTCGGTCATTGTTAATATTTTATATCTTTGATAAAATCTAATTCTGCTGATTGAATCTATTAGGAACTTGAGGAAACTACTTAAGTAAATGTTATCTGTAACCATTCAATCAGTTTCACTGGGAAATCTAGCTCTATGAAATCTAGCACATGCTGTGGAACACTCAGTTACATCGTTTAATTTGGTTCTCCAGCGTAGCATAAGTATTGCTTAAAATACTTAATTAAAATATGAATAAGACTAACATAAATACTTTGACAAACGTGGCCATCCATCATAACCGTATCTGTCTTGACTTTACCCCTGAAGCGATTAAGTGCAAAATATCGCATTATCACAATGTTAGAACCTTCCAACAGAAAATCATGCGCCTCTTCAAATGTATGATAGATACGTTTGACAACATATTTTTCGCCACAAATTCGTGTAATCTTGTTGTAGTAACCAGTGTCACAAATTGCCATATAACTCCGTCTCTCTTTAGTAAGATTTCTCTTCGTTATATATCTGGGTAAAAATTTAACAAATGCAATCGAATGCTAGTACCTTTTTTTTTATGTGCGGAAATCCCTTCGGATACCCCCCCCCCCCGCCGGCCAGTGGGGGCGGTTATGTCGGGCTTGAACCGACTAAAACCGCACACCGTCTCGGGTCTACAGACGCCGGGGTGTAAGGTTACCCATAGAGCATATCCCTCGCACCCCGACTGACCCTGTGCCATTCGCAGTGTCCTCTCTGATAACAGCAGAGGGGTACCTGGAGCGACCACCCCCGCGGGCCTTGAAGGCCCGCCATACCCCGACCCCCTCGTGCAATGGGGTCAGCTGGCCCTGAAAAGAGCCGGTTGATCAGACTCTTGGCCGTTGACGTTGACGCCAGCTACTCCAGAGGAGCAATCAGTGATGCGTCATCGCCCACGTTGCCCAGGGTGCACCAAACTTTGAGGTGATCCAACCAGTCGCACCCCCGAATGCTAGTACCTATGCACGAGTGTTTTTACAAGAAAAGATATATAATAATAAAGATAGAATGTCATATTCTATCTTTCCTGTGCAATATTCTAGCTATTTAACACATCTAATACCTCTAAATTTAGTGTCAGTGCCAGAGAAGACACTAAAGCAAGGAGCCTGGAGGGTTCGGTATCTCGGAATTTCTTTCCGGGATACAACTACTGTGGTCAGACCTACTCTTAGCTTAACCTATTATTCGACAGGATGACGGTGGAAAAATATAAATGAAGGTAACAGAATAATAGGTAACAAAAAAATACTACAATTATTAAAAACTTACTCTGTCCTGTTCTCTTCCATCGTATGAAGGTTACAATCCAAAATACTGACCAGTTTGGAGCCAGTTTTTGCACCTTCTTTTGAAGAATGCATAACAACTTGTACTAGTAATTTATCTTTATCCTCCCCAAGAGTCTCGACACTAATGCTCATTCCTAAATAAATAAAAAATGAGAGCTGATATAAATGTTGCATTACATAATCGAATCAACAGAAAACCAAAATTAACCCAAAGACTGAAAGAAGGAGTGGGAGAGCAGGCCCTGGGCTCCAAGGTGCAAAGTTTGGATACAACCGGGATTGTCGCTCGGATATCTTTTACTTGTTTCGTAAATTTGTTATGAAATATAAAGCGTTCAAAGAAAGTATATTACCTCCAACTGCGCTACAGCAGTCCAAAGATGGCCTTCTGATTTTTTTCTCATACTTTGGAGCTTTTATCTCATGTATTGGACATACTTCTTCCGTTTCTGGTTCATCGTTAAGGCCTTGAATAACAACCTTGTCTGCTTCCGATGGTTTTCTCTCTATCTTGCTAAATCTATCATATGCGAAATCAAAATAGGTATGATGTGGGTCAACCTCATGGCACCATCGATAACCATGCTTACCAGCTCGAACTTTTCGTAGTTTGTTGTCTTCTTTCTTTGGACAAGTACAGACCAAATCCGTCACTGGTACTTTACTTGAATCTACGCATGTACACGCCTTGGTTACTACAGGTTCTGTGTCACAGGTACATGGATCTTTACAATCGCAAACAGCAAAACATTTGCAATTTTCGGCGTCACCGCAGGTACATGTTTTTATCGGAAAACATGTACACTCGATTGCTGTTCTACCACACGTACAAACTGGGGGTATATCACAACTGCAAATTGATTTGTTTTCAAGTGGTTCATCCTTACATTGAATTTCCTCATCCTCCAATGGTTCACATACACAAGTACGCTGTACTCCACAAATACATAGAGTGTCGTTACAGATACATTCCTTACCTTTTTTACAATAGCATAATTTTTTAGCATCCGGCCTCTGACATTCGCATGGCACTCTTTCAGATTCGGATTTAGTCTCTTCTCCAATATATTCCCCTTCTCCGTATGATCGATATGAACTTCTTGAAGATGGTGTCGATGTAGGTTTACGTTTGCATGTACATACAACAGAGGGAAACTTAAAAGTACCTGTACGACAGATACAAGGTTTCTCAATCTTGTCACAAGTGCATTCAGGTTGGATTACTCCGGGTAGACAAGTGCACACTTCGGCATCCTCTGGACATGTGCACACTGGACTCGGTTCTAAAGGTTTACAAATGCAAATTTTTTTTAGAGTGCCACAGGTACAGCTTTCTTTTACTTTGGCTCCACAATAACATGGTATTTTTACAAAACAGTCACATTCTCCTTTGTCGTTTTTCACACAACGGCAGACTGATTCGATTTTCACAGCTGAATTAATTTTGGGTAACCCATCGATTATTAAGATACTATCTTTACTATCATGCGGTGGCAGAGGTTTTTTGCAATCAGGGAAGAAAAAGAAATGAAAATCGTTGATTTCTTCTTCTTCAACTTTAGTGTCAACTTCAATGGCAGGCGGTGGTTCATAATCTTTCTTAATTGTTACAGGGCTAGATGATTCACTAGGAGTAGATTCCTTACAAGTCCATGCAGATTCTGATGAGGCGTCTTCAACGTCACCTTCCACATGCCCGCAGCTTAAAATCAAAGTTTCACCGAAACATATATCCTTCTTCAGTTTATCATCTGTGAAATAGTATTATGAATTATAATCTTAAGGAGGCAACTTATACTATTAATTAAGCTATTGCATAGCTTTTATCGCGGGCTTTGAGCGCGGCGACCGAATCAAGAAATTCCGTAACGAAAATAAAACCTAACACCCCATATTATAAAGAGGAAAGGTTTGTATGTAAGTATGTTTGTAACGAACTGGCTCAAGAAGTACTGGAGCGATTTTAATTTTATTTTCACCATTTGAACGATACATTATCACTGATTAATATAGGTTATTTTAATTGCAAGAAAAAATAAGGATCCCTACTAAAACTACAATAATGTTACCCAAGGTGTAAAAAAAATGCCTATAAAAGATCTTTCATCGCATGCACTGCGAAAACTATTGATGTAAGAACAAAAAAATGTTCCACAATATTAAAGAACACATCTACAAAAAATTTCGCCATAACATGTGTCTAACTATTGTAGTTATGTCACTATAACTACTTTTTAACATTTTAAAATTTAATAGAAATTCCGACCAAAATCAGACCAAGTTATTTATACCTTTGCCTTAATCCTTACCTAAATAAATGATTACTTAAGCAAGGCTGCTTAAATACCTGTAAATTACTTTTTACTTTATTAAAATCGGACATTCCATTCGTAAGATATTACGAGTTCAATAAAATTGAAATAAAATTAATTCGCCGCTACGCTGCCGCCGTGACGCGCTGGAGCGCCGAGGCCGGAGTGCAGGAGAGGGCACATCTATGAAATAGGTAGCGCGGTTCATTCGCGCGATCGGCTCCCTACGCAGCGGACTTAACCAACGTTGAGTAATTTTGAATTTTTGTTTTAGCATGTTTTTAATTCTTTTCAGAACCACTAAGTAGTTATTACCAAAAGTTCTTATTAGAACTACATATTTCACCCTTCCATTTAAAAAGTTCGTTTCAGGAATATTGAAAACTTCGGGTTAAAAAGTTCTTTTCAGAACTACTTATAAATTAGTTTATTCAAACTTTTCTGTAAAATGAAACTAACAATATGCCTAGAAAAATAAAGTCGCAGCTATCTCAAAATAGTTCCCAAGCGAGATTAGCAAAATACGTCGTATCAGAGAATCTTCTTCTGAAAATTCAGATCGTCTCGCAAGTCAGACAGAGTACGTATCGCAGTTGCGAGCCAGAGAATCTAGCGCCGAAGGTTCGCAGCGCATTGCTGAAAACCGGGCCAGAATCTCACGAGCACGCGCAAGGGAATCTAGCGCTGAACGTTCACAGCACGTTGCTGAAAATACAGACAGAATCTCAAGAGTACTTGGCGAGAACACTCGCAGCGCCTCGCTGAGAATAGAGTTAGAAACTCGCAAACGCGTGCACGGAAATCTAGCGCGGAACGCTCGCAGCGGCTTGCAATAGCTTTACCGCGGCAGTCCCCGAGTGCCACAAAAGGTTTTTTTGATGGAATGGAAGGCACTGATAAATTTATTTTAAATGATTGAATTACATACGTGAGCCCAATTGGCATTGATGGAGTCTAGTGTAGATGATATGATCAACCCAGTCATGATAAACCTTAGTTTGATTCACCAGTATGTTGCGCAAAATCTCACTAGCGCGTAAAACTTGGAAGAGTCTGTTTTCGTTCAGAGGATCTTCTGTCATCATGGCACACATCCAGAAACTATCTGGTGACATTTTACTTTTCACGCCCTTTCTTTCATTCCGCATGTCAAAGATGTTCAAAATTAAGTCTCAATCTAGTCTAAATTTTAATATGAGAATACCTTTTTAGGTCTGTATCCAAACGGCTAAATACGGACCCTTATAGAATCGCCATGTCTGTCTGTCTGTCCGTCCGTATATCACAGCCACTTTCTTCTGAAACTATAAGAACTATGCTGTTGAAACTTGGTAAATAGATGTATTCTGTGAACTGCATTAAGATTTTCACACAAAAATAGAAACAAAAACCTCAGGCCCTCAGGACTCGCCATTTTTCTGATATTGATGGACTCTATACACATCATGTCCATACTGTTCACCATCATAGATGACATCAAATTCCCTTACAATAAATCTACTATGAAGAAGCGAATATCTAACTCATAGCATAGTTATGAACATAAGTTGCATTCCTCAGGTTGCTGTGGCTACCAGCGAACACGAGTAATTTAACTTTTGTTAATTCCTGTGGCTATTGCGTCATCATTGATCGTATGCTGGCTAACACGTTTCAAAAGAAACCAGCGAGACTTGTTAATTTCTGCCCTGTTAGCTACCGTTAACGAGTTATAAAAAAATAAAATAAAAAAGGGACCTTTACACTCCCCTCTACCCTTCAGCTTCACCCCCACCCATCAGTACTTTTAGTATATTGTTTTAGATACTATCTCCTATAACTATGCCAAAAATCGCTTTTACACGAGTTATTTCCCCTATTTGGCATTTTTTGGTCTTCGTTGAGTGTACTAATTTCTAACTCTAGTCACTTTTTTTGTTTATATATTGTATACCGGGTGTGAGGGTACTTTAAGTAGAGTTAGAACGCCAAAGTATTTTTTAAATAGGTTATTTCAACGCGATTCCATTGTCGACCACATCATCGCTGAGCAAACGAAATTGTAAATTTTGACCTATCAACGAGGTTTAGAAAAAGAGTTACATAAACCTATATGAAAGCAAAGAAAAAGAATGACTAGACACTACTTCCACAGCGTGGCGCTTATATCAGAACAAGAAGGTAGTAGGAGGAAGAGAACCATCTCTGTAACAATTTTCTATCAGTAAAAGAGTTTATCGTTAGTACCCTTTGAGTTCAAAGTTGGTAACATTTTAAAATAATTTCTCACCTAGTTCAAAGGACAGCTGTTCTGATAAATTTAGTAATGTAATATTGGAGTGTATCGACATTTTATGTAATACTTGTATTTCTTTAGTCTTTCATCATGTTAGTTTCTCGTTTTTTTTCGTGTGTTATATGACGTTGGCAGAAATGTGACAAAAAGGTGACTTATATAACGTTCGACCCAGTTCGACCTTAACAAACCATAACTTCGAACCATCGAGGAGATTTATAGTATAATTAAAAAATCTTATCAATTGCGTAGTCCATATTTTTAGGTCTCTTTGGTGGTTAGCGCGGAGATCGACAGGCGGAGGCGCGCCAATCAACTAATCATAGATTTATTAAGACGTCTTAGTGCTTTTATTAGGTTTTTAATTGGCCACTTAGTGTACATGCGCTATTGTGTTCAACATTCTTGGAACTTATTATTATGCAAGTTATAACTCTTCGATGCTACGCACCTACTTCATTTTTTTTTGTAAAAACCAAATATCTTATATCTCTATGATACTGGATATTTCGTCTGGAAATATAGATTGAAGATGAGTTCATAGACCCATGTTTTGTTTTCTATCCCTCTCGCATATCCCCCAAAATTCCCAAGATAAGTACAAAATATCGCAATCCAAACTTGTCAAAGTTACGCAGAAGTAGAGGTCTTCGCCAACTGTTCATTTTGAATCTAGGTGAGATTTATGAAAATTCACTGAACAATGAACGTAAAAACAATTATTAATAGATTATGAAGTCAGTAAAAAAATTACACGTATATTTAATTTTAATAATAAAGCAACTTTTGTCAGTTAATTATATCCCGTAATCTGCGGGACAGACCCACAGTGGAAGTAATCCCCTGTATTGCAATAAAATAATGAAATAGCCCCTCGAAACGTCAAATACATTTTTTTTATACCACTAAGGTGGCAGACAAGCACACGGCCCACCTGATGGGAAGCGGTTACCGCGGCCTATGGACGTGTGCAACACCAGTGGCGTCACACTCGCGCTGCCGATCCTGTAAAGGAAAGGGGATGGGAAAGGAGTTTGGGAGGGGATGGGAAAGGAGTTTGGGCTCCGGCACTCTCACTCACCAAACGGAACGCAACAGTTCAAATACTGTTACTCGGCGTCGATATTCTGTGAGAGGGTGGTGCTTCCCCGGTCGTGTCGGCCAATTCATGCAACGGCTAAAATTACTGCTGCTGGACTCTACCACCTTCAAAGCATCTTTAATATCCACAAACCAACTTGAAACAAATAATGATAATTATAAATAATATTCTACGACATACTACTTAGCGCTATCTAGACCCAAAAAAGAATCGCTGTACTAGCTTGTAATATGGGTTCTAGAATGTGGATATACATACTAAGATACCTACATTTTCTTTTGTAAATAAATACATATCATCATCATCAAATATATTTTGTATCGACAGTAAACCGACTTTACAGACAACCGATTTTTATTTAATTTGAATTTTTTTGACGACAAATACGTCAAAAAAATTCAAATAAAAAAAATCGGTTGTCTGTAAAGTCGGTTTACTGTCGATAGTTGAACGTGACAACGTCATAAGAAAACACTGATGGAATGGTTGCATTTTTGAAAAGAAAATTTTAATTTTATTTGTTTAACAACTAAGATCGGTTATAAGAATTCACTGCACTTCGTACTTGACGAAAACATGTAAATGTATTATTGTATAGCAGCTGTCCAAGCGGATGCATCGCTCACTCGAGTAGGAGAGAGACAGATGTCGAACGCTGCCGAACGCGGAGGCCGATTGTGCGTCTTTGTCGCTCGTTCCGCGCTCTCGCTTGCAGTTCAAGCCTTAAATGGAACGCCTCAGAGCGAAGTAACGCCGCATACGTCATGTTTTTTCGTGCGTGCAAAGAATCAAAGAATCAATTTCGTTTATTCAGTTTAGGCACATGAAGAGCATAATATGAATGTCAAAGTTTTACAATTGCGTTTGTCAAAAATATCAAAAAAATGTAAATAAATCATTTGAAAATGATTCTTTCGCTGGTTCGGTAGTTGGATCTACTGAGAAGAGACCAGCAAGAAACTCAGGTAGATCATCGCTATCCTTTCTTTTTTATTTATATTTTAATTAATAGTTTTGTTTTATTTATGATAAATATGTGCGAGAGCAAGAGATTAATTAGGTTGACCATGCATTCATTCATCATTACGATATTCATCTTCTTTATAATAACCTTTTTTCATTAAACCTTTTTTCACTTCTATTTTAAATTTATTAAGTAGCACGTCAACCAAATCCTGAGGGATTTTATTAAATATTTTTATACATTTGCCTACAAACGAATTACCAACTTTATGAAGTCTGAGTTTTGGCACTGCAAACTTATTTTTATTTCTGGTATTAAAATTATGTTCGTCCCATTTTTTTGAACAGATCTAGGTTCTTCCGTACATATAAGATGTTGTCGTACACATATTGGGAAGCAACAGTTAAAATATTAATTTCTTCAAATAGTTCTATCAGCGAGTCACGGGGTCCGAGTCTATAGATTGCTCGTATAGCTCGTTTCTGTAATATGAATATAGACTCAATATCGGCAGCTGAGCCCCACAGCAGCAGACCAAATGACAAAACGCTATGAAAGTTACTAAAATAAACTAATCGTGCCGTTTCCTCGTCAGTCAGTGACCTGATCTTTCTAACCGCATAGGCAGCTGAGCTAAGTCTACCTGCTAAGGCTGTGATATGAGAACCCCTTTGCAGTTTATTATCTAACGTTAGTCCAAGAAAAACTGTGGTATCGACTACTTCAACAGATTCATTATACATAGGGCATGGTAAATTTTACACATTTTGTTTTCTTCGCATTGAGCAGCAAGTTGTTACTTGTGAACCAATGCAATATTTTAGAAAGGGAATTTCACATCGTCAAGTACTACTTTTTGTCTGTCAGTTTTAAAAAATAATGATGTGTCATCAGCAAATAATACTATCTCACAAAGATTTTCAATGAAGTAAGGAAGGTCATTTACATATATCAGGAATAAAAGGGGTCCTTATATCGAGCCCTAGTACTCCCATGACTAATGGGGTACCAGAAGAATTGGTGCCATTAATGTTGACTTTTTGTATTCTGCCAGTGAGGTACGACCTAAGTAAGCTAAGTGAGCTGCTCGAAACACCATAGTGACCTAATTTTAATAACAAAGTCTCATGATCAACACAATCGAAAGCTTTTGATACATCACAAAAGACACCAATGGCATCTTGCCTCTTCTCCCATGGATCAAATATATGTTTAACAAGTGCGACTCCTGCATCCGTCTTATTTCTGCCTTTAGTGAAATCAAACTGTTTGTTATGAAGTAATCTGTTGGCAGTGAGATGCGAAAGCTGTTGGTTAAATATATTGTTTTCAAATATTTTACTGAGAGCTGGTAGTATAGAGATGGGACGAAAATTGGAATGATCACTTTTATCCCCTGCTTTGAATAACGGAATGATTTTACTGTACTTCATAAGATTAGGAAACTGTTTTTCGTCTATACATTTATTGAATATGGATGCAAGGTAAGGCGCAATAACGGGCATTATTGATTTTATTATATTGGTTGAAAGGCCCCAGAGATCCTCAGTTTTTTTTATGTTTCATTCCTTAAAAATTTCAAGAATGATTTCATTGTCAATATACTGAAAATCAAAGTTAACACTACATTTATGAACACAAGACTTAAGAAGTGAGTTGGCTACGTTTTTTGACGAATCTAATTTACTTGTAGTGGTAATTGGAATATTTGTGAAAAAAGATTCAAATGCATGGGCCACCGCAGAATCAGTATCAATGTGTTGATCATCTATTTCTAACTCGAAGATCGATCACGTGACCTTGTTTTACAAGTTTCTCTGTTAATAACATTCCATTTTGCCTTAATTTTATTATCTGATTTTAGCCCGTATATAATTTGATTTGGCTATTGAACAGACTTTCTTGAATAGTTTAGAGTACTTTTTAATATGTTCAATTACTTGTGGCTCACTAGTAGATGCCTTTGGCTGGTATAATTCATATAATTTCTTTCTACTTTTTATAGATACCAGGTGTAGCACAATCACTAAATTTAGTTTTAAATTGATTTACGTTTATTGTCTTTTTAGTGAAAATATTATTAAATGCACATTTGATTACTCCGAACAAAATTCTGAAGAGATCATTCGGATCATCATCATTGTTATTGAGCTCCAGCAGAGGTACTTTATCTTTAATGGTTTCTTTAAAATTTTCTAATTGATATGTCGTGATTGGTATACAATATTTTTTGGTAATGGAACATGTTGGTGCTCAAATCTGCTAGCTGACCTGTATGATCTGATTTAATGAAACTTATTATAAATTTTTCATTAACATCACTGTCAGAAAAAATATTATCTAAGCAGGTAGCTGATGTGGATGTGATGCGAGTTGGTTCACTAAAAAGATTTTGTAAGTTAAAAGATTTAAAGAGATTGAGGAACCTTAACGCGTTCTGGGAGTTTTCTAAAATAATAATGTTAAAATCGCCATACAACTACCTTCTTTTTGCATTTACATACCTTTTTTAGGTTTCTTCCATAATAGACTCAAACTGGTGGTAATCTCCCGAAGGACGTCTACTACGGACGCTAATAGTAATAAATTGCTCAAACTCTGCATATGATAGTTCAATATTTCGCTCACTTGAGAGTGCTACTATGTCTTTTCTATCTTTTGATTTTAATTTGTCATTCATTAGAATGAGTGGACCCACCTCTTATAGCAAAATCTCTAGTAAACGAACTAATAACTTTATAATTATCAATACTAACTAATAGTTCATGTTTTTTAACCAGTGTTTAGTTAAACAAAGTACATGAATATTCCTCTCATTTAAGAATTTTTCCAGGTCCAACTCTTTGCCAGAAAAACCTTCAATATTTTGATGAACAATATTCATGAACGTAGGCTTTCCTTTGTCTTTAAATTTAATTTGCCAAAGATTTCCCCTGTTGCAGCCGGCTCCATCGAATTATAGGACGTTGTCACGTCAATAAAATAAAAATCGATTCATCCGTTCGGGAGCTATGATGCCACAGATAGACACACACACAGATACGTCAAACTTATAACACCCCATCGTTTTCAGTATCGGGGATTGATGATATTTTTCAATATTATTTTCTTTATTTCAACGATACTTTTTCTAATATATTCTATAGTAAAAATACACATATATTACATACATTATATTACAAAATATAAAAAATAGTGGCACACTGACTTCCGCACTGTATGTGACCAAGTTACCAGTAGTTAGGGTTTCAGAGAGAGGAACCTCCTGACAAAACATGCCTTGTGGAGGAGTACTACCCTCCGCATCAAACACTTGAACCTACTACTTAACGGGAGGCTCTTGAAATGTTAGTCGAAGCTCATGGTAATTAATCCATAAACCGATACGATTATCGGAACACATCGACTCCACGTTCTACATATCGACAACCTTGCGAGCCAAGTCCAAATATTAAATATTATTATCATATATAAAAAATCGTGCATGCAAGGAAAGACGCTTGCTGGTAAAGAATTCCAAGTCTTTTCGGTGCGGCAAAGAAAAGAGATGCCGAACCATTTAGTCTTAAATGGAATTATTTTCAACTCATTTTCACTGTATAATATGTATTTACGTATTTAGAAAATAAAAGCGGCCAAGTGCGAGTCGGACTCGCCCATTAAGGGTTCCGTAGCAGCAAGTAACATAATAATACTTTTTTTAATTTTTATATTTGAGTTGATTGAATGAAAGGTAAATTGTGGTTTACGATTTATGACGAATTAAAAAAATCTACTTACTAGATCTCGTTCAAACCAATTATCGTTGGAAGTTAACATGGTAATGTACATCATATATTTTTTTAGTTTTATCATTCTCTTATTTTAGAATTTACAGGGGGGGAGGACACACATTTTACCACTTTGGGAGTGTCTCCCGCACAAACTATTCAGTTTAGAAAAAAAATATATTAGAAACCTCAATATTTTTTAATAATTTAATTTAAACTCAATTTTTTTTTTTTTTACATTTAGCTCACGTCAATTTGATTTCACCTCGCCTGATGGTAAGCTGAAGGTAAAGACTCAAGAAAGAGGGTCACCATTACATACACGTACCATGTTAACCATGGTGGCACTCAGCTTGACGGCCTCATCAGAAGAGGAATGTCGTCGCAGCACCGCGTGACACCCACCGGTCCCACTAGTACTGCGACCTCAATCCCCCTGCCCGGCTATGCAATTGCTGACCCCTCAACGCAATCAAACCGAAATTGGATTACTATGGAGGGTTTTTCGCAATCGTGCACGGTGGTACCCACCCGGCCGAATTTTGAGACAAATTTGTGTCATCAAATTTCTATCACCAGTTAAATTTTTGAAGAGCTATCCATAGATACCTCTCACATATGGCTTCAATGAAAAGAATTTTTTTGAGTTTCAGTTCTAAGTATGGGGACCCGCAAAATTTATTGTCCTTTTCTATTTCTGTGTGAAAATCTTAATGCAGTTCACAGAAAAAATCTACTTACCAAGTTTCAACAGCATAGTTCTTATAGTTTCGGAATAAAGTGGCTGTGACATATGGACAAACAGACAGACAGACAGACATAACGAATCTATAAGGGTTCCGTTTTTTGCCATTTGGCAACGGAACCTTAAAAAGTGTATCCAAGCAAGTTTATCCGCATTCTTCCATGCATTCCACAACATTCCATAGTTGTTCCGCAACCCATATTACAAGTTAGTTCAGTTATGCTAATAGTTCGCACTAGTCTAAATGGTGTAATGTATCCTAGAATACTTATTATTATTTTATAATGAAAATCAGCCTTCAACGGAAGGGGGAGAGGTAAATGTCTATATTTTAGAGTCAAAATGCCATACTAGTCGTATACCTATTTTTTCATGCGGAAATCCCCTCGGTGTCACCGTCTTGCCCCCGGAAAAGGGTGGGGTGCACAACGCGCCGCCTCCCCGGCTCTGCCACACCTGCTACGAGACCCGTCGTACACCATATTATTGTGTTTATTCAATATAATGGAAACGTAGATATCATTTATTTTTCATGATCAAAGACGTAAACTACAATATGTATCCCAACATTCCCAAACATGCAGGAAAGCTTGGTTACCCCAAAGAAACAGATGCAAAACATACGTTGACGAAATTCAAGGTCATATTTTTATTTGATGCAACTTTTATTACGCAACGGAATCTCCATTATCTTTAACCTTCTTGGTAAAAACCATTGTGATATATACCAATAGCGTAAAGAACGGTACGTCCAAAAAAATCGAACGCACCCAAGTTTCTATGACAACGACGTGGCTTTGAAATTTAAATTAAGTAAATATTGTGAAGTAAACAAGTAAATATATATTTATCTCTTTTACACTAGTTACGTGCGTGTCGGATGACGTCTCGGTATGAAGGAAATGTTGATATTATTTCAGAGACAAATTTAGTGTCAGACTCATCTCAGCGTTGTGTCCGATTGCATCCGATCGTAGACTGATAATAAAAGCTAATACATATATACATTCTCAGTCTACGCATCCGAGGCCTACCTCGAAGCTTGGGGTTCGCTTACCTGCTTTTCTTTCTCCACTTAGCACGATATAGGGCATCCATGGTAGTGAGACCATCTGCACGCATGTCTTCCCTTACGACGTCAAGGCAGTACTTCTTGGGTATTCCCCTCCTAAGCTCAGCAGAAGTGCTATGGCCAGAAATTTGTTACCCACGACGTTCTCTCGCTCGAGGCCACGGTGAGAGAGACACGCAGCTCCTGCTTATGTCGCTCTAGGCAACGGCTACGCTTAAAAGACAGGCTTAATGATGGTTTTATAGACCGGCCCCTAACCGGCATTTTGGCGTCACAAGACAGACAGACAGACCCTTCAATTTTATTTATTTGTATAGATTTTAAATAAATACGCTCATAAGCATTTATTTAAAATGTACTGTTTCAATATTAGGTACAAACAGTCAACCCGAGGGGGCCATCTCGAAACCGGAGATGGCCCAGGGTCAGTCGGGGTGCGAGGGATATGCTCTATGGGCAACCTTACACCCCGGCGTCTGTAGACCCGAGACGGCGTGCAGTTTTAGTCGGTTCAAGCCCGACATAACCGCCCCCGCTGGCACGCGGGGGGGTATCCGAAGGGATTTCCGCACGATAAAAAAAAAAAAAAAAAAAAACAAAAAGGTACAAACAGTCAGGGGTGTGTGTTGGGTAACCTCCTCGAGTGTCGCTCCGATTCCGATCCCGCTGCAGTCCGGGGGGAACGGAATCGGAGCGGCCGGTACACCCTGGGCGGCGGTCAATGGCTTCCCCTTCACCCCTTCATAGGGTTGGCATTGATCGTCGGCCAATACCCAACGTGGCGGGAACACATCGCTCTCCGTACTCCTCCGCTTTCAGAGGAGACAGGATGAGCGATGCTGTTAGTGGTGAGATGGCCCAGGGTCAGCCGGGGTGAGAGGGATATGCTCTATGGGTAACCTTACACCCCGGCGTCTGAAGACCCGAGACGGCGTGCGTTTTTAGTCGGTGCAAGCCCGACATAACCGCCCCCGCTGGCCGGCGGGGGGGTATCCGAAGGGATTTCCGCACGATAAAAAAAAAAAAAAAGGTACAAACAGTCAGGGGTGTGTGTTGGGTAACCTCCTCGAGTGTCGCTCCGATTCCGATCCCGCTGCAGTCCGGGGGGAACGGAATCGGAGCGGCCGGTACACCCTGGGCGGCGGTCAATGGCTTCCCCTTCACCCCTTCATAGGGTTGGCATTGATCGTCGGCCAATACCCAACGTGGCGGGACCACATCGCTCTCCGTACTCCTCTGCTTTCAGAGGAGACAGGATGAGCGATGCTGTTAGTGGTGAGATGGCCCAGGGTCAGCCGGGGTGCGAGGGATATGCTCTATGGGTAACCTTACACCCCGGCGTCTGAAGGCCCGAGACGGCGTGCGGTTTTAGTCGGTGCAAGCCCGACATAACCGCCCCCGCTGTCCGGCGGGGGGGTATCCGAAGGGATTTCCGCACGATAAAAAAAATAAAAAAGGGTACAAACAGTCACTTCAATTGTATTCATTTGTATAGATAATACCAAAGCAACAATTATGAGGTCCATCCTAGAAATCTACTTTTAAAGCAGCCTGTCGAAACAACTATTACTTAATTAAACAATAGTAAACTAAAGCAAAATGTATGAGTTACCTGTTAGTTATCAATTTTTTAAATCGCGTGTTGAGATTAAACGATTCGCAATAACCCGCTCGGCAAGTTTTGCGATATTACGTTGCAAGACCTAAGAGGGGTAGGTAGGTATATCTTGAGGCAAAAATCCAGGAAATATATTTCAATAAACGTCCCTATTGAATGAAAAAATAATAATAATAACGCACAAGTACGTAATGAGATACAATACGATATTGAAATTGGTTAAATAAGAAACCCTTGAGCGACAAACGAGCAAATGTGTTATAAATATAATGATATTCCTCTCTGACTATTATGAGTGATGGCTAATAACAATCACATATTTAAGTCAAAGGTTTCAGAGCTTACAGGACCTGCGCTACATCATACGTGTGCACTCATGCGGGCTCCTGTTTCGTGCAAATAATACTGAGCTAATTGCATGCAGATAATTTACACAAAATCGTTCAAATTATTCCATACGATTTGTACAAAATAACAAATACAAATACGCCCCGACTATGCGGCGAAGGTAGAGAGGTACTTCGTGATATACGAGCGCCTCTGTAAAGCAATTGAATTAAAGCAAATGATGGCATCCACGGTGGAGCGTCTCAGGCGGAAGCCATATTGGCCATCCACCAGACCCGGCCCATCTCTAAAGAGGTACTTGACGAAGCGCTTCGCTATACTCTTTCAAAGAGTTTGCACACCTCGTCAAGCAATACTATGGGCCGGTAGGCGGACGGCGAGTTCAGCGGGCGCCTTTCGCGTCTTTGGAGTTTCAGATGATGACCAGTTTCACCGTCTTCTACAATTTTGGAAACTGACCCCGCTCCAAGCCTGCGCTGAGAAGCTCTCTCAGTCGGCTCGAGAGCGTCGTTGACTAAAGCTAGGACCCAAGCTCGGCGGAATACCGTTGGGTCCCGAGGGTGTGTTTTTGGCTCTGAGCCTTCGCACCGGAATACTAAATTAAATAGAAATCGTTGAAGCCGTTTTCGACATTCAGATTGTATATAAATACACATGCATATATACATATACATAAAAGAATTGCTCGTTCAAAGATATTTTAGATGTGCACTTTAGAGTGTTTTTATTTGCGATGCATGCATGGATGCAGCAAAAACTAAACGAAAGCACGTTTCGTTCCATTCAGTAGTATTTGTATACAAAATATTAATATTTTAATCTTTAAATGCTTTTGACGAATTGTAATAGTTCATATTAATTCAATTTCCTTTATTTATTATAATACTATACATAAATAATGGTTACCATTAAATGGCCAAATATTTTCTTGCATAAGTTACTGTAACGTTCAGAAAGTCGTTGTTTGCGTCTTACAGAACGAACGACCGATCGACTTGACAGATGATGTGGCCTAACGTCTAGCGAGTTTTTTAAGAAATATTATGAACATTTTAATTATAATGCGAAAATGATTGTATTAAAAGTTATTTTATTTACGTTATTTATCACAGGGTTGCATTGCAGATACCCTGATAAAGTTTATTGTGTTAACGAAAGATGTGACGGTAAGTAATGATAGGTGCATTACAATGTCAATTTTCATGTGATAACTTTCTACTAAACATATTTTTGTATAACTCTTTCAGAGCCTATATCTAAAGCCAAGACCTTATTAAGTTATACTAGTGTTGACCCGGACCTTTTATCTTATCGGTCCAATAGTGAAGCCATCGTTTACATGAAATCAGCTGGTACAAATGCCGAGTTATGGTACGTGAAAATAAACGGAAAAGCCGGATTCGCTAACTCCAAGTTTTTAAGAGAAAACAAACTACTAGAAAAAAATCCACTAATTGTTGTTTCATATGAACCGAAGGCACAAGAAAATGTTCAACCTAACAGAGTTAAACAAGCTCATGAAGTAATTGAAGGCACTACAATATATACTACTGAAGCAGCTGTTAACAATGCCCATCAAGAGGCTACTACTGAGTCCCCTACAACTGCTTCTAATGAAGATCACACTCCATCCCTTGATGGTGTAAAAGAAATATTAATGAATAATGTGCCAAATATTCCTATTGAGACCAAAAATGAAATAAATGAGAATCAGCAGATTGAAAATCAAAATTCTGAGCCAACACCTGCAGATAAGATGTTAGAAAGTGATACTACTCTGAAAATATTTCCAGAGCACACTGACAAACCAATTGAAACTGATCTCAATGAGGGAAAGCCAAGTATTGAATCATCAACTCAAACTATACCAATGTCTGAAGAGGTTCTTATGATGGATGAAGTAACTCAAAAAGAATCAACAAGTCAGGAACAGCTTAACCAAGAGCTTTCTAATAAACTATCTGCAGAATCATCTGCTAATTTGCTTTTATCTAGTGTTAGTGGTTCTTTAAATATTAAGAATGTGTTAGATGTGCCTGATAATAAAGAATTTAACAGTTTGACTGAATCTGAACAGACTGACAGCATAGAACAAAATATATCATCAGCTAATACTATTGTAGAAAGTGTACCACTAACTCAAGAAACAACAACTGAGGCAAATAATGTGGTTAATGGGGATACTAATTCTTTGAGTGAAGATCAAAGTCAAGAAGAAAACAGCCCATTAGAGTCTATAAATTCAGTATATGAGGCTGTCCAAAGTGATAACATAGAGCAAACTAATGAGAATACTGCACCACAAGTTGAATCATTAGCAGATCAAACAGAGACAACATTACCTATAACACCATTTATAACTGTACAAACCTCCACTGTGCCTCCTGTAGAAACTCTTCCTGGAATGGAAACAATACCTACAGTCTCACCTACATTAGATACTGTAACTCCACCTCCTCTTAAATTAGATTCTATACCTTTATTCCCTCCTATATTAGATACTGTGCCACCACTCCCTCCTACATTGGAAAATGTACCGTCTACTTCGCCTGAATCAAATCATATACCTGACTTACCAACCGAGGCACCTGCTTTAGACACAGTACCTCAGTTTCCCCCTACTTCTGAAACACTAAAAACATTACCAGTTTTAACAGACACAATACCTACTGTGCCACCTATTACAACACAAACAATTCCTCCTGTCTATTCTCAAGTACCTCAATCTATAACTGAGGAGGGACCACTCTCTGATACATTTACTACTCCTACACCTGATTATAATCTTGAAAATGCAGATAATCTGGAATCTACCACAGAGTCACAAAAAGAAAATACAGACAATGCTTATCATGAACAACCTGAAGATATACCAAGTACAACCAAAACTCCTGTAGAAAATGAAAATACGCAAGGATTTATTTCTAACATGTTCTCGACTGTGGCTGACATATGGCCATCAACAACTGAAACTCCTCCATCTATCTATAATGCAGAAGAGTACCCGCTATATGGTAGTGAAAAAAATGAAAAGACTGAAGAAGTAAATACTGAATTTTCTTTTATGAAGTATATTATGTCTACTTATTATTCTGTTATGGGCACAAGTGAAGAAGCCAAAGCTTTGTTTGCTTCTGTTGGTAAGTCAATATTTTGTTCTACAAATTCTACACTTTGATCAGGTTATAACAGACCTTAACAGTACAGTGATAATTACCATTTCTTTAACATTGTAAGTGAGAGAATAACCTTGGACCCTGGGGTCTGCTCTCCTATGCGTTCTCCTCCTGATGTGGTTTAACTTAGCTTTTACGGGTGAGCCTACCATGTGAATCCTTAACCTCAAGAAGAAAGCCTATGTTAGAGCCTCATCCATGGATTAGCAGGTGTACTGACTCATAGGTGAGGTTGGCGTACTTGTAAAGTAACAGTAATCCATCCATCGCGAAAAAACAGACAAACAAACAAGAATTCCAAAAGATATTTTTGTGTTCACTATTGTTCATTTAACATAATCTAAGTAGTTTTCTTTGTAATCTTCGATGTGCAGACGCAAATAATTTACAATTTTATAATAGGTTTTTCAGATTATAGATATAATCTGAGTCTCGGAAACGGCTCCAACGATTTTGATGAAATTTGTATACAGGAGGTTTCATGGGCGATAACTCGATCTGACTAGGTTTCATTTAAGAAGACGTCGGAAAAATAAAGCCAAGCAAAGCTTGGTCACCCAAATATTATACATTAATATTCTATCATATTATTACAACATTTCATTTCAACACTTTAACTTACCCTAACTTATGATTATAGTTTTATCATCATTTGAGCAGAACTACTTGAGAATGCTATCTGTGAATGCTCACAAATTTCATCATGATTTCTTGAGATAATGTTGTAACAGCTTGCCTGCCTATCTTTAGTAGTTCATAATTAATTAATAAATATTCTAGGACATTGTACACAGCGCTATCTAGACCCAAAGTAAGCATAGCTTAACTAGCCTATGTTATGGCTTCTAGAATGCATATTAATATACAAATACTTTTTTTTTTGAAATACGTAAATGTTATGCATAGAAACACTCAGACCAAAGCAAATATACACATGCATGCATATAAATATTTGCACAGAGCGGGAATCGAACCCGCGAACTCCGACATTGCAATCGTGCACTCTACCGCTAGGCCACGAGGACGTCAGTAATTACATACATACATAATTATAGTCACGCCAGTTCACCGGAAGAGTCAGGCAGACATATAATTAGAGAGTTATCAGTTATGGTTATACAAGGGAAAACGTTGAGTGCATTAAAATTAAAAAAAGTAAAAAAAATATAGTATGTGTTCACAATTTGTACTTTTAATATCCCATACATTTAGTATGGCACGATTATTCACTAGTATGATAAGTAGAATATAAAACTAGTGAATCAACCATACCATAATAAATGTATGGGAACTGCAAAAGTACAAATTGTGAACACAGGCCAATATCTTTTTCTAACTTTTTAGATTTTATTATGTCATTTGATAGATTAAGTGATGCAGATTTCATACCAGTTTAAAGGTTTGCAATATCTTTAAAAATGGCGAAATAATTGACTGGACACACTTAACATTTCCACCATGTATATTATCTCCCTTCAGAAGGCTTTAGGTTATATTGATGCAACATACTTCACTCATATTTCACTCTTTTAACTGGCAATTATAGCACATAAACATCATTTGATTGCTACTAATTTCATTTATTTTAAAAAATGATCTTGTACAATTATCTGTGTAATAAGACTAATTTAATCATAATTATAATCCCTAATTCATATTACATGATTGGATTGAACAATTGTTACACAATTTCTTTATTTTTTAGCTGAAACTTGCTATAGTGATCAATACTGTGATGGCACATCCAATGAGAGCAGAAATAGACTGCTCACCTTCTTATTAACTACAGCTAGTTCTGTCCTACTCTTCACTCTAGGATATTATTATATTGACAACAGGCGACAAGATGGCAGACTTATTGGTCAGATCAATTCTTTGCAGCGTGACTTGCTTTTCACTTCTAAGGTATGTTTAATCTGGTTTGCTGTCTGCATGCTATTAATACAGTGTACAATCTAGTTGCAGTAGTAGACTGGTTGGTACAATTTGTAAACATAGGTAATACATTTGTTAGATACAGGTAGATAAAAGTAGTGGTATCTAATCTAATACTATTAAACAAGAAATTCTTGTGCATATAAAATGCAAGAGTGTCGCCTTCGCTGGCATGGTCACGTTTTGCTGAAACCGCCAGGTTACGTGGGTGAAAAAATGTCTGGTTATGCCACTTCCGCCGGGCCTTGGTAGGAGGGGGAGACTCTAGAAGGGTGGTTTGACGTTGTAAGGGATGACATACGTGACAATGATCTCACTACCATGGATGCCCGAGATTGTGCGAAGTAGAGAAGAAAAGGCAGGCAAACAGGACCCTGGACTCCGAGGTGAAGCCTCTAAACCAATCGGGACACAGCGCATAAGATGATGAAGCAATTCTTGTGCATATATTTATACATCACTATCTCAGCTACCGCCGTAATGCTTTGATTGAAAATGGAATTTAAAATTTGGATAACTTGCTTTTTAAGTTTATCTATAGATTATAGGTAAAGGTGATTTTCCTGAAAAAATGCATTTATATTTTTTTAGGTTTGGTTAAAGTCTGACATGACTATCAGAGTGTGCAGGGCCCTACCAACAACTTTGGGGCCCAAGCCTTTATCATCAGTAAAGCCTAACAACCTCATATAATCTCGTAAGATTCTTCAATAATGATCACAACTCGACATAAAAAAAATTATGTTTATCCTAAAGTTTATTTTATCATTTTTCTAGTGCTTTAAAATAGAGAAAATTTGCGCATATTCTTTAAAATGATATGATGAGGCACCATTCTCCTGGATACATAAGCAAACTTTTCCAGGCCATGTTTTGTCTAATTTATCGATAAATCTTTTAAAATTTCACATTCTCTTACAACGAAACATGATGAGGCACCATTCTCCTGGATACATAAGCAAACTTTTCCAGGCCATGTTTTGTCTAATTTATCGATAAATCTTTTAAAATTTCACATTCTCTTATCAAAGACAAAATACATGTTGACTTAAGTAACCATATCAAAAATATTGTTATCAGGAGTGTGAGATCCTGAAAGAAGAACTTACATCCACTAAAAACAAGTTGGCTGGTATTGAAGACAGTTCCTTTGGAATGGATGATATGGTGCAATCACTTAAAGAAGAAATCAATGAACTTAAAGCTACTAACGAGAGGCTACGAAACTCCTTAGATGATAATGAGAAACTGCTCAGGGTATCAGAAAATACTGCTGGAGAATTACAAAATACGTTGGCCGAAGTAGAAAATACTCTTAGTGAGCTCTTAGGAGAGAGAGCTAATTCTGAAGACCAAATAGTTGAGTTGAATGGTAAGAAAATAACAACCATTAAAGATTCAGCCTTGAGCAAGGAAAGTTTTTCAGTTCAGCTCAAATATTGTTATTATTTAAATCAAATATTTCACATGTCCAACAGTAATAAGTGTGACTATAGTGCAAGAGATTCTGGGTTTGATTCCCAGGTGGAATAGTATTATTATATACAGCAACTAGTAACCAGCTCTCGCTTCACATCGGTTTATATGAGTTCTTTTCAACTCCAGCCATCGTCATTTACACATAATTTAAATAGCCTATGTCCATCGGGAATAATGTATCTTTCAAATGGTGAAATAATTTCTCCAACAAATGCAGTGGTTCCGAAGATTACTCCCAACATAAACCAACAAAATTCGGCCTCTCCCTTTATGATATTTATATACACAGTATAGATAATACCCCGTTGATAGCAATAGGCTCGCAAGATATTGAAATTTTGTTGTTTAATACACCTAAGCCCCAGCCCTTTGGAGATATAAAAAAATTGTGTTTTTTTGTAACAGCTCTACAAATGCTGCGCTTTAATTACATTAAATTTCCTAAGTATGTCACGGTGTTGAGTGAAATCGTAATATTAATTTTAATTGCTGTTTTGAAATAAACTTAATGGTCTTCAATTCATCAAGATATGTGAAGAAAATCCATCTGATTAGGTTATGAAATGGCCTTAGGTACAGTTTATGCAATGTGCAGTACTTGCTCAAGCCCTTTAGATATGACAGTTATACTGTGTTAATTTCGTGCTCCTGTATTAATAAAAAGTGCAAAAGTAGATCTGTCATATCCCAGATATCATCAAAATCACATTCTGCAGATAACATTGTTGCTATCGGGTTGTATGAGACTTTCTTAATATACTGCAAATCTCAGGCAAGGCCATGAACATTTTCTTAGGAGCATTCCAAGACCTTGAAGTTGCAGTCTCAGACACCTAGAGACTATACAGAGAGAGACTAGGGAGAGAAAAGATATTTCCTACTACAATTTAACCTTATGTATTGGATTTGTGTGTTCAGGTAAGATTCAAGCTTTCGAAGAGGAATTAATTTCAGTCAGTCGGGACAGAGATAATTTCCAATTGAAATATGTGTCAGCCGAAAGTGCTTTAGAAGAATTTAAGAAACTGAAAAAGCAATTTGATGATGTGAGCCAACAGTTGGCAGAAGCGAAAAATACTATAGAATTACAGAAACATGAAATTGAAGCACTAAAGGTAAGCTGGTACTGATGAATTGTTAGTTATAGGATGTATGTGCTCTGACTGCAGTCAGTGCCAAAGATAGATGATGGTTGCACAGATTTTTAAGTTAAAAATCCGTATGAAATTTTTTCATTATATTGTAATCAAGTCGATCGAGCTCACTAAGTAGTTAAACAGCATTTTCATCAAGAAATATAAATAACAATGCTCAAAAACTCATTTTAAAATTAATGCTGACCTGACAACTGACTGAAAACAAGTTTTAACAAGTTGTAATGAAAGCCTCAATTAAATTTGTGAAAATGTTAGAAAAGAATAGAAATCGGACAGCATAGAAAATAAAAACAATTAAAATTAACTTTATATGGAATAACATTACAAATAGCAACCTTCTTACTGAAAACAATTTCTTATGCACCTTTGAATGAACATGAATCCTAGATGGTTCTAGGTAATATAGGTTTTTTTGTGACACAATTTTTTTATTTATTAGATTATATGTATTTATTTCACATACACAATGTAACAATACATAAACAAAAGAAATTAACCCTTACCCTTACAAATTGACCTCTCAAATAGTAGATTATTACATCGAGCACAAAGTAATTTATTATTGCACCGAGTGCCTGATTTAGAGCCCGAGCGTTAGCGAGGGCTCTAATCTAACAGGCACGAGGGCAATATAAATTACTTAAGGCGAGGTGCATAATCTGCTTTTCTTTCAACTATTACCTATAGGAATAGTAGATAAAAGAAACTCATATCAAACAGTTAAAATAGAAGTTTAATTATTGAAATTAAAAGTTATGCTTGAGCAATTATTAAACGTAAGAGTTAAGAGTTTTGTTTTTTTTCCTTTTTTTTGAGTTTCTTTTTTAATTTCTTTTATTTTTAAATCAGAGTTAGCAGCAATTTATTTTTTAAATTTGTAACAAGTAGGATGGAAACGAATAATAAGTACGTAAAAAAAAGTATTGATATCGGCTGGCTGAATAGAGCTAATCCATTGAGATTGGCACCTTTTGGTGCGATAAAAAAAAACTGTGCAATAATGAAATTTCATACATTTTTATTGCTCTAGAGCATTAAAGACTCGCTTTGTACTGAGTTTTTAGTGTGATTGTGATGAAATTAAAGCATAGTTGGAAGAAAATAATATATTTGGTTCTAATTGTTTTAAAGTATTGTTATCGTTTGTATTATTTAGGTATTTATCAGATAATCTTGTACTTTTAGGATGCAATCAAGGAATTGAAGAGTGGAACACCATCCAATGTAGATGTGACATCTCTCATCGATCATACCGAAATCAAAGCAAAGTTGTCGAAAGCAATTCAAGAAAAAAAAGCATTAGAAACTAAGTATGAGGTAAAATATTTCTCCTATTTTTCATATATAATGAAAAAACTATACCATAGTCCTGAAAAATCTAGAATGGAATCTTTACTTTTTTAATCTTATCTACACACATCTGTATATCCATGAAGGGGCAGACAGAGGTTCGTGTCAGGAACACCGTACACGTCCATATGTCATATACGACACTCAAAAGATAAATATATTTTTGCTTTTAAACTCTAAATTACCGTAAGTCTATATAATTATAAAATTTTAAATAAGCTGGGTCTGTACATGGAGATGTTAAAAAAAACCGGACAAGTGCGAGTCGGACTCGCCCATGAAGGGTTCCGTAGCAGCAAGTAATATTTTTATATGTGAGTTGATTAAACGAAGGTAAATAGCGGTTTACGATTTATGACGTATTAAAAAAAACTACTTACTAGATCTCGTTCAAACCAAATTTCGTTGGAAGTTTAAATGGTAGTGTACATCATATTTTTTTTTTAGTTTTATCATTCTCTTATTTTAGAAGTTACAGGGGACAGACACACATTTTACCACTTTGAAAGTGTCTCTCGCACAAACATTAAAAAAAAATGATATTAGGAACCTCAATATCATTTTTGAAGACCTATCCATAGATACCCTACAAGTACCTATGGGTTTGATGAAAAAAAAAATTTTGGGTTTCAGTTCTAAGTATGGGGACCCCCAAAATTTATTGTTTTTTCTTCTATTTTCGTGTGAAATCTTAATGCGGTTCACAGAATACATCTACTTACTAATTTTCAACAGTATAGTTCTTATAGTTTCGGAAAAAAGTGGCTGTGACATACGGACGGACAGACAGACAGACATGACGAATCTATAAGGGTTCCGTTTTTTGCCATTTGGCAACGGAACCCTAAAAATAGGTTATGTTAAATGAAAGATTGTAAAACAATTTTTTTTTTAAATTTTTGTTTGTTCGCGATGGACGCAAAAACTACTGACCGGATTTTGATGCGGTTTTTCGTATTAGAAAGGTCTAACTCAGACTTTAAATCTGGCGTATGTTCGATTGCAATTTAACCATCGAACATACGCCAGATTTTAAGTAGAAGTAGAAGCGGAGAAATGACCAAAGAACCATAACCGACATCCGAGCGGGCGGAGCCGCGGGCATCAGCTAGTATTAAAATATAAGCTACCGGCTATTGTCACACACCCTCCCACATACACACACCCAGACACACCCTACCATAATAAGTAAACTAGCATGTTATAGTAAAATAATTTCCTATGTTCTTTATAGGTAGAACGTAAAGAGAAAGCTCGGTTATCTGATGAACTACAGACTACACAGGAGACATTGCACACTACAAGCCAGAATGCTTCTGAAGCTCTTACAAGATTAGACGTATTAGGAAAATACTTCCAAGAAAGGGAAGGCGAACTTATGAAGTAAGTATTTCTATAAGTATGCTTCTATGTATTTACAAAAAAAATGTAGTTAAGTATGTTTAGATAGAGTTGTAAAGAATGTTCTAAAATATCTATTTATTATCAATATTATTTACTACATGAGTTACAATTAAATTAATCAGAGATTAAGAAAGCCGCCTTCTTTTTACTATTAATATTTTAAACGTGTAATTTTGTGAAAATGTTTGAATGACTCTTATCAATCAAGCTCAAAGGGCAGAACGGGTCTGAAATTTGGTACTGGGATAAATTATAGTCTGGAAAACACAGGCTGCTTTTATCCCTGGAATAAGTTCTCATAGGTTGTGGGAACGGGATTAGAATTCCACACGGGCTTTTTAGGTTTACTACTAATAATTTGGATTTCATAACACAAATTCTCTCTTTAAAACCGACTTCAAAAAAGGAGGAGGTTCTCAATAAATACCACTGAATCTTCTACGGTATTAGTCTGATCTTCAAGTAGCAATGAGTATGGTGCTATAGGAAGAAAGTGGGGTAATTTAAGGGTGGTCAACCGAGGGCCTATCGATAATCGATAAAAAAAAAGTTTTAGTATGTTCTGTTTTGTTACCTTTTTTTTTTCGTGCGGAAATTCCTTCGGATTCCCCTCCCCCCGCCAGCGGGGGCGGTTATGTCGGGCTTGAACCGACTAAAACCGCACGCCGTTTCGGGTCTACAGACGCCGGGGTGTAAAGTTGCCCATAGAGCATATCCGTCGCACCCCGACTGTCTGTTTTGTTACCTCTACATTGTTATACATTAATTAAATATATTTACAGAGAGCTTACTGCTAAGGAATCTTTATGGCTCAGCAAGCAAGGTGAATCAGCTAGTACAGTAGAAAAAATAGAACTTCTACAGCAAGAAGTACAGAGATACAAGTAAGTATACTATTTGTTGTTATTCTTCAGCATGTGGTATATTCCGTTAGCATTATATACCGGTTGCGATTCGATTCTGGCATACTTATAAAAGTATAGGCCCTCCGAAGTTGCTGCATATTAACAAATTTACAAACAATCTTAACATTGAAATAAATAAATTTAAAAAAAAAACATTCATTTCCACAAAAATTACATACATTGATCTTAAACTTGAACACAATTATTTGTTAATTTTCAGGATATGTACTGATTGGTGTTTATGATTACTGTATGCTGTTTATGATTACTGTATATACTGTTTATATTACATGTATTTACTGAATAATTGATGTTATAAATATTTTTGTAATCTTTAAAGATACATGTTATATCTTTACTTGTTTCTTGACTATTGGTTGAACTTGAAATGTGTCAAACTTCTTTTTAAGTCGACTGTGCCTACATCAATAAAATAAAAAACCTGAACTGTCATAATATGAAATACTGCAAACTTTTTCTGTTTCTTCAAACTTTCTTTAGAACTAAGTTTCAAGATCGTTGCTTTTATGAACACCGTTGTTGATCCTGGTGTGAAGTAGTCACAGCAGTGGCAGTTAACCGGGTAGTGGTACCGGGTCGTACAACACCTTAGGGGCCCAAGTCAACCTCACCTGCTAAACTATGGACGAGAATCTGACGCAGGCTTTCTTCTCGAGGCTCAAAGGTCAGACGGCAGTCGCTCTCGGAAATGCCGACGTACCCATCAAAATCGATAAGCGAACCCTAGCCTCCAAACAGCAAAGTTTGCACGGAACAGAGAAATCGCTATGAGGATGATGATAACCGGGTTTAAGTTTATGTTATATTCCAGGGAGAAATGCGATGCGTTAACTCTGGAGTTGGCAGAGCAAGAATCTTCTCGGCGGACGGCGCTGAGTTCTGTGGAGGCGCGTGCGCATGCCGCGTGGCTAGAAGCACGGGCCGCTAAACGGGACACGGACGCGGCGCGGGACGAGGCCGCCGCCCTACGCCGGAAACTAGCTGCACTCTCCACCATCGCCAGTGCAGACGGCGCTATATCTCCCCACCACAGTACGTGCTTATACACACTATAGAACTAACATTCTTCTGCGCAGGCTTTCCATTTATTGCGGTTGGGAGGGGGGGGTCAGGCTGCTATCGCTCTCGTAAAAGCCAAGATAAAACAATAAAGGTGAAGTAAGAGAGTGGACCTCGGGTTTCAAAGAACAAGCGGGATTGCCCGGGTTCTTTAAGCGGGGCGTCAAAAAGCATGTGTCGGGTCCGTTAAGGTAGGGCGCACCATCTTAGGATCGATGTGGATGGTGGCCCGTATCTTCTGGACCCACTGTAGCTTCTTACCTTTATCCAGCGGAGTCCAGCAGAATTATATTAATATTAAATTTAAATCATCAAAATCTTTATACGTGAAGGAAACTTTGCCCAATTTTTTTAATAGTCTTTATAATATCAGTGAACCTAATTGCCCAAAACCGTGCGAAATAGAGGATGAAAAGCCGGCAAGCGGACCTCGGACTCTGAGGTGAGAACTTCGGATGCGACCGGAACCAGCATTTAGCTGATGATGATGAATATCCATGAAATCGGTACTAATAGCACGCCAACAACATACTGAGCACTCCAACCAATATTTCCATCCAAAGGTTGCCTGACAGAAATTGCGTTAAGCGATAAGGCCGCCCATTTTACTGTTTTTTTTTCTTTTTAATTTCTGTACCATCACTATTGTTAGTGGCGTACAATAAAGTATATAATAAATAAATAAATATAATATTGTATTGTGATAAAAAAATCCCTTACGAATTTTGCAAAATATATTTATTAAATATACTAATGTCGTAAAATGAAAGTACTACTAAAAATTCACTTTAGATAGTTTTCCTGCGGTATATGAATACAGTGTGTACAATGAATACAGATAACAGTAATAGGTACAGTTTCAAATAATCAACAGTTTAAAATTATCTTTACATCATTCAATATTTACTATATTTATTTGTTCGTCTACGTTTCGGGGTCGCTTGGGTTCATGAGCTAAATGTTATCGATTCGAAAATTGCGCAACTATTTGTATTCTTAGCAATTCTTAGCAATATTTAATGATATTCAAGTATATAATTTAAGTTGCGAATGAATTAGTACCGTACTAGTATTTATTTTATGTAGTTTGACAGACCCTTTTAATAAATAATGTGGTGCATGGTTCCCCACTAATATGCTGGTTGACAGACAAGTTCCTGGTGCAAGCTTTCACCTCGAGATTGGGAGGTCAAACGCCAGTCGCTGCCGTATAAGCTAAACTTAGTCAAATCATGGAAAAGAGGAATACAAGAGCGTACCCTGCGCTCCTAGGTGCATGCTTTCGATGCAATCGAGATTTTCGCTCGCATGAAAAAATGTTATTAAAATTTGCTTACTTAATCTAATCTACCGGTAAAGTTAATATCCGACGTGGAAATATTTGTTGTGTACCAGTTTGTACCCGTCGAATCTCCTGACAGTACCGAGCAGCATCACACATCGGACACTTTACGTTTAAAATGTCTAAAGTCCCAGTCTATAATTTGTGTTCACCGGATACAATAAAATAACGAAATGGTACTACGTCGCCTGTTACTAACTTTACTGGGGTTAGTTTAAATAAATTAAGTAAATTTCAGTTACTTACATGCACATTGGTATTCACATTATGACCACCTACACGCGCATATTTCAAAGGGCTAAGTAATTTATTTACTCTTCTGACATAATTGGCACAGGATAAACCTATAAAATAATATAAATTTGACTTCCACAGAGGTAGCGTCGCCATTAGAAAATGTAGAAAACTCGGTGATCCCACCACCATTACCGCCGATGTTTCTGCCTCCACCATTACTTCCACCTTTGCCGAGACCTCCTCCACTCGGCAGATTACCATCACCACACCCTCCAAGGTATGTCATCGGTGTATAACTTACTACTACTACAAAAAATGCAAAGCTAATTTGGAAGTTACTGAGTTTTGGTTTGGAAGGTGTGAGACTTATAATAATCGGAGAATTTCGATTATCTAGGACGTGTCCAGATAGCTCAGTTGTTCAGAGTATTCCCCCTGTAAGGGACTGGTCACGGGTTCAAGTCCCGCCCTGGATGTTTTTTTTCCGATATAAATCTATAGAAAAAGTTAGCGTTACATGTTTAAAAATGATTGTAACACCATCCATTGTTCACAAGAATAACGGTAGATGGGTCCAGCATCGCCCCGAGACGAATTTTACATCGGAGAATTTCGATTATCTAGGACGTGTCCAGGTAGCTCAGTTGGTTAGAGTATTTCCCCTGTCAAATCTGAGTAAATTTTTTTGATCAATGAATGGTGTCATTGTTAAACATTGTTTTTTGATTGCTCCGCCACATTAATTCAATGAAATTTTGAAGCAAATATTCTATCAAACATACATACCAAGTGTTTGAATATTGGAGTAAAAACGTGTCTTAGTCTGGATATAATATTACAATAGTATAATGGATCTTGTCACTACACAATACATGTTACCTAATTACTTATAAAGGAAGTGTAACATTATCATTCGTAACTACACTAAATTACAATAATAATTGCTCGTTGGTTATATTGAAAAAATAATTGTAAAACTTACATACCTACCTACAGCAAGTCTGCCAACAAACTGTCCTACAGTTTGGCAGAAAAAAAATGTAAGCATAAGTAGGTGTGTTTCATAGATTATATACTTTTTCCTTCTTTCTATAAGGGACTTCACATCACTACGGCCACTACGTTACAAAGGAACAGACTTTGGCTACAGTCTAAGAACTTTATTGTTGCGTTTTGAACTATTCAAGTCCCAGAATCGGGCAACAGTATTTAGAAATTACTTCCTGACTACACTGTCTGTTAGCTGTAAAGGGTGAACCATAAAAAAAAAAACTATATTCTCTTATCTCTATCTCTCTCTCTCTCTCTCTCTCTCTCTATCTCTATAGAAATATATTTATGGAAATTGGCATCCCGTATGTGGTAGGTAATATATTGACAGTATCACGCGCATTGCGATTTAATATATAACTGTCTATTTGCGCACTTAGATGTTAATCTCATAAAAATAATAAATAAATATTGTAGGACAAGTACACAACGCCATCTAGACCCAAACTAAGTAGAACAGATAAACATACATAAATACTTTTTATTTTTGTAAATAAATACATATTATACATGTCATAGAAACACTAAAAAAATTGGTTCTAGGCTTTGAAGTTTTTTACTTGTGATTGTTTTTAAATATGAAACATTCTATGAGTGTTTTTGGGAGTCACTTTGAGATTTTAATATTATTATATTGCTTATTTATGTTTATAGATACGGCGACCGTCGATACTCGCCGGAACGTCGGTACTCGCCTGAAAGTCGCTACTCGCCAGACAGCCGGTACTCGCCTGAAACAGTGCGGTACTCACCCGATAGTCGCTACTCGCCCCGATCGCGCCGATCGCCCTACTCGCCAAGGTCTAGACGACGATCGAGGTCTAGGGAAAGGTATCATATACAATTCTATTAATCCCCTTCGCAGAATATTAGCCACCTAATGTATGTGCTACGAATGTAAACTTAGTTCGAAAACTCAAGCAGTAGTGAATACAGTCAGGTTATTTGTTCAGAAAGCGGGCGACACTCGATTAATTTATAATAAATAAATATATATTCTAGGACAAATTACACAACGCCATCTAGACCCAAACTAAGCAGAGCTTGTCATATGGGTTCTAGAATGGTGGATAAACATACTTAAATACTTTTTTTTGTAAATAAATACATATTATACATAGAAACACCCAGACCAATGCAAATATACATATTTGCATTGAGCGGGAATCGAACCCGCGACTCTGACTTCTGACTTAGCAGTCAAACGCACTACCACTACGCCACAAAGGTTGTCGAACGAAATGGAGTTTATCATACACAGTACAGAACTAATATTAGGTTATTCTAATATTGGATGTGCCACCAAGATATTTAGAACCCAAGCCAACCTCACCTGCGAGTTTGTACATCTGCTGATTAACAGACGAGGCTCTGGCGCAGGCTTTTCTTTCGACGTTGGGGGGTCAGACGACAGCCGCTCCCTTAAAAGTCAAGATAAGCCACATCAGGATTAGAAAGCGTAGGAAACTGACCTCCAGACGCCAAAGTTTACTGGTGGTAGAAATTTGATTACACAAATTTGTCACAAAATTCGGCCGGGTGGGTACCACCGTGCACGATTGCGAAAAACCTATCCATAGTAATCCAATTTCGGTTTGATTGCGTTCAGGGGTCAGCAAGTGCATAGCCGGGCAGGGGGATTGTGGTCGCAGCACTAGTGGGACCGGTGGGTGTCACGCGGTGCTGCGACGACAAATACGACAATCATTTTCTGATGAGGCCGTCAAGCTGAGTGCCACCATTGTTAACATGGTACGTGTATGTAATGGTGACCCTCTTTCCTGAGACTTTACCTTCAGCTTACCATCAGGCGAGGTGAAGTCAAATTGACGAGTCCTAAAAAAGTACAAGCTTCAGATGCAACTGGGATTAATGAAGAGCTGATGATGAGTACAGAACTAATATTCAAACCATAGCAAGTGAAACGGGTCTGACGTTAGCGCAGCTACATTAAAGATGAGACTGAAATATTCTTCTTACACAAAGCGAGGATCTTCCGAGGTAACTTGGTTATACTTCATTCAGGTAGATCGTACCCCAACGGTCGTCGCTAGATGGCACTTCACCACCCTTTGTTTTGTAGGAACATCACAACGAACTTCAAACTTTACTGGCGTAACGTAAACTTGCATTTAGTGCTAGTTACCGGTTATATGACGATTATAATTTTGTAGGTACGAAGAAACTCGTGTGACGAGATCTCGTAACGGTCCAGCGGACACAGAAACAGAATACAATTCCGACAGTCCATCAAGAGAACCTCGCAGACGTGGTAGATACTCAAGACATTCAGGTAACATTCCACATATTCATTATCAACAATTATAACGATAAACGATAGTCAATGTAAATGCAAATAATTATAAACGATTACTTGCGATTCATTAATATACAGCGAATACATTCCATCTTAACATTAGACGCGATAGAATTAACTGTTTTTATTGTGCGAGTGGCATTATTATTATTCATTAGGTAGTTACATAATTAGGCAGTTTATATATTTCTTTGCCATTTCACTTTGAAGTTTATTTTTACGAATAATGGAACAGTTACGTTCTCAAGCCGTTGTCAAAAGTTGAATAATTGCTAGACATACGCCTCTCTCATTATATGCCATAGCACCCGATCCTCCGCCTTCCACATCTAGTCGGTTACAGTTCCCTTTTTAGGTCGTCAGTCCATCTGACTGGGGCGACCTACCTTCCGTTTGCCGATCATCCATCCTTCAAAACAAAGAATGTTAGTAACCGAAATTACCTACTAATATCTGGACAAGCTAGCTTCTGTTAGGGGTGGGTTCACATCGTTAGTGTAATGGCCAGGATAGGAACCCGGGACCTCTCGATCGTAAGGCCGACTCCTTAACTACTAAGCTACCGACGCTTCTATAAGTTATAAGATACAATTGTTTTGTTACAGGTCCAAGCTCAGGATCAGGTTGTTCATCAGAATCTGATAAATGATGAACCATTTATAAATGGGTCACTTACGTAAGATCTACTTGATGTATTTGTGATTGGCCAAAAGTGGTTACGGTGGATAGGTACTAGTTACGGAAAATAAAAAAATTATAGCTTATGATGAGCGTTAAACTCTACACCAATATAGTGTAGTTTTGATTGAAAATTCGATTTATAATCCCACTATCGTCACTTCATATTTAGAGATGAACAGAGAACTGTAAGCTTACCGTTAAACGTACAGCCGAAGTTTCGGGCAATTAGTACTATGACATGCATTTATGCCGCAATCGGGCTCGAAGATAGCACGTAACACCTCATTCAACCGAACCGTACCAAACGAAATCCGAATTTCATGGTATGTAAATTCTTTCGTTTTACGTTTGACGGTAGCCCGTATTGACAGAAAGGTTGCAATTTGTTAATATAAAACGATCTCTGTTTTAGCAGTTATAGTTTACACGTACCATACTTCGAGAATAATTATCTTTCTTCCAAGAAATTAAATTTACCTAGAAATAGTTTTGTAGTTTTGAGACTGTTACTAATTGTACCAAAAAAGTATGTGTAATATTGTTTAGAAACAAAAATCCAATTAAAATATCTGTATGATGATATACAGTTTGGCAGTCCGCTGCCTTAAGTGTGTGCAAGCATGCGGGCACCCGCAATGCGTACTGTTTCATGCAAATCATATGGATTTTTGCACGACATTCGCACAATATTATTTGCACGAAACATGCGCCCGCATGCTCAAGCATGAGGCGGCGGAAGGCCTCAGCGACAGAAGCTGTTGAACACTTATAAAATTCTAAACCATCTTCAAATTGATGTAATAATTAAATTGATGTAAGTATTGGTACCTACATTTTGTTATAAACAACAGAAAATAAAAGATTTTGGAGCTTTTATATGTGTGTATGGATGTGTTCGCGATGTCGTGATGCGCGAGATATACGGCGAGCGACATCTGTACCGGATAGTACTAGCAGTTGACCACGACCGCTCTGTAAAGAGTGCATCGACTGAGAAGAATGGATGTGTTAAACCCCTTTTGTCGTTGACTGTACAAGATCAGTTTGTACGACCTGCAAATTTTAACAGAATACTTTGTTGGCATAATATTTGTTTGTTTTCTGTCTCGGCATAAGATGTTACGCTGATACTTCAGGCTATTCTTCAGTGAAGCACTTACAGAACCGTCCCTTCGTGTTGTTACTTACTTCCTACTTTTATATCTACAAATGAAAAAAGCAATAAGCATTTCATACAACAATCTATACTTATGCTTGCGAGTAGTGCGTCTAAGGTACTTATAGAAGGTTAATCTTTTCATAAATTAAATATAACGGCAATTTAATGCTCGGACTAGTTGACCAATAAGACTGCTTGTACAATCAGCGTTAAAAGTAAATGATGACCTCACAGATATCAAATTCAAAAATCTTAAAAAGAAATGTTAGTGCTTACTGAACAATTAAACAGCATTTCCGTAAAAACAATTTCTCTAACTTATTTTTAAATCTGATTTTCTTTATCTACTATTGATGCTGACTGTACCATTCGTAAATTTGCTACGTCTGAGCCATAGTTATACTTCTCAAGACTGCTAAGAGGTAATTAAACAAAGTTTTATTGAGACTTGTTTACTCGAAGGATGTTGATAAATAGTATAGTAAGCTGTGCAATTCTGAAGCAAACATTTATGAATTAAATTTGAAATCTGACTTTACTGCTAAAAGAGCATTTTGAACAGAAAACATATTATTTAACTTTCTCTGACGACAACGGATCAAAGGACCAAGTGATATGTAACTTCAGTACCCGGCTTTTGATTTGGGACTTAGAATAGTCCAGCTAAGATTGACTTGCTTTGGTTTTGCAAAGCGTTTTATCTATTTTACCACGGACAGTTTGATGCCTTCGTAGAGTAGATGTACTATTTTTTATTAATAATTAAATATTGAAACTGTAGCTTTGGTTTTATCTACTCTAAAAAGATACCGAGACAGGCGCTTTACGATAGAGAGAACGCTCTACAAAACACTATTTGGTGCTGATTGTTTAATAATTTCCGCCGTAGCCGCGTCATCACCAAATCGTTCTACAATTCTGATTTTCCAAATCGTGATACTCATTTCCATTGGCCCTGGTAAAATCTCCCAAAATTTCTTCCCATAGCCATTAGAAGTTAGTTGTACGATTTAAATAGAACACTATAACTGTAAAAAAGACAATTGGTGAAGGAATTTCGAATACCCGGCTTTTGATTCTGCACGTCGGGAAAAAGAGTCCAGCTAAGATCGGCTTGTTTCGGGTTTGTCAAGCGTTCTTTCTATCTTGATATATTTTAGGAGTAGTGAAAAACGAAACTATAATTTTGATATTTTATAAGCATATAGTTTTAACCACTCTATAAATGTATCAAACTGAAAATCCGATGTGCGATAGAAGGAACGCTTGACAAAACCGAAGCAAGCCTATCTTATTCGCACTCAGTCTTCCGCCCAACGTGCCAAATCAAAAGCTGTACCTAAATATTGTTGACTAAATATAATTTAGAAGATTGTTTCAAAAGCACGACAGTTGTGATAGTTTTAATAATGTTCATAGTCATACCGATTTATTTAGGCCGTCCGCTGCGTTATTTGGGCGCACTGTTTGCTGTTTTGTGCAAATATATACGCTGCTCTATGAATGTTCAAAAAACAGGACGCTATGCGGGCACACGTATCACCTTATACGTGTGCCCGTATAAGGTGACGGACGACTTATGGAAACATTAAAGAAATATAACATAGATAACCTTCCAAATTATATAACCGCTAGGCCAAAACTCTAGTACATGGAGAATTTATTCTGTTGCTGTTTTCTTTACATTCTAATTACTTCTATGTGTACTAATAGATAAGACAATATTTTTCACGACTATCTGTATAAGCACAGCGCGCCTTTTTATAGTGTCACCTGTATGACAGCTCCAAAAAGTTACGCGTAGTTGATGGCATTGCAAAACAAATTTATTGATATACAGCCAGTCAAGTTGTTGGTATACATAGAAGTCATTTTTCTACTTAAGATTTGAATTTTCGCAGGCTATCATAATGCATTTAAACTCTGACCAAAGAGTAGCAATCTTCTGTTGTTGTACCTGATTTGCTATCTTATTCTCAACGACCATCCGTCACTTATATTATGTTCCTATCAGGTAATCTTGATCATCAATTTATTCATTAGATTGTACTTATAACAAGTGTACCTTTCTTTTTTTTTTTTTTTTTTTGAAGATTTTTGGCTTGGTTACAAGACCTTTAAGCCATATGTACCTTTCTTGTTATCTAACAATGTTGCCACTTCGGAAGATAAGCAATGAATTATTATTGTTATATAAATCAGTTCGTCATAGAATTGCAACTTTAATTTATTGAACACGTGTTGTTTTAACAGTCAAAATGTATTATAAATTAGATATGATTTTAAAATAAATAATTCTATCGTTTTATTTTAATTTTTTTTCGTATATTTTTTAGCATGAGTACCCCGAAATTTTACCCGAATATAGTTACCGGCAAAAATCTTATACAAACTGCAAATAGTTCACGCATGTGCACTAATTTGCCAACCAAAAAACCAATATAAACCAACAGATGGCATTACTAGTTTTACTTGACTACGATACAAATCAATAAAATTACACATATGCCTTTATCTCGTACCTGCACAAATTATTTTGTAAAAAATTTCGTTCTGCAAATATCGTCGTATTAAATTTTGTGCGCGCCGTATTAAATTCGCGTGATTGGTTGCGCGGCAAGGTCAAATGTCAAGTTGTTTGGCGACGATTATACAGCACTAGGGTTTTCGTCATTTTTTAATGATCTATCAACTTGAAGAAGGCCATACATAAATAAATGAACAATCGAAATTACTCATTTGTACCCAAAAAGTTATCGAGTCTTGAGTGTTTATCGCACTCGCTCAGGCTCCGTGGCTATCTGATGAAGGCAACCAATCTCTGTGTGCTATGAGCACCTACGTAGGCTGCTACAAAAATTGTCGTCAAAAATGCCATACTAATAATAAATTACAATAACACGCTTACGTACGTAATTGTATTCAAGTACAAAATTATACACAGCACTTATTTTCACTTAAATAGTCCAATAAAATAAGATAACAAAATTTTTACTCAACATTTGTATTTAGATTACCCATATGTATACCTACTTAGGCAGTAATAGATAAAACGTTACATTCCGGTCGTCAAGCTGAGGGCCACAATTGTAGCATTATCAGTGTCTGTTATTCCTGAGGCATTCCTAAGACTTTACCTATATAGCCTACCATCAGGCGTGGTGTAGTCATATTGACATGTGCCTCAGATATAATAAGACAATAATGAGTATAGGTATAAAGTACTTATTTTTAAGTTAGGTAACTACTCCTGGGCTTTGAATGCAACCGGAATGGGCGCTCGGATGATGAGAAACTACTTACTTATTACTTAACGGGTACAATTTTTTTCACAACCTTTGTCGTTTTTAGGTTTAGTGCAGTAGCTTAGGGCACTACATTCCAAGGAACAAAACTGTTTTCGTCTGGCTCATCAAGCTGAAAAATAAATATGTAATATTTTAAAATTAACAGGTGTTGTATGTGTATAAAATATTTAACTTAATTTAAAAATAGAGATAATGTTTGTAATTTAGACATAGATCATTTACCTTTCTCGTGATGTTGTCCTCACATGCCATGCGTATACGCGCCGACGTTGCTGGTGAATCGAGTCGAAATTCCAAAGACGCTCCTGAATCACGGCGCGCTGCTCTTATCGCTTCTTTAATAGCGAAGTATACGGATGATGCCAGAAATAGCGGCGGCTCACCCACAGCCTAGAAAATGCAAAGGGTTCCATGATAAAAAAAAACTGCTTAAAATCCATTGAAATGACTTAAACGACTGTTACTAACCTTAGAAGAATATACAGCTTTCGGATTAGAAGCGCCTTTAAGTAAAGATACATTAAATTGTTGAGGAATGTCACCGAAACCAGGTATTTTATAAGCACCCGGTCCTCTTGAATACAAAGTACCAGTGGGTGAGTAAATGAGCTCTTCCATTGTAAACAAACCATAGCCTTGTATAAAACCTCCCTCTATTTGCCCAATGTCTATAGCAGGATTTAAACTTTCACCTAGATCCATCACAATATCACTTCTTATAACTAGATGATCACCACTTAAACAATCAATCTCTACTTCCGTACATGCAGCAGCATACGTAAAGTAATTAAAAGGCTTTCCTGTATTTTCTTTAAAATTGTAACCAATTTCAGGTGTTGCATAGAACCCTGAAGCAGCTAAACTAATTCTTTCAACCCAAGCTTGTACGATCCAGTCTTCCCATTTCCCATTCGGATTTTTCTCTTTAATGGGTTGTAATCGTTTGTTAATTTGCTCGCAAGCTTGAAGAACCGCCATACCGTTGAGATCAGAGCCAGCGCTGGCAGCCGTTGCAGAGGTATTTGGCACTTTATCTGTGGCTGTTTCGCTGATGTGAATCTTCGATGCATCTATACCAAGGGCTCGAGAAGCTACCTGTATCATTTTTGTATGAAGTCCTTGCCCCATTTCAGTACCACCGTGAGATACAAGAACGGATCCATCAACGTATATTAGTATTAGTGCACCGGCTTGATTCAACATTTTTTCTGTGAAAGCAATCCCGAATTTTGTTGGTATAATAGATATTCCACGTTTTCTCCACCTGTGTTCCCTAGAAATAATGATTGGTTTGCTATGAAAATATTTTATAACAACACTTGTTGGGGCTTACCCGGGGTGCCCGGCAATGGACACTTGGGCAGGACACCGTGCGGTTTTAGTCGATGCACGACATAACCGGCCGCTGGTCGGCGGGGGGGTATCCGAAGGGATGGATGTAGATCATCGTGCAACGTAGATTCACTAACATATATTATTTACTATCTTATTGGATTCGCTTTTTAAAATATGTACCTTTTGATACTTTCCGAACATAAAATTTAAATAGCCTGTTGATTACTTTAATTTATTTCGTTAATTGCTTAAAAATACTTACCTAAATACCCACGTTTTTCAATAGATTAACATTATTCTAATTAACATCCATATTAATTAATTAAAAGTTTAGTTAATAAAGTAAAAATATTTTTACTGAAGTAAGGACCTACTCACTTGTTAAATTTTTCTATATGTAATCTTCTTTCAGCTAGTTTACTTTTTTGAACACATTCATCCCAACATTTTTGTAAAGTACAGTTCTCTAAAGACTGTCCATAGTGAGTGATAGTATTTTCTGTATATAAGTTTAATCTTCGTATCTCTTCAGCACTCTTTCCTAACTTTAATGCAATATCTTCTATCATATTTTCCGCACCAAACATTCCTTGTGGGCCACCGAATCCTCTGAATGCTGTGTTTGAAGGTAAATTTGTTCTACAGACATGTCCAGTAACATCAGCATTAGGAATGTAATAAGCATTTTCATAGTGAAACATGGCACGTTCAACCACCTGAAAATATTTAATAGGTACAAGATTTTTTCAATGAATTTTATTTCATCTAGATCACTCATTTTCCTAGTTAGATAAATGAATAATGAATTGATTACTAACAGGGCCTGATAGATCCATAGAATACCCTCCGTTATTGTAAATGTCTACTTTGGCTGCCATTATTTTGCCTTCTTGGGTCACAGCTATTTTATATTTAACTAAAAATGGGTGTCGTGTGCCTGTCATCAACATATCTTCGTCTCGATCAAGCATACAGCGTACTGGTTTTTGAAGTCTATGAGCCGCTAAGGCCACAGGTAAAGCTGTAAGCATACCACGAGCTTCTTTGCCACCAAATCCACCTCCCATACGTTTAACACGAGCCACAATCCTGTTCATTGGAACGTGCAACACGTGAGCAGTCAATTTCTGAAACAAAATCAAACGCAATGAATGTGGCATCTTTTCTTGCAACAAGGTTCTTTTAGTACGATTTATCATAAAAATACATAAATACTTACTGCAATTTCTGAAGGATGCTGACTTGAACAAAATATTTCTAATTCATCATCTTCCTTTTTTGGGATGGCAAATGCAGCATGAGTTTCTAAATAAAAGTGCTCTTGTCCACCCATTCTACTTTGACCTTCAATTACAAAGTAATCCTTATTTTCAAATGCCTTATTAACGTCTCCCCTCTTTATAGATTTTGGGAATTGGGGGAAAAATGAATCATGCTTAATGGCATCTTCAATTGAAACTATTACTGGCTGGAGTTCTTCATATTTAACTTCTACCATTCTTGCTGCTTCTTGAGCGGTAGCTTGATCTTTCGCTACAATAACACCGATAGACTGCCCTTGACTAGTCACTTTCTCACTAATAAATAATTCTTCATCGTGAAATATTGGTCCAATAGCATTTTGCTCAGGTGTTATATCTTTTGCTGAGAAAAAAGCTACAACACCAGGTAGCTGGAGAGCTTTTTCTGCGTTAACTGAAAGCAACTTGGCATGAGCTTTCGTGCTAAGGACAAAAGCCAAATACAGCTCACCTTCTGCCATTGGAATATCATCACAATAAATCGCCTCACCTGCTGCTTGTTTATAGGCTGACATATGCGTTATAGGTCTACCAACTGCATCACTTTTAACCTGTTTTTCTCCAACTAAATCAAAATATTGAGCACTTTTGGGAATTCCCCCATGTAATTGCTCAGCGCCACTGCTATGATAAGGAACTACCAGTTCTTTATGAATATAGTCAGTAGATATTTCTTTTGCGATAGATAAATAGGCTTTCATGAATAAACTCATTGTTAAAGCTCGACGAAATTGTATATTACCACCAGGTGCAGAAGGATTCAGTGGTAATTCTTCTACTAACGATGAAAATGCTTTTTCTAACATAGTTTCATTCCATCGCTCCCCTTTTAAAAGCTCGCTTGTTTTTGTAGTCATTTTTGTGATAGGAGCCATCCCACCAAAAGCTAAACTAATATATTTTATAACGCTGGTATTGTCTTCAAATTCTACATTGATTGCAGCAGTTACTATAGAAATATCATCTTCCCTTCTTTTTGCTTGTTTGTATGCCTTAACGTATTGATACCTATTTGAGTATGGTATTTCAATGGATAATAATATTTCATCAGGCTTTATTACATTACGTCTGTAACTAGTGAAAAAAGTTTCATCCATTAAAACAGAACGATGACCATTGTCCTCACTCAAAAGATTTAGTTTAACTTTTAGGGACATTAAAATTGGGTTTATATCTGAAATAGGACTACCTGTCATTATATTTCCCCCTAACGCAGCAACATTTCTAATTTGTTTGCCAGCGAACCAGTTCAGCATATCTACAATGGCCAAAAAACTTCTTGTTTTGTAACGAGGCAATTTCACAATACATTTCCTTAAAGTGTGTTCTATATCCATTAACGTTGCAGCTGCCCCTATCGTAAGGCCTTGATCTGTTTCAATTATTTCGATCATTTCTGATATACAAGTTGGCATTATTAAGGTCGGGTACACAGCATGTTTAAACTTGACTTCAACCCCAACCTCTGTATTCCCTACCACGATTTTAGCATCAGGATGTCTTTTTTTCAATTTTAATATCGTATCTAAGTCAGTTGGTCTATGCCATGTAATTCTAGGGCCTTTGTGTATTAAATACTGATCATCGTATAAAGACGACAGTTTTAATTCAGGTGGAAATATAGGTTCTTGTGTAGGATCGTATGGTAAAAATGATGAACTATCAAAAATATGATCTGTTTCATTTGGTTCTTCTTTATCAGTCTTGTATTTACAGCAGTCTTTACCCATACCACAAACACCGGGGGTCGAGCTACCGTTTGATTCCATAGTTGTGCCGTTAGAACCATTACTAATTCTTTTGGTCTCCCAGTCTTCAAGAAACGTCTTGTAGCCCTCTATAATGGCTCTGTATCCTGTGCATCTACAAAGGTTACCTTGAAACGCAACTTCCATATCCGTGAAAGTAATATTACTTTTACTCCTTAGTAAAGTATACATTGACATAACTATGCCAGGAGTACAAAAACCACACTGTGAACCGTGGGCTTTGGCTATTCGTTCCTGAACTGGATGTAATCTAGTTTTTGTCGATCCGATACCTTCGACTGTAGTCACTGCTAAGCCATGCATTGCACATACGGGTGCCAAACATGCATTCACTGCAAGGTGACTGAGTATTAAGGTTAGGGAAATATAAGGTTACTTAGATATGACTACGATATGACTCAAGACTACGATATCACTCAAATATAACGTTACTTAGATATGACTCAGGTCCTACAGAGATATGATTTAGGTGGCATATAGCAGATGCTTGATGCGGCAAGCTGAAGACAGGGCGCTATGTCGCTCATTGGGGGAGACCTATGTCCAGCAGTGGACTAAAATAGATTGATGATGATGATATATGTCAAGAAAAACAGACAGATAAAAAGACGTAGTACTCTGTAGATCCGTAGTTAGAAGGTACCTTTTTTTGTATGTGTGAAACCCTCATTGACTACCACCTCACCGGGACTAACAGTGGAGTGGCTTTGTCGATCGAACCGAATAGAGAGTGTTCCGTCACGAGAGCCTTTTCCAGGGAACCAGGATTTACCCTACTAAGGAAGTTCCGCAAGAAGTCTTTAAACTTGAACCACTAGCTGTAATGCAGGTGGTCTTGCCGTGAATCTATGCTACATACCTTTCATGTTGAAAACAAAAATTGTAAAGGATACATGACTCCTTTCTCTTTCCGGTTGTACTTAGATATCATGACGGTACAGGCGCCGCAGCCGCCCTCAGCGCAACCCAGCTTGGTACCTGTCAGACGAAGTTTCTTTCGGAGATACCAGAGAAGGGTCCATTCTGGATCTGGTTCTGGTTCTATTACCTGAAAATAATAATGACCAGCAACTGGATGATTTTGGGGGCTTAGAGAAATGAGACAGCGCTCAACTATTAGTTACAGTTGCTACGTCCGATGTTGCGGGTTCAATGTCTACTCAGGTTCATTACAGATAAACCATTTCTTTTAAATAGGTAAGTAGGTATACATAAATACGATAACGCATATAAAAAATAAAATAATTAATGTCCAAGAGCCCAAGAGGACATTAATTATTTTCTAATTCTCATTATTTTTTTACTTTTCATTTCGTTTTTTCTTGGGTGCGTTTTGTTGGGGTGCGACTGGTTGGATCACCTCCTAGTTTGGTGCACCCTGGGCAACGTGGGCGATGACGCATCATTGATTGCTCCTCTGGAGTAGCAGGCGTCAACGTCAACAGCTAAGAGTCTGACCAACCGGCCCTTTTCAGGGCCAGCAGACCCCATTGCACGAGGGGGTCGGGGTATGGCGGGCCTGCAAGGCCCGCGGGGGGGGGGGTCGCCCAGGTACCCCTCTGCTGTTATCAGAGGGGACACTGCGAATGGCCCAGGGTCAGTCGGAGTGCGAGGGATATGCTCTATGGGTAACCTTACACCCCGACGACGGGCTTTATCTTGAAGTGGTCGTGTGTTGTCATATAAATTACAACTAAATGATAATAACCAAAAGGGTCAAGACTGGACCCAAGCATCCTTTTATAGATTTTTTTTGTAATAAGTAATAAATTTTTTGTAATTTTTTTCTTTCTTCATACGATCCCGACTTTAAGGTCCCGAATGTCCAGACTTAAAATAGAGATACTGCTCTTAAAATGATGTGTGATACCCTATTGGATTCGGAATGACGCCTAGAAAACTGTGCCAAAAACTTGTATTAGCACATAAACAATTGCTAAAGTTATTAAAGATGAATAAAGGCAGTTCGTTTTTCACCAATATTTCATAGACTATTAATATTTAAGAAATTTCAATAAAAATATCTCAAATAGGAGGAAATATGCAATAAAAAACTCCCTGCTCTCGGAACTCTATCTCTATTAGGGGAAGTGTGTGATGACATACTTTTTGTTTCTACACAAATATTCAAAGAAAAAAAGTCATAATGAGATCAAAATCTTAGGCATTTATTCAAATACTAAATAATTAACAGAGTCATTATAGTTTTAAAACAATCAACTGAATATAAAATTTAAAAAAACATATCTCAGTGTGTAAGATGACATAAGCCTAGTGAAAGATGGCACACTATGTCATCTTAGACTTTTGGTATGTCGTCTTATCCATACTACTATTATAAATGCGAAAGTAACTTTGTCTGTCTGTCTGTTACGCTTTCACGCCTTAACCACTGAACCGATCTTGATGAAATTTGGTACAGAGATAGATTGAAGCATGGGAACGGACATCTGTTCTTCCAGGGTCAGCAGCGCGAGTGTGACTCCCATGGTGTTGCACTCGTTCATACGCCACGGTAACTACTTTCCATCCGGTGGGCCGTGCGCTTATCTGTGACCTAAGTGGTTTAATGTAAATTTCGTTGGTGATCAATAAAATAAGATAGGCATAGTATGCCATCTTATACCGACGTCTAGTATGTCATCTTACCAAATGGTTAACAAAAGTTTTATTCAAATATCCTGACAAAATCTTTCAGCTTAGAACACGTTACTATCAATATTTGAGTCATATACCTACTAATCCCTGTTTACAATTAAAATTCGTTCAAACGAAAATATACATACCTTACATGTATTTTCACTAACAAACAAAAGTATTGGGTAATTTTTTCTCACTATAAAATCACAAAAATTTTCACTACATTGCAACGCGCTGTCACTCTCCGCCATACTGAACTTCGGTACTAGCGCCACCTACATGCAGCCTATAAAACATTACAGGTTGACCTTTAGCGCGCGTATTGCCCTCGAAAGGATAACCCCAGGGTTGCCGGCGGACTTTGGCCGCCTTCGCGGCCTCGCCTGGTGGGGTCGGGTTTTATCCCGCTTCGGTGAGTTGGCAGGCGTGTGTAGGGCACACTCGACACGCCTCCGCCACGGCCTGCAGTATTGGGTAATTTTTTCTCACTATAAAATCACAAAAATTTTCACTACATTGCAACGCGCTGTCACTCTCCGCCATACTGAACTTCGGTACTAGCGCCACCTACATGCAGCCTATAAAACATTACAGGTTGACCTTTAGCGCGCGTATTTCCGAAAATGATACAGATGTGTCATCTTATCTGACTATGTCATCTTATGCACACTTCCCCTATTTATAATTTTAATTTAACACTGAAAAAGGGTCTCCGCTTTACATTTTTAGGTTGTGCGCGGGGTCAGAAGTGGCTAGGACACTTTGATTAATTGTTTTAAGGTAATGAATATCTTATTAATATCTTATTATAAATTTTGAAAAAATAATCGTGTATTCTGAACATTTTAAAATATTTATTCCCGTAAGATCGGGCAGATGCTGGATGCGGCAAGCTGAAGACAGGGTGCTACGGCGCTCATTAGGGGAGACCTATGCCCAGCAGTGGACTAGAATAGGTTGATGATGATGATGATGATGATGATTTCCGTAAAACATTTTACTGGTGGTAGAAATTTGATGACACAAATTTGTCATAAAATTCGGCCGGGTGGGTACCACCGTGCACGATTGCGAAAAACCCTCCATAGTAATCCAACTTCGGTTTGATTGCGTTCAGGGATCAGCAAGTGCATAGCCGGGCAGGGGGATTGTGGTCGCAGCACTAGTGGGACCGGTGGGTGTCACGCGGTGCTGCGACGACAATCCTCTTCTGATGAGGCCGTCAAGCTGCGTGCCACCATTATTAACATGGTACGTGTAAGTGATGGTGACCCTCTTTCCTGAGACTTTACCTTCAGCTTACCATCAGGCGAGGTGAAGTCAAATTGACGTGTCCTAAATATTAAAAAAAAACCTAAACTTAATTTTTCAAAAAGTTAAACGATTGAACTAACAAAATTTTCTCTAACTTCCGTCTTTCGGAGCCTTTTTAATAAGTGTACATACATAACAAGAACACGCCATAAAAATTTGTTCAATTAAATTTTCTCGAACTTCCTTCTTCATTGTAAATCAAAATCGTTTCACTTGTTAAAAAATAACTAAGTAAAATTTCCAATTTACATTTTTAAAGTACCCAGAATATACCACACTCGTTTAAACAATTTAAATAAATAGTCAATACCTTAAAAAAATAGGGTAACATGACCCAATGTTGGCACCCCTCCAACTTATTGGCACTCCAATGTTATCAGTAAAAAATAAGGATCTAGTTCAACAAACGGTGTTTCTACAAAAATAAAACGAATCTGTGGTTAACTAATTTTATAAATTGGCAACACTCAACTGTCAGTAAAATTACTCAGCCGCCAAACTTTCAAATTTCTTTCACGTCTTAAGAGGTTTTGTGTTTTGTTACCAGTTACTTAAGATTTTATTAAGGTGAGTGCCACCCTGTTTTAGCTGTTTTCGTGTTAATTTATGAAGGCTACACATGATTATTAATGTTTTTTGGGTTTTGAATAGTTTACACACGTATTTTTGTCCTAGTATTCGCAATGATTAAGAAATGTTTTGAATTTACCGCCCTGACAATAACCGGTATGCGATTCAAACATAATTCTAATTTATTGGCACTCTGACAATAAATGGGGTTGTATGACAAATATTTTTTTGCAATTGGAACCTTATTTTAATCAGCTTTTAAAAGTTTTTAACAGCAATACAAAGAAATCATCGTATTTTCTACAAGATTTCCAAATGTTGGCCCCATGCCAATAGTTGAAATTTAATTACTGGCAGTAATGCCAATAATTGGTAAAAGCATGTCAATAATTGGTTTTAGGTGTCCAAGATGAAGGTAAAAAACCTAATAAGAAACCGGATAAAAAAAGAAGTGAAGTAGGAGTACAAAAACGGAAAAAATATACTGAAGAAAGTGTGCAAAAAGCTCCTCAAGCAATTCGAAATGAAATTTGAAAACTTTCGTTTTCAAACACTGCAGTATTTATGAGGAGAAGACTCGACGTAGTTTCCCAAATGCTACCCAGCCAGGCTAGATCCTCCTCTTGGCCTCCTTCTCAAAATTGTTTTTACCTAACTGCACAATCTACCCGAGGTAAGTGTACTCAGAAACAATTTCAAGAAGGTGGCCATCCACGACGACCGGGCCCGGATCAGTGTGGCCATTGATCATGACTTTGGTTTTATATAAATTCATACCAAGACCGATGCGTCGCGAGGCTGAAGCTAGGCTGTTCAGCATCTGGGTTAGCTCCTCTAGCGACTCCGCCATTAAGACTATGTCATCAATGAATCGCAGCTGTGAGATGTAATCGCCGTTTATATTTATGCCCTTACCTTTTCAGTCCAGCGTCTTAAACATATCTTCCAATGCGCTCGTGAACAGTTTCGGGGATATGACAGTCCCCTGTATCACTCCTCTGCGCAATTAGATGGGTTTAGACTGCTGACCCTGTAGTTGGACACTCATAGTGGCGGCTTCGTAAAGGCATCTCAGAACCTCGACATAACGATAGTCTACTTGGCATCGCTGTAATGATTCCAGAACAGCCCAAGTTTCGACGAAGTCAAAGGCCTTTTCATAGTCCACAAAAGCAAGACACAGGGGCTGATTATACTCTTCGGACTTCTGTATAATCTGCCTCACTGTGTAAATGTGGTGCCATATTCTCCGCGGAACCCAGCCTGTTCCGGTGCCTGGAACTCGTCGAGTCTCCTGGAGAGACGATTCGTGACAACTCGTGAAACCAGCTTATAGACGTGGCTCAGGAGTGCGATGGGTCTGTAGCTTTTCAGAAGGGTCTTATCACCCTTCTTAAAAAAGAGAACAACCAAACGCCCGCTCAACGCCTTAGGAGTTCTCCCACTGTGGAGGACGGCATTGAAGAGTTTCTGTAGCTCCTGTATGACAGGAGCTCCTCCTGCCTTCAGAAGCTCTAAAGTAATTTGGTCCTCACCGGGGGCTTTTCCATTTTTAAGCTGCCTAAGAGCTAACACTATCTCGTCTTGACTGACATCAGGCAGTTCGTCGGTATAGTGGCGTGTCAGGGTGGCTCTGGAGTCATGGTCGTCTCGTCGAGGACGGGGAGCATGTGCAGTGTGTAGCTGATTGATGCTTAACGTTGATTAACTTAAGACTGAAATAAAGCAAGCAATAAAGCAATTTTTATGTAGGTAGGTACCTTTTTTTTTTTTTTTTTTTTTTTTATCGTGCGGAAATCCCTTCGGATACCCCCCCGCCGGCCAGCGGGGACGGTTATGTCGTGTAGGTAGGTACCTAAATAAAATATACTTTAGAGAGTACTAGTTTTATTTCGCTTACACATTATGTAGATAATATCCAGGGTTTCACAACACCTAGACGTCTTAGAAGATTTTTAAGTAGTAAATGCCAATAATAGAGTAATTAGTGCATATTATTGGCACTGGAGTGCCAATAGTTGGTCCAACACATGCCAATAATATGTCAAAAGATGCCAATAAATGGTATTATGGTGTATTTGAAGAAAACATGTGTAATGCTTTATTTACCATTTAAATATTGAAAAAAGGTAGTCAAATATGATCGCCACATTATAGTGAATTATTACAACGGATAGTATAAACCTCTCTACCCAGATATTAAAAATTTGAGTCAGGTTAAGGTACAGTATTGCTTAAAGTGCCAATAATTGGGTAGTTTACCCTATATTATAATATTATAAAATTTTTGACGCCGCGCACGCAACTTAAGTTGTCGCCCGGTGACCCATTTTTCAGCGTTAAATTAAAATTATATATATTGGAGATAGAGTTCCGAGAGCAGGGAGTTTTTTATTACATATTTCCTCCTATTTGAGTTCCGGGAGCCGGGAGTTTTTATTGGAAACTAACTCCTTTTTAAGAATCTTTATTTTTGTAATTACTTAAATATTAATCTTTATATACAACAATTACGTTCAACGTTGTTTGTCCGTGATGGACTCCTAAACTACTGACCCGATTTTAAATTTGATTTGCACGTGTACAACATGTGCAATTTAATCCAACTTGAAAGATAGGATAGCTTACATCTCAATTTAGAGTCGCAAGATTATTTTATTGCAAATTATTTGTCTATTTTTTAACAGTCACAATTATCTGTTAGCTCCAAACGATTCTAACAGATGGTGATATCTGTTGACTGGATTGAGAAGTATTCAATAGATGGCGCTATTTAACATATAATACCTATGTATTTATTTACAAATATAAAGTATTTGAGTATCCGCATTCTAGAACCCATATGACAAGCTCTGCTTAGTTTGGGTCTATATGGCGTTGTGTACTTTGTCCTACAATATTTATTTATTTATTATTTAATAGCATAACCACCATGTTGCTAAGGCTAAGGTTAGGCTAATTAAGGCTAACCTAAATTTATTTTGTAATAAACGAAATACAGTGAAATTCAATTGTTCTTACTTCTTTCACTTTTGGTGTTAGCATAGCCGGCCACGTGTTACTTAGACTGAAATATTACTTAATTCATATTATAGTGACGATAATACTGTGAAATTATTCTTTCTTTTTAAAGACTATATTGTGATATAAGTTTCAAGGCTAAACAATGTCCATTTGCGGTTAAAATTTGGAAAATCCACGTTTTTCTCATAGGCAACTAAGTATAAGTTGCATGTTTACGTGTACGAAAACCGTTGAATCTATTTGTGTTAGCTAAAAACGGATTAACCAAAAATATTGTGCACCAATTAGTGCTAAATTAAATTCAAATTTAAAATAATAAATATAAGTGTTAAAGATTTAAAACTATGACTATCTGCCCTACCTACCTTATTTATAAGTTTAAGTGTCACATGTTATTTACTACCAACTTTGTAATATACTCATTTTTGTTACAACTTAAATAAAAATAATAATACATTTTAAAATTAATTCTTTTGTATTAATTTATGCTTAATATCAACTGTACGAAAATTTTGATCAATCGTGTTTAAAGTCCTTCCCTTTCAAATCCCAATCCAGTGGATTCTTCTACCAGTTTTAACGTTTCCGTCTTCGTTCGTAAATAATAATTTCATTGGATCAAGGGGTAACGGTAGTATGTATATCAGTCATGGAGGTCGCCATGTTTTTTTACAAATGGCATCTATGTAAAAAAGCATGGTGGTCTTCATGGCTGATGTCCTCCTACTGTTCCCCTTGAATAGTTTACTACAAGTTTACTACTTACTAACTACAGTTTACAACTTAGCACAGTAACGCGTTGCCGGGTCTGCTAGTGGTCTATAAAATATTGGCGAAAAACGAAATGCCTTTTTTGACGCTATAGACTATAGCCTATATATTAGGCTATAGTCATAAAAAATGGAACTCGTACTGGAGAAATATATATATTATAAATATTGCGTTATTTAGGAAAATAACGCAATATTTCAAGTTTTCCATTTTGTAAACTGAGTGACGCAAAGAAAAAACCAAATGAGGAAAAAACAAATGAATTACGGTTTTCAAAACACAAAAGCATAAGTAAATAGCTGTATAAATTTGAAATTGGAATTCCTAACCAAAGAGGAGATATTTGAAATCAAAGTGGCATGTTCGTTAAAACGCCAATTTCATATTATGTAACATAATATGGGCGTACTTTTTCCTCTTAAAATACAGATCACTTAGCCCGGTTGCAGAGGCAAACATATTTCTGTACAGATTTTTGTGACTGCAGGGGTATCTGGGTAAATAAATAAATAATTATTATATAGTTATTTACTACTTAATAATTGACCTTTGAGGATCAGATGATATACTTATGTGTGACAATCAGTATTGCAATAATCTAGAGAACGAGCAATCATGTTATATTTGTTATAAATTATTGTCTTGAGGGCGCGCTGTAGGTCACAATTATCAGGGACTCATGGTCGATACTCCGCGAAGCATACGAGTATAAATTACATTGATAGTGGCAAGGCATGATGCAATGTAATGTCTTTTTGCAGATCTCAGTGTTATTATGAGATACGCTGTGATCCGGACATTGCTACTGGCGTTCCTGCGCGCTTTGAGTAACTCTGGGTTACTATTAAAACCTACTTAAAGCGGCCCCTACACGTGCAGTGTTATTGTGCAAACCGGATTGCACGATATATTGATGGCAGCCCCTAGACGCTCAATGTTATTGCACAATTTTTTCGTTTGTGCAAAAAGTTGTACCATGTGAAGAGGTGACATTGATGGTTGTGAATATATTGCACAATGTCACACTCAGACTTACAACCAGATTGTGCAAACAGTACTCATCAGGATTCCATCGGATCAACATGTGCCTTTCGCGGTATTTTTCTACCAACGCATCTTACTGCTCCCCCTTCTTTGCCCAATTGCCTAATTAGTCTTTGGACTTGACATCCCACAAGGCCGAGAAACCACGACAAGGCTCAATGAATTCGACAATAAATTGTTTTTCGTTGTTCTTACCACTTATCTTATTACTCATGATGGCGCGTAGTTGACGGGACGAGTTGACTGTTATGATGATACTACCAGGCACGGCCGGAGGAATATTGCGTAATGTTGCCCTCAGACGGCTCAAACTTTTCCAGTTTGTGCAAAATATTTTCAACTTTTTGAAAATCACGCAATATATTGCACAATCGTTCAATCTCGCCATCACACGATCAATTATATTGCACAAACCAGAATATTGCGCAATAATATTTCACGGCTAGGGTTAACATAAATTATTTAATGCGTAACAGCTGACAACCCGATTATTATTTGTTTTTTTTAAGCCATGATCTATTTTTACTCTTTGATGGTCTTTGGGGTCTGTCTTCAACCGTGTAAACCTCGTCCGTCAAACACGAACGGCATGGCGTAGGTACACCTGCTGATTGGCGGACGAAGCTCTGGTGCAGGCTATTACTCTCGGGCTTTGGGACCTCCCAGTGACAGTTACTCCCGTAAAAGCCAAGAAAGCCAAATTAAAATAAAGAGAGAGTTGGAAAGTTGACCTCGGGCTCCAAAATACAAGCTTTGGATGCAAACTGGGACTAGCTCTGTGATGTTGATAATGGTGTATGGAGCCCCTTAAAGATCTACGGGGCCGAAGCCAACCTCACAGCTAAACACGTGCTGATTGATGGACGAGGCAGGATGGTTGGGCCAGACAACACTCGCGTTTGTCACAGTTAAGATAACCCAAATAAGAGAATAGTAGTACGGCCACTATTATTATATATATTATTCCGGAAATGAGAATAGCAGCTACACTGGAGTGGCTATTGCTATAGGTATCAAAACTGTGGAATGGTTCTGTCCTATGCTACAATTCTATAAATGAGAGAATTATTATAGAGAATTACTATAAAAATTAATACTACACGATTCCCAATAAATATCATTCAGTTGTATGCACCCACGACGGCAGCTGACGATAGTGTCGTGAAACCATTTTATAATGACCAAGCCTACTGGAAGCAAGTCCCAAAGAGGAAACCTCTAATTGTTTTAAGAGATTTCGAGATTTCAATTCGAAGGTGGGCAGCACTAAAAATGAATCCGGCTTGCGGCACATTGTAGTTGGGCTGTATGGACTGGGTATACATAATGAAATAGGCGAAACGCTGATTCAATTTGCCGTCGATAACAACCTTACGATAAAGAACACTGTTTTCAAACAACACCCAAGGGGACTCTCACATGGACTAGCCCAGGCGGATAATATCGTAACCTGATCGATCATGTTATGATAAAAACTAGATGGAGTAGCTCGATATTTAACGCGCACACTACACCCGGAGCGGACTATATCGCTGGAGTTATTGGTATGCAGCCTAAAACTTAAATTGCGAAACTGCATAACCAAGACGTATTGAAATCTACATTGTAGATGTAGATTTCAATACGTCTAATATTTTAAAGAGGAAAGATTTGTATTTTTGTATGTAACGAATAAATTTCAAAATTATTGGATCGATTTCAAAAATTTTTATCGTTATAAAGCTACATGATCACTGAGTAACATGGGCTATATTTTAGTACAAAAAAATTGAGATCCTTAGAAAGGACTAAAACCAACCCAAGGTGTAAAAAATTAGTCATAAAATGTCTTTTAATATACATGCGCTGCGCAAAATATTGACTATAGAACAAAAAAAAACTATAATATAATAGAACAATTATTCAATATCTACAAAAATCTTCGAGAGGCCATATGTCCAACTATTATAATTATGTCACTATAACTACTTTTTTACATTTTTAAAATTTATGGAAATGCCGGTCAAAATCATACCACGTTATCTATGGATAACGTGGTATGATTTGAAAAAAGATTTATTTTTGAAAAAAAAAAAAGGTATGCTTTCTTTTTTTTTTTCGTGCGGAAGTCCCTTCGGATACCCCCCCGCCGATCAGCGGGGGCGGTTATGTCGGGCTTGAAATTAATTCTTATCCAAATAAATCATTTCGTATTCAATTGATTATTTTTTGAATTATTGAAATCGGACATTCCATTCAAAAGATATTACAAAATAAAATATATATTAAAAGGGGTAAATGATTAGTGAACTTGAAATTCTGACCTGCGTGGGGATGAAATAGGGGATGATAGCTCGTTGGTCGCGATAACCGACATCTAGGCAGGCGGAGCCGCGGGCAACAACTAGTTATAGATAAAGAGGCCTTCTGTAAGACCTTACAGGATGTATTCTTGGACAAATCAATGTGCCAACTGTTATGGTGCACCGGGGTTGCTTTGGCAATAAGCCAAAACAACTATTAGGGCATCAGTCGATATTTCCTAGCCTACGTCGAGGGTTACAAAACGTCAGCATTGGATGTTAAGTGACATGGAAAAAGCATCTGAAGCCAACATGAAGAGACTAAATCTGCTTATTTCTGAAATACAAACCGCTTGTCGGAGAGATCACAACACAGAGCTCAAAAATATCTACAAAGAACTAGAACAGCACGCTCAGAAATTCGAAACTATGGATCTTCACATGAAAATAAGAACCATTACGAGGCAATTTAAACCCGAAGACCTATGCAATAGAGAACTGCTGGTAGATAATACCGTAACAGAAATTGAGCTGATTGTTAAAGTGTGGGAGGATTATTGCAAGTCCTTGTAACCAAAGAACAAGAACCCTCCATGCTGAGAGCAGAAGTAGAGGCCGCTTTAAAACACTTAAAGGTATTCAAGATTATGGGTGAGGTTGGTGTGGATATCTTACACTCCATCTATCTTCACACATGGAATACAGTAGAGTGGCCTAAGGACTGGTGGCATTCCTGGTTCATCCGGCTTCACAAAAAGGGCTTAACTAAAAAGTTTGAAAATTTTCGCCATTTATCTCTGATATCCCACCATAGCAAGGTCCTTCTTCATATACTGAATACGAGGCTACAGGCATTTATTAATCAATAAATTGCCTAAGAACAAGCCGGTTTTGTCAAAGGACAGCGAACCGATTCTCAACCTCAGACAAATCATAGAGAAAGCGCGTGACCTCAATAACCAGCTATTTATTTACTTTGTAGAATTTCATAAAGCTTTCCACACCATTAAGTAGTAAGTATTGTTGATATTGGGTATACCACGGCATCTAGTTTATTTTATTAAAATACTTTATGAAGATGATATGGTTGCTATTCGCGTGGATGGAATTGATTGTTTGAAAACTGAAACAAGGTTGTATCAATGAAGGACGATTAATATCGAACTTGAAATATGCAGAAGATACTACTCTACTTGCGGCGTCCCAGGCAGACATAGAACGATTTCTCATTCTTAATTCTTAATTTGATTTGATTGATGAATTCCTGGCTATAAATCGTAACAAAACCAAAATGATGGTGTTGGATCGTAAGACTAAGAATCGACCTGACATACGGGACATTGCTAATTGCGAAGCTGTCTAGAGTTATACCTACCTAGGATCCACCATCACAAACACTGGAAGTTGCGAAGAACAGATTGCAAGGCGATGTGGCGTGACACGTTCATCTGTGGAAAAGGGTACGAAGATAAGGAGAGATTGCCGCATAACTAAAAACACCAAGGTTCGTCTAGTGAGATGCTTAATATTCCCTATTTTCCTGTATGGATCTGGAAACGCGTAAAAATGCCCTTGAAATGTGGTGCTGGAGGCGTTTGCTGAGAATTAAATGGTGTTCTCACCGCAATAACATTTCTATTCTGAAAGAGCTTCGCATCAAACAAAGGCTTCGTCCGTCTACTCTGCAAGTACGAATTCTTAAGATGTTTGAACATATCATTCGCAACGAAAACTCTCTGGAACGGTTGGTGTTACAGGGAAGAGAAGAGCGTCAGCGTTCTCGCGGCCGATCACCCACAAGATAGACAGACCTTATTAAGTCATCAACAAAGTGTTCCCTTACTGAGTGTACATGCAGTGCCATAAACAGAAAAAGATGGAGAAATCTCGCAAAAATCGCTACAAACTTATTAGACGATCCATGACCACGACCACTCCGCCAGGAATGTATGACTGAGAAGAAGAGTACGGCTACGGCTTAGCAAAGTAGGTGAATACAGTCAAATAGTCAATACTACACGAGATTTAAAATTACATTCATCACCAACGGCTGCAGTCTGACCTCCCACTACCCAGACCCTGCGCCAGAGCCTCGTCGAGACTTGTCGAGGCGGCTTGGGCCACGAAGCCGTTATTTAAAATTACATTCACAAATAATAATAAAACTTCACCTAGTAATTTTACTTAGTTATAATTATAAGACTACCTGCACTAATTAACGTTACAGTGATTGTGATTTATAATTGTTACAGTGATATGATAAGATAAAATATATCAACTGTCATTGTTCATTTAAACTCGCTCTACCACAATATTGTGTGTTGTCGCATGTGGGGCCTTTAACTGATGAGTCTGATGACAGTGATGACTCAGCTGGCACTGCTATTTTCACTTAACCATTCCTATATGAGAAATTGTTAAAACGTCACACAATAGTTGGTGGAGAGGACCTTAGTCAAGGACGGGGTCAAAAAACTAAGGAATGTATAACATTGTCCGATTAATTTAGTGATAAAAAACTTAAAGACACGGAAATTTCCAGCAACACTTTATAAATTAAGATAACATAAATTATATAAAATGCTTCGCACGTTACTGGAAATGTATAAATAAGTACATACCTTTTTCCCATTACAATAAAAAATTAATTCTCTGCATATGTTACTGCTGTCGGTTTCATCTTCAATGTTGAGCAGACCCATGTTCTTGAACGCATGAAAATATTATAATAACGATAACACGTCTCACTTTCTGTCGCTTTCGATCACAACTGTCTACAAGACAGTCAGTTATTTACGATTAACCGAGCCTGCACTGTCCGTATGATCACACAAGCAACAATCAACAACGTATTATCAGTAGGTACCTATTATGTTGTCATCTTGTTACGCGCTATCTACAGTATCTACTCATTCATTTTATTGACCATAGAACTACTTTATAAGGTTTGGAAACCGGTTAGCGTGTAAGTATATGGGTGATACTTTTCATTCTATGCATTCTTTTTTTTATCGACTGAGGTAAAGGTGAAGGTGATTGAGTACAAGTGCAAGTTTGAAGCGCCGACCCTCACCGTGGTAGAGCGAGACGACACTCACTCTAGACGCCAGGTGGCCAAAATGCTTGATGCAAAAAAACTGTTTTGAGTCGAACAATACAATTTTGGTGAAGAAGGAGCGGTGCCAATATGTTGCGGTACGGCAGCAGTGTTGTATGTCCGTCCTTGTCAGCCATATAAGGAGTCTGTCAATTAGGAATTTTACATAATATTTTTATAATCTAAGCCATCAAGGCGAATTCTATCGTCGCATAGGTACCTTTTTTTTTTTCGTGCGGAAATCCCTTCGGATACCCTCCCGCCGGCCAGCAGGGGCGGTTATGTCGGGCTTGAACCGACTAAAACCGCACGCCGTCTCGGGTCTACAGACGCCGGGGTGTAAGGTTGCCCATAGAGCACAACCCTCCGAGAGTCTCCCTCCGAGAAAAGTTCAAAGAAATAAACATTCTAACTGTAGTTTCCCAATATAATTTTTGAAAATCTTTTGTATATTAGAAGAAACATTTCCAATTTTTTAAGGCTTTGTGATATACATAACGTAAATACTAGACATAAAAACAATCTTGTGGTTTGTAATAGTCGACTCCACAAGATTAGTAATTCCTTTCAGGGTAACTGTATACGCTTCTACAACAAGCTTCCTAGTGAAATGAAGAATCTACCTCTTCATAAATTTAAAAGCCAAGTTAAAAGTAAACTCTGCCAAAAAGGCTACTATAAAATTCAAGATTATTTAGACGACAAATAAGCTTGAATATGAACTGTTTGCTCTCCATCTATGCTACTCAAATGAAATATTTTACTTAGGTTACGTAAATATGTTTGTAAATGGACCAAAAAAAAACAGCCTGCTGAGTTTCTTGCCGGAGTCTTCTCAGGACAGGGCCGCGTTTCGAACCGGTGGTCCATTTGCCAAACATTAGATTACTTTTTTTTTATGACGTTTTGTAAGTTCCGTATTAATGGTCTATACAGAATAAATGGTTTTTGACTTTGACTTTGACCTCGCACCCCGACTGACCCTGGGCCATCTCCGGTTTCGAGATGGCCCTCTCGGGTTTGGGAAACACGGTGTCCCCGTCTTGCCCCGGTTTGGGGGAGGGGCGCTAGTCGCCCCACCGTCCCGGCCTGCTTCTGCTGGGCTCATGGAGGACGGAGGTCGTTAAGCGACCTCCGGCGCCTGAGTCGCCTGCGACGCGCGGCGAGCAAGTTTCGGGCAAGGCGGGCCGGGAGAGTTCTAAATCAGCCCACGCGCTCGCACTCCGCACCATTGCCGCAATCATGCTGACGAGCGAGCGGACTCCCACCCCGATGGCTGCCACGAGGTCATGCCTCGGCGCCTCCCACGCCGGACAGTCCGCCAGCGTGTGAAGCCCTGAGTCCTCGCTAGCGTCGCAGTGATGACACTCAGGCGTTGACTCCTTCCTGATCCGATGCAGGTGGTCCCCGAAGCACCCATTCCCTGAGACCACGTGCTTCAGTCGGTACGAGAGGCTTCCGTGTCGCCTCTCTAGCCAATCCTCCATGATGGGCCTTACCGCCGCTATTGCGGCGTGTCCTCGTCGCATAGGTACCTTTATTTTGGGGTGTGTGTTGGGTAACCTCCTCGAGTGTCGCTCCGATTCCGATCCCGCTGCAGTCCGGGGGGAACGGAATCGGAGCGGCCGGTACACCCTGGGCGGCGGTCAATGGCTTCCCCTTCACCCCTTCATAGGGTTGGCATTGATCGTCGGCCAATACCCAACGTGGCGGGAACACATCGCTCTCCGTACTCCTCTGCTATCAGAGGAGACAGGATGAGCGATGCTGTTAGTGGTGAGATGGCCCAGGGTCAGCCGGGGTGCGAGGGATATGCTGCGCGGTTTTAGTCGGTGCAAGCCCGACATAATCGCTCCCGCTGGCCGGCGGGGGGGTATCCGAAGGGATTTCCTTACGATAAAAAAAAAAAAAAAAAAAGGTACCTTTATTTATTTTTTTTTATCGTGCGGAAATCCCTTCGGATACCCCCCCGCCGGCCAGCGGGGGCGATTATGTCGGGCTTGCACCGACTAAAACCGCACGCCGTCTCGGGTCTTCAGACGCCGGGGTGTAAGGTTACCCATAGAGCATATCCCTCGCACCCCGGCTGACCCTGGGCCATCTCACCACTAACAGCATCGCTCATCCTGTCTCCTCTGAAAGCAGAGGAGTACGGAGAGCGATGTGTTCCCGCCACGTTGGGTATTGGCCGACGATCAATGCCAACCCTATGAAGGGGTGAAGGGGAAGCCATTGACCGCCGCCCAGGGTGTACCGGCCGCTCGGATTCCGTTCCCCCCGGACTGCAGCGGGATCGGAATCGGAGCGACACTCGAGGAGGTTACCCAACACACACCCCCGTCGCATAGGTACCTACTGTACCGGTGTCCCAAAATGTTGATACACCTATCGTAACTACAAGCTTATATATATAATTTCCTCTTTATATTTCAAGGTAAGAGAGCGTGTTAATAATGCGCTGCTCTTTAGATACTTTGATGAATGTGACTGATTATTGATTATACAACCGATAATAAATATACCACAGACACTTAACGGGTGACCTTTGAGATTCATGTCTCACAAAGCGTTGTTATTTGATACTCAAACTAAACTGAAGTTTGGTTGATATTTCACCTAAACTTTTACCGTGAGATTATACCTTTTTTTTTTTAACGTGTGGAAATCCCTTCGGATACCCCTCCGCTGGCCAGCGGGGGTGGTTATGTCGTGTCTCGACTAAAACCGCACGGTGTCCTCCCCAAGTGTCCGTTGCCGGGCACCCCGGGTAAGCCCTCGAAAGGATAACCCCAGGGTTGCCGGCGGACTTTGGCCGCCACCGCGGCCTCGCCTGGTGGGGTCGGGTTTTATCCCGCTTCGGTGAGTTGGCAGACGTGTGTATGGCACACACGACACGCCTCCGCCACGGCCTGCTTCTGTAAGGACGGCGAGTCGGCCAACTGCCGTCCTCAGGCCCCGGTCATGGAGGTCGGTAGTCCCGGGCGTAGATGAGTCTGCGGCGTCCTCGCCGCAGACTGCGAAACTCGGGGGGCAGGGTTCTCTCCCGCTCCCTCTCCGCCGTCTCTTTCACGCGCAATACCTGCTCACAGAAAGAGGCGGCGGCGTGCCAATTGCTCCCGTCGGAGACCACGGCCCTCACCATGGTCTCCAACGAGAGAACTTCCACGCCCAGGACCGCAACGAGATCCCGGCGTTGACTCGCCCACGCAGGGCACTCCACCAACGTGTGGAGCGCCGTGTCTTCGCCAGGATCCTCGCAGTGCTGGCACTGCGGCGTTGTCTCCCGGTCTATGCACCACAGATACTTACCGAAACACCCGTGTCCGGTAACCATCTGGCACATCTGGTAGGAGAGGTCCCCATGGTCCCTCTCCAACCACTCCTTCATGATCGGTCTCACCGCCGCAATAGTGGATTCCCCCCACCTTGGGTGCTCAAGTCGCACCCTCCATGTCTCCATGAGATCCTGGCGGAGCAGGGATCGCTGAGCCCTGATTTCTCGGGGCTCCGGTCTATGGCCCCGCTCCAGAGCCTCCTTGTGCCACTGGTACAGCAGCGCAAGGGCTCTCGCTTCCAGGTCCCATGGAGGGGTCCCGGCTAAGAGACATGCCGCCTCGACGGAGATCGTGCGATACCCCCTGATGACTCTGACGGCCATCGCTTTTAACGGGCTGTTTAATACAGCCACGTTGCGGGCCGCCAGAGTCTCTGCCCATGAGGTTATACCTTTTTTTTTTTTTTTTTTTTTTTTATCGTGCGGAAATCCCTTCGGATACCCCCCCGCCGGCCAGCGGGGGCGGTTATGTCGGGCTTGCACCGACTAAAACCGCACGCCGTCTCGGGTCTTCAGACGCCGGGGTGTAAGGTTACCCATAGAGCATGTCCCTCGCACCCCGGCTGACCCTGGGCCATCTCACCACTAATAGCATCGCTCATCCTGTCCCCCCTGAAAGCAGAGGAGCACGGAGAGCGATGTGCTCCCGCCACGCCGGGCATTGGCCGACGATCAATGCCAACCCTATGAAGGGGTGAAGGGGAAGCCATTGACCGCCGCCCAGGGTGCACCGGCCGCTCCGATTCCGTTCCCCCCGGACTGCAGCGGGATCGGAATCGGAGCGACACTCGAGGAGGTTACCCAACACACACCCCCCCATGAGGTTATACCTATTATTAAAATTTGACTATGAGCCATCACATTACATCCCTTCTTACATCTGAAGACCCGAGACAGCTCGCGGTTTTAGTCGGTTCGAGTCCAACATAAGCACCCCCGCCGGCCAGCAGGGGTGCTTATGTCGGTAGGGTATCAGGGGGATTTCTGCCAGAAATAAAAGGAATCGCTTATTATTTTTGATTGGCACCTATATCTGCTTCTATGTGAGCGATTGCCGTCTGACTTGAAATAACACACCTCTTTTTCGGCCTTTACTTGGCATTCGCATTCACGGGCTGTGCCATCGCGCGCACCATCAGCCCGTTGAGGGAACAAAGAACATTCTTGTTTTGTTATTTATTTTTTTATACTTCGACGAAACTTTACGTAGTTACCTAAGCTTCGCCAAGGTTCAAATTTCGTTTTATTCTATGCGCAGTTTGTTAACTGAAGGGGCCGGCGCGGCGTGGCGGCGCGGCGCGGCGACGGCGTTGCTATTTTGCCCTTTTTAGGGATATGATGTATATTCTGATGAGGCATTTAAATAGCCAAGTAAAGGGCAGTAATAGATACTGTTTTTGTGGTAATATGAATAATTGTTACGTACATTTTAACAAAAAAAAAAAGGTCTGACATAGTCTTACACTCGTGTCCCGTGTGAACAAAAGTATCTATGATAAGAATGGTAATCTATGATAAGAATAGTAAATATTACATTGTGGCAAATGAGGGCAGTGTGCATCATACATATGCATATTTAATTTGCCTGTATAAAGCTTTACCAAGAGTAATATTTTGTTGCAACCTGTATACGTTAGGGTGTGTGTTGAGTAACCTCCTAGGGGATCCAAGGGCGGGTTGGTCCACTGCTAACGCAGGGGCCGATGGGCACTTGTGCCACCGCCGGTGAGGGAGGACTAGCCATCCTCTCGCGTTCCGTAATCGGTAGGTGATCAGCAACGACCTGACTGGTGGCTTCAGATGGGTACGCTGTGAACTTGCTGACCAGGGGGCTTGCCTTGTTTGGCCGGCCCTATGGATACCAGCCGACCTCCATAGTATTCAGGCTTGTCCAGGTGCATGGGGCTCCACCTGGATCGACTGTCGTTCCCCCATATTCGTGGGATATGATATGAGCAATTTAAAAAAAATCGATGACAAACTGGACGTCCATTACCGCATCCCGCCGCGAATGTGGCCGCTCTTGTACGGCACCCCCGCTACCCCGTTCGGACGAACCGTTGTCGGAACGACGCAGGTACGGCTTTCCGCCCGGTGCTCCGCCGCTTTGCCTTCCGCTACGCATTTGTAGTAGCGCGTCGGAGCATCACAGGCGCTGGCCTCGTGATCGGGCTGTCTGCAGTGGAAGCACCGGTCCCCCACGGAGTCTCCCGCTGTGCACTGCACTCCCTACAAGCCCTACGATCAGGCACCTAAAGCACCTGGACTTGCGGGGCTGCAGGAGATGTACCCGCGCCTTAAGGAAGCCCCCAACGAGGAGGCTCCGTCCGTGCGCAATCTTCTGCGCCGCTGCGTCGGGGCAGTTGACGACTGCCGTGCCGTGACCGGTGGAGCTGAAGCGGATTTCTCCCGCTCTCACCTGATCCCGCCGTGGCAACATCATCCAGACCTGAAATGCGCAGACCGGCGCATTTATTGGGTCTGGCGACTCCCACAGCTTGGCCGCTAGTGGACGCAATCTCCGCGTCCGTTCCCTCTCATATAGGTTGTGGAGTAGCGGGTCGGGTGAAGACGGCCTCGGTCGTCCGCTTGCGGGACCGCAGCCTCACCTTTTCCTCCCTTACTACCTCCACTCAGGCCGAGCCTCAAGGACCAGGACCCATCCTGGTCCTTGAGGAACTAGGGCCTCGACTGGTGGCGCTCTGTAGCGCATACCTCGAAAGTGGCCAGTTTTCTTGAGGCGTGGAAGACGGGGAAACTGGTCCTGATCTGGAAGGCAGGGCGGCCGGCTCGGCGGGTTAGCCATATTTGCCGGCCGATCGTTTTGCTCGACGAGGTTCTCACGAACGGGGGGCCAGACCTGGCGGGTAACCAGTTAACCATAGGTGGCGAGAAGTGTCGTGCGCTGGCCCTAGGACCGACCCCTGTGGAACATCGGATACGACTGGGTGCTGCGCGGTCCGTTGCTCGAGGGCGCCAGCATAACATGTTATACTGGCAACACCCTCATTATGGCGCGGGGAGCAACGCACCGAAGCGCGTCACTAAAGGCCACGGCAGGGGTTGCTCAAGTCGTGGGTCGAACACGGCGGCTGCGACTCGAGCCCTCCACAAATCCGAGGCTATGTGTTTTCACCGGCCTCGGAGGCGGCCACCTGCAGGAACCAGCATAACCGTAGAGGGCGTAAGAATCGGTATCGAGTTCTCGATGAAGTATCTGAGGCTCGTACTCGATAGCCGATGGGACTTTGGACCACATCTCCGAAGTCTGGTCCTGAAATTGATGCCAAACGTTAAGGGACCCAACGCCTAGGAGACTGTACCTAGGGATCGTGCGAAGCATGGCCCTCTATGGGGGGCCCGTATGGGCGGAGACTTTGGCGGCCCGCAACGTGGCTGTACTAAACAGCCTGTTAAAAGCGATGGCCGTCAGACTCATTAGGGGGTATCGCACGATCTCCGTCGAGGTGGCATGTCTCCTAACCGGGACCCCTCCATGGAACCTGGAAGCGAGAGCCCTAGCGTCGTTGTACCAATGACGCAAAGAGGCGCTTGAGCCCCGAGAAATCAGGACTCCGCCAGGAACTCATGGAGACTTGGAGGGTGCGACTTGAGCAACCAAGGTGGGGAATCCCCCATCGCGGCTGTGAGGCCAGTCATGAAGGAGTGGTCGGAGTCTTCACCCCATCGTTGGCACCGATGGGGTGAAGTCCGTGGGGGTTTCCTACGTTAAAAAAAAAAGAACCTGTATACGTTACTTACGCCGTACATACATTACTTTAATTGTGTGTTACATACATTACAATTATACAATTTTTATTGAGTTCCTTTACGTATTCAAAACGTGAAATGTTACTCTTCTTTATTGAAAACGGAAGGAATGTTTCTCACCTGTCTATATTTTTACGTGACAATTATCATAGAATACAATGAAAACATAGCAATAATTATCAATGTTTTTCAAAAGTAATTGTTAGTATAGTTTAATAAAGGTTTCACATACCAAGAAACGATGTTTAATCGATAATGTCAGTTGTCAAAAAAAAAATCAGTGAACCTTTGGGATGACGAACCAACTAGGTATCTGCGCGCCATCTATTTCATCAGAAAAGCGAGGAAAACCGAATTATTCCAATTAAATCACCTAGGTGAATTAAGTGTCCCCAACCGGTGGACAATCACCCGGCTTTTAAAATCATAGGTGAATAAAGTCGACCGTAAGAAACTAATATTTTGAGTATACTTTAATCGCCTTGGATATGAATATAATCGATGTAAAACGGGTAAAGTGGGTTAGGTTAGAACTGTGACCCCAACAGATCGTGAGCCGAGCGCCACACCGACACCGTGCGGTTTTAGTCGATGCACGACATAACCACCCCCGCTGGCCGGCGGGGGGGTATCCGAAGGGATTTCCGCACGTAAAAAAAAGATGATAATATATTGATTACTTCTTTTGTTCCCGTAAGGTTAAGGCGAGGGTATTCGACGACTTTAGGTATTTTTGGCATAGTAAAATTGCTACTTTACGCGTGTTTCGTTATCTTGTTTTAAAATGGGAATAATAATTTGAGATTTCCATGATGGGGGTATAATTCCTGACACTAGAGGAATGAAAACATAGCAATCATTATCAATGTTTTCCAAAAGTAATTATTAGTACAGTTTAATAAAGGTTAGATGAGCCTTTCATGTACCAAGAAACGATTTTTAATCGATAATGTCAGTTGGCTTGATAAAAAAAATTCAGTGAACCTTTGGGATGACGAACCAACTAGATATCTGCGCGCCATCTATTTCATCAGGAAAGCGAGGAAAACCGAATTATTCCTATTAAATCACCTATGTAAATCACCTAGGTGAATTAAGTGTCCCCGACCGGTGGACTTAAATCACCCGGCTTTTAAAATCATAGGTGAATAAAGTCGACCGTAAGAAACTAATATTTTGAGTATACTTCAATCACCTTGGATATAAATATAATCGATGTGGAGCCTAAGATAGAAACACTCTTGTAGGATACGACTACATACAGAAAGCACAGCTAATAGAAATCTCTATTCCTAGACAGCACTTTTCAGCGAAAATTTTGTTGATAGAAAACATTGTTCGTAGACATCTCGGTACATAGGAAGCACTGTACACAGAGATCTCTCTTCATAGATATTCTTGCGACTAGTGGTTCCGGCGCTTCGCCGGCCGCTGCCGCGGCACGGTCGTTACGCTCGCTCGGCTCACGATCTGTTGGGGTCACAGTTCTAACCTAACCCACTTTACCCGTTTTACATCGATTATATTCATATCCAAGGTGATTAAAGTATACTCAAAATATTAGTTTCTAACGGTCGAACTTATTCACCTATAATTTTAAAAGCCGGGTGATTTAAGGCCACCGGTTGGGCATACTTAATTCACCTAGGTGATTTACATAGGTGATTTAAGTGGAATAAGCGGGAAAGCCTTGTGTTCCATACGAAGACGCTTCGGAAACCAGTAATAGGCTTAAAAATACTGCACTACTCAGAGAATATGAATTTGCACACATCTATGCAGCATATTTGCAAGGGTTGCGATTAGAGCTGCGACCGAAAAAATATTATAAAATATTAAAAACTGCCATGCTGGTTTCAGATTCCATCAAAATGTTATCCGACCAAGAAGCCTTAAGTGTTTTCATTGACTTGGATCTTTATAAAATGTTTTTGTTGCCACCTTATTACAAAATACAGAACTGTAAACGAAACTGTTACCCACCTGCTTCGTACATAGAAATGACCATTACTTATGCAAAAAATTAAACTACACATGCAGATCACACTGCAGCTAGAATCTTTTTCAGTAATTCTGTAATTATCACTAAATTGAAACATTTTTATACAGCAAGTGAGTGTGATGGGTCCCCTGGGCAAAGTGAGTATAAACACAAACTTCCAGAGGAGTCTGCATTTATTTAAGATGGTAATTTATTATGAAGGAGTGGTTGGAGAGGGATCATGGGGACCTTATTTACCGGACACTGGTGTTTCGGTAAGTATCTATGGCGCATCCACCGGGAGACAATGCCGCAGTGCCAGCACTGCCAGGATCCTGGCGTGTCGTGTGTGCCCTACACACGCCTGCCAACTCACCGACGCGGGATCTAACCCGACCCCACCAGGCGAGGCCGCGGTGGCGGCCAAAGTCCGCCGGTAACCCTGGGGTTATCCTTTCGAGGGCTTACCCGGGGTGCCCGGCAATGGACACTTGGGCAGGACACCGTGCGGTTTTAGTCGATGCACGACATAACCACCCCAGCTGGCCGGCGGGGGGGTATCCGAAGGGATTTCCGCACGTAAAAAAAAAGATGGTAATTTATTGATTACTTATTTTGTTCCCATAAGGTTAAGGCGAGGGTATTCGACGACTTTATGTATTTTTAAATACTTAAATTTTACTGAACAAAATCACTATTTAAACAGTTATCATTTCAATTCTTAGACAGAGATTATTTCTTTTAAATATACCTGAACTCTTGACGAATTTTATTTGTAATCGTCTAATAAACAGAACAATAGAAGTAGTCCATGAAGATTAAATTTTTTTGAGAGTTGTTAATAAAGGACTTCCACAAGGGTCTGTGTTAAGCCCCTTGTTGTACAATATTTACACTTATGATTTGGATAGATCTCTGGGAAATTATGTTAGTTTACTCCAATATGCCGATGACTCACTGTTATTTTTTTCAGATAATGACATTGACTTAGCTAGTGAGGTGCTGTCTTCATCTCTATTTACTTTAAAACAATGGTTTGATTCCAACGGCTTGAAGTTATCAACCTCCAAAAGTACCACAGTGGTATTTTCATGAAAGAGGTCCATGCCTACTGTTTTATGTATATTACGATTACATTGTCCTGCCGGTTGAACCTCACACTAAATATTTAGGTTTTATTCTTGAATCTCGGTTGAATGAATTTGCTCATATTAAGTATATTATTAATAAATCTGAACGTCTTCTTAATATTATTAGATGCCTTTCTGGTGTATGGTGGGGCGGACCCTTTTTCGTTAAAATTAGTGTATAATGCTATTATTAGAAGTGTTTTAGATTATGGCACATATTTGCTTAGTCTGTGCAATAAAACTAGCCTTAAATTTATGGATAACATACAATCAAAAGCCCTTCGAATTATTACTGGTGCTATGAAATCCAGTCCAATCAATGCCCTACAAGTTGAAGCTTCAGAACCACCACTAAATTTGAGAAGACAATTCCTTTCTGATAGATTTATTTTTAAAGCTCTTCTTAACTCAAACCATCCACTCCATTCAAAGTTACATAGCCTTTCAGAGCATATAAACAACAACTCATACTGGCTCCATAACAGTAAACCCTATTATTCAATTAAATTTTTAAACATTTTGTATGCTTACTTTTTTATAAGGATTTAGATCGGAAAAAGAGAACATCTAGGACGGGACTTGAACCCGCGACCAGTCACTACCGACCGACACTATAAAGGACTGGTCGCGGGTTCAAGTCCCGTCCTAGATGTTCACTTTTTCTGATCTAAATCTTTAGTCAACCCTATATTTTAGAAAGTTATTTAAAATTCAAATCTTTTTCATCTCCTTTTCACCAGTCTTCTCTTTTACCTCTTTACAGCGTTAATTATGAAGCTTTGATGTTGTTGCCTAGCATAAAAGGCTCATTTAATTAAGTACAATACATACTTCACCGCCCAATCAAATTTCCACCAATTATTCACTGATGCATCCAAATGTCCATTCCCTAAACCTGTAGGAGTGGGTGTGTATCATTCCAATTATAATATTGTACAGAAAATTAAATTAACCCCCCCCCCCCCAACTTCTGTCTACAGTGCTGAGTGTTTCGCTCTTCTCAAAGCTCTGGAATATATTTTAATAGCAAAACTTAAAAATTCCATAATTTTAACTGATGCTCAGAGTGTACTAGAAACATCCTCTCAAAATCCTTTTAAATCAGTACCTAATCCGATAATATTTGGCATTAAAAATTTATTATATGAATGTTATTGTACAACAAATTGTAGTTGAATTTGCCTGGATCCCGAATCATTCCAGTGTTGTAGGCAACGAAATTGCCGACCAAATTGCTAAAGAAGCCGTATCCTGTGGGGTGTGCTCCCATATAAATTATTTAGTGAAGATGTTTAGAGTGTTGCGAAGCGTTACCTTTACGACGCATGGAATGAAGATTGGCAACTTAGCAGTAGATCGAAGGGACGGTTTTTCTATAATATTCAACCTAACGTTAGCATTAAGCCGTGGTTTGCATTATTAAAATTAGATAAAAGACTAACTACATCTTTAATAAGGATGCGATTGGGACATGCATGCACTCCACTCCGGACATCTTGCCAAAATAAAAATTAGAGACAGCCTATTTGTGATTGCGGTGCAGAAGTGGGAGATTTAAATCACCTTTTTCTAGCTTGCCGCCAATATAATATTCCTTTTTTTGATCTTCTTCCTACCTGTATCCCATTACCTACTCATATGCCTTTGTAACTTATCTATCCTTTTGATGAGCAAGTATTAGATGCTATACATTTATTTATAAAACATAATGGTATTAAATTGTAGTTGCATTTGTATTTATATATGTTGTGCTTAGTTTCTTATGTTTTTCCATGCCTGCTAGACCCTGACTGATCCTTTTCCTTTAGTAACTTTAATAATTCCGTTCCACCTTCCATAAATGTTTCCTCGCTTTTAACTTGACATTGGCATTCATATCCTATTTGCGAAAAAGGGATTTTTTTTTATCTATAAACCGCAACAAGTAAGCGGCAATTCGGATGATGGTAGTTAGCATTACTGAAAAATCTTATTGCTGTGTCACCATGTGTCAACATCTGTTCGGCTGAAATAACAGGTGATAATGAAGAACTGATTACTACAGATTTGATATAATTTTACAAGCTTGTAGATGGCAAATAAAATAACTGTTGATACTCCGAAATTCGGCAATTAGGCATTAGAAACGGTGACGGTGACGGAAACAAAGAATATGTGTGAGTAAATACAACTAGTATCGCCTATGCATTTAATATATGCCATCATCAGTACATAAGATATTGATACTTGGAGAGAGTACCTACCATATATTATTTTGCTGTATTACCCTTGGACAACTCTCTGACGATGCTCATGAATCTCGCAATAAAGATTAAAAATTTAGACTACATCATGCGAGAAAATGTTCTAGAATAGCAACAAATGAAGACGTATTTGACCCATTACTGTATACTTCGGACCATACATAACAAGTATTCGCAAGCGATACGAAAACATGTCAGGATCAAGACACTTTACATCTTTTGAAAGTGAATCAACGCATCTCGGAGCCCGTTGTTGTTTAAATAAACCTCCATACAATAAAATTATGTACCTATATATATACTATTTACCTACCAATTATATTATGTGAACAGAGAAAATTACCTACTTCTACAATACATTATTTTTAAATTAATTATTGCCTTATTATTTTATGTTTTCCTATTTACCTGTGGAGACTTTCGAAAGAAAAGACTGCCTAAAGGTTCGGTTCACCTTGCTTGTGTAATGTATGTTCGAACACTTCGAACCCTCGACCTACCATGATATTACTACTAGTATTCCCCTAACCCCTTCAGCTAAGCTAAATTGCTTGTGTTAGGAGTGGGTCCATGGTGGTAGTGTAATGGCCAGGATTCGAACCGTCCCGGGTTCTCTCTATCTCGATCGTAAGGCCGACTCCTTAACCACTAAGCTATCAGCAATGCTATAATATGATATACCCTTTTTTTTTTTTTTTTTTTATCGTGCGGAAATCCCTTCGGATACCCCCCCGCGTGCCAGCGGGGGCGGTTATGTCGGGCTTGAACCGAATAATATGATATACCTAACTGTTTTGAATTAAATTTTCTGTCTTCAAAACCATATTTCGATCAATAATGATTTATTATTACTGAACTTAGAATGCAGAAGATTTGCATTTTTCATTACTATGCTTATATATCTGGTGTGCAATAGTATAGTAGTAAATATATTATTGCAATAAATTACCTTACTTACTTATAAAACACCGTAACGAGGTGAAAATTGTACTTTTTATTTAAATAATTACTATGTGTTCTAGGAGGGATAGCGATGCCGAAAATGTGATTTTTACAATTTTTATCTGTTCAGTAGATTCAGAGTTTATCGATTACAAACAAACAAATCTTTCCTCTTTATAATATCAGTATAGAAAATCCTCTAAACCTCTATTTTCCTCATAAAGGTCAAAAGGTCTCTTGAAAGCTGTGTTTGGCATTGTTACAGCCTCTCACAGGTGATGAAACCATCCTGCTAATTTTGCTCTACTAAGGAGTCCGGTTCTCAAATAGGTATTTATTTTCCGTTCGCAAAAATAACAGACTTGATTATAATTTGATCATGCTCAATGTGTTATGATGAGTTAACTTATACGTATGATATTTGTAACCTCCATACAATTACGAGAAACTATAAAATATGACGTAATTATTCACAACATTATGAAATACATACTAATAGAGCCATTATCATCGCAGCAATTAACATGGTCCAATTATAAAATTGTAAATTAGCTGTGTCTGTAAATTGGAGATATTTAAAAAGAACTTAGGAATTAATTGTTTTCTTTAATTCAATTGGCTGTTTAGGTGAGTTCCTGCATCCTGCCGGGAGCCGACGCCCGAGTCCCACCATTGCCGGGGTTGCTCCATGGACACGCCATTCCACACGCTGACAGAGTGGATGGAGCGGCGCCGTTTCCTGGAAGCAGCTGTCGGACCGGGAAGCCCCACGCTGCAGACCTTGGGGCTGGCCATGGTCGGCAGCGAGAGTGTGTGGAACGCTGCCGCCTTCTTCTGCGAGGCAGGGATGCGCGCAAATGAGGCGGCAAAAAAGGAGGTCTAGCACTCTCCCGTGCCGTAGAAGGCGCACCGGGCGGCGGAGATCGCAGAACGATCTCCGTTCTCCATGAGCGCGGGCCTGGGGGTGACGGTTGGAGCTAGTCGTCACCTTAGCAGAAGCAGACTCAGTGTGGCGGTGCGTTGTGTTTCCGCGCGCGCTTCTCTATAGGGGAGGGGAGATTTAGACCCCTAACATCACGTCGGGGTCGCCACTACTGGCGGCCGGGCCGGTCGGGATCTCTGGGATATCGTTTCCAGGGCACACCAGATTCCCCGGCCACACAGGCCGATGTTACGAAACATGTTTTAGTCGGTTCGACCCCGACACGCCCACTACACCGTTAGCTCCGGTGAGGTGAAGCCCAATAGGGGGTTCGCACGAAAAAAAAGGTTATGTTGAATTAACGATCCTGAACTCAAAATTTTTCATATCTCCTGTTCTGCTTGACCAATGGCTATCAAACTTTCGTTAGATTTTAAGTCTGACCAAGACCTTTTTGCTTTGACCTAAAGTTTTTGCATCCATCGCGAACAAACACAGACAGATAAACAGACAAGAATTCGAAATAAAATATTTTTCTGTTCAGAATCGTTCATTTGCTATAACACTTTTTTGTTAAATATCTTCAATGTACAGACACAACTCATTTTTAATTTTATAAAAGTATAGATGTGTCGTAGGGATAGAGTAGAGATAGACAGCTACGTCGGTCCACGGGTTCGATTCCCGTTCATTAATAAATATTTATTTGCATGAACATGTCTATTGCATAGGTCTGGGTGTTTCAATGAATTAACGAATAATTTCTACATTTTTATTTATTTAGTTGTTAGATTAACACTTACGTCTAAAGCATAATTATAATATTATATTAAAAACATATTAAAAAAGAGTACCTTACAATTGGTCTAAGTAGTATGAAAATAAATTTTATGAAATAAATATAAACCTAGAAAAATTTGAAAAAAAAGGAAAAAGGGCCTTAATATAAATTATCAGATAAATTAATTCCTAAGCAACCTATTAACAACTTTTTTGAAAATTGGTAGTGTATTGGTAGCGAATAACATACATATTTAATAGCAATTGACTAATAAAAATATAGGGTCCAAGGAGGTGGGGTGCTTGGGGTGCTTGGGGAGGGGGTGACCTCCACGCGGTGCACCCTGGGCAACGGAGGCGGCAGCGTCTCTCTCCTAGGGCGGGAGAGACGCTGCCGTCTACGGCCAACTCCGACCGAGGCGAGGACGGCCCTGTTGAGGGCTGTTCGGAAGCTTTCCACGTGTCCCTCTGATTAGCAGAGGGCACAGTGGAGAGCAAGTAAGGGGGCCATCTCGAAACCGGAGATGGCCCAGGGTCAGTCGGGGTGCGAGGGATATGCTCTATGGGTAACCTTACACCCCGGCGTCTTGAGACCCGAGATGGCGTGCGGTTTTAGTCGGTGCAAGCCCGACATAACCGCCCCCGCTGGAGACCTCCGCTCTCCAGCGGGGGCGGTATCCGAAGGGATTTCCGCACGAAAAAAAAAAAAAAAAAAAAAAAGGGTCCAAGGAGGTGGTAGTTATTTGTAGTATTCGAGCTGGCATGGGCACATTAAGCTACGACATTCCACGGTTTTCCATTATTCGAAATTGTGGGTTTTACCTGAAACATAAAAAAGCGTAGGTATGTGAGATGGAACTTTCTTATTCAATCTTTTTTTTTAACGCGTGGTAACCCCCACGGCTTATCCTATCTAAACTCCATTCGACAGCTCAATCTAGCGTGGCCTAAATTCATACTTACATACTGCAACATTTTATTATACCACATATACTTTCTATACTTACAGGTAAAATCTGGTTTCAAAATTTAATATATGTAGGCAGTGGCACTTGAACTAGGATACCTACCAACCTATTTATTTAAGTGCTGTTGGGAGCCTAAGTTGCTTTACACAATAATATAATTTTGGTGTGGTGGTTTTTGGTGTGCTCATCTATATTGTTCTTGTATTATTCTTATATAAATGAATAAATCGATTTAAAACAGAATATTTCGACGGCTAGTGTGGCATGGCTGGAACCCGATTTTGTAACGCTATGTTTTAAAAACGCAAGATTTTAATTCGATTAGTAAGAAAACATAAAAAAAACTTTCATATTCAGCATGAACTGTCAAAACAAAACCCACCATGTTTTCGTGAGGTTATCAAAACATCACTTGAAAGTAGTTTGATTGCGTTTACAGTTAAAATTTTACAGAATCGGCTCCTGCAGAGCATTCGACTTCCACGTCATAGGTCACGTGGTTTCATTATTCAGTCTTTTTGTTACCTCCACTTCTATTTGCATCAGTTCGGATATTTATAGGTAGAATATTCGTGTATTTACAAAAACAAATACCTACCCAAATGTGTCTATTCTCATTCTAGGATACACAAAACACAATTCTAGATGGTAGCCCATAATAGATAGAGGTAATTGTGCAGAACAACTAGTATATAAGCTTATTTTGTTAGTACATAAGTGATAGTGTATATAATTAAACTGATTTAACAAAAACTATAGGAATAATCGCGTATAGTAGTTATAAGTTTGCGACGAAGAAATCGTCATTGTTTACCGATCTATAAGTGTAAATTGTATCTTATTTCGTGTCACCTATTTCTACTACCTATTAGAATACATAATACGGTATATAAATCATTGTAAATAGAAAATAAACACATAATTGTAAGATTGACCGATCGACCATTAGGGTACATCCGCGAAAAGTCGTTAAGCCGCGGTATCACTAACGAGCCGCGAAAGTTCGATCGGCCAATTAGAAAAATCGAATTAATTGGATTAAGAGTATAAAAAAACCGCTGTAATTTGACTCGACACCCCGCGCCGCTGTCGTGACCGCAACACGTACGCTCTGAGCTCCGACCTATTCACGAATAAGTCACTCAGATATTACGTGCGCTTTTTTCAAAGCGAAGTTCTCAATTATCAGATTGAAAGTCAGTATCATTATAATTATAATATACGGCGATTCTCTGTTGCAGTTACTACGGGCGGCGAGCCAAGGTCGTGTGACGTCACTGCACACCTGCGAGCGGCGCTTCGACGGTAGCGAGCCCAGCGACTTTTCGCGCGCTTTTTAACCGTTCATTGAGCGGCTGATTTGCGCGCGTAAATTTGTTTGGCGAGCTCGGGTTTTTGACCCCTTCAGGGTAGCACTGGTTGATACCTAACGGTGATAACGAAGCCAGGGCGAGCGGCGACCCGACCCGCAGCTTCACCCCCTCAGGGCAAAGCCAGTCGGACGGGGCTGGGGCAACCGGTGGCGAGGAAGACCTCCTGCCGATCCCAGCCGTCACCAAATTCCCCCCTTACCCATCCCCCCATTCCATTCTCGGGTGTTCGTTTGGTGTGCGGTCCCCTAACCGACCGTACTATCTCGGCATCCGGGCTGCGAGGGACTCACTCATTGCACTTCGAGTGTATGACCAGCTGTTGAGGTACACACCCACACCACAAGTACTCATCCTCCCAACTTCGGTTGGGCGGAATTTATTTCGCGTCGACACGAATAGTGTTAGGGCCACGCTACACTCTAGTATAAAGGTCGAACCACACCTATTTAATTATCTTTTAATTAAATTTTTCGTTTTTTGTTGTTATCAGTTAGGCTTATCCTAACTGCATTTTTACCAGGAAAGGGGTAAGCAGGGAAGTCGGCATCATGGCCGAAACTTCCCTGCTTGATCTCCTCCTAATGGACCGGGAGGTCCACGCCTTTTTAAAGGCGAGGTTCGGGGATAGAATCCCGGACTCCCCCATCGTGGGGCCCGACACTCCACATATTACACCCCCAACGACCACCACACCCCCACTACCTACCATCACCACAAAAACAGCTAGGGCCTCTGCCGCGTCGTCAAGCTGCTCGGGCAGCCGTTCTTCTAGGGGCGGATCGCCGACGCGAGAGCGCAGCCCTCTTCCCCCGATCGCCACCGGGGATGAAGATAGCAGTAGGGACAGCATGGACACTGCTGACATCTCTGCCTCCGCCTCGGAGACAGAAGCGACGTCCTCCTCCTCCGACGAAGGGTTCACGCCCGTAGCCAGCGGGAAGAGGAGACGCAGCCCAAAAGCCGCACAGGCGGCGCCGCCAGCGAAAGCGCTGAAGAAACCGCCGGTCCTCACCGAAGCCCCAGCACAGGTTAAGCCCACTCAGGGGCCCACCACCGACGTCCCGGCTCGCAAGGAGCCCACCCCACCCCCCGTTTATGTCCACGACAAAGACCGGTGGACCGCCATCTCCAGCTGGTGCAACGACCAGCACATTCACTTCACCTCCGCCCGTTCCACCCCTCAGGGTATTAAAGTTTCCGTTCCCTCTCCAAGGGACCACCGCGCATTAACCACCCTCCTAAAGGAAAGGAACATTCAGTTCCATTCCTTCACCCTTCAGGAGGACAAGCTTCTCCGCGCCGTCGTGCGTGGAATCCCGAAGGAGGTCTCCTTAGAGGAGATCACCAAATCTCTCAAGGAGGATCAAGGCCTCCCTATTCATAGCGTCCATAGGATGGTCCGCGCTAGGACACACGAGCCCTACGATATGGTCCTTGCCACCCTGGACCGATCCGAGGCCGGCAAGGCCATATTTAAGACTCAGACGGTGTGCCAGTTGGCTGGCATAACCGTCGAACCGCCACACAAGAAGGGGATCATATCCCAATGCCACAGGTGCCAGCAGTACGGGCACTCAGCCCGCAACTGCTATGCCCGCCCAAGGTGCGTCAAGTGCCTTGAGGACCACGCCACAGCAGAGTGTAGCCGTCCGAAGGATAGGGCACTCTGCTCGACACCACCTGCGTGCGTCCTATGCGGGCAAACGGGCCACCCCGCGAATTATCGCGGGTGCCCGAAGGCACCCAAACAACAACCGTCACGCCCATCCGGGCGTACACCTCAGACCGTAGGTCAGTCGCAGCCCCAAGCACCAGCTTCGGCTCCACCGAAGCCCTGCCCATGGGGACCCAACGCAGCCTCCTCAAGGCCTGCGTTCCCCCCCTTGCCGTCCCAGACTAGGAACGCCCAGACTTCGGGGATTCCGGCGCTCATGAGCGTATATGTCCCCCCACCTCAAGTCACGCAGCCTCTGTTGCCAACACCAGCTCCGCAACAGCCGCGCCCCCAACAACCTCCGCGGTCGCAGGCTGATAGGACACACACGCAGCCCCCACCACCACAACAAACACAACCATACACAAACACGGCGAGCCAGCCAGCGACCGGGGAGTCGGACCTCGAAGTCGTGGCACGCTTTGCCAGCATACTCAATTACGCGGAACTGCGCGACATGGCCGCGCAGATCCGCGCAAATGAGGGAAATCCGATGGCACTCCTAGGAGTCACAATTAGGTACTCGACCGTCTTCGAGGCCCTCGCCAACTTCAGAGTAAATCCTTAATGGATTCGCGAAACACTGGCAGAGTCAAACCACGAACACTCAAGTTAGGGTATTTCAACGCGGACGGCTTAGCCGGTCAAAGAGATCAGGTAGGTGAATTCCTTAGGGTCCATCAACCAGACATACTTCTCGTGCAAGAGACCTTTTTAAAGCCCGCCCAGAGAAACCCTAATATTGCGAACTACAACATAGTTCGCAATGATAGGGTCGGCTCCCCTAAGGGCGGGACTCTGATCTATTACAAGAGGTCCTTGCACTGCTCACCTATGGATCCGCCAACGCTGACGAACGTTGAGGTTTCGGTCTGTCGGTTAGGGATGACCGGCCACCAGTCAATAGTCATAGTGTCAGCTTATCTGTCACCAACCAAACAGCTGCTCGGTAGCGATCTCAGGGCCCTATTCGAACTAGGACCCTCAGTCATAGTCGCTGGCGATCTCAACGCCAAACACACCATGTGGAACTGCCCCATCACCTGCACCCGAGGTAGGGTCCTGGAATCGCACTCGAGCACGCTCAACTACGATATAATAGCTCCATTAGAATGTACTCACTTCCCGTATGAAGTGGAACATAGGCCGGCGGTGTTAGACCTGGTGCTTCTTAAGAACGTGAACTTACGTTTGTGCTCTATAGAAGTACTGCACGAGCTTACCTCAGACCATAGGCCAGTTATGGTAGAACTGAAACAGAGACTAGGTCCCATTGATACCGGTCAAGCCCCCCCGAATAGGTGGATTACGGATTGGGCGCGGCTTGAGAAAAGACTCGAGTCGACCGAATCCGTACATCTGAACAAAATACCAGATCACATCGTTAGCGTAGAGGACACCACGGAGGCGATCGACTCCTTCACAGAGCACGTACAATCGTTACTTAATGATTGTTCTCGGAGGGCTCCCGAGACGGAAGACCGTCGCTGGAAGCTCCCCGATGACGTGCGTGATCTGCTGAGGAGGAAGAACGCCGCCGTGCGCGCCTACGATAGGTTCCCTTGCGAAGGCAACAGGGTTAGTCTCCGCAGATTAGAACGGGCCGTTAAGGCTCGCATACAGGAAATGCGTCAAACTCGATGGGACACTACATTAAGCGAACTTGAGCCGTCTCACGTCGCTTTCTGGCAGTTGTCTCGATCTTTGAGGAAAGACGTGGTCGCCCCTATGCCTCCCTTAAAGAGGCCCAATCAGTCAGAAGCTTTCGAAGATGTAGAAAAGGCGGAATGTCTGGCCGAAAGTCTCGAGTCTCAATGTTCGCCCAGCACCCTACACACCGACTTAGAACACGTACGCGAAATAGACTCTGATGTGGAACGGCAAGCTTCACTTCCGTTACCACCGGACAGCGACGGTCATATCGACCCAGTCACCCCGGAAGAGGTTCAGGAGATCATCAAGGGCTTGCACACGCGTAAAGCACCCGGCTCGGACGGCATCACAAATAAAGTCATTAAATTATTCCCAGAGAGGTTACTCGTCCTTCTGACATACATTTTTAACGCAGCGCTCAAAAATAACATCTTTCCGCAGCAATGGAAAGAGGCCGTGGTCATTGGGATACCCAAGCCCGGTAAGCCAAAGTCCGAGCCGACCAGTTATAGACCGATCAGTCTGCTTAAAGGTTTAGGGAAAATCTATGAGCGACTAGTATGCAATAGGCTGAAAGCATTTGCCGATGCAAAGGGTCTCATTCCGAACGAGCAGTTTGGCTTCCGCGATCAACACTCATGCGTACAACAAGTGCACCGCATCGTTGAGCACGCCAGCGAGCGGTTGCAGTTCAATCAATTCACAGGGGTTCTCTTCTTCGACGTAGCGAAAGCGTTCGACAAAGTGTGGCACAACGGCCTCATTTGGAAGCTGTTCCACATGGGAGTGCCACACAGGCTCGTACTCATCATACGGGACTACTTGTCGAACAGAAGCTATCGCTACCGAGTGGAAGGGACCCTCTCGGATCCTCACCCCATTCGCGCCGGTGTACCGCAGGGGTCGGTACTCTCACCCATCTTGTTCACGTTATTCACGTCAGATATACCTTTGCACGGGCAAGTGAAGACGGCACTTTTCGCAGACGACACAGCCATCTTCCACTCGGGACTTAATCCCAACATAGTAGCTAGAAAACTCCAATCCGCGGCCGACACCCTAGGGGCATGGTTTCGGAAATGGAGGATAGAGGTTAATCCAGATAAGAGTCAGGCCGTGCTGATCCACAGAAGGAGGCGCGACCTGTATCCCTTAGAGGGACTTACACAGATTAGGATGTTTGGCAAGCCGATCCCTTGGGCTAGGCAAGCCAAATATTTAGGTATCATCCTTGATGATCGCCTCAGCTTCAAAGCTCACCTCAAAGCGGTCCGCGATCGGGCCGCCTTCGTATTAGGTAGACTACATAGCTTAGTGAACTCTCGTTCTAGGTTATCACTTAGGAGTAAAGTCAGACTTTACACTAGTTGTGTTAGGCCAATCATGACATACGGATGTCCGGTTTTCGCTCATGTTAGTGAACAAAGGATCCATAGGCTACAAACACTACAAAATCGTTTCATGCGCCGAGCTACGGGAGCACCGTGGTTTATGCGTAATGTCGAGCTTCACACCGACCTAGAACTGCCGACGATCAGGCAGTACATAAAACAGTGCTCCCTTAGCTACTTTGACTCTGCCCCGACTCACCCCAACCCTCTAGTGGTTGAGGCTGTAAACTACACACCGAGTTTAATTTCACGCACGCGGAGACCTAGACACGCTCTCGGAGAGCCCGATGATGCAATAACACTCGCTCAACGAAGAGCCTACACAGCTCGCGGAGCTACACAAAATAAACCGCGGTTCCGTCTTCGCCGACGAGGGCGGAACACGCGCCGCGCTTTGTTCGTAAATGTGGGCCTAGGTCGCCCCAGTATTAATCCAGCAGCAGCCCAAGCCGAGGCCGCCCCAACTGGGGACCCTTGAGGCGTGTTGCTTAAAATCAACTTTCGGCTGAGAGCCCTATGCGCTCGCCACACTGTTCGCGTAAGGTTGTAGAGGCCTGTCGGCCAACAACCCACACCGCACACAAAAAAAACAAAAAAAAAAAAAAAAAAAGACTCGACACCTCAGTCGACAACTAGAAAGTCAAGCGAGAAGTGCTCTCTCCTCTTCACAAGGAATAAATGAAGATACATGAAAAAATCTCTCTTTAATTCTGGAAAATTCAAGTACTCTTCGAGGCTGCCCATAATAAGTGTTCCGCTTAAGTACAGCACCACAACGACATCCACAATCCAGCAAACCCCCCAAAGTACACACCCATTGCGGCGAAGTCGTGCTGAAGAGCAGATAAAGTCTCATCGACGGAATTGGCTTTGGGTTGTGTACAGGTAATAATATGTTCTAGACTTTATTCATTATGTTTTCAAACCTTTCAATTATTATACATTTATGCTAAAATGTGTAGAATACTATTAAAAGTTCTTTACCTGCTCAGTTATATGATCTTCACAGGCCATTCGTATTCGAGCACAAGTCGCTGGTGCATCTAATACGAAATCTGGAGACACGCCACTGTCCATACGAGCTGATTTTATTGCCTCTTTTATAGCGAAAAATATAGATGAGGCAAGAAATAAAGGAGGTTCACCCACAGCCTAGAAGCGTATACAATCATTATTATTTTTAGGATTATACGTAGGCATGTATCTACAAATACGAATGTATGGAGTCCTACTAAGATCTTCAGGGTCCAAACAAACCTCACTTGCAAGCCGGTACACCTGCTGATTGACGGACGAGGCTCTAGCGCAGGCTTTCCTCTTGGTGTCAGACAGGCCGTCACTCCCGTAAAAGTCGAACAAACCAAACAATGGAGTTTTAGGAGAGTGAATCCCGGGCTACTAATGCGGGCTTTGGGTGCAACTGATATGGACGGTCGGATGAAGAATACAGGAGACACTTAAAAGATAAGAAACAATAAAAATTACCTTGGAAGAATAAACTGCACGTGGATTTGGTGCACCTTTCAAAAGCGAAACATTGAATACTCTTGGTATGTCTGAAAATCCAGGTATTTTATATGCTCCTGGACCACGGGATAATAATTCACCACGATCTGAAAATATCATTTCTTCTAACGTGTAAAAACCATAACCTTGCATAAAAGCTCCCTCAATCTGTCCCACATCTATAGCTGGGTTCAAACTCTCTCCAATATCCATAACGATGTCGGTTCTTAATACCTGATGATCGCCAGTCAAGCAATCGATAATGACCTCAGAGCAAGCCGCTCCGTACGTAAAATATTCGAAAAGATTACCAGAATTTGTTTCAGGATTGTATTCTATCTTCGGAGCTGCATAAAAACCTGTAGAAAACAGCTGTATTCTATTTAAGTAAGCATCTATTACCCAATCCTCCCATTTGCCATTTGGATTTTTAGCCATACATGGTGCTAGTCTTTTTTTTAAGGTTTCGCATGCATCTAAGACGGCCATACCATATAAATCCGAACTTAGGCTTGCAGCGGTTGGTGAACTATTTGGTACTTTGTTGGTAGACATTTCACTTATATGAATCTTTGTATAGTCTATACCAAGAGCTTTTGAAGCAATTTGAACCATTTTAGTAAATAGCCCTTGACCCATTTCTATTCCTCCAATTGACAATAACACGGACCCGTCTTTATAAACTAACAATAATGCTCCTCCTTGCATCAAAACATCAACTTGAAAAGATATTCCATATTTTGTTGGCACTAGGGCTATGCCTTTCTTCTTCCAGCGGCTACATCTGCAATATAAAGTACAACGTTTATTCAAATCTTGTATATTATAATGCCTTCAATATCTTAAGTTATTACTTACCTATTAAACTCCTCAACCTCTTTTTTTCTTTGCCGGTAGTCAGATGTTTGTATGCACTCATCCCAACATCTTGTTAACGTGCAATAGGTAAGCATCTGATTGTAATGTGTCATTGATCCTTCTGTATATAAATTAATTTCAACGATGTCTTCATAACTTTTGTTTAAAGTGGCGGCAATATCTCTTATCATAGTTTCAGCAGCAAACATAGCTTGAGGAGCCCCAAATCCTCTAAAAGCTGTATTTGACGGCATATTTGTCTTGCATAGATATGTGATTACTTCAATATTTGATATATAATAGCAATTATCGATATGGAACATTGCTCTTTCGATCGTCTAAAACACACCACTTTTTATAAATATAGTTTCGTAATATTAATATGTTCTTATCTAATATATAGCATGTAAACTTACCGAACAAGATGTATCCATGCTGTTGCCAGCGTTACTGAATATTTCAAACTTTGCTGCATTTATTTTACCGTCATCGTTAAACCCAGCTTTATATTTTGTCAAAAACGGATGCCTATAGCCGCTGACCTGCATATCTTCATCTCTATCTAATACTGCTCTTACTGGCTTTTTAAGTTTGTACGCGGCAATTGCCACGGGTATAGCTAAAATAGCAGCTCTAGTTTCTTTACCTCCAAACCCACCTCCAATTCTTTTTACTTTAGCTACAACTTTATTAATTGGTATTTGAAGAACTTCCGAGGTAATGTACTAAAACGAAAAAGATTTTGTCATAAAGTATCAAATGTATTCATAACTATAAAGTATACCTACATAAAAATGTAGTGATTTTAAAATTACCGCTATATTTTCAGGATTTTGTGTTGATGCTATAATCTCTAGCTCATCTTCTTTCCTAACAGCATAAGCAGAGATTGTCTCCAGATAAAAATGTTCCTGTGCCCCACTTCGAACACACCCTTCTATGATGTACTTTGACCTTGAAAACGCTGTGTCAGTGTCACCTTTTCGAATTGTCCGAGGAGACCCCGGAAAGAATGAACGTTGGAATATTGCATCTTCTAAAGTGACAATAACTGGTTCTAAGACATCGTATTTTACTATTACTAAGTCCCTCGCTCTTCTAGCTACACTTTCTGACGTCGCGACTATAGCTCCTATTATGCAAGCACGACTTGTCACTATATTGCTCGAAAATATTTCTTCATCTCTTACTAAAGGCCCCATTTTATTACATGCTTCATCTAAATCAGAAGCAGACAGAAATGCTTCAACTCCTGGCACTAACAGTGCCTTACTAGCATCTACAGACGTTATTTTCGCGTGCGCTTGTTCGCTTAAAATTAACTTCAAAAAGAGTTCATTTTCCAGAGGTAATATATCATCACAGTATAAAGCCTCTCCGGTAGCTTGTTTTAGAGCCGATAAATGAACTAAAGGCAATCCGACTGCATCGGATATCGTCCTCTCTTTATTTATTATATCATAATACTGTGAACTACTTGGTTTCATTGCGGTTATTTCCTGAACAGCACTTAAGTCTGCTTGATTTAATACTTTGATGCTGTCGGAGGCATGTAATTTTTGTGAAACATATAAATAAAATTTAAAAAACAAACTTAAGCAAAGTGATTTTCGATAGTCAACCATTCCGCCAGGAGCTGAAATATCTAATTGCAACTCATCAGTTAGCAAAGTAAAAGCTATGTTCAACATAGTTTGGTCCCACTTGTGTCCAAGAAGTGCCTTTGAAGTTTTTGTAGTACATATCGTAGTTGGACCCATTCCGCCATAACATAACTTAGCTTCTAATATTATTTTAGATATCAAATCTAGCTTTATATTGAACGCTGCGGTAACTATAGAAATATCATCGTCTTTTCTCCTTGCTTGTTTATACGCTTTAATATACTGCATTTCTTCACTAAATGGAATTTCGACTGATACAACAACTTCATCAGCTTTGATAGTGGTACTTCTATATCCTTCGAAAAATGTATCATCAATTACAACTTTTCTATAACCTCTTTCACTACTATATACATGTAATACAGCCGAACATGCTAGTAGTATTGGATTTAAATCTGATATTGGACTAGCTGTTATTATATTACCAACCAATGAAGCTACATTCCGAACTTGATTGCCTGCAAACCAATGGAGCATGTCTTTCAAAGCGTCAAAAATGTTGGCTCTTTTAGCATTGTATTTTATTTGAGTATCTAAAAAGGTAACGAGCTCTGATAGTGTATTTGTTGCCCCCACTATTATTCCTTCATTGGAGACATTACAAGATCTCATTTCACTTATTATTGATGGGTACAATAGGAGCGGATACACTTTCTTCTTAAACTTTGTTTCTATTCCTATTTCACTATTACCTACAATTATCTTAGAATTTGGTGACTGGGCTTTTATGGAAAGTAAATTTTCAAGTGTATTTGGTCGTATCCAAGTTACATTTTCTCCTTCATAGTGCAAATATTCATCCATATATTGAGAATCCAGTTTTAATTCTGGTGGAAAAATTGGTTCTTGCGTTGAGTCGTATGGTTGGAATAATGATTTGCTAGACAAATAGTTGCCTTTTCCACTTTCATTGTTTCGACAGCATTGTCTACCCATAGCACATAGTCCATTCATTTCTTTTTTACCTCCATGATTATAATGTTCCTCCCATCCTTCTATAAATGTTTTAAAACCCTCTATGATAGGTCTGTATCCAGTACACCTGCAAAGATTGCCTTGTAATGCAGTTTCTATGTCTGAATACTGAATATCGCTTCGGTTTCGGAGTAACGTATACATTGACATCACTATTCCTGGTGTACAGAAACCGCACTGCGATCCATGCGCTTTCGCTATTCTCTCTTGAACTGGATGTAAGCGATTCTGTGTAGAACCAATACCTTCGATTGTTGTGACAGCTAAACCGTGCATAGCACAAACAGGCATCAAGCATGCATTCACCGCTATGTGCCTAGATTTTATATTGATATTTGAATGAAGAAACCATAATACAAAGTTGAATTATAGGCCTATCTAAATCCCAACCCATACATACTCTCTCATACAATCTGCCATTCAGTCGGAAATTGTAATATCACCTTTATTCTGTCATGTTCACCGTCGAACACCATAGACACACAACCAAATCAGCGTGAACTGGCTTTATGCCTTTCACATACAATATACTTATCTATTTTTCTTTCGCTTATTATCTATATCTTCTATATGTCATCCAGTTATTCGTGAAAATTATCAAAACACTCAGATTCGCATAGTGTACCTACCAATTAAGTTTTATATCATTTTACCCCAAGCCCACCTCACCTGCACCGTCGCACCCAATGGAGAGTTTAAAAGGTGTAGTGCCCGCGTAAGTGGGCACGCGCTAGGGGCATCACCACAAAAGTATTCTTGCATAGTTTCAGGCCTCCCTGATAAGGTGCAGAGTATGACACACCGTGTGGTTTAGTTGGTATTCCATCCGGTTACCGGATGGGAGAGTTCCACACACGATCTCCAGCTATCGCTCCATAGCGGAGGTAACGTGCGTAACAGCATTCCCCACGTAAAAAAAGGCTGGACCCTCGGGGTTGGGAGGCGACAGGCACGCCCGTAAAAGCCAAGAGAAACCATTTATGGAAAGAAGGAGTAGAAGAGTGTGACCCGCGCTCCAGAATACAAGCATTGGATGCAATCGGGATTTCGCGATGGTCTGTACCCGGTGTTAGTATAGAGGGTTGTAAAGGATACTTGATACGATCTTCAATCCTTAAATACTGTGAAACCATGACCGTACAAGCACCGCAGCCACCTTCCCCGCATCCATATTTTGTACCAGTTAGTAGAAGTTTCTTTCGAAGATACCAAAGCAGTGTCCATTCTGGATCAGGGTTCGCTTCTAGAACCTGTAACGGTAATTAAAATGCCACAATGAATTAAAAAGAAGAAACACTTTATTTAGAATACGCACAATGAAAACAAAGAGTAAGTAAATTTCGTTATAGTGCCAACAAAAAGTTACCATGAATAACTAACTTATGGATGTCGTCAAAACAGATAACACTATTAAATGTACGTAGATGACTTTTTCGTTTCGTCAAGGTATACCAAAAACAGACAAAGTAAAATAATAGGCAAGCGCATCCCACACAGAAAGAGATTAAAATACGGAATAAGAAACAATATCCCTCAGGCCATTACAAAATATTTATAGGTTAGTAGGTAGGTAGGTAGGTAGGTAACTTCAGCTATAGGTTAGTAGGTGGTAGTTTCCCAAACCATTATCGAGGACATAGCCTCAAGTATCCGGTAATAGTGCGATATCCGATTTCTGTAAGGTAATATTCTATGCAAGACTGCTGTACCCGCACCTTCATACCTACACGTAGAACCTACCTAATAGTAATTTGAACCTCTTTGTATACAACGCTGTAAGTATTAAGATTGGGGAAATAAACAAAGAGTTTGTTTACGTCACTACAACAGGGTAGAGCCATGTAGAGCTGACGTGTTGTCGTGACGGTATTGATTGCTGCCTCTGCCGCCTTGGAACCTTATTCCTCTTTTTAACTCCAATTAAATGCATCGGAGATCTCACAGAGACAGCAGCAGCCGCCTTCTATTGCCGCTCTGTGGCTAGATCTGTAGATGCGACCGCCGGCGACGTGAAAGTTGTTGGTGGTGCCAATGGTGGTCGATGTTTGGCACTCTCTATGTATAACGGAAATGCACCTTATAAGGTGCTACTCTTTCTCCGTCATGAGTCGGATCTTTTTCAGCTCTATCTGGTGCGATGACACCTCTGGTTCTGTTGAAGAAGGCCCTAACATGTGCCTAAGTGGGTCTACGCTACAAGGTGTGAATGCTCTTTATGCAGCTGGAGCGTCTTAGAGCATCCAACCCGACAACTAGCAGTAAGTCTTGGCACTTTTGAAGGCTATGGTAGGTAGGTATGCCTTCACTCTAAGTGGTAATATTTAGCTTGCTTTCCCTTTTTGTGCGCGTTGATGGTTCAAACTTTATCACTATTTGTCACATACTGCCTTTGCCCCTTAATTTCAAAGTATATCTATAGATGGTCCTCTGCTGCATTGCATCATAATAAGCTACCAGTTACCGGTGAAAGTATAACTTATTTGCGTTCAAATTGAATAGCGTCAACACGAGATTATAGCGTTTTGTTTGCAGTTCGTTGCCTACTGATCAATTTGTAAACACAATTATCGAATTGAATTACAATTGATAAAGAATGGCGGTGACTTTTTTTTTTTTTTTTTTTTTTTTTTTTTTTTTTTTTTTTTTTTTTTTACGTGCGGAAATCCCTTCGGATACCCCCCCGCTGGCCAGCGGGGGTGGTTATGTCGTGTCTCGACTAAAACCGCACGGTGTCCTTCCCAAGTGTCCGTTGCCGGGCACCCCGGGTAAGCCCTCGAAAGGATAACCCCAGGGTTGCCGGCGGACTTTGGCCGCCACTGCGGCCTCGCCTGGTGGGGTCGGGTTTTATCCCGCTTCGGTGAGTTGGCAGGCGTGTGTAGGGCACACACGACACGCCTCCGCCACGGCCTGCTTCTGTAAGGACGGCGAGTCGGCCAACTGCCGTCCTCAGGCCCCGATCATGGAGGTCGGTAGTCCCGGGCGTAGATGAGTCTGGTTTCTTATTGATTCTACCCATCACTTTGCGAACTCAGCACTAAATGGTAATTGCTCCCAACTTTCACTCGTGTTACTTTGTGACCTAGATAAATATATTAGTTTTAATTCAATTGAAAAACAAAGTTTGACTACTTAGCCAACATTACCTTATTCTGAACATTATATAAGTAGGTGGCAATAAAATAAAATAAATACCTGGCTTAGGTAAGTACGATACTAAATAGGCAAGTAAGGTAAAAAATAGTATCTGTTGCGCCATTACTTGTCAAATGATCGTGTAATTTGGTCAGTTTGTGACTTTTATTGTTGTAATCGCCTCTTAAAATCCTTCATTTTTATCCCTCACTCGATAACCGCAGAACGCTTATTCCCAGTCGTCACCACTGGCTTCGTTCCCACTGGGGACAAACGAGCAAAAAAATACCATTTGTTGCCAGTGGTGACGAAAGGGAAATTAAAATATTAGTTGTCACCAGTTATAAAATACCTTTTTTTTTTCGTGCTGAAATCCCTTCGGATACCCCCCCCCCCCCCGCCGGCCAGCGGGGGCAGTTATGTCGGGCTTGAACCGACTAAAACCGCACGCCGTCTCGGGTCTACAGACGCCGGGGTGTAAGGTTGCCCATAGAGCATAACCCTCGCACCCGGACTGACCCTGGGCCATCTCCGGTTTCGAGATGGCCCCCTCGGGTTTGGGAACCACGGTGTCCCCGTCTTGCCCCGGTTTGGGGGAGGGGCGCTAGTCGCCCCACCGTCCCGGCCTGCTTCTGCTGGGGTGACAGGCGGCCTCACTTTTCACCCCCAGGCCTGCGCTCATGGAGCACGGAGGTCGTTAAGCGAGTCGCCTGCAACGCGCGGCGAGCAAGTTGCGGGCTCGGCGGGCCGGGAGAGTTTTAAATGTCTCCCAGGCGCGCTCCGCCATCTCCTTCGCGAGCATAACATGCTCGCAGAAGGAGGTGGCGGCGGCCCACGCGCTCGCGCTCCGCGCCATTGCCGCAATCATGCTGCCGAGCGAGAGGACTCCCACCCCGATGGCTGCAGCGTGTGCAGCCCTGAGTCCTCGCTCGCGTCGCAGTGATGACACTCAGGCGTTGGCTCCTTCCTGATCCGATGCAGGTGGTCCTCGAAGCACCCCTTCCCGGAGATCACCTGCGTCAGTCGGTACAAGAGGCTTCCGTGTCGCCTCTCTAGCCAATCCTCCATGATGGGCCTTACCGCCGCTATTGCGGCGTGCCCTGCGCTTGGTCGCCCAAGTCGTTCCTTCCACTCCACCACGATGGCCTGGCGGAGCTGGGACTGCACGGCCTCGATTTCTCGAGGCTCGGGGTTCCATCCCTGCTCCCGCGCCTCCTTTCGCCACTGGTACAGTTGCGAAAGGGCTCTCGCCTCCAGGTCCCATGGCGGAGTTCCGGCAAGGAGACTCGCCGCCTCGAAGGAGATCGTGCGGTACCCGCGGATTACCCTGATGGCCATAACTCGCTGCGGAGCGCGCAGCGTCCGCACAGTTCTGGTCCTCAGGGCCTCCGCCCATATTGAGCACCCATACAGGGCCATGGACCGCACGATCCCCGAATAGAGTCTCCTGCAGGAGTCATCGGGTCCCCTCATGTTGGGCAACAGCCGAGCCAGAGCGAGAGCTGTGCCCTTCAATTTGGGGGCCAGACTTCGGATGCGCTCTCCGAAGTCCCATCGGCCGTCGACCACGAGCCCCAAATATTTCATTTGGGGCTTGATGCCGATGCGATTTCCTCCCACGATGACACTGGATCCCTCGGGTGGCTTGCTCCGAGGCCCATGAAAGAACAGGGCCTCGGTTTTATGCAGAGCCACCTCGAGACCCAGCCGCCGTCGTGGGCAACCGCGGTCGTGGCCTTCAGGGTCGCTTCGCGGTACGTCGCACCGCACGCCGTCACGAGCGTGTCGTCCGCGTAGCACGTGACGGCGGCACCGCCTACGAGCTCACCGCGAAGTACCCAGTCGTATCCGATGTTCCACAGGAGCGGCCCCAGGATCGATCCCTGTGGAACACCGCACGACATTTCACGCCGACCGAGACCGGTCACGGTTGGGTAGATGACGGCTTTCTCCGTCAAATACGCCCCGACTATGCGGCGGAGGTAGAGAGGCACTTCGTGATACACGAGCGCCTTTCTAATGCAACTCCAGGGCAAGGTGTTGAACGCGTTGGCGATGTCCAGGGACACCGCCAACATCACCTCACCCCGGGATACTGCATCCTCCGCCAGAGCCCTCACGCGCATCATGGCATCCACGATGGAGCGCCTCTGGCGGAAGCCATATTGGCCATCCGCCAGGTCCGGCCCCACTCTTGAGAGGTGCTCGACGAGGCGCTTCGCAATTACTCTTTCAAAGAGGCAAACTCTTTTGGCAACACCTCGTCGAGCAACACTATGGGCCGGAAGGCGGACGGCGAGTCCGCCGGGCGCCCCTCCTTTCGGATGAGGACCAGTTTCCCCGTCTTCCACAATTTCGGAAACTGGCCCCGCTCCAAACATGCGCTGAGAAGCCCTCTCAGTCGGGGCTCGAGAGCGTCGTCGACTAGAGCTAGGACCCACGCTCGGCCTGGAATGCCGTCGGGTCCCGGGGCGGTGTTTTTGGCTCTTAGCCTTCTCACCGCCAGCTCTAGTTCTACCCAAGTGACCTCGGGCACGTCGTCGTCATCCACGTCGGGCGCCATGGGCAACCGAGGCAGAGTCATCTGCGGTGGAACATGTTCCACCGCCCGCGCTGGGAACAGAGAGCCAACAACTCCTCCGAGCAGCTCCGGCTGGAGACACCGGGTTAACGGCGGGGCCTTGGGGCGCAGCTTGCCCCTCACCATCCGGTAGGGCCGCCCCCAAGGGTCCCGCTCCAGCGCCTCCAGCAGCTCGCGGAAGGCGGCCTGTTTGGCCCGCCTTATCTCCGCTCGGAGGGCTCCTCTAGCCTCCCTGTATCCCTCGTACAACTCCGCCTCTCGGGCCTCCACATGGGGCGGGCCTGCGGGGCGGCGACGCCTCCTACGGAATCGGGCCCACCGGCGGTGCGTGATCACGCAGGCCCGTCTGAGCTGCGCGATCTCCGACGACCACCAGTAGACCTGACCCCTCGGATTATAGGGCGGAGCCCTAGGCATCGCCGCGTCACAGACACGGGTCATGGCCTCCCGAAACCACTCCGCCTCATCGTCTATGATGACAGGCTTGTCCGGCGCAGGGGCCCAGGCCTGTACGATGGCGGCTTCCAGGAGGAGCTCCCGATCAAGTCGCTTAAGCGCCAAACGTGGCTGGGGTGGAGCCGGTGCAGCCGGCGCGTCTCTCACAGGGGGACACACGTCAAACCGAATGTATCGGTGATCCGAACTTGTGTCCTCCCCCAAAACGACGCGCCAGCCCTGAACACGTTGCGCCAACGAGGGGCTCGCGAATGATAGGTCTACGATGGAGCTAGCCCTCGAGGTCACGAACGTGTCCACGACTCCCCGATTTAGGAGGACTAGGCCAAGTCGTTCGGCCCAGTCCACCAGTGCCCTGCCTCTATGCCCCGTCGCGCCCCTATCGTGTTGGGAACCCCAGGCCAACGACCAGGCGTTGAAGTCCCCGAGCACAAGGACCGGACGGGGCTGGCAGGCATTGACGACGACGGCCAGCTGACGGAGCCATAGCTCAAATGCTGCTTGGTCTCGGTTCGGCGTGATATAAGCAGCCACGACCGCTATATCGCCAACCGCCGCCGCCACGCAGCCGGGTCCCCTTGCAACGACGGCAAGAGGGGGGCTGCCGGCGGCAGGGTTGTGCACCAGTGCCGCCGACCCATCCAGCGTGGTTTCCCAGGCAGGCCCGAGGAACCTATGGGTGTATGGGTCGGCGACAGCGGTGACATTTATGGCCCACTGTGCCATGCTCTGGAGCAGAAGGTCCTGAGCATGGGCACCGTGGCCAACGTTCACCTGCAGGATGCGGAATTGAGGATCCATTATGGGACCCCCATCTCCGCTTACCGCTGTGAACTAGGGGTGGAAGGCCGGCCTCCCGGCTTGGGCTCCCCTCCGGCGCAGGCCTTGCTGCCAACCCTGTGGTCGGCCGGCTTGCCTCCCGCTGCACACCTAAAACAGTACGGGGGCGGGGCGTCGCACGTGCCGGCCTTGTGACCGGGTTGGCCACAGTGGAAGCAACGGTCACCCGCCGTCACTTCCGCCGTGCAGTGCACCCCCACATGGCCCACCGACAGGCACCTGAAGCACCTGGCCGGTCGGGCCTGCAGGAGCCTTGCCTGCGCCCTCAGGAAGCCTCCTACCAGGAGGCTCCTCCCGTCCGTGTGCTCTTGCACCAGACGCCCGGGATCTCGAGGGCCTTGAGGTCCATGTTGGCCTTTACTCTGGCCAACACCTTGGCATACCCCATGCCTCTCGACGCTGCCTCCGCCGTAAAAGTGACGACGACGGCCGTCGTTCGAGGGGCACGGAGCTTCCCCGGCGCTGCCTTCGCGGCGGCCGCGGCCCTCCTGGCCTTTTTGGCGGCGTTCTTGGCGGCCTTTCGCCTCTTTTTACTGGCTCCAGCCACCTCCCAGCCCCCTTCCAGTGGGGTGGAGGTAGTCGGAGCCGCGGTTGGGGCTGGGGCCTGGGCTGGGGATGTCTTCCCCTTGCCCTTCCCCTTACCCTCAGTGGGAGGGGGCCGAGGAGCCAGTTCCGGCAAGGGCGCTCCCGCAGCCGGGCAGGTGGGGCCCTTCCGGGCTGCAGCCGCGAAGCCGGCCACCGGTGGCGCTACAAGGCGGACGGCGGATGGAGTCCACTAAGGCCTCCAACCGACTCGTCATCCGCTCCTCCATCGCACGAGTTACGACGAGCTACCCAGGGCTCCTCTGGTGGTGATTGGGCCGGCCGCCGCAACGATCGCGTCGGCTACTCCGCCTGCGATGACTTCGCCGGCTGCACCGTCTGCGTCGACCGCGTCGATCGCGTCACCCGCGCCGGCGGCTCCGGTTGCGCCAATTGCGCTGGCTGTGCCGGCTGGGCGGAGCTCGCCACCACCCTCTTCAGCTCCTCCAGAGCTGCAGCTAGCCGAGCCGTCTCTCGGGGACTCGGCCAGCTGTGCCGCGAGAGCCTCGTTTTCGGAGGCGATGCCGAACACAATGTTCAGCATCTCCTCCTGCTGAGGGTCCGGGGACCCCTGAGACGACGCAGCCACCTTCTGGAGTCTCTACAAAAGTGACCGCGTCCTCCCGCATGGCTCCGCCACCGACACCGCTGAGGTGGAAGGCCTCGGCGGTGACATTCCCGCGGCCCTTCCAAGAGGCGAGGGGGCTCGGGTGGATTGTCCGGCCCTCACGCTACCACGCGCCCCTCGGCGGCCAGCAGCCACCTTGGACGCCGGCTTCGCCTCGTCGCTGCTGGAGGAGGAGGTCGTCCCAGTGAGGGTAAAGTCCTCATCCCATCATCTATTCCCCCCATTACTCCTTCTAAGAGAACAATTCTGTCCGTGATTGAATCAGTGGCAAATGCATCCGCCATCTTGAATTTCGAACCAAGTGTGAAACTATAAAAATACAACAGGATACTGGCAATAATACTGTACAATAAAATATTTGATATTACAATTTTCGTAGAACAAACTATCTTTTCAAAGTCGGCTCTACCCAAAAATAAAAAGTTGGACTATTTCTCGGTGCTGCCAGTTAGAAGAGATAAAAATAGTCAAATGTCATTAAAGAGGATCCAAACTATCCTGCCATATGAAATTTGATTTAAAAATAACGTTAATTCCATGTTTCAGGTTTTTCGGGAAAATCTCGTAAATTTCCCGAAAAATCGGGTAAATGTTTCAATCTGGCGACACATCTTAAAGACCCACACGACCGACCCATACAACTCAAAATGCTCCGGTGTTGCCAACTGTCTCAAAAATAGATTTAATTTTCATAGAAATTTCATCGTTTTACAAAATGACTCTCTGAGCGTCCGCCATCTTGTTTTTATTTATGACATATGTTTTTCTAAATACTCAAGGATACTGGCAATACTACAAAATAAAAAGTAAATCGAAATTGCAACATACATAAAACAAACTTTTTTCTGTAGTAGGGTCTGAAAATTGCTAAATTTCAAATAAAAAAATCGATCCACCATCTTGGATTTTTCGACTTTTTTTTCAAAAATTCAAAATCAGAAGCCTTGATTTACTCAAAAATGACACCCATGTTGCCATGTCATCAAAGATGGCGGAGAAACGACCACCATGTTGGCCGCCATCTTGAATTTTTTGACATTTTGGATTTTTCCCATAGTCACCTCAGCTCTCTCTACATTTTTCCCATATATCATCCATATCCCCCATTAGTCCCTCTAGGAGAACAATTGTGTCAGTGAGTGAGTGAACGGTAATCCAGCTATGTGGGTAGATGTGAATGGCTTAGTTTGCATAGCTATAAATACGATGAATCGGATGAATAAAGGATCATTTGGCATGTCAACCTGTGTCTCATTCCTCCTCCCTCGTCAACACACTTTACATTGCGCAGCCGGAAAATCCTTGGAAGAAGAGCTGAGAAACTAGAAAAATCAAAATAACAAGAAGTGTTCTACAAAGTGTCAAGAAAAACAAAAAAAACGAAAAATGGAATCTTTGCTGCAACCGCCGTCGACATTTTGTTTTGAAAAAGATTTACACAATGTGACGTCTAGAAATTTAAGCGATCAATGGTTGAAGTGGAAAAAATCGTTTCTACTGTATTTCAAAGCATGTCAATTAAACACAAAAGACAAAGAGGTGCAGGTGACCATTCTGCTGCATAGTACTGAACAAATTTGAAAAATATTTTACGTCGAAGAAAAATCTGACTGTTCGTCACAGATTTTTTACAAGAAATCAACAGGAACAAGAGTCTATTGAACAGTATGTATTTGAATTGAACAAGTTGGCGATGCTTTGTGAGTTCAAGGAGTTAAAAGATGACCTGGTGAAAGATAGGCTCATCTGTGGGATAAGAGAGGATGCTTTGAGGGCACGGTTGTTGCGTGAATACGATTTATCGCTAAGAAAAGCTTTGGATATTTGCAACGCCGCAGAAATATCGCAGATGCAGGCAGGTACACTCAATGTAGAAAAATATCGAGGATGTGTTGACGAGGTGAGTGAGCGAGTTGAAGATGGAGGCGCCGAGGTACACACGCACTGGATAAAGCAGAAACAAAATAATAGGGCGTGTAGAGTATGTCACTGCCGTCCGCCAGTACAAGACAAACAGCGCTTGACTATTGAACAAGATGCACGAACCACACACTCAGAAAAACAGTCGCGGCGCGATGTGCGCGCTGTCGGTTTATCAACACCACATAATAGCTCCAACCAGCGGAGACGCGTGCCGGAGAATGTGAGATGCAATTTTTGTGGAAGCCATCATGAAAAATACAAGTGTCATATGGTCAGCGATGCGTAAAATGCAAGAAAATGAATCATTTTGCGAGAATGTGTCGCGTCTACGCCGTCCGGGATACCTCCGTCGATCAGGTACGTGCAAATGTAAACACGGTCGCGTGTGATGATTGGTGTGTTAATTTATATATAGACAAGATTAGCATTCGATTCAAGCTAGACACTGGAGCCGATGTAAATGTATTGCCGTGTAGGTACTTATCGCAGGTAAATTAAAAAGTTAAAGGAGAATGTAAAGGAATGTGATCTTTTACCGACGACTGTTAAATTAATGAGCTACTCGGGCGGTGCCATAAAAGTTTTAGGAAAGTGTAGGTTAAAATGTATGTATAAAGATAGGTAGACAGTATATAATATTGTTCGTCATTGCCGACGTGACTTCGCCTCCCATTTTAAAATCAAGGTAAAAAATCATGTAAGGACATGAATTTAGTAAAACGAATTTTTACCGTGAGCCAGGAATGTGAATTGTTATTTGATAAATATGCCGATGTGTTTGAGGGAGTGGGATGCTTGCCACGTGAGTATAAAATAAGTCTCGCTAGTGACGCGCGACCCGTAGTACATGCACCGCGTAAGTTACCTATAAGCCTTACGAGATGACGTTAAGAAAAAAATAGATGAAATGTTGGAACAGGGTGTGATTGCGAGAGTGGAAGAGCCCACGGACTGGGTTAACAGTATGACGGTTGTGCGCAAGCAAAACGGTGATATTCGTATATGTTTAGACCCACGGGACTTGAATAAATATATTAGGCGGGAACATTTTAAATTACCTACTTTAGACGAAATTACTTCAAAATTGGCGGGGGCTAAATATTTCAGTACTCTAGATTGTAAGCATTCTTTTTGGCAATTGAAATTAGATAATGAATCGACTGACCTTTGCACTTTTAATACTTTTTTTGGCAGATACAAATTTTTAAGACTCCCGTTTGGAATTTCTTCGGCATCTGAGGTATTTCATAAACGTTTATATGAATATTTTGATGACATTGAAGGGGTCATATTATTCGTCGATGATTTATTGTGTTTCGGGGAAACGAAGGCCCAACATGATAGCCGCCTTCGCCAGGTGTTAGATAGATGCAGGCAGATTGATGTAAAACTCAACAAAGAAAAATGTAAAATAGGGTTGTCGGAAATTAAATATCTGGGTCATACAATAACTCAGTACGGTATTCGTCCGGATGATTCACATATACTGCCTATACAAAATATGCCAAAACTCGAGAATGTCAAGGATTTAATGCGATTTTTGGGCATGATTACTTATGTGGGTAGTTTTGTTTCCAACTTGTCTGAGCGAACTCATAAGCTAAGTGAACTCCTGAAGAAGGATATTGCATGGCACTGGACTGAAGTGCATGACAAGTGTTTCAATGATCTCCAAAAGTGTTTAACGAGTCCGCCGGTGTTGCGTTTCTATAGATTAGATGTACCCATCACGATATCAGTGGATGCCAGTAAGAATGGGTTGGGAGCTTGTTTAATGCAGGACGGAATGCCAGTGTGTTTTGCATCTAAATCGCTTACGAAAACAGAACAAAATTACGCTCAGATTGAGAAGGAATTGTATGCCTGTGTGTTTGCATGTGAAAAATTCTATACCCACATATATGGCAGAAGTGATGTTACGATTGAAACGGATCACAAACCGCTGATTAGTATAATAGCTAAACCTATAGTAGGCGCACCGGCGAGGCTACAGCGTAAGTTAATCAGGTTGCAACCTTATACTTTTAAGTTGATATATAAACCGGGTAAGTTTCTGTACATAGCGGACACACTATCACGCGCGGTGGCACCGAGTGCTGACAGTGATAGTGTTCCGCGGGATTATTTGGACGTTGAAGCGCAAGTATGTGCGGTAGTTTCGAGTAACAGCTTAACCGACACGCATTTCACAGAGTTACAAAAATATACAGTGATGGATGAGGAGATGCAGAAGCTGAAAAGCGTGATAAGAGATGGATGGCCTACTCATAAGTGTGATGTGGAAGATGTCGTAAGGGCATATTGGAGCGTGAAGGATGAGTTGACATTAGCGACTTCGCTACTGAATGTCGAAGTTTAAAATGTCGACGTATGTTAGTTCTAAAGTACAGGATCTCGATGTACGCCAGTTCGAAAGTTCACTGCAGCGAAGTATGCAAGGCCGACGTATGAAAATTTGATATAACAATATCACGAGACACACAACAATTAATTTTCTAGGTGGTTAAAAAAAAATCCGAGTCGGGGTACGTCGGCCTTGCATACTTCGCTGCAGTGAACTTTCGAACTGGCGTACATCGAGATCCTGTACTTTAGAACTAACATACGTCGACATTTTAAACTTCGACATTCAGTAGCGGAGTGGACATTAGCATATGATTTAATATGGAAGGGTACCAAAATAGTAATACCTAAAATAATGCGATCTGATATGTTAAAAAAAGTACATATAGGACATTTAGGTGTAGAAAAAACTAAATTAAGAGCCCGAGAAATAATGTTTTGGCCTAGCATGAACTCACAGATACAGGATATGATTTCCCACTGTCAGGCGTGCTTAACTTATAAAATAAAAATAAAAATAAATAATCTACGACATTCTACACAGCGCTGTCTAGACCCAAAGTAAGCATAGTTTAACTATGCTTGTGTTATGGGTTCCAGCTTGCGGATAAACATACTTAGATACTTTTTTTTTTGTAAATACATACATATTATACATAGAAACACCCAGACCAGTGCAAATAGACATATTCATGCATACAAATATTTGCATTGAGCGGGAATCGAACCCGCGCCCCCTGTCGTAGCAGTCGAGTGCACTACCGCTACGCCACAGAGAAAGGAAAACAGTAAACAACCACTGATCTCCCACGAAGTCCCGTCAAGGGCGTGGGCGAAGATAGGGGCGGGCAGATCTGTTTCACTTTAATAACAAAACTTATCTTTTGATAGTGGATTATTTCAGTAAATTTGTCGAAATAGAGGAAATAAGGAACTTAACGTCTCAAAATGTTATAAATAAAATGAAAAAGGTTTTTAGTCGTCAAGGTATTCCAGAGTTGATTTTTACAGATAATGGCCCTGAATTTTCATCAAAATATTTCAAACAATTTAGTCGAGAATGGAAATTTGAACATAAGACTTCTTCTCCGCGGTACCCTCAAAGTAACGGACAAGCGGAAAGAACTGTTCAAACAATAAAATCGATATTTAGAAAGACATTGTATGATGAGTCGGACTTCAGGTTAGCATTGTTGGAATATTTAAACACTCCCATAAGTGACAAACTACCATCTCCTTCGGAATTATTAAACAATAGAAAATTACGCAGTATACTTCCCTGTTCACCAAAGTTGCTTGAACATAAACAATACAATAGGATAGATGTGCAGAATGAATTACGTAAAAGGCAGGTTATTCAGAAAAAATACTTTGACCGTAAACCGTACCGTATACGTATTGGCAATAAAGTTAAAATTCGCATGGGAAGGAACTGGGTGAATGGCATCGTAACAGGTATATATGAGCCAAGGTCATATTTTATAAAACTAATAAACTCGGGTATAACAGTTCGTCGCAATCGTAGGCAGATTATTCTCGACAGCTGTTTGCGTCGCGATACCTACAACGATAGCCTATATTATGAGTATGACGATGACGCGCCCGGCACCACCTGCAGTGCCGCGGTCGCGGCCGGTTCCAGTGCTAACAGTTTATGTCCCGGCTCCAGTGACATGCGTGTAGGGCAACCGCGAGTACAATCTGGCAATCATACTAATGCTTATGTCTCTCGATATGGCAGGATAGTGAGAGCACCTGATCGATGGGGATACTCCTGATGAGCTGCAAATTGTGATTTGTGTTCAAGCTGGTGTGTTCGCGTTGAAACGATTTGTGAATCTGCATGTTAACGTAATGTAAGGTTAAGAATTGTATTTTATAAAGTGATTGAATAAAGATATAAATATTAGGTTGGAAAGTGGATAGAAAGTGATTTATTGTGGGTACCTACTTGTCAAATTAATAATTGTGATTACCAAAGTTGTGAATAGAGGTGTATTGTTTAAAATTTAACTGTTTTGAATTTAAAATAAACAACGGGTCATAATGAGCTAACTTTTATAAGTGAATCAGGGAAATGTTATGTGCAAGTAGGAAAATAACAAACACCATAAATCCACAAATATGTATATTATGTACTTACCTAAAATGTTGTATTGTCTTGATTACCTACTGTATTGCATTAAATTTGAAATACTCGACCAGATAATAACATGACTTTTGCTTATTGTGACTTTAAATTGTTTTTGACTAAGGTGGTAATTGGTATGTGTAAGTTGCGAGTAAATTACTACTTGGATTTATTGAAATGTATTAGGTTCCTACTTAAATAATAAGAATATAAAGTACATACAGTTCTTAAGAATTGTATAAGTGAAAATGAAAATTATGAATTGTTTATAAATACAAAATTCCCTGTGGACATAAGTGTTGAGAAATCAGTTTGTTGTTTAAGAATTCCAATCGTTAAGTACCTACCTATTCAGATTGCTATGTACTCATTCAAATTTTAAATTGTAAATTGAATGTGATTGACTGAATTAGTTAAATTTTGATGACTAAATTATTCAAATTATAATTTACTGGCTATTTAATTTATTGATATGGATATTGACTAAAATTTTGTATGAAATTATTTATTAAAATTGAACTTCGTTGACTGGGCTTATTGCATAGTGCCTACATATATTTTTTTTATGGGGACAGTGGGGTTAACCAAAATGTGTGTAGGTATTTCTTTCATGTTTTATTTATCACTTATGTGTCGCATTAACATAATTTAAGGGGCAATTATACTTTGTTAAAAAGGGGGTTGTGGGTAGATGTGAATGGCTTAGTTTGCATAGCTATAAATACGATGAATCGGATGAATAAAGGATCATTTGGCATGTCAACCTGTGTCTCATTCCTCCTCCCTCGTCAACACACTTTACAAGCTATATATAATACGAGCAGCTTAAAAAGAAACCATAAATCAAAGTCTTGCATAGTTCAAAACTTGTTGTCTATTCAATATTCGCAGTATATTTCGCAGATATGTTTCATCGAGTAGACCTTTGGATCCTGATCATCTTTTGCGAAGAAACTACTCTTCTATCTTTTATACTCTCCGAGATAGGCACCGACGATATTTGTATGGCGGCCATCTTTTTTTCTCCATTTTGAATTTTTTTTCAGCTCACTGCCAATTGGATGGGGTTCCAAGTATTTTTTATTTGAGCAGCCCTCACCTATGTTTAATACCCTGGCCGTGCTCCTCACCCATCTTCCAAACCCTCGATCATCATCTATCTACATGTTTCTGACTAAGAGTTCTTCCACAAAAACATTTTAAAAAGAAACCATAAATCAAAGTCTTGCATAGTTCCCAACTTGCAGTCTCTTCAATATTCTTCATATATTTTGTATGGAAATAGTAGATTGTATAACAAGGGAGCAAAATAGTATTTTTACGGCTAGGGCGCACTTTGAACCACGAGTCTAGCGAAGGTTTCTAGAATAGAACCCCGAGCTTTAGCGAGGGGTTCTAACGTAGAAACCTGAGCACAGCGAGGGGTTCAAAGTATATCGCCCGAGGGAAAAATAATTTGCTCCTCGAGTTATATACTCTACTTTTCATCCCCTTTCTATGAGAAAATAAATAAGAGACTGTGTTATGGAATAATGAATAAATTTAATTAAACAAAGACGTGAATATACGTATAAAAACAATTACAAATTTATATTTATATTTGATACGCTAGCGCAATTTTGAAAATTTATTGTCACTGTTTTATTTGGGATCGATATTGTTGTCGATTCATTTACATTTTGAGTATTTGTTATCTTAGTATCTGACTGGTGCTCAAGAAAAGGTACAGAATCCTTTGATGTAGAAGGACGTGGCGACAATGGTATAGGTGAATTATCTTTAGGTCTTAATTTAATATTTTCTACAACGCGGGTGCTAGTTTTTTCTTTATTTTGAATTGAGTCTTCTATGTAACCTTCAGCTACAGAGCTGGACTTCCATCCTCCATGCCGCTTTAAAACAGTGAGATCCGCTCCAGAATCTGCCAAAAGTGTAGCAGACGTTCGGCGAAAACAATGATCAGTGTATGACTTGCAATCGGGCAACTTCAAGTATGCAGCGATTTCTAAGGGCATTAAAGACATTCTATTTTTTCCCATTACTTGTTTAAAACACTTTCCACTTTGATATCTAATAAAAAATCTATTTGATGTTGTTTGAGAAGGACGTAAGCTCTGATATTGTTCAACTATTCGTTTATACTGGCCACGAATAACGAATGACCGATCAATTTTTGTTTTAGTATCAGTTAAATTGACTAAAAGTAATTCATCTGAATGTTTTTTGATATCATCAATTGTTAGTTTTATAAGTTCGTTACTACGACATGCTCCATGTATGCCAAATATTAAAGCCACCTGTAACAAAACAGAAAGGAAATCAGACAAGTAGGTACAATACGTACACGTTTTAAAACACTGTTTATAGATTACAATGAAAAAACTAAATGATACATACTTTTGTTGCGAGAAATTCCTTATCAGGCGCATCATTTAAAAAGGTCTCGACGTTTTGATGAGAAAATACTTTTGATTTATTTGGTTTGTGTCCTTCGGATAATCTCTTCCAGTAAGTTAGTAACTTTGAGTAATTATCAATTTTTATATTTTTGTTGCTATTTACAGTTGACTTAAGCATTGAGTATATACTCCATAAGGTAGAAGGTTGCTTAGTTTTGGCCAATTCTTGAAAATAGGCCAAGAATACATTTTCTGAAAACGTTTTCGCACCTTTTTTATTTTTCCATATAATGAAATTTTCAAAGGCCCTTAATTATTTCGCCCGGGATTTCGTAGGTAATAGGTTTTGTACAATGTTGTTTGCTTCTGAAGTTATTGCTTCAGGTGTTAACTCATTGTCACTGTCATAAGTTGACGTGGAACTCATATTTTATTGCAAAATAAGCAAATCAACTCAAATAAAATATGTACTTAATTACAAGAACAGAGAAGTATTCCGCGCGCTTTAGTTTTTTTTTTATTAGAACGGGTGCCCGCACCGAGCAGCCTCGTTGGCTGGCCATACCAGCCAGCAATTCATATAATTTGCGTTCGATTTTAAATCACCAAATTTAAATCACTTTTCCGCCCGCTAAAAAGCTCTGAAGAGAAAAGTGCTACTTTGCTCCCACTTATAGAGGAACAAAGTGACACTTTTCGAATAGAAGGGATGAAAAATAAATTCCGCCATCTTGATTTTTTTTTCTATTCATCGAGTAGACCTTTGGATCCTGATCATCTTTTGCGAAGAAACTACTCTTCCATCTTTTATACTCTCCTAGATGGACACCGACGAAATTTGTATGGCGGCCATTTTTTTTCACCATTTTGAATTTTTTTTCAGGTCACTGGCAATTGAATGACGTTTCGAGTGACATTTGCTCAAGCACCCCCAACCTATCTTCAATACCTTAAGCGTGCTCTTCACCCGTCTCCGAAATCCTCAATTATCAGCTCTCTCAATATTTTCCCTCCGAATTAATTTTTATCCTCTATACGAAACCATCAGTGAAAAAAAAAAATTTCATACAAAATTGTACAGGAGAGGTGATGAATGAATGAGTGAGTGAGTCAGTCAGTGAATCAGCACAAGCAGCTATATATATATATTAACTAGTATTTTGCGCGGTGCGCGAGCTGCAAGCAGCTCGAAGTGTTATGTGTAGCGCTCTATTTTGTTTATTTATTTCAAATAAAAAAATCGATCCACCATCTGGGATTTTTCAACTTTTTTTTTCAAAAATTCAAAATCAGAAGCCTCGATTTACCCAAAAATGACACCCATGTTGCCATGTCATCAAAGATGGCGGAGAAACGACCACCATGTTGGCCGCCATCTTGAATTTTTTGACATTTCGGATTTTTCCCATAGTCACCTCAGCTCTCTCTACATTTTTCCCATACATCATCCATATCCCTCAGTGAGTGAGTGAGTGGTAATCGAGCATAAATTCCGCCATCTTGAATTTTGTTTCTGTTCATTGAGTAGACCTTCAGGTCCTGATCATCTTTTGCTAAGAAACCACTCTTCTATCTTTTATACTCTCCGAGATAGACACCGACGAAATTTGTATGGCGGCCATCTTTTTTTCTCCATTTTGAATTTTTTTTCAGCTCACTGCCAATTGGATGAGGTTTCAAGTATTTTTTATTTGAGCAGCCCTCACCTATGTTTAATACCCTGGCCGTGCTCCTCACCCATCTTCCAAACCCTCGATCATCATCTATCTACATATTTCTGACTAAGAGTCCTTCCACAAAAACATTTTAAAAAGAAACCATAAATCAAAGTCTTATATAGTATGTACATACATTGAAAATAAACGGGCCGTATTGAGAACCACCTCTTTTTTGGAAGTCGGTTAAAAGCATATCAAAGTCTTGCACATTTGTCTCTTCAATATTCGCCTTATATTTTGTATGGAAAAATAAATTTCGCTATTTTGAATTTTTTTTCTATTCATCGAGTAGACCTCTAGGTCCTGATAATCTTTTGCCAAAAAACCTCTCTTCTATCTTCTATTATACTTTGTAAGATAGACGCTGTCGAAATTTGTATGGGCGCCATCTTGAATCTGCCATTTTGGTTATATTTTTAGCTCACTGGCAATTGGATGAGATTCTGAGTGGTTTTTATTTGAGCACCCCCTACCTCTCTTCAATACCTTGGCCGTGCTCTTCACCCGTCTCCAAAATCCTCAATCATCAGCTCCCTCCATATTTTTCCTCAGAATGAATTTTCGTCCTTTATACGAAAGCATCAGGGAAAAAAAAATACAGCAGAGGTGAACCGAAACACAATTTATCCATCTTTAATACTTTCTGAGAGAGACACCCATGACATTTGTGTTGACGCCATCTTGAATCCGACATTTTGGATTTATTTTCATCTCCCTGCCAATTGGATGCGGTTCCGAGTATTTTTAGTTTGAGCAGCCCTCACCTATCTTTAATACCCTGGCCATGCTCCTCACCATCTCCGAGAAATCAGGGCTCAGCGGTTCCTGCTCCGCCAGGAAATCATGGAATGTCTCCATGGAGGGTGCGACTTGAGCACCCAAGGTGGGGGGAATCCACCATTGCGGCGGTGAGACCGATCATGAAGGAGTGGTTGGAGAGGGACCATGGGGACCTCTCCTACCGGATGTGCCAGATGGTTACCGGACACGGGTGTTTCGGTAAGTATCTGTGGCGCATCCACCGGGAGACAACGCCGCAGTGCCAGCACTGCGAGGATCCTGGAGACGCCGGGATCTCGTTGCGGTTCTGGGCGTGGACGTTCTCTCGTTGGAGACCATGGTGAGGGCCGTGGTCTCCGACGGGAGCAAGTGGCACGCCGCCGCCTCTTTCTGCGAGCAGGTAATGCGCGTGAAAGAGACGGCGGAGAGGGAGCGGGAGAGAATCCTGCCCCCCGAGTTTCGAAGGTTCGGTGAGGACGCCGCAGACTCATCTACGCCCGGGACTACCGACCTCCATGATCGGGGCCTGAGGACGGCAGTTGACCGACTCGCCGTCCTTACAGAAGCAGGCCGTGGCGGAGGCGTGTCGTGTGTGCCCTCTACACACGCCTGCCAACTCACCGATGCGGGATAAAACCCGACCCCACCAGGCGAGGCCGCGGTGGCGCCCAAAGTCCGCCGGCAACCCTGGGGTTATCCTTTCGAGGGCTTACCCGGGGTGCCCGGCAACGGACACTTGGGGAGGACACCGTGCGGTTTTAGTCGAGACACAACATAACCACCCCCGCTGGCCAGCGGGGGGGGTATCCGAAGGGATTTCCGCACATAAAAAAAAAAAAAAAGCCCTCACCTATCTTTAATACCCTGGCCATGCTCCTCACCCATCTTCCAAACCCTCGATCATCATCTATCTCCATATTTCTGACAGAGTTCTTCCATAAAAACATTCTGAAAAGGAACCATATCAAAGTCTTGCATAGTTCCCAACTTGCAGTCTCTTCAATATTCTCCATATATTTTGTATGGAAAAATAACGTCCCCCATCTTGAATTTTGTTTCTGTTCATTGAGTAGACCTTCAGGTCCTGATCATCTTTTGCTAAGAAACCACTCTTCTATCTTTTATACTTTCCGAAATGGACACCGACGAAATTTGTATGGCGGCCATTTTTTTTCGCCATTTTGAATTTTTTTTTAGGTCACTGGCAATTGAGTGACGTTTCGAGTGACATTTGCTCAAGCACCCCCAACCTATCTTCAATACCTTAAGCGTGCAAATTTTTCATACAAAATTGTTCAGGAGAGGTGATCAATGAGTGAGTCAGTGAATCAGCACGAGCAGCTATATATATATTAATGTGCCGAATTTCATAACGCTAGGACAATTGGAAGTGGCCTAAAGGTTTTGATTACCGGTCAGTGAGTCAGTCAGTGCCAAAATTAGCTATATTCACAGGGTCATATTTCAGGATCTATGAAATTTGGCATACTGCTTTAGTACTAGTAAATGATTACGTAGGTACAATCTTATTTCGGTACTTGCAATAGGCATTGAGCTACAGGGGGTCAAAAGTGGGTCGAAATGGTTCGTGTAAATAGTGCACGGCATGCGCACGGCCTGTGGCTGGAACTTGGCCTAACACTACCGTGCGCTTAGATGTATAGATTAGAGTACAACAAGTTTCTCAGATTAACTAGGTCTGCAATTCATTCTGCTGTTGCAAAAATTGAGCGAAGCAATTTCACCAGAACTTTTTCTAAAGGTGACAATTCCTCAATGGCTAGTCCGATTTCCGTTATTCTTTTTTCGTCTCGTGTATATGAACAAGTTACTTAATTTTATACCAATCGCTTGAATGAGGCTTTGTTCATTGACAATTCAAATTCAAATCAATTTATTGTGAAAATGGGTTACCGATGTGATGTAGTCATAAGATATAAAGTATCTCCATTCTCCACCTCTAGGCATACAATATCATTTTAGTTTATGTGTAATATACTTATTTGACTAAATAAAATGTCAGAAAATCACTTTATATATATTGAACAAATTACACGTCAACGTTGGTTATAACTACCATTCAGGTCATAGGAAAATACATTATACAACACAATCAATCAAAGGTTGCCTCTGTCTTCTATAAACTCAGTCACACTGTAATAGGCTTTGTCCAACAGAAATAACTTCATGTCATGCTTAAATTCATCTAAAACGCTTATATCTATGATAGGTAGGTTATTGTATATCCGAGGCGCCATACAGATAACGCTATTATCCATTAACGCACTTTTATGTGGAGGACAACTAACTTTATGATTATTGTGCTTACTTTTATAGCGTACAAACAAAATATCTAAATTTACTCCAACAAATATTGCTATCTCATAAATATACAAACATGGCATAGTTAATATGTTCAGGCTCTTAAAGTGAGGCTTACAGCTGTTTGTTTTTTGGAGGTTGCACATTGCCCTTATACATCTTTTCTGAGACATTAACACTTGCTCTTTTTCAGTACAGATACCCCAGAAAATAATACCATATCTGAGTATCGATCCCACGTAACCATGATAAGCCGCCAGTATAGCCGGTTGGTTCAAATTCTTTGTCAGCATATAAAGCGCGTATGATTGTGAATTTAATTTTGAGCACAGGTTGCCTACATGTTTCTTCCAATTTAAATTTGTATATATAGTCAGACCTAAGAATTTGTTTGTTTCTACTTTATGGATTGTTTCACCTTCAAAATTAATATCAATATTTGTGTCAATTAAAGGAGTCCTATTTTTAAATGTGTCTTACTTAAATACATTTTTAAATTGTTTGATGTCAACCATTGTATTATGTCATTTAGAGTATTAAATGTGTCAGATTCAAGAACTGTCTTATCCTTACCCGTAAATATAACTGTGCTATCGTCAGCGAATAAAATTGTGGGATATAAATCTTAAGGCTTTCACGGCCGGCGTTGCATGTAGAATATACTGCTTCCGGGCTGTTTGGCCGTGGTCCATCGGAATCTTGAATTCCAGACGTTTCGTCGATCACTGCGTTCGACATCTTCAGTGGTACAGCTCGGGACGCCGTCGAGTGCGGAGAACCTTCCTCGGCGGCGAACTCCCTGCGACTGATGTAGCGGCCCGAGTCACTGGCGTATTTATAGGCGCAGTTGGAGGGGGGAAACAACGTGATCGGTCGTGATTGGTTGAGAGCTGCGCAAGCGATGCGCTCGATCCTGATTAGTCGAGGCTAAGCAAGGGGGTGTGGCCTCCCGATACCGAGGACGGTGGTGGCTTCGTCATGTTTGAATTGTGATGACGCACGGCTCTCAATGCTGGGTTCAAACCAATCTTTTTGGAGATGAAACCTTAGTTTTTTCTATTTTTACTTCGTTTACCTGCTGTTGAAGAGGTTTTAAGAACTGTTCTGCACAAATCTCCATTTGACATACTCAAAAGAATTCCTTTGAGTAACAACACTGTACAAAGACGTATTGATTAAATGAGCTCTGATGTAGAAAGTTTCTTGTGTGATTATCTACAAACGACTCATTTTTCTATTCAACTGGACGAGTCAACTTTACCTGGCAATGAAGCATGTTCGATTTGTATTAGGCGAAGTAATGCATGAAGAGCTACTATTCGCGAAAACTTTAAAGACGGACACCAAAGGTGAATCAATATTTAATGTTTTGAGTGATTTTTTTAAAGAAAAATCGATTCCATTCACAAACGTTATTTCGGTGGCAACAGATGGAGATCCTGCCATGGTCGGGCGATATCGTGGGTTTATAAGTCATCTCAAAAGAATTATACCAGAGGTAATTGCAATTCACTGTGTTATCCACTAATGCTGTTAACAAAATAAGAAGCGATGCATTGAATACGCGTTTATTTATTTTGTACGCTGGAGGCAGCAGAGTATTAAGGCCATGATTTATATTTTGTAAGAACTTTTATACAATATTCTGACAAATAAATGAATTTATTATTATCTCTTTATTCACTTTAAAATTACTTATAAATTACATTTTTAAATACTTATAAAAAAAAAAATATTGTTATTATTATGAAAATGATAAAGACTTCCAACGATTGCTGTTACATACCGAAGTACGCTGGTTGTCGAAAGGTGCATGTTTATCAAGATTTTATTTACTTTTTGACTCAGTTATAGAGTTTCTGGAAAGTAAAGAGTTAAAAAAAAACTCGCAGATATCGCGTATTTGACAGATTTATTCAAAAAATTTAATGACCTCAACTTACAATTACAAGGGGATAGCCTCAATTTAATAAAAACAAGTGTAATTTCAGCTTTTCTTGGTAAATTAAAATTTATGAAGGAAAATATTGGTCGGAGCGAATTTTCACAGTTTTCAAACTTGTCGCAGGCAGAATGCCTTGAATAATGATTTTAAAATCAGATTTGAAGATATTCTGTCAATGGAAATACCACCATGGATCATAAATCCATTTGAAGAAATGGAAGTGGAGTATGTGATATTACAAGAGGAGAGCTACTGGAGCTCAGCACTAATGAGGAGCTGAAAGTGACATTTAAAAGAGGGTATCAAAAATTTTGGCTGCAGGCAGAAATACCCGAAAAATATCCTGGACTGTGGGAATTGTGCAAAAGCTTCTGATAGCGTTACCATCCTCATATCTGGTCGAAAAAAGTTTTAGTGCCGTTACAAACTTATTAACCAAAAAAAGAAGCAGATTGAATATCACAGAACGGGGGGATTTGCTGTTATTCCTTACAAAACTCAAGCCAAATATTGATAATTTGCTGTCAATCCATCAAGTAGTAGTCCCCTCATTAAAATTATATGTTTTTGTAATTACCATGGTAGAAATTACATTATGTTGTAAGTGTTTAATTTTGATTATATTACGACTATTACAACAATAATAATTAATAGCGTAATCATTTATAAGTATATAAATTTATAAATAAATGCCTACAACACAAGGAAATATACTATATTTCTTATTACCACTCCGAATGGGACGTTTTCTAAATAAAATTTGTGAGAATTGATTGGTTCTGGTGCTGTGAGTAGTAAGGTTTACGTAGTAACTATTTAGTAATCTGTGGTAAGGTGCCGTAATAATATTCCCGTTCCCGACCAACTTAGCTTTTTTGACATCCACTAACAGCACAATCAATTAAAATTTAATTAAAAAATTGTTTAGTCGACTTTATTATCTAATAATTAACCCTATCAAGCAATCAATTGTAACGTTTTTTTTTTCGAAAACTGTTAATTCGTCGTTATAACTCAGCCACAACGCAAGTTTCCATAGATAGGTCTAGTCTTCACTTTTTTTTCGTGATTTAGAAATTGGTAGTAATGTAGCTGCAGGAGGTCAGGGCTGTAGCTAGAGTCGAATTTAAGGTAGGGCAACATAGGTTACAGGTAGGGCAAAAGTAAAAAAAAATAGGTACCTTTTACATAGGGATGAGGACTTTTTAAGGTACGGCATTGTGATTTTAAGGTAGGGCCTGAGGGTAGGGCATTGCACTCCCCCCTTTTTTATCTTTATTTTTACGTGCGGAAATCCCTTCGGATACCCAACCGCCGGCTAGCGGGGGCGGTTATGTCATGCATCGACTAAAACCGCACGGTGTCCTGCCTAAGTGTCCATTGCAGGGCACCCCGGGTAAGCCCTCGTAAGGATAACCCCAGGGTTACCAGCACCCCCCCCCCCTAGCTACGGTCTTGCAGGGGGTCCACTGAATCCAGCAAAATTTTGATAGTGGTCTATGAAACAAAATAGTTTGGGAATCTCTGGTCTATAAGCTAAGAAATCAGATTTTAATGATGTTTTCCAGTGATTATTCCGCCGTGATACTTTTGAGTTTTTATTTTCCTAGCCTATGTCCTTCCCATCAGTAACATCTTTGCTTGTGTGAAATTTCATTAGAATCGGTTCAGGCGTTTGGGAGATGGTCAAATGAAATAGACAATGATGGTCAAATGAGTCGTCTAAAAGAGAGCTTCACTCTTTGAGAGCTTCGCTCAATGAAAACCAACCTTATTTGTTGACACTAGGGTATATTGAAGTTTTTTTTTTCTTTTTATTTAATGTAGCTTCTGTCGTAATTGACATGTCTTTTGTTTGGAATACATTTGAAAGGCTGTATGTATTGGAGCCGATTCTCCTGTTACAGTAAACGGCGTTTTGGTTGGCAAATCGGAGCACATGCAGAGAGAAAGGCTAAGATTACCTATATTATGCGTAGAATTCATAGTTTGGAATGAAAAAAAAACTTTAAACCGAAGTAAGTTTAAGTTGCATATCGCAGTTTTTGAAAACGAAAGTTTTCAATCAGTGAGTCCTACCCGTAATGACCTACGGAGCTGAGACGTGGACACTCACGGTAGGGCTGGTACACCAGTTCAAAGTCGCTCAGCGAGCTATGGAAAGAGCTATGCTCGGAGTTTCTCTGAAGAATAGGATTTGTAACGAATACATCCGACAGAGAACCAAGGTTATCGACATAGCTCAAAGAATTAGCAAGCTGAAGTGGCAGTGGGCCGGCCATATCTCGCGAAGAACCGACAACCGCTGGGGTAAACGTGTTCTTGAGTGGAGAACGCGACTCGGCAAACGTAGTGCAGGACGCCCTCCGGCCAGGTTGGATGACGATCAGCGAAAGACTGCGGGCAGATGCTGGATGCGGCAAGCTGAAGACAGGGCGCTATGGCGCTCATTGGGGGAGATCTATGTCCAGCAGTGGACTAGGTTGATGATGATAAGTTTAAGTTTTTTGTTGGATGCGGCAAGCTGAAGACAGGGCGCTATGGCGCTCATTAGGGGAGACCTATGTCCAGCAGTGGACTAGCATAGGTTGATGATGATGATGATGATGAAGTATTTTCTTGTTCTTTTAAGGAAGGCTTTTAACCGAAGAATTAAAACCGAAGGAAGTTGATCTTAGCCGGACTCTATCTCTTCTTCTCGACGTCCCAACTTAAACGTCGGGACCTGTAAGTACAAAATTGTCTATACTAGACTACCTTTTTAAAATCTCAATTAAATCCGGTGGCAAATAGAACAAAATTACGGAATACGGAAACGGAATATAGTTATTTTAGTTTAGTGAGATGAGCAATAGAATTGCCGCCATTGTGTGAATGCAATAGGAAATGAAAGATTTGTTTTATAGTTTATTTAGTTTTACAATTTTGAATGTCAAGGTGACTGTATTCATCATCAGCTTTTGAAACCTTATCGCATTACTTACTTTTGACGCTCTGTGGCATCACCTACTTTTGACGCTTTGTAGCATCACCTACTTGTGACATTCTGTAGCATCACCTACTTTTGACACCTAGATATGATCATCAACTTTTGACGCTGAATGTACCCAACGTAAATAGGATTAGACCCGAGACGGCGTGCGGTTTTAGGTACATGGTGGGGCTTACGTCCAATGCGAATAACTTGTGTTGAGAGTGAGAGTATATAATAAAATAAAGAAATACATAAACTTATACACATCACAATATTATAAGTGCAAAAAAGAGTACTAACAGACTGGTTAAAATCAATCACTTACCTTGAAACAGAAAGACTCCTGGAGTGTATTAAATAGTAACCCTTAGAGCGGGGGCACACGATGCGTTGCGGCCGCGGTGCGGTGCCGGAGCGGTGTCGCTGCGTCGTTTTACATAGAAATATCTGTGGCATGTCACACGATGCGCTGCGGTGCCGCACCGGATTTGCAACCACCGAGACGAGGCGGGGAGGGGTGAATGCATTGCGACGTCGGAGTGGCACCGCTCAGTTGTTTATGCGTCACAAGGAAGGGACACGCCCGCTCGTTTCGTTTTTTTTTCTCAGCGTTTGTTTATTGTAACATTAGTCCAAGAAAGGGAAAAGCTTCTACGTCGCGGTGGCGTAACGGCAGAGCCAACAACAGACGTTTTTTACGATCCATTTTTATTAACAGACAGACTGTCCAACGCTGTCGGGGCGCCAGAGGCGCTGCTGCGACATAACAACGTTGCGGCGGCGGAGCCGCATCGCTCGTGTGCTCGCCGATGCGGCGAAATTTTTACGGTGCGGCGCCGCAACGCTTCGTGTGCCCCCGCTCTTACTTCTAACACGCAGGAATCCCCGCCCCCCCCCCCCCCCTCACACACACATCCCCCAACACTCACACGCACACACACGCACAAACACACACACACACTACACAAATCACATACATAGGTATAATATTTTTTGTGTTTAATTTTGTTTGATTTTGATAATCATTTTAATTCTGATTTGGATTTTTAATTGATTTAGATTTATTTTTTATTATTTCGACCTGCCATATTATGAGAGCACTTTAGAAGTTGGTTAAATTCACAGATTAAATAATAAACATATACTACCCGTGCGCTATAAATTGAGACCTGCGCTCTGTTGGAACGTGTATATGCCCCTCTAAATGTACTGTTGGCAACATTGACATGTCTGTCACTTCGATTGACTTTCCTCTCTCTGTGGTTTGCTCTCGCCGCACGAACCATTGTATTATTTGTAAGTTATAATAATCGTAATGCATCCTTTAATTAGACAACTGTAAACGCCCTTATATTTTGGTAAATATACAGCAGAGTGTTTATGTGACATTTCATGGTTTTATTTTGCCGACCGACATCGTGTGCCCTAACCTCACCACTGCGTACTAATATCTGCGGTGGAAGGCATCCTCTGGAAGCAACTTCTACAGGTAATTGGCCCAGATTGGCGCTAGATAACTATTATGCCAGCCGAACAGAATCGTGAGGGAGGTGTTGTCGGCGGTTTGCAGATGTTTCAACTCGAAAAACTCGAAGGCGTGTCGAATTATTTGCAATGGAAATTTTGCATGAAAAACTTGTTGACGCTAGAGGGACTTTGGGCGTGTGTCATCACCAGCCCTGCAGATGGTGCAGACACAAGTAAGGATGAACGAGCATTTGCACGGATATGCCTGTCTATTAAACCATGCTGCTACCAATATGTACACAATATCACAACGGCTAAAGAAGCTTGGGATAAGCTTGCAACTGTTTTTGAAGACAAGGGCTTCTATCGTCGTGTTCTTCTGCTTCGTAAGTTGCATAGCACTACCTTCAACCAGTTTTCAACCATGTCAGATTACATCGAGTCCATTATGACTGTCTCACAACAGTTAGTTGATATCGGACGGAAAGTTGAGGACAAAGAAATTGCTGAACTGTTGCTTAGTGGATTACCCGAGGAATATGATAATGTTGTATCTACTCTGGAGACAGCAAACATTACTTCAACGCTCACAAGCGAGCTCGTGCGTACTAGATTACTACAGGAGGAGTTCCGAAGGAATTCTAATAAGACTGAAAATCTCAACCAGGCTTTCGTTTCTAAAGAAAGAAAACAAGTCATATGTCATCACTGCAAGAAACCTGGTCATATCAAGTCAAAATGTTATAAATTGAAGAGGGAGAAGAAGAAGCAGGACGCCACCACGTTCTCCGCTTCAGCCTATCTTGCAGCACAAGAATTCCAGTTCATAGTAGACTCCGGTTGTACGGCACATATGTGTAATGATAAGAGAATGTTTGTCAAATTGAAAGAATGCTCAAATAAGAGCAGTGTAACAGTTGCAAATAGTCAAAAACTAGATTGCCTAGGATATGGTGACATAAGTTTAGAAACAAATAACAATTCGGTAAGAGTAATTAAAAATGTACTATATGTTCCTCAGTTATCCTGTAATCTTTTGTCTGTAAGTTGTTTGGTTGAAAAAGGTTTCGTTGTGTGCTTTAGTAGGGATGGATGCAAGATTTATGATTCAGACTGTAGAATTTCTGGCAAACCAACATGTGAGGCTTCTATGTACAAAGGTATGTATAGGTTATGTGCAAAGTGTACGTCTGTGAAGTCTTTGCCATTTGAGGACTCTTTGCTTCTGTGTGATAGACAGAAGACACCGAGTGCTCTGGTTGCTGCCTCATCTGTGCCACTAGATATTTGGCACAAAAGGTTAGGTCACCTGAATTTCAGAAGTATGTGTGCTCTTAGGGGTGGTGGTGCTTATGGTGTTCTGTTTCAGGCCGATAATACAGCTCTTGGTGAGTGTGTTCCCTGCCTGGAAGGAAAGATGCCAGCGAAGCCGTATCCAGTCGGCCAGGCGTCACGCGCTTCACGACCATTGGAGCTCATACATTCTGATGTGTGCGGACCTATGCAGGAGTGCAGCTTTGCAGGGGCAAAGTACTTTGTTACGTTTACTGATGACTACACCAGAAGGACCTTTGGGTATTTGATTAGAAGCAAGTCTGAGGTAATGTCTAAATTTATTATTTTTAAAAATTTAGTTGAAAAGCAATTGGGTATGCCTATAAAGAAGTTTCGGTCTGATAATGGCGGTGAATACTGTAGTGCGAAGTTCTCTGCATATTTAGAGAGGGAGGGGATAATTCATCAAACCAGTGTAGCATACTGTCCACAGCAAAATGGTGTTTCAGAGCGGTTAAATAGGACTATTATTGAGAAAGCTAGGTGCATGATGCGGGGTGCAGGACTCTGTGAGCGGTATTGGGGAGAGGCTATCATGGCTGCTATGTACCTAAAGAATAGGTGCCCTTCATCAGCTCTTTCAGGTCAAACCCCGGAGACATTGTGGACTGGGTCCCGGCCAGACCTCAGTCACCTTCGTGTCTATGGATGCATTGCCTATGCTTTGGTACCAGAACAAAAACGTCGAAAACTTGATGCTAAAAGTAAACCGTATGTGTTTGTGGGGTATAGTGAGACGACTAATGGCTATAGGTTGATGGATCCCCTGAATCCCTGTAAAGTGCTTATTGCTAGAAATGTGGCATTTCTGGAGAATCGATTTTATTCTAAAGAGAGAGAAACCAACTGTGATAATAGTTTTAATAATGAATTTATTTCTTATAATTTTGATAATAATGACTATATGAATAATTTAAATGAAAGTAAAATTAATTCTAATGGTGAAATAAATTCTAATAATGAAATAATTTTAAATGAAACTGACATTTTACTGAATTCTAGTCCTAGTAGTAGTTTACTGAATTCTAGTAATGATTTGAGTCACAATGAGAATCAAGATGGAAATAACTCTTCTATTTTTACAGATGCGACTGATGAGTTGGGCGACGACGGCAAGGGTGAGCTCGAGGCGACCTCTGCTACTCCGCCAACGGTTGACGCGCACCATGAGTGTGTAACGTCACCGTGTGACGACGTGTCAGCTGGAGGGGAAGGTATTTCCGTGCCGCCTGTCACTGCTCCCCAGCGGCCAGTTCGTGCTACTCGCTCAAAGTTGCCATCGAGGTATAGTGATTATGATCTAGATTATTCAATGTTGGTGGATGCGACATCCCCATTTGAAGAACCTCAAACATATGAGGAAGCTACCACATGCTCTGAGAGTCATGAATGGCAGGCTGCTATGCAGGAAGAATTCGATTCTCTCCTAACAAATAAAGTTTGGCGATTGGTGGATCGTCCAAAGGATAAACATATTATAAAATGTAAGTGGGTCTTTAAAAAGAAACATGATTCATCTGGTCATTTCGATAGATTTAAGGCTAGGTTGGTTGCCAGAGGTTTTACACAAACAAAAGGTGTAAATTACAACGAAACTTTTTCGCCAGTGGTTAGGCATTCCACTTTGCGAATTTTGTTTACCCTAGCTAATGAATTGAATTTAAATATAGATCACATTGATGTTAATACAGCATTTTTAAATGGAGACTTAGAGGAAACAATATTAATGGAGCAGCCTCCAGGTTTTTTGTAACGATAAGAACAAGGTTTGTTTATTGTTGAAAGGAATTTATGGCCTTAAACAGGCCAGTAGAATATGGAACCATAGAGTCCATACTTTATTGTCAGAAAATTCTTATATTCAGAGCAAATGTGAGCCCTGCGTCTATATAAAGAAAAATAAAGATAATATAGTAGTGGTAGCACTCTATGTTGATGACTTTTATGTATTCTTTTCTAATAATAATGAATTATTGCCTTTGTTAGAACGTAATTTTAGTGTTAAGAATTTAGGTGAACTAAAAAGTTGTTTGGGCATGAGAGTTACTCGTGATAATGCAAAGGGAATTTTAAAATTAGATCAAGCAGAGTATATTAGAAAGTTACTTATCCGTTTTGGCATGGAGAATTGTAAACCAGTCTTAACTCCCATGCCAGTAAATTGTAAATTAGTAAAATCTGAATCGGGTTCATTGTGTGATGAAAAATATCACTACAGGCAATTGTTAGGATGTCTTATGTATCTATCAGTATGTACAAGGCCTGACATTACATTCGCCTGTAGTCAGCTTAGTCAGTTTAATAACAGTTTTGAAATGAGCCATTGGCAGGCAGCTAAAAGAATATTGCGTTATTTGGCAGGAACAATTGACTATTCTTTATGTTTTTATAAAGGTGGTAAATTGGATTTATTTGCATTTACTGACGCAGATTGGGCCAATGATCCCATTGATAGAAAATCATATACGGGGTTTGTTATTAAACTTGGGCATAATACCATAAACTGGGAATCTCGCAAGCAAAGGTGTGTTGCTTTATCTAGCACTGAATCCGAATATATAGCGATAAGTGACGTATGTAAAGATGTATGCTTTATAAGAAATTTCGTGTCTGAAATTTTATGTAAGGATTTGCATGTGATAGTATTCAATGATAATCAGAGCGCTCTTAAGTTATTACAAGTTAGGGAGTACTGTCACAGGCGAACCAAACACATAGATATAAGGTATCACTATGTCAAAGAATTAGTACATAATAAGATTGTGACCATTAAATATTTAAGTACAGATAAAATGATAGCAGATGTACTTACAAAACCACTGGGTAGCTCTAAGCATGTTGAATTTACAAAGAGTATGAATGTAAAGATGTTGAATCTTTAACTATTTCTGTTTTTGTTTAAATAAGTACATTATTGAAGAGTCAATGCAAATTGTTTTTATTTATGTACATGTAGAGTCAACATAGAAACAATGTGATGTTATATAATGTAGAGTCAATGTAAAGTCAATGTAGAGTTAATTTATACTTGGAATAAGAGATTATATACATTGTAAGGAGCATATAAGGGGAAGTGTTGGAACGTGTATATGCCCCTCTAAATGTACTGTTGGCAACATTGACATGTCTGTCACTTCGATTGACTTTCCTCTCTCTGTGGTTTGCTCTCGCCGCACGAACCATTGTATTATTTGTAAGTTATAATAATCGTAATGCATCCTTTAATTAGACAACTGTAAACGCCCTTATATTTTGGTAAATATACAGCAGAGTGTTTATGTGACATTTCATGGTTTTATTTTGCCGACCGACATCGTGTGCCCTAACCTCACCACTGCGTACTAATATCTGCGGTGGAAGGCATCCTCTGGAAGCAACTTCTACACGCTCTCCGCCCACTACCCCCTGGTCGCCCGTGACGTAGGTACTGTCCGGAGCGCCATTTTTTCAACACTAGTTTAGTCTCGTACTCATAGATAAAAATATGTACTAAAGTACTCGTACTGGCTAACGTCACGTCGACGACGACGCGCTCTGAATTTCGTTTATTGTTGTTCGTTTCTGTTAAGTTTTGTTGTTATTGTTATAGTTGTTGTGAAGTTTTGTTGTTTAGTTATAGTTTCTGTTAAGTTTTGGTTGTTTTTGTTATAGTTTCTGTTGAGTTTGTTTGTTATCCTTTATTGTTAAAATGAAGGGTACAACTCTGCATATTGGAGAAAGAAACCTAGTGCTTATCTAATGTGCTAAAGTTTTTTGAAAATGAAATGCGTAATAAACAGTTTTTTTTACCTGTTGACCAGGTTGTAAAAAGAACCTGCATGGCAACGGGAGTTTCTAAAGCCACGCTAATGCGTATCAAAGGCGAAGCCAAGCGCTTAGAAAGCTCTTCACCAACACCCAGCCCATCTACGGCGGTGGGTGAAATTAAATTGTCTACTCCGGGCAAAAAACGGAAACCGCGGCGTAACCGAATCCAATTGGACGATTTTGACATTTGCGCCTTGCAAAATATTGTCGACAGTTTTTACACGGCTCGTAGAGAAATCCCCACATTAAATAAAATATTGGCTGTGCCTAAACGAGACCTTAATTTCCAAGAACAAAAAACTTACCTAAGAGGGCTCCAGCAGGGCTAAAAAGGCCACTTTCGACGAATCGTATCCGCATTGAAATACGAAGCGGATTTCATTTCGTAAAATGGTAACACAAAGCGCGATTCGCGGCGCGATTCGGTTTCAGCAGTTCGTCTTTTTGACAAGTTTGTATGGAAAATCGTAAAACGGCTCACAAAATCCGAATCGCCTAAACATCAAATGGACGCATTGCAAAACGCAACTCAACATTAGCGTCTTACAATTCGTCATTTGTTGTGATTTGTTTCAATTTATTTAATTTCGTTAATTGACTTGAATATGGCTGATTTATTTCTTTATAACAATTTATTGGAACACGCAATAGCCCTAGAAAGACTTCAGTACCGGCGGAGGAGTGCGGCATTACGAAACCAAGAAGTTGCCTTCCAAATGCCGGAGGACGAATTTGTGGGCTTATATAGGCTCACCAAACCGGTAACTTTAGACCTGATCCATGAGATTGAGCCCTATTTACCAGGATCAGGAAGTGGAATAAGTGTGGTATCGAAGGTAAGTACTTAAATAGTGTTCCTTGTTATTACTTACCTACAAAGTTTTATAATTTGTAGGAATACGTTATTTCGTATAAATAATTCGTGTAATAACGTGTTTAAATTAATTCAGATGCTGACTGCCTTGGCATTTTATGCGTCGGGGTCTTACCAGAGAGTTATTGGGGCCAGTGTACACAATAAGATGCACCAAGTCAGTGTATCAAACTGTGTAAGAGCAGTCTCCGTTGCTCTGAATGCCTCACACTTTAGACAAAAATATATTAAGTTTCCTCTAACTAGAGAAGAAAGAAATCATATTAAGCAAGGGTAAGCCAATGCAATCTCAAATTTGATAAAGGTGTACCATAACTATCTACTTTTTAATATCTGAAACAATGTCACCTTATTATATTTTTTAATTTCAGATTTTACAATAAATTTGGTATGCCGGGAGTAATTGGTTGTGTGGATGGCACCCATATTGCCATCGTGAGACCGGCCCAAAATGAGGAGCGCTATTTCAACAGAAAAAGATATCACTCACTAAATTGTCAAATTGTAAGTAGGTTTCTTTCTAATAAGAAATAATTAATTAGGTCTGTTGGTACCTAACTATTTCTCTTTCATTCCAGATCTGCGATTCAAATTTAAATATTTTAAGCATTGATGCAAGTTTTGGTGGGTCCAACCATGATGCCTATATTTGGAACCAACACCCTCTGAAACCATATTTAGAAGGTCTTGATGAATCAGTATGGCTATTAGGTAATAATATTATGTACCTACTGTTTTGTTACTAGTTCTATTTAACCTTATTACACATTAATTGCATGTATAATGTATTCATATTTTAATTTCATGTTTTAGGTGACTCGGGGTATGCTTTGCGACCAACACTGTTGACACCCATGGTGGCAACTGAACCTGGGACCCCTCAGCGATATTACACAAACATGCATGTCCATGCACGAAATACAGTGGAGAGATGCATCGGCGTACTAAAATCGCGATGGCGTTGCCTGCTTGTAGACAGGAAACTACACTATCATCCTACTACAGCAGGGTACATCACCAATGCCTGTGTTGTGTTGCATAACATTGCAAATGCAGCAAAAGTCCCTGATGCACATCTAACACCAGAAGAAGAACAAAATGAGATCTCTTTACAGGTATGGAAATAATGGTTCCTATTCTATTTAATAGTAGGTACATACAGTTGGCTGTTATTTTGCAAATTGAAATTAAATGTATATTGATTTAAGTGATTTCTTTTTCAGACAAGAGAAACCCACAGGGATGTAGAACCCCAATCCCTAGCAGCCGGGGAACAGGTACGAAACAGCCTCATTGAAAGGCTATGGGCAGCCCGTACATAAGATGTCTATTGGGATTGGCATACTAATATAGGTTTCTACATACCAAATATCATAGAGATCAATTTTTAAAATATTCATATAATTATTGTATTTTTTTTATTGTATGTAATTTAGTTATGCTTTTAAGGTTTACATTAATACAATATTTTAGTTGAAAAAGTGAAGTTTAATTTTTTTAAACCTAATTACAGTAACTTAAAGAAACTTATTATTCAATACAAAATATGTCCATTACCACTTAAAAGTTAACAATGTACACAATCCAAAAATTTCAATATTCTAAACACAATTTATTTGTTGTTCATAATTAATTATTCAGTTGTCTTTCCATGATCTGTCTAATACTACGCAGTTCATCAGCAACACGACCATGCTGCCTTGCTAGCTCCCCAATGTTTTCAGCTAACTTTGCAGAGGCTGCCGCCTTTGCCATATCCGACTGCAGCCTCTGTCTTTCTATTTGCGACAGGACCCGCCTAGCCTCTTCCAAAGGACCTAGAGGCCGTGCTGAAACAATTATATTATTTTATTTAAATCACATTCACCTCCATATTATCCTTTTATTAGAATAACGCATTAAGACTGCACTTAACAATACCCAAATATAAGATAAGAATACAAAAAACCCTTCAACAAAATGTAATTTATTAATCTCAAGTGGTGTTACAAAAGTTAACAAAAACCATGATAGATGACAAGTTAGGGACCCGCCATTTTTTTTGACATTACACATGTTTAACACTGATGTATGATTATTATGCACTTATTTATTTGAAAAATAGGTAAGAGTTCTTTTTTGAAGTTTTACTACTTCACTATGTTGGTAGATAAGCACACAGCCCACCTGATGGAAAGTGATTACTGTGGCCTATGAATGTATGTAACACCAGGGGCATTAGACTGGTGCTGCTGAATCTGAAGTCTTAGAATGTAATTAAATGCTACTTACAACGTGATCGCTGTCGCTGACGTGTTTGTCTAGGTAACGGGTGTGCTGGAGCCGCTTCAGCTGGGCTGTATGCCGAGGGCGAGGGTTCAGCTAGAATTGGACCGGCTGATGTCTCAGTTGGAGCTACAGCAAGTGGTGGTGGCTCGAAAACATGAGCTGGAGCACTTTCCTCCCTAAAAAATTTTAAAAATTACCTCAAGGAGCTTTATCTTTACATCATCATTCTGATGCCTAATGTTACAATATTAATCTATGTTTCTGTCTCCATGGTCAAATGTAGAGATGTAATTCATACTATGGAGAATGCTATACACTACTTTTATACACATGTAGATTGGACGAGGAATGAGATTTTAGAATATCTGGAATAGGTTATCTGTGATACACACATGATGAAACTTAACACTTAACTTTTGGGAAGAGGCCCTTGCTTATCATACTTTATTATAATTAGCACTAGCTATTGTCTCTAGAGAGTTATACTTACTCAATAATCACGATTACTGGATATTCTTCCTCGGGCTCATCGGGTATAATAGTTTGATGAGTACTGAGAAGTTGGCTGGTTGAGGGCTGAGGCTGCAACTGTGAGGTGGAGGGCTGAGGCTGCAACTGTGAGGTGGAGGGTTGAGACTGCGAGGTCGCAGGTTGAGGTAGCGAGGGCTGTGAGGCAAAGGGATCCACTCTCACATTTGCCTCACCTTGGCCAAACCTCTCTCCCAAAATATCGCACCACCTCGCTTCCTGGTCAGTAAGAGGTCGTCCCTGTGGTGGCCCACCGCCAGTGCCGGTGCTGTCTAAAACATTTCCCCCAACGAGTTGCTTGAGCTTGCTCCGCTTATCGTGATAATACTACAAACAAGAATTCATAGTCAAAATGTGAAGAAATTAAATAATTTTAAATAAGTAAATAAAGTAAACAGTTGTCTAGCTTACTTTAGACCATCCTTGGGCGTCTTTAGTGGCACCTGTCCCCTGTGCGTTGAGGACAAGTGCAACTTCTCCCCAAAGCCGCCGGCTTTCGGCTCTACCTCGAGCGGTATTATTGTAGCCAGTTTTCGCCAGCTGAGGATGCCTCGTCATGAACTCTATAATAATCTCCCACTGCGCCTCACTGACCCGATTTGTTGGCATGATTTTGAGCGATGCAAAGGAAACTATATTCGGTCGGTACTCCCACTGACGCCACGACGCAACGAAGAATAAAGTTTGAAGTGGAACACATAGCACAAGTCCTAAGCAGTCTCATAAGTGGATTTTTTTATAGTCGACTTAAATGGAGTGAAGAAATACGAAAAAACATTTCAATTTCCCACTACTTGTTTACATTCGTTGACACTTGACAGAGCACAGCTTGTTGCCAGTAAATTAATAATGTTAAAATTATGTTTAATGTTTAACAATTAATGGCTCAAAACTAAGATTAAAATAGATTATAATGTCTAGTTTTTGTAAAAAATTAATAAATTCTAATCTATACCCTTTTAAACCTCTTTTTTATTTCAAAATCTTGCGTTAAAAATAACCGGTAACTTACCGGAGTTTACATTTTTAAAGTTGCAACATTTTATCTTAATCCGAATCCTCCGACGCACCGCATTGCAGACGAATCGTCTTTCATGTGTATCATTTTACGACAGCGGAAGAAATGGATAGCGTGTCGGCGGACGAACTGGAAGACGCATTGGAATACGATTCGTTTAACGAAATGGCCTTTTTAGACCTGCTGGTAGAAAAATTGGGCTACAAATTTAAAAAATGTAAGGAAGCTAGACATTTCCTGGTTCAGAAACCAGATATTCGAGCTTGGAGAGCAAGGTACCTTTGACAGCTAAAAGAGAACGACGACTTAGGTACCGCCAAAAAACCTGCTTTTTATGTCGATGAGACGTGGATCCACTCTCACTACACAGTGAGCAAGTGCTGGCAAAACAGTACTGACGCCTCCTTGTAGAAAAACCATAATCCCAGTCAAAGATGGGTGATAGTTCACGCAGGAGGAGAGAATGGATTTGTGAATGGGGCGGCATTAATATATAAATGCGAAAGCAATACTGGAGACTACCACCATAAAATGGATACGAATAATTTTAAAAAGTGGGTGACTGAAAAATTTATCCCTAATTTGCCGCCAAATAGCATAGTCGTGCTAGATAACGCACACCCGACAAAGCTAAATAAACCACACACAAACAAGTGTTGCTAATAGTAAAGACACCATTAGGCAATGGTTAATAGACCACAACATAACATTTAATGAAAATATGATGAAATCGGCATTGTGCCATTTACTTTACAGAAACAAACCACCAAAAAAATATGTCATCGATGAAATTTTTAAAGACCATGATCACGAGTTCTTCGGTTGCCTCCTTATATATGGGATCTAAATCCTATTGAGTATATATGGAATTTAATTAAACAATTAGCAGACAAGACCATAAACGAATCGTAAAGAGAAATCGAACAGTTGACTAAGGACGCAATTAACAGCATCACTGAAAGCGATTGGCGAAAAAAGATTAATCATGTGGACAGGCTCCGGTAAAAATATGGGAGGATGATCTCTTACAGGAAACTAATGAGACTGAACTTATAATAATTTTGCAGTCCGATACCTCATCAAGCGAGAACTCTAGTGATGACGAAGTTGAAGGTATAGCACTCATGAGTGACTCTGATTAACAGATTTTGTAATAATAAGAAATATATAATATATGTATACCATACCATACAATAGTATTTTAATTATTATAATAAATACCATTTTCAGTCAATATTCTCAATCATTAATATACTTACATTATATGAGAATCACTTTTAACCTTAAAATGAAAAAGAAGTTTCAAAGCAGCTTTTACAGTAGAAAGCCAAAACCAGAATTGAATTGAACAAAAGCAACAACAATAAAATAGGGTAGGTAAAGTCTCGGGCGGAAGCTTGTTACGATTATGTTTTTATGCTCTGTACAAATGCGCCGGTGACGTCACAGCGCTCAGGTCTCAACTTATCGCGCACGGGTACTAAGTAAAAATAAACATAATATTTAATAAATACAATATTTTTTAACCTTTTTTAAACTGGAATACAAGTATCAATAATTGAAGTTAAAAATAGTATTATAATTCTCAATGCACAAAGTTATTAGTTATTATATTATTTCATATTCTGTTTATTATTCGAACGACTCGGCCTAGTCTTCCTAAATCGGGGAGCTGTGGACACTTTCGTGACCACGAGGGCTAGCTCCATCGTGGACCTATCGTTCGCGAGCCCCTCGTTGGCGCGACGTGTTCAAGGCTGGCGCGTCGTTTTGGGGGAGGACACAAGTTCTGATCATCGTACTATGGAAAGATACAAGACAAACAAGATAAAATTATGTTGACCAGATCCAGGCCACGAGAAGCACAGATTACACCTCCGGACTCGTCGCCCAGCTTCGCCTCCCATCCCCGTGCAGCGACATCTCCGACAACGGGTATTGCAGAGGCGTCGAGCTCTAGTTCAAGCGACGAGTTCTTCTCTCCGCCGACGTCGCCAACACCTGAACGTCAGCCGAGGAGAGGCCGGCCACCGAATGGCTTAGGACCCCGACGCCCACCGGCTTCGAATAGGGCCCCCGCTACCGGTGGTGATGTGCACCGCATGCGATGGACTAACTCCATAAATGAAAATGTCATGCGGGCATATTTTGTGGCTACAGAGGGAGGAATTAACCTCGCTGCGTACCGTGTTCGTATGTTGCCTCTGTTTCAGGAACTTTAACCATCTATCAACGTTTCGGCACAACGCCTATCGGATCAGGTGCGGGCCATACAACGCTGTCGCTTGTTGGATGACGCCGTACTTGAGAGACTTCGCTCAGACGTGCAGTGTAGCCTCGTCACCCCTTCTTCGTCACGACCTGTGGGTCATACTAATACTAGTGAAACACCACAGGTTGCTCCTGATGATGAAGTAACGGATGACGGGGCTATAACCGTAAGTACTCATTACAATGATAAATTAAGGAGCGCTTTGGAGCTTGCGATTCACGAGTTTCGATCCACTTGTAGCAGTAACAGACCGCGGCTACCGCGTTTGCCTACGCATAGAAAAAACATAGCGCTAGTGTGTGCCCTAGACTCGATGTTACCAAAATATTTCGAGTCCAGTGTCGACCTTACTGATCCACACTCAATTCTGTATTGTGCGGCGGTCACGGTATGTCGAGTAGCTGGCGTGAAATTCTCAGGAACTGAGACAGCTACTCGACCTAAATCCACCGTGCCTGCCTGGCTGGCAATGCAGAATTGAGCGTCGTATCGCCGAGACTAGGGCACTCATTGGCAAGCTGTGCTGCTTCAGGTCTGGCAATAGACGCCCGAGAGTAATGCGCTTCGTGACTCGAGCATTTTCAGGGACTAATGTTAGTCCTCGTGAATATTTGCTACGAGTCACAGAGCGCATTGACTTCCTGAAGCAGAAAGTTTATGCGTGGGCAAACCGTATACGACGTTACAAGAAGAGAGTGGATAGATACACCTTGAATCGTTCGTTCCAAAAAGATGAGAGGTGGGTTTATAGAAAATGGGAGCAAACCTAATTCAGATGTGGCTAATATGTGCCGACCCAATGCTAAAGACACCAGTTCATTCTGGCGTAGCATTTGGTCGGTGCCTGTTAGTCATACAGAGGGTGAATGGATACGGGATGTCAGGCAGTCATGTGAGTCAATACAAGCAATGGAGCGAATAGTTATTATTGAAAATGGTGTCGCCAGTGCAGTCCGTTCGTTATCAAAATGGAAATCAGCGGGACCGGACGGACTGCACAATCACAGTTCCAGTCATCTCTCGAATCAGGATCGCTCCCAGCTTTTATGACTACAGGCATAACCCACCTACTCTACAAATCAAGTAGTACCACGAACCCCAAAAATTATAGACCAATGACCCATAACAATATAAACTTCTTACATCCATTCTGACAGCTAAATTGTCAGCTCACAAAGAGAGTAACTTAATGTCTATCTCTCAGAATGGATGTAGAAGTGGGGCACGTGGTACGAAGGAGCTCCTTATTTTTGACATGGCCATGGACAAGGTTTTGTCTGTCCGCCGTAACCGAAAGAATCTGACGACATGCTGGATTGACTACAAGAAAGCCTACGACTCCGTGCCACATACATGGCTGTTGAGGGTGCTGGAGTTGTATAAAATTGATACAACTCTATGCACCTTCTTAAAGGAATAATGGAGGACGGTTCTTCTTTCTCCAGGGTGTGGTCAGGTCCTTGGGGATGGTGTACCGATAAAGATCGAGAGGGGTATATTCCAGGGTGATAGCCTGAGTCCGTTATGGTTTTGCCTAGCACTGAATCCTCTCAGTACAATACTGGAGAATTCAGGACTAGGCTATCAGTTGCGGAGAGGAGGTCAAGTTATATCCCATTTTCTTTACATGGATGACTTGAAATTATTTGCCCCCACCGACTGCCAGCTGGTAGAATTACTTAAGGTAACTGAAACCTTTAGTAATTCTATCAGAATGGAGTTTGGTGTAGACAAATGTGCAGTCATGCATGTTAAGAAGGGTGGGGTTGTGGAATCTGAAAGAATTGAACTTTCAGATTCTACACAACTGAAATCTCTCTCGGCAACTGAAACCTATAAATATCTTGGTATGTCACAAGCGCTAGGTTTTACTGAGGCTGCCATGAAACAGATGTTGCGGGATCGTTTCTTTGGGCGCCTGAAAAAAGTACTTCAGAGTCTTTTATCGGGCGGTAACAAGGTGCGAGCCTACAATGGCTGGGTCATGCCAGTCTTAGTATACTCCTTTGGCATACTAAGATGGACTCAGACCGAATTAGATGCCCTGGATAGGAAAGTCCGTACGTTGCTAACTGCAAAGGTTGTATATCCCACGGAAGTGTGGGGGTCGTGGTTTTTTAAACGCCAAGACTCTCCACAACCGTGAGATATGCAACCTTAGGGAATATTTCCTAAACGTTCACGTGGGTGTGCACCGAGATTTAGTGGCAATAGACAATGGACTGACCCCTCTCGCTCTGGCTAAAGAGAACTGGCACAAACCGGTAATACTTAGCATCGCTGATCGCAAGGAAATATGGAAGAGCAAAGAGCTGCATGGACATTTTTATCGGGCCTTAAATGGGCCTGACGTAGGTATAAAAGCATCAGTGTTCTGGCTACGCTTCGGTGATCTCTTTGGAGAAACCGAAGGTTTTGTCTGTGCAATTACAGATGAAGTTGTCATGACGAATAATTATCGGAGGACGGCACGATTGACATATGTCGGGCGTGTCACCGTCCCGGAGAATCCCTAAGACATATTATCTCTGGTTGTTCTCGTCTTGCCAACGGGGAATATTTGCATAGACACAACCAAGTGGCCAGAATAGTTCATCAACAACTTGCTCTAAAGTATGATCTTGTAGATTCGGCAGGTATGTACCCGACCCAGTTCTTGAAAATGGTCGTGCCACGTTGTACTGGTATCGATCAATCCTCACTGACAGGACTATTGTAGCCAATAAGCCTGATATAGTAGATCAGAGCGTCTCGCAATAATTGTTGACATCACCATCCCCCATGATGACAATCTCGTGAAAGCCGAAAAAGACAAACAAATAAAATATTTGGACTTGGCTCACGAGATTGTCGACATGTGGGATGTGGATTCAGCAATTATTGTTCCGATAGTCGTATCGGTTCACGGACTGATTGCCAAGAGCCTCGATCAACATCTGCAGAGGCTCGCGTTAGGCAGTTGGGTCAAGGGCTTGATGCAGAAGGCAGTGCTCCTCGACACGGCACGTATTGTGAGGAGGTTCCTCTCCCTGGAGCCCTAACCACCGGCAGCTTGGTCCCTGTACCCGATGCCGGTGGGCCACTATTTTTTATGTTTTTAAATATATATTTTTTTTAGTTTTTTTTTATATAGAATGTATTTAAAAATATAATTTATATGTATTTTAAGAGTAATAAAGAGAATAATAATAATAATAATGATACCAGGGCTATAGACGTGATAAGGATAGAGCGGGGCATATTCCAGGGTGACAGTCTTAGTCCATTATGGTTTTGCCTGGCACTGAACCCTCTTAGTTATATGCTGGAGAGTTCAGGGTTAGGCTGTCGATTGCGGAGAGATGGTCAGGTTATATCCCACCTCCTTTACATGGATGATCTTAAATTATTTGCCCCCAACAATTCCCAACTGATAGCGTTATTAAAGATGACCGAAACCTTTAGTAAATCTATCAAGATGGAATTTGGTGTAGAAAAATGTGCGGTCATGCATGTAAAGAGAGGTGAGATTGTGAAATCTGATGGGGTTGAGCTCTCAGATTCTACAAAACTCAGGTCTCTCTCTGCAATCGACACCTATTAATACCTGGGTATGTCGCAGGCGTTAGGCATTACAGAGGCTAGCATGAAGCAATCGTTACGGGAGCGCTTCTTTGGCCGTCTGAAAAAAGTTCTTAAAAGTCTTTTGTCAGGCGGTAATAAGGTGCGCGCCTATAACGGTTGGGTCATGCCGGTCTTAATGTACTCCTTCGGCATACTCAGGTGGACTCAGACCGAATTAGACCCCCTGGATAGGAGAGTCCGTACGCTTCTTACTGCATTCCGAATGCATCATCCGCGTTCATCTGTGATGAGGTTGTACATACCGCAGAAATGTGGGGGACGAGGCTTTTTAAATGCCACATCCCTCCATAACCGTGAGGTGTGCAACCTCAGGGAATATTTTCTACACAATGAAGCTGATATGCATCGTGATGTAGTAATGGTGGATAACGGACTCACCCCGCTAGCTTTGGCTAAAGAGAACTGGCGCAAACCTGTGGTATTAAGCATTAATGACCGTATGGAAGAGCAAGGAGTTGCATGGACGTTGCTATCGGGCTCTCCATGGGCCTGATATAGATTTACCAGCATCTGTGTCTTGGCTACGCTTCGGTGACCTATTTGGGGAAACCGAAGGTTTTGTTTTTGCAATTATGGAAGAAGTTGTGATGACGAATAACTATCGGAGGTATATTCTAAACGATGGTACAGTTGACATTATGTCGGGCGTGTCACTGTCCCGGAGAATCCCTTAGACATATAATTTCTGGTTGTTCTCGTCTTACCAACGGCGACTATTTGCATAGACATAACCAAGTAGCCAGGATTGTTCATCAACAGCTTGCTCTAAAGTACAACCTTGTGGAAACCCGACGCAGTTCTCGGAAATGGGCATATCACGTTGTACTGGGATCGATCTATCATCACTGACAGGACTATTGTAGCTAATAAACCTGATATAGTGTTGATAAATCGATCAGAGCGCCGCGCAATAATTATCGATATCACCATCCCACATGACGAGAATCTTGTGAAAGCCGAAAAAGAAAAACCAATAAAATATTTAGATTTCGCTCACGAGGTTGTCGACATGTGGAATGTGGATTCGGCAATTATTGTTCCGATAGTTGTATCGGTTCACGGACTGATTGCCAAGAGCCTCGAACAACATCTCCAGAGATTCGCGTTAGGGAGTTGGGTCAAGGGCTTGATGCAGAAGGCAGTACTCCTCGACACGGCACGTATTCTGAGGAGATTCCTCTCTCTGGAGCCCTAACCACCGGTAGCTTGGTCCCTGTACCCGTTGCCGGTGGGCCACTATTTTTCTTTTTTATATTTTTAAATAGATCTCTTTTTTTATATAGAATGCATTTAAAAATGTAATTTATATGTATTTTAAAGTTAATAAAGGGAATAATAATAATATTTCTCTTTATTGTATGTACACAAGAACAAGATTACAGAAACAAAGTTGGTATAGTTTTGCGGTATATACAATTGGCGGCCTTATCGCACAGGCAACCATTGGATGAAGAGAATCAGTGAATAGAACTAGGGCAGTTTGCGGTGTACATTTTAAATTAATTTATATTTTTCATTTATACTCTGATATATTAATATATAAAATAATGAATACATATTACACTTACTACACATATAATTTACAGTGATACAATACCTACTATTAGGTACATAATATATACATAACATAATATAAACACAGCGCAGATATGAATAAAGGAGACAGGAAGTCTAAGAGTCGAAAATAATGACTATTTCCGTAAATAGTAGGCGGTCACTAATTTTTTAAAGACGGGCAGAGATTGCGCGCGTCTTATCGTTACGGGTAGGGCATTCCACAATCGAACAGCTTGGACAGTAAAAGACTTATCCATGAATCTCGTGGAATGCCCAGGCATTTTCAGCCTCAGATCCTTTGACGATCTCAGGACTCTAGAATGCGAGTCATGAAGGTATTGAAAGCGTTCTTTTAAGTATAATGGAGTAACAGGATTAAATAAAATGTTATATAATAGATAAAGAATGTGAGCATTCCGGCGAAGGCGTATAGGTAACCACTTGAGTTTTGCGCGAGATTCGGATATGTCATCATATTTGCGTAGTCCAAATATAAATCGTACAGGCTTGGGCCCCTGCGCCGGACAGGCCTGTCAGCATAGACGATGAGGCGGAGTGATCCGGAGGCCATGACCCGTGTCTGTGACGCGGCGATGCCTAAGGCTCCGCCCTATAATCCGAGGGGTCAGGTCTACTGGTGGTCGTCGCGGGCCTGCGTGATCACGTACCGCCGGTGGGCCTGATTCCGTAGGAGGCTTCGCCGCCCCGCAGATGCGGAGGCCCGAGAGGCGGAGTTGTACGAGGGATACAGGGAGGCCAGAGGAGTCCTCCGAGCGGAGATAAGGCGGGCCAAACAGGCCACATTCCGCGAGCTGCTGGAGCGGAACCCTTGGGGGCAGCACGACCGAGGACTCAGGGCTGCACACGCTGGCGGACTGCCCGACGTGGGAGGCGCCGAGGCGTGACCTCGTGGCAGCCATCGGGGTGGGAGTCCTCTCGCTCGGCAGCATGATTGCGGCAATGGTGAGGAGCGCGAGTGCGTGGGCCGCCACCACTTCCTTCTGCGAGCATGTAATGCTCGCAAAGGAGGAGATTTAGAACTCTCCCGGCCCGCCGAGCCCGCAACTTGCTCGCCGCCCGCTCCATGAGCGCAGGCCTGGGGGTGGCAGGTAAGGCCGCCTGTCACCCCAGCAGAAGCAGGCCGGGACGGTGGGGCGACTAGCACCCCTCCCCCAAACCGGGGCAAGACGGGGACACCGTGGTTCCCAAACCCGAGGGGGCCATCTCGAAACCGGAGATGGCCCAGGGTCAGTCGGGGTGCGAGGGATATGCTCTATGCAACCTTACACCCTGAGGGAGAGGTCTGAGAGACCCGAGACGGCGTGCGGTTTTAGTCGGTTCAAGCCCGACATAACCGCCTCCGCTGGCGGGCGTATCCGAAGGGATTTCCGCACGAAAAAAAGAAAGGTATACTGGGTATGTTACAGAATAATTTTCAGTATATTACTAGCAGTCGCCCGAGGCTTCTCTGTATGATTTTAGTCATAGATCAAGTTTCCGCGACCCACTGATACTGAGTCCTTTTTAGGGTTTTTTTTTTTTTTTTTAATAGAATATTAGTAACTGAAATTACTAATATTCCCCCTAACCCCTCCAGGCTAAGCTAAATTGCTTGTTCAATTAAATTTTTAAGCATTTTGTATGCTTACTTTTTTCTAAAGATTTTAGATCGGAAAATGAGAACATCTAGGACGAGACTTGAACCCGCGACCAGTCCCTTACAGGGGGAATGCTCTGACCAACTGAGCCACCTAGACACGTCCCAGATATTCGAAATTCTCCGATACATTATTACGTCTTAAGGCGACGTTGGAGCCATCTACCGTAATTCTTGCGAACTACGGAAACAATGAACAACTTTACAGTCATTTTTAAACATTGTTTTTTGATGACTCCGCCTAATTAATTCAATAAAATTTTTAAGCATTTTGTATGCTTACTTTTTTCTAAAGATTTTAGATCGGAAAAAGAGAACATCTAGGACGGGACTTGAACCCGCGACCAGTCCCTTACAGGGGGAATGCTCTGACCAACTGAGCCACCTAGACACGTCCCAGATTTAAAAAAAAAAAAAAAAAAAAAAAGTAAGCATACAAAATGCTTAAAAATTTAATTGAATTAATTAGGCGGAGTCATCAAAAAACAATGTTTAAAAATGACTGTAAAGTTGTTCATTGTTTCCGTAGTTCGCAAGAATTACGGTAGATGGCTCCAACGTCGCCTTAAGATGTAATAATGTATCGGAGAATTTCGAATATCTGGGACGTGTCTAGGTGGCTCAGTTGGTCAGAGCATTCCCCCTGTAAGGGACTGGTCGCGGGTTCAAGTCCCGTCCTAGATGTTCTCTTTTTCCGATCTAAAATCTTTAAATTGCTTGTGTTAGGAGTGGGTTCACATCGGTAGTGTAATGGCCAGGATTCGAAACCGGGACCTCTCGATCGTAGGGTCGACTCCTTAACCACTAAGCTACCGACCGCGACGCTTCAAATGGCTAAAAACGGAACCCTTATAGATTCGTCATGTCTGTCTGTCTGTCCGTCCGTATGTCACAGCCACTTTTTTCCGAAACTATAAGACCTATGCTGTTGAAACTTGGTAAGTAGATGTATTCTGTGAACCGCATTAAGATTTTCACACAAAAATAGAAAAAAAGCAATAAATTTTGGGGGTTCCCATACTTGAAACTGAAACTCAAATTTTTTTTTTTCATCTAATCCATACGTGTGCGGTATCTATGGATAGGTCTTCAAAAATGAAATTGAGGTTTCTAATATTTTTTTTTCTAAACTGAATAGTTTGCGCGAGAGACACTTCCAAAGTGGTAAAATGTGTGGGGGGAGGGGCCTGTAACTTCTAAAATAAGAGAATGATAAAACTAAAATAAATATGTGATGTACATTACCATGTAAACTTCCACCGAAAATTGGTTTGAACGAGATCTAGTAAGTAGTTTTCTTTTAATACGCCATAAATCGTAAACCGCAATTTAAATTTCAATCATTTCAACTAACATATAAAAATCCACAAGGCCATAATCAAGAATTGAATTGAACATATAAAAATTTTACTTGCTGCTACGGAACCCTTCATGTGCGGGTCTGACTCGCACTTGGCCGGTTTTTTTTTAACGTGTGCAAACCCCCACTATGGGCGTGTCGGAATCGGACCGACTAAAACCATACGCTGTCCTCCCCAACTGTCCATTGCCGGGCACCACGGGTAATCCCTCGAAAGGATAACCTTAGTCCTGGTATAAAACCATAAATGACACAAATAGAGGATAATCAGACAAAGAAATATACACTTTTATATTATAAAATGCATAGTTTACGTTCATATCATATCATACTACCAATGTCACACACAAAGACTTCATAATAGCATATTATAAATCTACAAGTTTGCTGCCGGCGTATTATCAATTCAAGAACAATAAATCAAGTAAATTATTGTGCAATGACATACAAATCTTAAACCGCGATCCTATCAGATACCTACTTCTTTAAACTCGAAAAAATAGGAATCACTAAGGGCAAGGTCCATTGAAGTACTTATTCGAAACCCAGCATCTCAGATTGCAGTCATCGCAATTATTTTGATAAAGCTGATGATATCTTCCAGACGTTTTTAAATAACCTAAGTACCTATTAAAATTATAAATGTAAGAGTTTGTGGCTGTTTGAGAATTATATAAGAAATTGATTGAAACAAGCGCAGTAATACACATTTAAACACCTCAGTAATATCTCGCTCAATATTTATTGAATAAAATTATTTTAAACTTAACTTACCTTTTTACCGTTGACGAAGAATATTAATTTATTCTGTACATCTTTAGGTATAAAAGTATTTAAAGTAGCCATATCCAATTGTCACCTGTACCAATACAGTGTGGTTTCACGATACGCTATATCCAGTTTATTATTAAAAACCATAAGATTGGTAAATGGCGTCCGATACCTCGAAAGGCTCCGGTATCACTACCGGCATTACGGCCAGACTCAGCTGTATGAAAGTATGTCATGTGTATTCTAATAAACGACATATATTTACATACTTTATATAGATACAACCTTGTACTTCATGATACTCAGCTTAACAATTCGTTCCAGCTTAGACCAATAATAAATGTTTATAAATTGGTCTATGGTTCCAGGACGAATTGTTGTTGTAGGTATACTAGGTATAGCTACGCTTCTACAACAACAACCTCTAATGAAATCTACTTAGAAATAAAGTTTTGTAAGTGCTGCGAATATTTTTACTGTTGACTTATGGCATTTGCTATATACCTATGCTGTTGACTTGCTATACATTGAATTAAATCACTTGTAGGTAGGTACATACTTTTCCACACGTCTTTAGACCCGAGACAGCGTGCGGTTTTAGTCGGTTCAAGCCCGACATAACGCCCCCGCTGGCCGGCGGGAGGGTATCCGAAGGGATTTCCGCACGAAAAAAAAAACTACTTTTCCACAATATTTATTTATTAAACCTGACCGGTTTCGCCTCACGGTAGTCTCAAAGGTTTTTATGACTGAGAATACCGTGAGGTGAAACCGGTCAAATTCATCATCATCATCAACCTATTCTAGTCCCCTGCTGGACATAGGTCTCCCCTAATGAGCGCCATAGCGCTCTGTATTCAGCTTGCCGCATCCAGCATCTGCCCGGAGTCTTTCGCAGATCGTCATCCCACCTGGCCGGAGGGCGTCCTACACTACGTTTACCCAGTGGCGATCTCCACTCAAGAACACGTTTACCCTAGCGGTTGTCGGTTCTTCGCGAGATATGGCCGGCCCACTGCCACTTCAGCTTGCTAATTCTTTGAGCTATGTCGATAACCTTGGTTCTCTGTCAGATGTGTTCGTTACGAATCCTATCCTTCAGAGAAACTCCGAGCATAGCCCTTTCCATAGCTCGCTGAGCGACTTTGAACTGCTACCGTGAGTGTCCACGTCTCAGCTCCGTAGGTCATTACAGGTAGGACGCACTGATTGAAAACTTTCGTTTTCAAACACTGCGGTATGGATGAAGAGAAGACTCGACTGGATCCTCCTCTTGACCTCCTTCTCAAAATTGTTTTTATTAACTGCACAATCTGCCCGAGGTAAGTGTACTCAGAAACAATTTCAAGAAGGTGGCCATCCACGACGACCGGTCCTGGATCAATGTGGCCATTGATCATGACTTTGGTTTTATAAAGATTCATGCCAAGACCGATGCGTCACGAGGCTGACGCTAGGCCGTCCAGCATCCGGGTTAGCTCATCAGCGAATCGCAGGTGTGAGATGTAGTCGCCGTTTATATTTATGCCCTTACCTTTCCAGTCCAGCGTCTTAAACATATCTTCCAATGCGCTCGTGAACAGTTTCGAGGATATGACATCCCCCTGTCTCACTCCTCTGCGCAATTGGATGGGTTTAGACTGCTGACCCTGTACTTGGACACTCATAGTGGCGGCTTCGTAAAGGCATCTCAGCACCTCGACATAACGATAGTCTACTTGGCATCGCTGTAAAGATTCCAGAACAGCCCAAGTTTCAAAGGAGTCAAAGGCCTTTTCATAGTCCACAACAGCCCCTGTGTCTCAGGGGCTGATTATACACTTCGGACTTCTGTATAATCTGCCTCACTGTGTGAATGTGGCCTATGGTGCCATATCCTCCGCGGAACCCAGCCTGTTCCGGTGGCTGGAACTTGTCGAGTCTCCTGGTGAGACGATTCGTGACCACTCGTGAAAACAGCTTATAGGCGTGGCTCAGGAGTGTTATGGGTCTGTAGTTTTTAAGGAGGGTCTTATCACCCTTCTTAAAAAAGAACCAATCAATCAATCAATCAATCAAACTCCCACTCCACGCCTTAGGAGTTCTCCCACTGTGAAGGACGGCAATAAAGAGTTTCTGTAGCTCTTGTATGACAGGAGCTCCTCCTGCCTTCAGAAGCTTTGAAGTAATTCCGTCCTCACCAGGGGCTTTTCCATTTTTAAGCTGCCTCAGGGCTAACACGATCTCGTCTTGACTGATATCAGGCAGGTCGTTGGTATAGTGGCGTGTCAGGGTGGCTCTGGACTCCGGAGTCATGGTCGTCTCGTCGAGGGCGGGGAGCATGTACAGTGTACAGACGGCGATAGAAATCCTCTATCTCGGGGGAGATCTCCGGCTTCGACAATACGGTCCTCCCATCGTGCGTTTTAAGCTTCGTCAGATGGCTCCTGCCAAGCTGCTGAGTTGATACTTTGGACCCCCGGTTTCGCTCTATCGCCTCTTCAATGAGGCGTGTGTTGGAGCTCCGAAGGTCGCGCCGTACCAATATCGCAATTTCCTTGTTTAGGTCTGACCTGTCTGACGAAGTCGCTTGGGTGGTTTCCTGTCTTCTTGTCATCAGCCCCATAGTCTCATCCGAGAGTTTGGACTTTCTGCTAGTACGCTGTTTTTTTTAAATTTCTTTTATTCAGCAAAGCCACATTTTTTTACAGTTTGTTGCAACATGTATGCAATAAACAAATCCTTAAGTATTCTTTTGAGAACACTACTTTTAATTTTGTTATCGCTTCTTAAAAACATGTAATTGTTATATATATAACCTGGGCACTATATATTTTCTTGTTCTTTCACCATAATAATTATTCACTTTATTCTTAACCAATTTACCTATCTTAGTTGACCTCACACTGTACTTATATTTCTTTATAGTTTTAAATTCTTCTTTGTAATAAGTTTCTAAAGTAATTAAGTATTTCACTTTTACATCGATTGGCATTAATTTACATTCTGAAAATAATTTACTGTAATCATCTTTACATTTATTAAGAATTATTTAAGAATTTACTCTTTTATTAACTATTATTTTCAGAAATCTTATTTGAAGTATCTTTATTTTTCAGTATATGTTTTAAATGTTAAGCCATAGCAACTCAGTCCATAACTTATTAATGACTCTGCCAACGCAAAGTAAACCATGAACAAGGTACGCTTGTCTACTATTATCTTAAGGTGGTAGAATTGGCTGAGCACTGACCTTAATCTATTGCATACAGAGTTAATTGGTTGCCAGTTAAAAACACTGTCATAAGCCTAAGTACTTAATTGTATTTACACATTCAGTTTTCTCACAATGACACAATATTTTATTAGCATGTAGACATTCGTACGAGTGGCCAGTAATGTTTACACCGCTACCACTATAGATATATAATTTTTGGTCTATTGTAGGGTGAATATATACGCATACATTTCGTTTTACAAGTGTTAATTATTATTCCGTTATCATGTGCCCATTTTGTTATGTTATCAAAGTCATGTTGCGTCTGGGCTTCCAATTGTTGAAGATTTTTACCAGCTACCAGTAAACAAGTATCATCAGCGTACATAAACACCCTACTGTGCCCAAACACATTCGCCATGCTGTTGACATGCATTATGTAACCAATCGGTCCATAAACGGAGCCGGTCGGTACACCCAATGTTATTGCAGACTCTGCTCCCCTCGTTTTTTCTATAACTGTACATAGTGTCTGGTTTTACAGAACTTGATGCCCTCGTCCCTCAGCGTTTCGACCAGATTGTGTAGGGTCTCGTCAGCGTCATCAGTGGGTTCCACGGCAATAAATCTTTCCCCGAGACGCTGCTGGAACTTCTCGGTACCCGCCATGATTTGGGTTGGGTTAGGTCGGAGCGTGGACATCATCAGGCGGTTCTTTCAAGCTTCAGGTCGATATTCAGATAGCCTCGGAGCAGTCGGTGATCAGGTCCGGTATTAAACCTGTTGATCACTGAGACATCTCTGAATATGTGCTTGCTATCTGTCATGATGAAGTCGATCTCATTTTTTGTCACAGCGTCGGGGCTTTGCCATGTCCACTTCCTTTGAGGTTGTTCCTTAAAGAAGAAATTCATTAAGAACAGTCCCTCTTTCTCAAGGAAGTTGACAAACATTTGCCCCCTGTGATTCCTAACTAAATAACCCTGCGGGCCTATTCGGGATTCGTTGCCAGACTGGGTTCCCATCTTGCCAAAATTGCTAATTATTTTACGTCAAAAATGTCACAGTTAAGAGGCAAGTGGCGTCCTCCTTCATTTTCTACACTATTATAATCGCAGTATACGTGGCGCAAGCATAGTCTTTTTTTAATATTCACTCTCGTTAAACTGAGACCCCAATTCTCGTGTCGTTTGAAATCAAGTAGGTATATCGATGAATTAGCGAGCGGTAGCTTGGAATTGCATTTGTAGTGGTTGTACGGTTCGCATGAAAAGGAGAATAACTTAAGTATTTCCCTTAATTTTAATGAAACTACATAACCCTTCTTATCTTAAGTAAAACGATACTCTGTCCTTTTTTGCTTTCATTCATCATCATCGACCTATTTTACGTCCCACTGCTGGGCACAGGCCTCTTCTCAGAATGAGACGGTTCCCACGCGGGCCCAGTGCGGATTGGGAGCTTAACACAATATTTATGTATAATATAGAAAGAGTGGAGGCTCCTAACACAGGCATTATTGGTTTGCCTATAAGGAGTCCTCAAGAATTGACAATGTACAGAATGTTCTTTTTGGTCAATAAAAAAAAAAAAAACTCCACTGCCGAACTTGCAGGAGTCGGAACGTTTGTCGCTGCTGTCTGTAGTCCGCTGGTCGCCATGAATGTCACTTGTCGAAATGAGTCACCTTCACAATGCCTTTACGCTCGAAAAACGCACATGGGAACACGCGTCGATACCGAAAAAAATCTCGTCGCCACCTCCAAAAATCGTGCGATATCGCGTCGCACCGCTGTATACAAATCACGTCGGGGTCACCACTGTTGGGGGTGCCTAGGCTTTTTTTTTTACCCTACACCCGTTTTTCGCCACGGCCCATGGACACCCGCAACACCATTATTCCGTTATTCCCTACACCGGAACACGACTGTGCAAGCACTGCTGCTTTCCGGCAGGATTAGCGAGCAAGATGATGGTAGCAATCCCGAGTGCCGGGATTACCAACGGACCTTCCGTAAGGTCCTACCACCTGCAAAACTATTACTGCAATACTGTTTTCTTCATTGGGGGGGGTAATGCCTATAACCTCCACGCTGGGCAGGCGGGTTGGCGATCGCAGTTTGGTGGAGGGGTTGTTCTGCGGGGGCGCTGCTGCCCGCCCCTGGATATGTTCCTTAGTCGCCTCTTACAACACCCACGGGAAGAGTTGGTGTGGTGCTATTCTAGGTCGGCACCACACAGCTGACGGTCAAATTAAATAAATATAGGTAATAGTAGATTATTAACCAAGGGGATTAAGCAGCGTCTTCTGTCGCGGGTGACGATTTAAATCGCGAGCGTAACGAAGTACTCGAGGTTTACTCCCGAGCGAGGGTGTTAAAAACTTAAATCACGAGCGAAGCGAGGGATTTAAGACGAGTCCTGAGTGTAGCTAGGGATTTAAGTTCACCCAAGACTAAGACAGCTTTATCACCGAGGAAAATACTCTACTTTTTATACCATTTGCGAAAAAATTAACACAATAATAATATGAGATAACCATTTATTAAAAATAATGACAATCATAACTGCATAATAAATGCGTATTCCTTTTTCAAAACAATATTTATTATCAAACTTTTTCTACTTTAACACATAAAATACTGGCAGGTCACAAATAAAGAATTAAAACTTCTAATTTAAATTTCGCGCTCGAAAACCAATCAATCAATGTTTTGTTTTAAACTGTTGGTTTATTAATTAAAATATGTATCGCGCGCGTAATTTTTTTAAAGGCAGCATTCCATTTGTAAACACCCTTTGCCCGCGAACGCCGCATATGATTCTTATTCTTCTTCTTCTTCTTTTCTTGTATGGCAATATTGTCAACCCAATTTAGGGGACATTCTTGCCAGTGTCAAGTTGGAAATTTCCCAATTATAAAGTATTTCTTCGGCGTTTGAGTTGATTATAAACAAAAGTTGACTTAGGTGGGCAATATATACACAGATATAATGATAATTTCAAAGATATATTATGAAGACGTAAGAATTTAATAAGTGATTTTATATATACTTTGTTAGATAACGACAATATAGATGATAGATCGTAGGGTAGAGGAGCTTGATAATGAATCATAATGTTGCTTATGTAGCCGAGTAAATAAAATGATCACAATACTAGTTTGTAAAAAAGGCACATTTATTGGCAAAAATACAGAGAGAAGTGAAGGAAAAAACCAAAAGACGGTGTATATAATTTTAAAAGAAGTTTAGAACATAGAATGTAGTTTATATACAAAAAAGGTTTTATGAGCGTCGCTAACACTCCCCACCCTAGTGCTGTCTCAGCACTCAATAACTGAGGTCTATGGGAACCACACGCGCCGCTGAACGTCTCAAAACGCCAGTTTGGGTTCTCACCTCGACCAACCTTATACGCCCATCTTTCCCCGAAAGACCTGTTCGATCAGCCCCTTAGGCCACGAGTTCCTATGGGAGCTAGGATCTACAATAAGCACGAGATCGCCAACCTGAAGAGGCTTCTGATCTGCAGTCCACTTCCGACGAGGTAATAGTTCAGGGAATATTTCCTTGAGCCACCTCTGCCAAAACATATCTGCTAAAATTTGTGTCTTGCGCCAAAGCTTTCGCAGGTCAGAGTCATCAAAAACGCCGATAACGGGTAAACTGGAGGCGGTGCCTAAAAGAAAATGATTTGGAGTTAAAGTTTCCACGCTACCAGCTTCTACCGAGACATGAGACAGCGGCCGACTGTTAACTAAATTTTCTACCTCAGCCAACAAAGTAGACAATACCTCCTCTCGAGGGGCGCGCTCGTTTAAAACTACACGCAGTGAAGTTTTTACACTGCGGATGAGACGCTCCCAAGCCCCACCCCAGTGTGGACTTGCCGGTGGAATGAAGTGAAACTCCATTCCATTATTCATCCCCTCAACCTTAAGGGCCTTCGACTCTTGAGTTGATCTATTCAATTCCCTATCAGCGCATCGTAGGTTGGTACCATTATCAGAATATAGATGTCGTGGCCAGCCACGTCTAGCAGCCATTCTTCTAATCGCCATTATGAGGGAATCTGCGGTGAGTGACGACACTAGCTCAATATGTACAGCTCGCACTGTAAGGCATGTGAATAAAGCACCATATCGCTTCTCTCTACGTCTACCCACGGCAACCTCCATAGGACCAAAAAGATCTAATCCGCAGAACGTGAACGGCCGCTGATGATGAGCCATCCGTGCCTCAGGCAAGTCACCCATCCTCGGTATCAACGGCTGCGCCTTCCTTATGCGACAAAATAAACACCTAGAAGCGACAAGTTTCACCGCAGGTCTCAGTGTTACTATCCAATACTTTTGTTTCACCTGGTTCACGACGCTTTCTTGATTCCCATGTGCTGCTTTAACATGGTAATGACGTATGATGAGCTGAGGTATGGGATGCTTACCGTATAATATGACCGGCCTCTTAGCTTCCAGAGATACATCAAGTGCAGCATCAGCGCGGCCGCCTACTCGAAGAACACCGTATTCATCAAGGTAAGGAGATAAACTAAGTAACTTACTACTACGTGCTAACGCTTTACCATTTCTTATCGCCGATAGCTCATCGGGAAACGTCTCGTACTGGCTCTGTCTTAGAAGCAAGCGTTCGGCCTCTTCCATCGTTGTACAGTCTATGTCACAAGTTATTTTCCGACATCTCTTAATGAATGTTAGAACGTAAGTAGTGACGCGCAACAGCTTCAACCACGATGAGAATCGCTGAGGGTCAGGCACGGGTAAGTTAACCACTAAATTTTGTGTAACGAAAACATGATCAACAGGCGTTGCAGATTCTACCGCCTGAGGGCAAATATCAGACGGCCACGACTCTTCGTTGTCATATAAAAATGTAGGACCAGTGATCCACTCACTTTGAAAAAGTGAACGATCGAAATCCTCTCTCGTAGCCAGATCTGCTATATTCATCGTCGTAGGCACGTATCTCCATTCGTTTGGTCGCGTAAATTCATCTATTCCACCTAAACGATTAGCTTCAAAGACTTTATACGTACGTGTGGTGTTTTTAATCCACTGTAAGACTACTGTAGAGTCACACCAAAAAAATCTGCGCTGTGGTTCCATTTGGTGCTCTTTTAAAATAGTGTCAGCCAACCTTGCTGACAGTAGAGCTGCTTGAAGCTCACAACGCGGCACGGTTACCGGCTTCAAACCCACGACGCGGCACTTGCTAGCTACAAAGGCTACATTAAACTTACCATTATGTGTCCAGCGCCAATAAGCCACCGCACACATAGCCTTTGATGACGCATCGCTAAATAAGTGTAACTGTAAATTATTATAATACGGCCTGTACTCACCTTGTATGAGTTTCGGGTAAGCGGAGGGTATTGAAGGGGTAGCTACCTGCACGTCTCCCTGTCTACGTATGACCTCCGCTTTTGATTCGGTGACATCTGCTTCACTCGAACAAGCAAACATATAGCATCTAGGTAAGCGTACCTGAGACATGTCCTGTAATAAATCCAGCCATACGCACCACTTATCGTAAATAATATCTGGTATGACGTCGTCCCATCCGATATTTAAACGCCACACATCTTGTAACATGATGCGCCCCTGTACCGTGAATGGTGCTAAAAGTCCTAGAATATCAAAAATAGACATAATAATTCGCAACATGATTCGCTTTGTAGGGCGGTGTTTGTTTTCTATAATGTTCGGAGGGATTTTCTTAAGTGATAAGTCAAAACCGAGTACATCCTCTCGCGGATACCATATAAGACCCAGTGTCCTCTCTCCTTCGTACTGCTGTCCTATCTTGAGCTTCACTGATGCCGGGCCAAGACTTTCTTTTGGTACGCTGTCCAACACCTGCAGACTGTTACTCGTCCAATTGCGAATTTCAAATCCACCATCCCGATGAATTCGCATGACATTACTTACCATTCCAATGGCGGTCGCATCATCAGGCAGACTGTCGATGTAGTCATCCATATAATGCGAGTGTAGTATAGCATTCACGGCGGCCGGCAGTGTAGACTCATAGCGAAGTGCATTTTTATTTTTAATAAACTGTGCGACAAACGGAGAACAGTTAGCGCCGAAGATAAGCGAAGTCATAACAAAGGTTCTTAATGGTGAAGTGGGACTATCCCTCCAGAGAAACCGAAGTGCTTGCTGATCATCAGCATGTATTTTTACCCTCAGGAACATATCCTTTATATCACCCATAACACCGATTTTATTCTGCCTGAAACGTAATAACACTCCGAAGAGAGATGACAACAAATCCGGCCCTGTAAATAAGAAACTATTAAGACTTAGACCATCCACCTCAGCAGCAGCATCGAACACCAAACGGAGTTTCTTTTTGTTAGGGTTGTCTACCCCAAAGTGCGGTAAGTACCACGTCTTCGTTGTAGGTGTTGTGTCGTGCAGCTCCCGAGCGAAGTCATTCTCTAATAAATGTTGAATACGCTCCCTGTATCTTTCTGCAAAGCCCTTATCCTTACTCATTTTCCTTTCTATACCTGATAATCGTTTCAAAGCGTTGAAGTAGGAGTTCGGCATCTTGCGACTCTCATCTCGCCATGGTAGACTTACAACCCAGCGACCATTTACAAGTTTGGCTGACTGTTCCAGCTGTGAGACTGCTCTGACGTCATTCATGTTCTGGCGAGGTTTGCTAGAAATCCCTACGGAATCTAATAAAAATGAACGCCTTACCATATCGTGCAGATCTCGTAGCTTAAGGTCGGTTGCAACGCTAGACTCGGCTTCACCCTCGTTCGACGATACACACAAGGTCGAGTGAACCAGAAATGAATTACGCTGGCGTCTGCAGGCGGCGCGCGGCAGCCGTACGCTACCATGTAAACACCAACCTAGGGGAGAGAGTGTAGCACACGGCTCATATAATTTCCCTACTCTTACTTCTAAAGGTAACAATAAATGGCAATTGTCTTGCCCAATAAGAATTTCGGGTTTCAAATTTGATACACATAAGTTATCTTTTAAAGACATTAAATGGGGATATTTATCATAATTTACAGTAGGTAAACAATCATTATAGGGTAAATTCAAGCTTTGAACGCTTTTTAGTCTAATAGAATGAACCTTATTGTCAGCACTAATAATGTCCACATTCATTACGGTTGCATCACATACTAGTTCCATATTCTCCCATGCTCCACGTACGCGCAACGTCTGCGGCTGTCCTCGCAAACCAGCGCGCTCGGCTAGTGCAGAGCTTATTAAGCTTATGGTACTACCATCGTCACACAATGCACTAGTGTTTATTATACCGTTGGGTCCGCGTATAGATATCGGCACAACTTTTAATAACACTGAATTATTATTAGAGTTTATTTGTGTCACGGATTCCATGTTAGAAGAGGTCGCGTTCGGCGGTGACTGCACCTCCTCCTCCTGCCGCGACTGCGGCGTTGGCACCTGACGATGACGCTCCGAGCCGTTGTTCGTACGTACGGGATAATGCAGGAGGCGATGATGGGGCTGCCCGCAACCATCCTCGTCGCAGGCGGGTGAGGGGCACGTCGACTTGTCATGACGTGCTACCAAGCATTTAAAACAGATCCTTCTGTTTTTCACATGCTGCCATCTCACTTTCCGTAGCGCACGTTTGAACTCTTTACATTTGGTTAAGTTGTGAGTACCAGTACGACAAAATGTACACTTGGAAGGTTGATCTACATTTTCAGTATGCAACAATATTGCGTTTGTACGCTGTTTCCCTCTTGTATTACCGTCATGGTTTCTATCTTGCTGTAATACAAAATCACCACGCGTATTTGTAAAATGAAGCGTACTAGCAGTATGGGACATCTTAATGGCTTCATTTTGTAGAAAATCAGACAATAATACTAGACGGGACTTATGTTCTGTAGTCATCAATGGGTAGCTATAATCTGACCATTTGGAAAGTAGTACAGTCGGGAGCTTCGATAAGATAATGGTAGTAATCTCCATACCTTGTAGGTACTCCTCTCGACCGACCGCCCGTACAGCTTCAACAAAGTTCTGTATTTTCACTGCGAATGCTACAATATCTTTGTGATATTCACTGCACATTGGTTGTAATTTCTTAATGTCACTCACTATTTTACAAAGTATGTAATCAGGGTTACCGAAGCGTAACTGGAGAGTTGACATTATCGTATCAGGTGAGGATGCACTGATGAGCAAGGCAGTGACCGCTTCTTTGGCCGGACCTCGCAGGCATTTTCGTAAACGCCATAAGTTTTCCTCAGGTGTGAAATTACACAGTGTTGTAGATTCGTAATAGGCGTGCTTAAAATGTAGCCACCCCAACGGATCACCGGAATACTCAGGTAAGTCTCTAGGCGTGCTCAAGCGACTAAGCAGCTTGGTATCAGACTTACCATTCACAGCCGCGATAGCAACTTCTTTCAGCGCGTTTGCCAGACTTTTCAGCGTGTCTTCGCTGTCGTGTGTAATCTGAGCTACATACGGTGCGCTGTCAATGTTACCGGGTGCAGTTGCCTTTGCCACTGTAGGCATAGGGCGCTCATGGTCGAATGGTTGGTCCGTCTGTAAAGGTTTCAGACCGTGCGGTTCAAGGTAACCGCTTTCCACCCATTTCTCAACATTGATATGAGGACTCATTAGTGGACTGTATTCTTCGTCGACTTCACTCTGTAGGTCAGCTAGGTCAGCCGCTAGCTGCTTGTCGATCAAATCAATTTGTATTTTTGCCTTTAGCTTTTCAGCTTTTAAGACCATTTGCGCTTTCCTCACACGCGCTGAAGATCTCGATAGGTTGCAAGATTTAATACTCACAGTTTTTTCTCCAACACGTGGTTGCGGCGGTGGTTCGGACTTGATGTTACCACCCGGCAACGTCGCGCTGCAGGCTTCTTCTACCGGCGGAACTCGTATTGTGTCGTCACGCATTGCATGACTCGGCTCTTCTTGCGCGCGGCCATCCTGTTGTTCCTTACGCAACGTACTCCGCGTATTAACCATTTTGTGCGGAGGCGTGTGGAACATAATAATCCGGCTCGAAGACCAACAGACCAACTTGTTGCTTATGTAGCCGAGTAAATAAAATGATCACAATACTAGTTTGTAAAAAAGGCACATTTATTGGCAAAAATACAGAGAGAAGTGAAGGAAAAAACCAAAAGACGGTGTATATAATTTTAAAAGAAGTTTAGAACATAGAATGTAGTTTATATACAAAAAAGGTTTTATGAGCGTCGCTAACACATAATATCAAGTAAAGATGGAGAATAATTAGGACACATAAATAGGATATGGATGATGTTACCTTCATCCAAACCACACTCACATAGAGATGAATCGCGCACCCTTAGCTTTGCAAGGTGTGCTGGTGTAGTACAATGGCCAAATCTCAGCCGAGAAATAGTGGAAGAAAATTTCTTTTCGATGTGTAATTTAGAGAACCATGGGTGCATGGTTATACAAGGTTGAAAGCATCGATAAAAGTTTCCCTTATTTGAAGTCGACCAAATGTTATTCCAACTCTCCTCAAGATAAATACGAGGAAGTATAGATAAATCATTACTATAGACTAGCTGATTACTCGTATTGCCCTGTAGAGCAGCCAATTTCGCCAATTCATCTACCATCTCATTTCCATTGATACCCGAGTGACCAGGAATCCATGCAAGGGTGACTTGTAAATCACGGTCATTACATTCCAATAGTTTAGCTTTAATTTCTAAAGATAAGGGAGAAAAGGAATTTTTATTGAATGGGTTCGAAAGCAGCGATTGTAAGCAACTAAGAGAATCCGAAAATATAATTGATTTAGGTATATTTTTAAAAAGAATGTGTCGTACGCACTCAAGTATAGCCATACCTTCGCCAGAATAAATAGAAAGTATGCCAGGGTATTTAAATAATTTAAAATGACCCGAATGGAAGTCTAAAAAGGCTGAACCTACCACATTATTGTTGTCATTTAGACCCGGAACTAAAGGAACAGAAGGAAATGTTTTCGATGCATCCGTAAAAAATACGACAGCATTTTGACAATTCTGATGCACGAACGCATCTAACACACGATTAGGGTTTAGGATGACTGAATGTTTGTTGATACCTATTGTCAGGAGGACATTTGGCAAAAAAGTTAAAACTTTGTAGTCATAAAAGAATAGTGGATGACACGGAAAATCTACTATATGCACCTTAAGATCCATGAATTTTCTAAGACTAGCTAAGAGATTAGGTACAGTTTTATTATTCCAAAATCGATTGCCACTTACAATTAAAGAGTTTAATTGTTGAAGTTTTGATATTAACGGATGTGGTTTATACTGAGTTAACTTAAACAAATACCTATCAGACAAAAATTGCCTCCTAAGACCTAGAGGAGGATCAGCACATTCAATTTGGAGGGCATTTATTGGGGTGCTCCTCATCGCTCCAATCACAAGGCGTAAGCTTTGAGATTGAATTAAATCTAATTTATGAAGTGCATTCTTATTTGCAGGTTCCAATGTGAAGGACCCAAAATCCAACAAACTTCTTATTAAAGCATTATAAACCAATCTAAGATAAGAGGGATGAGCGCCCCACCAAACACCAGCTAAAGCTCTCAACACATTAATGATTTTTTCACATTTTTTACCTATATAATTAATATGTGCGACCCCATTCATTTTACTATCGAAAATTTTCCCCAAGAAACGTGCCTCTTTAGCAGTTGGGATTACCGACTGCCCAAGAGAAACACTTACCAGTGGGATAGATCTTTTACGAGAAAATATAACAGCAATACTTTTAGAAGCTGAGAGAGATAAGTCGTGATTTAATAGCCAAGTTACGAGATTATCTAACGAGTTTTGCAAATTTAATGTAGCTTGTTCTATAGAGGAATGAGAAGAATAAATGAGCAAATCATCAGCGTACTGCAAAACAGAACAAGAAGGATGAAAGTTTAAATCAATATCCCTTGTATATACATCATACAATAAAGGGCTTAACACTGAGCCCTGAGGAATGCCTTTCCAAAGTGTTCTATTTGGAAGGTTTTGACGGGAAGCACGTAAACTAATAGTTCTCCCTGTAAATAAGTTAAAGACGAAATTAATCAATTTTGGAGGTATTTTTAAGTTGAACAAGTTTTGTTTTAGCATTGCTAGGTTAACATTATCATAAGCAGCACTAACGTCCAGAAAAGCACAAACAGTAGATTCCTCACCAGAAAATGACAGGAGTATATCAGTAAACAAAATACTATGATTATCTGCTACACTTTTACCTTTCCTAAAACCATATTGAGAGCTAGATAACGAATTGTTATGTTCCAAAAACCATTCCATCCTATTTTTAATTAAATGCTCTGTTATTTTACAAAGCACAGAAGATAACGCTACTGGTCTGTACGAAGAAAACATGAGAGGGTCTTTGTGCGGTTTCAAGATTGGAATAATGATTTGATTCTTCCAGGATAATGGAATAGAGCCAGTTTCAATAACTAAATTTATTATCTCTAAGAAGTAAGAGAGGGTCGATGGTAAGCAGTTAACAAGAAAAGAGTAAGGGATACCGTCTTTTCCTGGCGTGGAATCCGATACACGATTCAAAACGAAATTCAGTTCGGGGAGCGTAAATGTAGAATTCATTGTGTCGCTTCCAGATGGATACAAATATGAATATGGCATTTGATTTATATTGGGCACCATATCTGGGGCAAGGTTATAAAAGAATGGTTCAACCCATTCATGAGAAAAGGAAGAACATGAAGTGTCAGTAAAAGAGGATCTATAGCGACGAACATTTTTCCATACTAGTGACAAAGGGGTATCAGGTGAGAGCGAGGCACAAAAGCGGTGCCAGCCATCGCGCTTCTTTTTACGAAGCAGACGCTTAGTAGCAGCCTCTGTGTTTCGGAATTGTAAGAAAATATTTAAATCCACATAATTACGGCATAACAGTTGACTCACATTTCTTTTCTTGACTGCTTTCGTACATTCACTATCCCACCAAGGTGGTGAAGGTATTTTTCCCCTGGTAACTTTTTTACATGGAAATAGCTCATCAGCTGTTGACAACATTATAGCAATAAATGTCTCATACGAATCCAGTACGTTATTTGAGGTTATTTTTGGAAGCATTGAAACCTTTTGGTCCAAAAGGGAACTATATGCCTGCCAGTCAACATTTGAAACATTATATTTGAGAAGAGGAGGAAGATGTTCAACAAAAGCATCCCTGGAGGAGGGTTTAGATAAAACAATAGGAAAATGATCGCTACCATGTGATAATGGTAAACATATCCATGAAAACAGACCCACGAGGGAAGGAGAACACAGAGAAAGATCTACATATCTACGATTTTGATATGGAACGGGGCAGCGAGTAGGTAGACCTGTATTTAATACACAAAGATTCAAATCGTCAATAAGCTTAGCAATTCCAATGCCAAAATGATCATCCTTAGGAGCTCCCCATAATGAATGGTGTGCATTAAAGTCATCTAAAATAAGTACAGGCGAAGGCAATGATTCAATGATATCTTTTAATAATGGTAACAAAGACCCATCCTTTCTAGAAATATAAATGGAAAGAAAAGTAATGTTACCTACCCTTGCTGCCACAGCATCTAAATGATTGCTGTTAAAATGAGGTAACTGTAACTGATTGAAATAACAATTATTCTTTATGAGGAGGGCTGCCCCTCCCCAACCATCTGTTCTGTCACATCTGAGAACAGTAAAACCAGGCATACGATAATTAATACCAGGCTTCAGCCAAGTCTCAGAGATGGCAAGCACAAATGGTTTATATTTATTAATCAGGTAAATAATTTCAGATTGTTTGGATCTAACACTCTTTGTATTCCACTGGACTATCTGGTCCATAACGAAGGTTAATAATAGAGATGGAAATTGTTTGTATAAGTTTTAGAGCAACGTTGTACGGTATTGTTGAATTTAAAATTATACTGACCAAATTAGATAGCAGAATATTCAGATCTTCAGAAGATGCGATAGGATTTACATCACCCTTCTCTTTAAATTGTAAAGCACAACCATTTTCAGCTTGGGGAGCAGTGAAAGAGTTGATTATGTTGCTGTGGGCAACTTTATCATACCCTTGTGTTTGTGCCAGTGGTTTCTGATTTTTGGATTTATTGATCACAGTTTTCTTTTCCCAAATTTTTTTATTAATACTTTCAGGAACCTGTTTTGGTGGAGGCTTGGGCAGAGAAGTAGCAACCTCTGCAAATGACAACTTAGCAACTGGGAACAATTCTGATGCTTCCTGGTACGAGATGGAGTTTTTGGACATATGTGCTTTTATATTAGATTGTCGAACATATTCTGGACAACAATTGTCTGTAGCTTTATGAGCACCAGAGCAATTTAAACAAATGAAGCCCTCACCTAGATCACACTTACTGCCATCATGGTCCAAGCCACATTTAAAGCATCTTGGATTACTTCTACACGAAGTTCTGGTGTGGCCAAAACGACAGCACTGATAACACTGAATAGTTGGATATATATATTGTGACACAGGCAATGAAGAATAAAATGCATAAACCCTTGAAGGGAGGTTTTGACCATCAAATGTCAAAACAACAGATTGAGTGGGTATCCACTCAACACCATTAGATGTGACCGATTTTCTAGAAATTCTACGTGACCGCAGAATCGCGCCACAGCCATCAGGAACCTGAACATTGTCCAAAATGTCCTGGTGTGACCAATCTATGGGAACACCTTTTACAATACCCATTTTACAAATGTTAAACACCGGAATACTAACTTTATATTTTTTACTACTTGCCAATAAGTCATTTTTCAGGAAATTATTTGCTTCCTTGGCTGTCTTAAAACTTATTGAGAGACGATTACGCCCTATTCTTCTTATGCCATTCTGTACAATCGCGCGTAGCCCATTCTTATGTAAAAACGCAGAAAAAGTGAGTGGGTGTAAACTAGATCCTTGTTTTGGATCCAATTCAATAAATTGAGCATACACAATATATGGGCCTGGATCCCTGTCATTGTATAGAGTCCGAAAAACAGTAGTGGTAGTGGCAGATTCATCAGCAGAACTGGACTGAACCACAGGGAGAGACGTGTCCATTTTTGTGTCTTTGGTAAAATTTACTTTATTTGCCATTTTAGATCCACCTGCTAATTTGGTAATTTTACCAGTTTTTACAGCCTTAGGCTTATTATTTTTTTAAATTTTACGTAGCTTTCTAAAGCAACATCATTAATTTGATTGGCAGCCGCTACGAGTGTGTCTATACCTCTTGACGACGGTGGCGTCGTGAAAATGTCATTTGGATCAAGGTCCCCCTCAATGGACGAATCCATTGGGGGGACAAAATAATGTACAAAAACTTACCAACTAATAAATATTGACGTATTTACACTAAAAATATACAATTTAACTACAAATAAATACAAATATTGTACAAGAAATAAATTAATAAATTTTAACACAAAATATAGCGCCTTTTCAGTTTCCCGCCCTTTTTTTTTTTTTTCTTTTTTTTTGCACATGATTCGAAGCGTGCAAATGGTCAAATTTATGTACCAGGCCACTCAGAAAGTATTGCGAAAAAAAGTTTTTATATATGAGAGACTGGTCAGACAAAATCTATTTCTAAAATATGTTTTTTTTTTTTTTTTTACTTATTTTAACTATCTGCAATCAGCCATCTAGGCTATAATCAGATCTGATAAATTGTATAAATAATGGCGTTGAGGGTCTGTATACCCAACGATATAGCGACCCATTAGAATTTTATAGCACTATCATATAGTGGCCAGCGGGATTCTTTTAAGCCGTACAATGTTGTGGCTGTTGTCAAGGAGCGCCGGAGCTAACTGGTTCTTGTGACCCTCCAGCCGCTGTTTATAACTCTCACATGACTGTTTGATAACATCCTTGATTGTTGGAATTTTAAGATATCCGTGAACTTCAGTGTTTTTTGTGAACCAAGGTGCATTGCATATGATTTTCAGTACTGAGTTTTGGAAGCGCTGCAATATCTCTACATTAGAATGGCTAGCTGAACCCCAAAGTTCGATTCCATATGTCCAGATAGGTCTAATTATGCTTTTGTAGATGAGAATCTTATTTTCCAGGCTAAGAGCTGATTGCCTTCCCATTAGCCAGAGCATTGCCCTTAGTCTCATATTTGCTTGGTCTCGTTTGCTTTTTATGTGATCCTTCCATGTCAGTCTTCTGTCCAAGTGAATTCCAAGGTATTTGACTGATTGTTTATGCGGCAGGGGAGTGCTATCGAAAGTCACTGGCGGACAGTCTTGCCTATTCAATGTGAAAGTTATGTGCGTTGATTTAGACGCGCTGGCTATGATTCTCCATTTTTTTGAGCCAGGAATCTATTCTATCAAGATGATCTTGGAGTTTTCTTGTTGCGATGTAAGGATCAGCGTTACAGGAGAGAACTGCAGTGTCATCGGCATATGTTGCCATTACAACATCAGGTGAAGTCGGCAGATCCGAGGTGTACACGGTATACAGAACAGGTCCCAGGACCGATCCCTGAGGTACACCAGCTTTGATTTCTTTCATAGACGAAAGGCTTTCTTCTGTTTTGACTAGGAATAATCGGCTTTCCAGGTATGATTTGAGGAGCATAAACAGCGTACTTGGCAGACATAGCTTTAGCTTATATAATAGTCCCTTATGCCAAACCTTGTCAAAGGCCTGCTGTATGTCGATAAATACAGCAGAGCAGTATTCCTTCCTCTCCATAGTTTGCCTGATCGTGTGGGCAACCCTGTGAATTTGCTCTATAGTCCCATGCTGAGCTCGGAAGCCAAATTGATGATCCGGCACAACTTTTTGAGCTTCGAGTATTGGTAGAAGGCGTTTACACAGCAGTTTCTCGAACAATTTGGAAAGGACTGGGAGAAGACTGATTGGCCTGTATGAAGCAGCTTCAGAAGACGGTTTACCTGGTTTTAGTACCATATTCACAATTGATATTTTCCAAAGTTTTGGGAAATATTGTAGTCTCAATATTGCGTTATATATAATTGTTATGAATACTATTCCTTTTCTTGGCAGTTGTTTCAGGATCTCTGCTGTTACCAGGTCAAATCCAGGCGCTTTCTTCTTTTTCATTACAGATATGCTCTTCCAGACTTCTTTTGGAGAAAAGGCTCTTATAGGTGAGGACATTTGCTGGTCGCCGTTGAGCACACAATCAATCTCGTCTTCCGAGAATGTCGGGTTGGGTTCATTAGGTTGAAATACATTCTGCAGGAATTCAGCAAATTGCTCTGATTTGTCTTCAGGACTTCTGGCCCATGTACCATTTATACGCTTTAAAGCCGGAATGTGTGGTTTTGGCCTTTTGAGCGTTTTAGTCATCTTCCACAGTGAGTAGTCCTCCGATTTATATGGTGAGAGAGACTTTAGTTTGTCCTGAAGTGTAAGGTTTTCGTTTTCCCTAAATAACGCCTTCAGTTCTTTCTGTGCTTTATTCAGTATCCTCTTATCATGCGCATTTCTGCTGGTATGCCATTGCCGTCTCAATCTTCTTTTTTCTGTTATTTTGTTGCGTATCTCCAAGGTGTAGTCTTTATCTCCTGAGGCGGACACCCTGGGAGGTGTAGACAGCCATGCCGCTTTTTGAATAAAGTTCGTGAGTCGACATATGGCGCATTCAATCTCCTGTTCTATTTTCAGAGAGATCTTAGGGTTGGCATTTTCATCTATATAGTTCTTGAATGCTTCCCAGTCAGTTTTTCCATTGTACAAGGTTTCCGGAGCATCCTTACAGATTACCGTAGTGCTCACTGTGCATATAATTGGCGTGTGATCGGACGAACCATCCCAGCACGAGTCCACTTTAGTGTACAGTCCAGAGATACCCTTGGATATGAAGAAATCCAGGAGGTCTGGCAATTTGTTAGCGTCTGTAGGCCAGTATGTTGGTTTACCATTTGATAGAGTAAGATGTGAGTTTCCTTCCAGAGATTTCCCCAACTCCCGGCCCCTGGATGTGGTCAGTCGTGATCCCCAATATGTGTTTTTTGAATTCCAGTCACCGCCAGCTATCCATCTACTGCCAAGCATGTGGAAGAAGTTGTTATACATATGCTCATCTATACGATGCCGAGGCGGACAGTAGACAGAAGCAATTGTTAGCCTTCCATGCCACTCATCAATGGATATTACAGCGGCTTGCAGGTGAGTGAACTTATAGGTGGGTAGAGCATGATGTTTTATATGATCTCTTATGATAACGGCAGCTCCTGCGTGGGATGTTCCGTCGGGGTGATTGCAGTAATAAATGTTACAGCCTTTAATTTTTACTGTTCTTTCATCTATCATGTGTGTTTCCGAGACCAGGAGTATATCTATTTTATTATGATAAATAAAAAGTTCAACTTCGTCTTTATTTGAAGATAATCCATTGACATTCCATGTTGCTATCCTTAGAAATTTCATGGTTTATATTTGGCTATGACAGTTGTTAGGAGACTCATAAGAGTACCTAATTGTTGAATAAGGATATCTATTTTTTCGGATTGTTTTATAATTATTTGCTCTAGCAAATTTGATTGCTGAGGCGTTGTTGCCTCTGTTTTTTTGTCCCAATGTCCGTTATTTACCTGATTTGGCATACGCGATGATGGTTTACCATAATTCTCACTATTTGTATGTGTTTTTGTTGAGTACTGTTCAGTAATTCTGGGTGGGAGGGGTGGGAATTCATTTAATCCATCCATGAGAGGGGGTTTAGGACGGTTTCTGATTTTAACTTTATTTTGTACCATTTTTCTGGCTTTTATTTCTTTATAGACTATGCACCCTTTATAATTCGCCGGATGATCTCCTTGACAGAGCGCACATGTAGCAGGGCTATTTCTATCTTTCCTGGGGCAGTCGGTGGTTCTATGCGATTTTGCGCATTTGACGCATCGGAATGGGCGCATACAGTTGGTTTTTGTATGTCCATACTGCTGACACCGAGCACATTGAGGGATTTCATTTGTTTTACGTGGGTCCTCAATTCTGATTCTAGAGTGATAGATGTATTTAATTTCTTTTACATTAACGTTATTCGAACTGGGCTCCAGATTAACGAAAAACATATTTAGAGGCATCTTATTCTTGCGAGAGTTTGGACATATAATTTCTCCCCTGATTTGGTTTCCGGTTTTCTCAATCTCTTCTTTTATAGCATCTTTCGGTGTAGTGTGATGCAGGTTTTTGATCACAATCCTGTAACATTTGGTTTCCTTTTGTGTGAAGGTGTGTCCTATGAGGCCATTGCTGCGGATTATATCAATAATTTTTTTATATGTTTCGGTATCTTGAGACGTTATTCTTAATTGGTTCCTATTAATAATCCTAAAGGCATAGCTCTCATTAGGTACAATTGAATTCAATAGTTCTGTAAGCTTTAATATGTCCTCAATGCCATACAGAACGATTGGTGGTGGTTTCCTTAGTTTTTTCGGGGCTTCCTCTGTTCTCTCGTCTTCCGTTAGATCTATGGGTAGTCCACTGAATCTATTTGTTGTAATGGTAGCTGCTATTGCTCTGCTATCAGTTGGAGGGCTGTTAGATGGCTTTTTTCTTTTAGGATTCCTTTCCACAGGTTTTCTCTGCCAAGACGGAGGGCTTACTTGTTGTTCCATATCCCTTTGACTCTTAGTTGTAGATGTTAGTGTATCCTTCAAAGTAGTGCTGGTTGAAGGATTACTGCTAAGAGATGATGATCTTGTTCGTGTGAACAGGCCAGGATGGAATGCCTGTTGTACGAGTTTTTTGTTGCTGCTACCAGTAGCATTTACCACGACAGGAGCCTGGTCGCCTACACCTGTGCAGTCTTCGGTAGTATACTTCTCACTTGCAGGCCCGGTTACCTGCAAGCGCCGGGGGTTAGCCGGGTCGCATGACAAATCTATCTCATTATCCAACATTATTCATATTTAAAGTGTGGGGAAATACTCATGACACTTTCCCAAGGTGCCATGGCCACTGCTTTTAGAGAGGATTTAGACACTCTTGGCTTGTGGCAGCCTATGAAGACAGGTTATTTACCGCCGCCTGTGGCTCGGCGTTGGTGGCTTTTACAGCTGTCTCTACCCCAGGTGAGATGAGGGGTAGTGGTAGCACCATTCACGGCCAACCCTCCTCTTTTCGCATCCGGGCTTGGGACCGGCAAAGGCAGAGTTTGATTATTTATGAGTAAGAATAAGTACGTTCCAATTTCAAAATTTCTCTCTGCATTTTTTGCAAGATAATTTCAATTATTGTGTCTCATTGAAAAATGGATCTGAGTCGGGAACATTTTCGCGCTATGATTTTCTACGATTTCAAGTGTTGCCTGAAACCAGACGAATCGTACGATAGACTTCAAATGGCATTCATGGATGAAGGCCCTTCCAAGGCGACCGTGTATCGTTGGTATAACGAATTCAAGCGCGGTCGACTGACTTTGGAGGATGAAGAAAGAAGTGGTCGCCCTTTGACGGCTGTTACGGAAGAAAACGTGCTAGCAGTGAAAAATTTAATCCAAGATAATAGACGAGTCACATATCAAGAGATTCAGCACATTCTTCAGATTGGATCGGGAAGCCTTCACGAGATTCTACACGTGCATCTTCGTGTGAGAAGGATAGTTTCACGCTGGGTGCCGCACAATCTCACCGATGCTCAGAAGCAGGCCCGGGTGGAATGGTGTCGTGATATGATAAACAAGTTTGAAGCAGGCGCGTCTCGGCGTGTTTATGACATCATTACAGGTGATGAGTCGTGGATTTATCAGTATGATCCAGAAACAAAACGCCAGTCAACGGTTTGGGTGTTTCAAAACGAATCAACACCTACCAAAGTGAAGCGATCTAGAAGCAGAGGGAAGATTTTGATCGCGAGTTTTTTCAATTTGTCTGGCTACTTGTTATCAATCCCTTTACGAAATCAAAGAAGCATCAACGCTGAATGGTACACTACCAAATGCTTGGCAGAAGTTTTCTCTGTAGTGAGCTACAAGCGACCAAACACAGGGCTCCGCGGGATACTACTCCACCATGACAACGCGCCCGCACACACCGCGCTTAAAACGAGGGACTTCCTGGACAGCACTCCGGTTAAACTCCTAGGTCACCCTGCTTACAGCCCTGACCTTGCACCGTGCGACTTCTTTTTATTCCCGAAAATAAAAAATCAGCTCAAAGGGATACAATTTTCGTCGCCGGAAGATGCGCTGTCAACGTTTGAGCAGGCTGTAAACGAGGTATCTGCGGCGGATTGGAAAAAGTGTTTTAAAAACTGGTTCAAACGCATGAAACTTTGTATAGAGGCTGGTGGAGAGTACTTTGAAAAGATTTAATAAAAAAATATTTACCTATAGAACACTTTTTTTTTATTTTCGCAAAACTTTCTGAGTGTCGCACGTATAATGCTTTATATACTAACTCAATGGTGTAAACACAGATGTAGTTCAGTATAAATTTCGGTAAGTATTCCAAATTTAAATCACATTCTCCCCCTAGAGGTGAATGAAATTCAGTACAATTTTGTTTCCCTGTTTTTAACAGATATTTTTAATCTGTTAAAAACAGGGAAACAAAATTGTACTGAATTTGTTCGCTTTTTGTAGCATAGAATGTCACTTTTTTGAGCAAATGGTACGAAAATATTATTATAGTATTAAATATAGTATCCGGTAAATATTCTGGAAGTACGTATTTTTTTCGTGCGGATGTCCATTCGGATCCCCCGCCCCCCTGTAATTTTCTACGTATACTTTACAACAAAAGCACCCACGAGCTCGCGCTCCGCACCATTGCCGCAATCATGCTGCCGAGCGTGAGGACTCTCACCCCGATGGCTGCCCCTAGGTCACGCCTCGGCGCCTCCCATCGCCGGGCAGTCCGCCAGCGTGTGCAGCTCCGAGTCCTCGCTCGCGTTGCAGTGATGGCACTCAGGCGTTGGCTCCTTCCTGATCCGATGCAGGTGGTCCCCGAAGCTCCCCTTCCCGGAGATCACCTGCGTCAGTCGGTACGAGAGGCTTCAGTGTCACCTCTCTAGCCAATCCTCCATGATGGGCCTTGTTGGAACGTGTATATGCCCCTCTAAATGTACTGTTGGCAACATTGACATGTCTGTCACTTCGATTGACTTTCCTCTCTCTGTGGTTTGCTCTCGCCGCACGAACCATTGTATTATTTGTAAGTTATAATAATCGTAATGCATCCTTTAATTAGACAACTGTAAACGCCCTTATATTTTGGTAAATATACAGCAGAGTGTTTATGTGACATTTCATGGTTTTATTTTGCCGACCGACATCGTGTGCCCTAACCTCACCACTGCGTACTAATATCTGCGGTGGAAGGCATCCTCTGGAAGCAACTTCTACAGGTAATTGGCCCAGATTGGCGCTAGATAACTATTATGCCAGCCGAACAGAATCGTGAGGGAGGTGTTGTCGGCGGTTTGCAGATGTTTCAACTCGAAAAACTCGAAGGCGTGTCGAATTATTTGCAATGGAAATTTTGCATGAAAAACTTGTTGACGCTAGAGGGACTTTGGGCGTGTGTCATCACCAGCCCTGCAGATGGTGCAGACACAAGTAAGGATGAACGAGCATTTGCACGGATATGCCTGTCTATTAAACCATGCTGCTACCAATATGTACACAATATCACAACGGCTAAAGAAGCTTGGGATAAGCTTGCAACTGTTTTTGAAGACAAGGGCTTCTATCGTCGTGTTCTTCTGCTTCGTAAGTTGCATAGCACTACCTTCAACCAGTTTTCAACCATGTCAGATTACATCGAGTCCAAAGACTGTCTCACAACAGTTAGTTGATATCGGACGGAAAGTTGAGGACAAAGAAATTGCTGAACTGTTGCTTAGTGGATTACCCGAGGAATATGATAATGTTGTATCTACTCTGGAGACAGCAAACATTACTTCAACGCTCACAAGCGAGCTCGTGCGTACTAGATTACTACAGGAGGAGTTCCGAAGGAATTCTAATAAGACTGAAAATCTCAACCAGGCTTTCGTTTCTAAAGAAAGAAAACAAGTCATATGTCATCACTGCAAGAAACCTGGTCATATCAAGTCAAAATGTTATAAATTGAAGAGGGAGAAGAAGAAGCAGGACGCCACCACGTTCTCCGCTTCAGCCTATCTTGCAGCACAAGAATTCCAGTTCATAGTAGACTCCGGTTGTACGGCACATATGTGTAATGATAAGAGAATGTTTGTCAAATTGAAAGAATGCTCAAATAAGAGCAGTGTAACAGTTGCAAATAGTCAAAAACTAGATTGCCTAGGATATGGTGACATAAGTTTAGAAACAAATAACAATTCGGTAAGAGTAATTAAAAATGTACTATATGTTCCTCAGTTATCCTGTAATCTTTTGTCTGTAAGTTGTTTGGTTGAAAAAGGTTTCGTTGTGTGCTTTAGTAGGGATGGATGCAAGATTTATGATTCAGACTGTAGAATTTCTGGCAAACCAACATGTGAGGCTTCTATGTACAAAGGTATGTATAGGTTATGTGCAAAGTGTACGTCTGTGAAGTCTTTGCCATTTGAGGACTCTTTGCTTCTGTGTGATAGACAGAAGACACCGAGTGCTCTGGTTGCTGCCTCATCTGTGCCACTAGATATTTGGCACAAAAGGTTAGGTCACCTGAATTTCAGAAGTATGTGTGCTCTTAGGGGTGGTGGTGCTTATGGTGTTCTGTTTCAGGCCGATAATACAGCTCTTGGTGAGTGTGTTCCCTGCCTGGAAGGAAAGATGCCAGCGAAGCCGTATCCAGTCGGCCAGGCGTCACGCGCTTCACGACCATTGGAGCTCATACATTCTGATGTGTGCGGACCTATGCAGGAGTGCAGCTTTGCAGGGGCAAAGTACTTTGTTACGTTTACTGATGACTACACCAGAAGGACCTTTGGGTATTTGATTAGAAGCAAGTCTGAGGTAATGTCTAAATTTATTATTTTTAAAAATTTAGTTGAAAAGCAATTGGGTATGCCTATAAAGAAGTTTCGGTCTGATAATGGCGGTGAATACTGTAGTGCGAAGTTCTCTGCATATTTAGAGAGGGAGGGGATAATTCATCAAACCAGTGTAGCATACTGTCCACAGCAAAATGGTGTTTCAGAGCGGTTAAATAGGACTATTATTGAGAAAGCTAGGTGCATGATGCGGGGTGCAGGACTCTGTGAGCGGTATTGGGGAGAGGCTATCATGGCTGCTATGTACCTAAAGAATAGGTGCCCTTCATCAGCTCTTTCAGGTCAAACCCCGGAGACATTGTGGACTGGGTCCCGGCCAGACCTCGGTCACCTTCGTGTCTATGGATGCATTGCCTATGCTTTGGTACCAGAACAAAAACGTCGAAAACTTGATGCTAAAAGTAAACCGTATGTGTTTGTGGGGTATAGTGAGACGACTAAGGGCTATAGGTTGATGGATCCCCTGAATCCCTGTAAAGTGCTTATTGCTAGAAATGTGGCATTTCTGGAGAATCGATTTTATTCTAAAGAGAGAGAAACCAACTGTGATAATAGTTTTAATAATGAATTTATTTCTTATAATTTTGATAATAATGACTATATGAATAATTTAAATGAAAGTAAAATTAATTCTAATGGTGAAATAAATTCTAATAATGAAATAATTTTAAATGAAACTGACATTTTACTGAATTCTAGTCCTAGTAGTAGTTTACTGAATTCTAGTAATGATTTGAGTCACAATGAGAATCAAGATGGAAATAACTCTTCTATTTTTACAGATGCGACTGATGAGTTGGGCGACGACGGCAAGGGTGAGCTCGAGGCGACCTCTGCTACTCCGCCAACGGTTGACGCGCACCATGAGTGTGTAACGTCACCGTGTGACGACGTGTCAGCTGGAGGGGAAGGTATTTCCGTGCCGCCTGTCACTGCTCCCCAGCGGCCAGTTCGTGCTACTCGCTCAAAGTTGCCATCGAGGTATAGTGATTATGATCTAGATTATTCAATGTTGGTGGATGCGACATCCCCATTTGAAGAACCTCAAACATATGAGGAAGCTACCACATGCTCTGAGAGTCATGAATGGCAGGCTGCTATGCAGGAAGAATTCGATTCTCTCCTAACAAATAAAGTTTGGCGATTGGTGGATCGTCCAAAGGATAAACATATTATAAAATGTAAGTGGGTCTATAAAAAGAAACATGATTCATCTGGTCATTTCGATAGATTTAAGGCTAGGTTGGTTGCCAGAGGTTTTACACAAACAAAAGGTGTAAATTACAACGAAACTTTTTCGCCAGTGGTTAGGCATTCCACTTTGCGAATTTTGTTTACCCTAGCTAATGAATTGAATTTAAATATAGATCACATTGATGTTAATACAGCATTTTTAAATGGAGACTTAGAGGAAACAATATTAATGGAGCAGCCTCCAGGTTTTTGTAACGATAAGAACAAGGTTTGTTTATTGTTGAAAGGAATTTATGGCCTTAAACAGGCCAGTAGAATATGGAACCATAGAGTCCATACTTTATTGTCAGAAAATTCTTATATTCAGAGCAAATGTGAGCCCTGCGTCTATATAAAGAAAAATAAAGATAATATAGTAGTGGTAGCACTCTATGTTGATGACTTTTATGTATTCTTTTCTAATAATAATGAATTATTGCCTTTGTTAGAACGTAATTTTAGTGTTAAGAATTTAGGTGAACTAAAAAGTTGTTTGGGCATGAGAGTTACTCGTGATAATGCAAAGGGAATTTTAAAATTAGATCAAGCAGAGTATATTAGAAAGTTACTTATCCGTTTTGGCATGGAGAATTGTAAACCAGTCTTAACTCCCATGCCAGTAAATTGTAAATTAGTAAAATCTGAATCGGGTTCATTGTGTGATGAAAAATATCACTACAGGCAATTGTTAGGATGTCTTATGTATCTATCAGTATGTACAAGGCCTGACATTACATTCGCCTGTAGTCAGCTTAGTCAGTTTAATAACAGTTTTGAAATGAGCCATTGGCAGGCAGCTAAAAGAATATTGCGTTATTTGGCAGGAACAATTGACTATTCTTTATGTTTTTATAAAGGTGGTAAATTGGATTTATTTGCATTTACTGACGCAGATTGGGCCAATGATCCCATTGATAGAAAATCATATACGGGGTTTGTTATTAAACTTGGGCATAATACCATAAACTGGGAATCTCGCAAGCAAAGGTGTGTTGCTTTATCTAGCACTGAATCCGAATATATAGCGATAAGTGACGTATGTAAAGATGTATGCTTTATAAGAAATTTCGTGTCTGAAATTTTATGTAAGGATTTGCATGTGATAGTATTCAATGATAATCAGAGCGCTCATAAGTTATTACAAGTTAGGGAGTACTGTCACAGGCGAACCAAACACATAGATATAAGGTATCACTATGTCAAAGAATTAGTACATAATAAGATTGTGACCATTAAATATTTAAGTACAGATAAAATGATAGCAGATGTACTTACAAAACCACTGGGTAGCTCTAAGCATGTTGAATTTACAAAGAGTATGAATGTAAAGATGTTGAATCTTTAACTATTTCTGTTTTTGTTTAAATAAGTACATTATTGAAGAGTCAATGCAAATTGTTTTTATTTATGTACATGTAGAGTCAACATAGAAACAATGTGATGTTATATAATGTAGAGTCAATGTAAAGTCAATGTAGAGTTAATTTATACTTGGAATAAGAGATTATATACATTGTAAGGAGCATATAAGGGGAAGTGTTGGAACGTGTATATGCCCCTCTAAATGTACTGTTGGCAACATTGACATGTCTGTCACTTCGATTGACTTTCCTCTCTCTGTGGTTTGCTCTCGCCGCACGAACCATTGTATTATTTGTAAGTTATAATAATCGTAATGCATCCTTTAATTAGACAACTGTAAACGCCCTTATATTTTGGTAAATATACAGCAGAGTGTTTATGTGACATTTCATGGTTTTATTTTGCCGACCGACATCGTGTGCCCTAACCTCACCACTGCGTACTAATATCTGCGGTGGAAGGCATCCTCTGGAAGCAACTTCTACAGGCCTTACCGCCGCCATTGCGGCGTGCCCTATTCTGTAAGTACCGTACTGTACTGTAGGTATGGGCACTGCACTGTAGGTACAGTACAAGCCCGACATAACCGCCCCTGCTGGCACGCGGGGGGGTATCCGAAGGGATTTCCGCACGAAAAAAAAAAAAAAAAGGTACAGTACAATAGAGCAATATTATCCAGCGGCACCTTTTGGTTGACGCTTTCGCGCTTGCTTTTCTGAACGACTTTCTTTATCAGAAATCAACTTCCACCGCATTTTATAACACTATAGGTGACAAACACCGCCGACAACTGCACATGTTTATGAGTGTTTGTGTATTTTGTTTGTCAAGTAATGTTTTGTTTGGCACTTATTTGAAGAGTAGGTACCTTGAATTTACCTTTTTTTTTCATTTTTCAAATCATTTACATACTTAAGTTTATTACGATAAAACCAACAATAAATACAATAAAAAAACAGATTTCAAATTAGTGCCATTATAAACTATACAAATACTCATAAATATGTACAAACCTACATATACTTACATACATACACAATATTTAGAGGATCATTATTTATATAACAATATGGTCATAGTTAAAGATAAATAAAACAAGGTTTATTATAACAATAACATTTCTAACTTCTAATAATAACATTCTAATATTTGTACATAGCTCATATTATAACTGTTACAGAGAAATTCATTGCTTGTTTAGAACTATTGTGATTGCATCTTTAACTTTAGTTACCATTACTTTTGCCAAAGCAAACTGAGAAAAATTACAATACAATCCAATGTTACTATCAAAACTGTTACCAATATTTTTTAACATCATTAAAAATGCATTTAACTAAAATGAGTTTTCACATTTTGCTCACACAGTTCAAATTAAATTATAATTGTATATATTTATCAGTGAAATCCAACCTTAGCTGTGCACATTTTAATCTTTGAAATGTAGGTTTTCTTGCATGCATCTATGAAGTTTTGAGGGCACACAGCAATTTTTAGGACTATTTGGTAGGTATCAATAATAGGGTATTTGACTACTGCCAAAAAATACTACTACTTATAAGCATAATAGTATAATACTCAAGTGCATTGAGACACCTGAAAAAATTGACCATTATATAATACCTCTTCTGAAAATGTACCCTTGTCACACCCAAGCTACAGAGAGGTGTGTTAAAATAGTAACAGAAGCCTCTGCTGCAGTGTGTGGTCCATTAAGAAGGGATGGATTCATATGAACCCACCTTCTATCACGTAAAATTATGCCTGTTTTTGAAACAAAAAAACATTACAAAACCCATTGATTTTTATATTATTTGCAATTTTTTTTTATGATAATTTTCCATAATTTAGTTCTATGTTTTTATAGTTATTATAATACGGATAGTTTTTAAGCTAATAAAAGTAATTTTTATTAAAAATTTACTGTTTTATTAAACTCCATCAGACATCTAAATATTGTCTAAAACGTGTTTTTTCTCAAAATATCAGAGGGCTGGGGGCAGTATTTCCATAAATATATCAATAAATTTAAATATACAGTTTTAAATGTAATCATATCTGACAACTTTTGGCAATAGTTCCATTTCGAAATTCCAAAAAAAAAAAAAATATATATAATGTACATGTCAGGATATTGGGGTCTATGCTGATTTCAATATACCTTTCATCTCTAATTCTTTCTCAACTGTTGTTCCTTCATACATAATTTTGTCCTTCAGGGCTTCTTGCAAAATCTGTGCATCAAATTTTTGCTTAGACCACTGATATCTACAGAAAGACCAATAGACCATTGTAGTGATTGAAAATGTTGCTACTCCTATGTGCTGTGATAACATTGGCCGTGATGTTTTAAGAAAACCTATTAATCCACCTGCCACTCCCGATGCAATCCCATAGAGAAAACTTTCTCTGAAGCAGGGTATTTTAGTCACATCTCTCCCAAATATTACCAGTCCCTGGAATAGAAAAAAAAAATGGTTTCATTAGGTACCATTTCCTTGAAATAAATAATAATAAAAGTGAAATGAATGTTCCAATTTTCATAAAATTAACATATACATAAACTAAATACATAGGTAAAATTAAATACATAGGTATATTGTCATCTGCTTAATTTATCCATATTATAGTATTGTATATAAGTATACAACAAAATTGAAGACGCAGTACATTAAATAAAAACTTCGCTAAATTCTTAATGTTAGCAAGGCGAAAAAGATATCGAAAACTGTTAACAAGTTAAATTTTAGAGTGTTATTTATCTCACTACTAATTCTGTTTAACATTGTTTAATTGAAAAATAATAACCTTCTTTTCTTCGTCTGCCTCCTCATCTAGAATGCCCTTAACAACAGTGTCCATTTCTTAATAATGTACCTATCAATAATTAAAAACAATTGTGATTTCAAAAAACAGCAATTGTGGAAAACACTGTACGTCTTACTAAAACTATTCAAAATATAACCTCAATTTGTTGTTGCTTGCTTACTGTCAAGTGTCAATATCAGGCGGGTGACACTCGCCTATATCCCGAACGTTTTGAGCTCGACCAATCAGGTGAGAGAGCTTCGACCCTTCAACACGCCACTCATTAGTACTCATATACTATTACACAGATTACCAATTATAAACTGTATCACTTTTTTCTGAAAGTTGGTAACCTAGGCTCATTAGTTTCATGATTTTAGTAATAGTTTGAAAGGTTACTACTCTACTCTACCTACCTACCGGAGTTTTCATTCAATTTGAAAAAAATTACCGGTGCTTTTGTTCTTTAATGAAATTTTCTCGAATTTGACGATTTTAGCATCAATTGGGCCTAAATATTCACTGTTTACGTTGACTTGAGCAACTGCTCCTCCGTAGCATTGGATACTGCTAGTTGCTACAAGTGTTTAGTGTAATTGCGATTATATAAGTACCGTTTTTGTGGTTATGACTGAGACCTTTGTGTACTCTATTTAACTTACTGTGATCAGCTCTGAGAGGTTTGTATAGTTATCCTACGATTACGAATATTATCATATCATTAGCTAATGTGTACAGCGCATATAATTGAGTACCTACAAATAATAATAAACATAAGATACACCCCATGTCAACTTCAACTGTTGATAGTGGCTATTGGGGGAGCTGGAAACCCCATGTCTCCAACGTAGAGGACCAGCTGTTGCCCTCACTATTATTATATAAACTTTTTTAATTAGGTGAACCCTGTATGTCGTATAAGGCTATCAGTTCATGAGTGATGTAGGCCTAAAAAGTTACTCATTTAAGATAGTTATAACATAACATAACATAACTTCACGCCTGTATCCTGTAGTTATAATATTATTTAGAAAAATGTCTTAAATATCTGTAGTATAGAAATTTTATACAAATGCCTATAAAACAGATATAGACTCATATTTCAATATGAAAATGGCAATTATGTTGCATATAAAAAATTAACGACTAACCTTTTAGCACAAATTTTTTGAAAATTGCACGTAAACTGAAGAAATCATAAAATAAGATGGATCAGAAGAACTAACAAGCCCACTATTATTATTCTTACGCATTATTCTTCATTCAAGTTATAGCCTATCAAAAAATATGTTATCCTGAAACTATTCTTATACTTATTTTAATGTATATTTATTGCTGACGCAATGATAAAAGGCAGGATTATGTTATGACTATGTTGCGGGCTCAATGGTATTTGATGAGATCACCTGTATCAATTGTTGTATTATATAATTATATTCTAATGTTTCCAATGTGCAATCTTTCCAGAAATCTAATGAAATATTCAAGATCACAAGGTCATCTCTACACATATTTAACTACCCAGTTTAACTAATAGCGTCATAGTGTACAGTGGACCACCCTTAATCCAGTGCCTCTTGTAATCCAACATGCTTATCACTGTTAAAGTAGGTGGGTATACATTGTTTTTGGAAATCATCACTAATGTAGATGCTTATCACTGTTAAAGTAGGTGGGTATACATTGTTTTTGGAAATCATCACTAATGTAGGTAATGCATGATTGAAGCTCTCCATTGTATTGTTTAAATTAACTTGATATACGAGTATATATGTTTTGTAGCTCAGATATAATCTTATCATATTGATCTTCTTTAGTTACTTCAGTTTGAGATACTTCCGAGACATGAATCTATGATATTAATGATAAGAATAACAATTACTAAATTACCTATTTATTAAGTTTACAATGTGAGATCATTGCTATGGAATTTGACTTTTTAGTTTTACTAGTAGTCATGAAGTGTGATTATCCCCATTAGAGCACAAGGAAAATGGATGAAATACCCCACACATAAAGGGTAGATCGTCTGCCTGGTCGTTGGCATCCCCATTGGAAATAATAGTGTCATTATGTTGTTTTTCCAGGAATCTGTGTTATAATGACAGGAACTAATTTTACAATGATTTTGATTATTATGATGATACAATACTTATTCTATGAAAATCGAAAGATATATCTTCATCTGATGAAAAAAATCTGCATAAACATGTAAGTACTTATGTCTAATAATTCTATCCACATTTCTTTTAAGTGAAGATCAGTCTTCGATTTTTGCTGGTGCTTTCTCCAGCTTTGGTATGGTTCATTCATTTCTTATTCCATAAATAATATTATCTGCTTACCACAAGAATCCCATTAATTTCACATAGCATTTATTATGAAACAAATTTATTTTAGCAAGTTTCTTCTAACATTACTGATTTTGTTATTAATCTGTACTATAATATTATAAAGCTGCAGAGTTTGTTTGGTTGAACGCACCTATCTTAGGAACTACTGGTTCGAATTCAAATCTTTTGTGTTGGATAGCCCATTTATCGGTTGGGACAAATAGGTGCCACGGGATGGAGTTTGTCATGGGCGACGCCGCTGGGCACAGCTAGTATTAAACATATATGGTAGTGTCTGATAAATGGGATATTTAGATGTATTGTGTTTTATTCAAAAACTAGGTTCCTTCTGGTGTTCAAGGTGACTTCTAAAAATATATATATTGTGATATACTGCTTATATTTTCTGATTTTCAATTGAACAATCACTTTACTTATCTAATAAATTATGGAAGATAAGTAAAGGTGAAAAGGAAAAGTATTACCCAGTTTCTGAGTTGTGTCCTTAATAAATAAAAAGTACCTTATAGTTATATTCACTGACTTTTTCTACTTACATAAAGCACTCAGATATATCTGAGGTGAACAACACATGCCATACTAAAAACTATTCCTTTTTTCCTGTCACCCCAGCAGAAGCAGGCCGGGACGGTGGGGCGACTAGCGCCCCTCCCCCAAACCGGGGCAAGACGGGAACACCGTGGTTCCCAAACCCGAGGGGGCCATCTCGAAACCGGAGATGGCCCAGGGTCAGTCGGGGTGCGAGGGATATGCTCTATGGGCAACCTTACACCCCGGCGTCTGTAGACCCGAGACGGCGTGCGGTTTTAGTCGGTTCAAGCCCGACATAACCGCCCCCGCTGGCACGCGGGGGGGTATCCGAAGGGATTTCCGCACGATAAAAAAAAAAAAAAAAAAAAAAAAAGGTATCTATTGAACTTTTCCACAATGGGTCTCGGAACGAAAATAAATGTTGCACTATCTGCAGAAAAAGAAAAATGCCAGACTGTTATTTTGCACTATTTAAATTGCCCAAGGATACTGATCGGTGAGCTTATTTTAAAATTAATTTTTAAAATTATTTTGGTTTTCTATTATTTTTGCAATCTTGTTATTTTTTATTTATTTTTATTATTTGTCTATTTTAAATAGACAAATAATGGCAAGAGTGGTAGAGTCAAGCAACAGTCAATTTGGCTGTTGCATGAATGGGCCGACTCGACCGGTGAAGCACCACCCTCTCACAGAATATCGACGCCAAGTAACAGTATTTGAACTGTTGCGTTCCGTTTGGTGAGTGAGAGTGCCGGAGCCCAAACTCCTTTCCCATCCCCTCCCAAACTCGTTTCCCATCCCCTCCTAAACTCCTTTCCCATCCCCTTTCCTTTACAAGGTCGGCAGCGCGAGTGTGATGCCACTGGTGTTGCACACGTCCATGGGCCGCGGTAACCGCTTCCCATCAGGTGGGCCGTGTGCTTGTCTGCCACCTTAGTGGTATACAAAAAAAAAATTTTAGTTATTTCATTTTTTATTATTATTAATGTTTTGTTTTGACGCAACCGCGAAACTATGATGATGGAATTTTTGAAAACGCTTGCATGTTCAAAAATTGATATATTGGTCATTTTTGAAGATATTGCAAAGCTATCAACCGATATGCAATCTGAATCGCTTAATCCACAAAATGAAAAAATTAAAAAAGGAATTTTTATGTGTTCACAATTTGTACTTTTGCAGTTCCCATACATTTAAGATGGCCAAAGTACAAATTGTCAACCACATAACGACGTATTTTTTTAATTATGTTATTTTATAGATTAAGCTATACAGATTTTAAATCAGTGAAAAGTTTTACAATATCTTTAAAATTGGCGAAATAATCGTCTGGACAAACTTATAGTTTCCACCCTGTATATCATATATACATACATATCATATACATATATATAATAGATATATATATATATTAAGGCAATGATTACTACCACCATGAAAGGGAACGAAATTCAAATTTATTATTATAAAATTTAAAAATTATATTCAAATATATTATTTATTATATAGCATTAAATTCAAATAAAGTATAACAAAATTAGTGTCCAATCAATAAGGGGCACATGGTGTCTTAAATACATAACCATAAATAAATAATGAAAATGTATTAATGGGATTTAAAATATCATTTCCTAGTATAATCACCAACTATCTCCCCAAAATCTAAAAATCTGACAACACCATAAAAAAAATAAAAGTCCAAAAATATTTAGCACCCTCCTGTGTTGCCATGTAATTTTTCCTCATGGTTTTCTTGCAGTTTTGGTGGGGTCATTTTTTGAACTTATTTTCCAAAAAGGATACATATACAGAACTTACCTGTAAATTATTTGTCCAAGGTGAAACAAACACCCATGAAGCAGTGTATTATCTAAATTGGATCTTAAACTTGAAATTTAACCATATTTGACTACCTAATACTTGGTAAAATGAAACTTTGCCATGTAATTATTTGTTAAACAATAAATTGCCAACTGTAAACTGTAAACTTGCTGTTGCTTGCTAACTGTAAAATTGCGAAAACTTGTTTTGCCAAATGAAAATTTGGGAAACATACATTGGCATGTGACACTTTGGGGAACGTTTTTTGCCAAACCCTTAGGGGTTAAGTAAACTACTGGTACTGGTATAGGTATCAATATTAGTATTGATACCTATATAGCAGTACCAGTAGTTTACTTTGTCAATGTATAACATACGTGATAGACAACTCATAATGTACCTGATTGACAATATATTTTTAAATCATGCTGTTACTGGTATATTTTTTCCACTATGATATCAACTTTTGATTTTTGGTTTATTCCAGCAGGCGATATTCGCGCTGGTGGAGGCAGATAGAAGCAGATTAGCGCCACGTGTGAAGTTGTGGAAGGAGGCGTTTCAAAGAACGGCGGTCTGAAGCTTAACGTGGTGAAGGTGGCGAAGACTGAATACTTAGCCTTGAACTCAACAGATTGTCATTGAAGATTCCAAAATGCCAGCTATGTTGAAGGAGAATAGGTCTATAAAACCATCATTTGGCCTGTCCTTTTGCACGGCTTCGAAGCGAGCCGTTGCTTGAGTGACACAAGCAGGAGCTACGTGTCACGGCGTTGTAATGCTGCGGTGGACATGTGGTGTGGAGCCGGAAAGCGGATCCCGAGCTCTGAGGGCTTCGTATGTGACTGGGACTCAACACTGAGATGATGATGAGATTTTTGATGTTTAATGCTATTCAGCTCTAGTCTTCATGAGACCATATGACTAGTCGACTCTAGGGTCGAATAGCATTAAAAAAACATCATTGTTTATAATATATGGTCTGAAGCCCGAAAATATGCTAGACAATATTTAGGGCTTAATATTCAGATTTGACACTGACCATGAATAAATGATGATTCACGCTACAGCGGGCTGTTTCCGTATATTCTTTGCACGGCCGTATGTGTTGTTTTGTGGTGCGTTGCATTGCTGCTTGCTTCACAAATAGTGTATTCATTATATACATTTGACAGTGCTAGTGAACCGAGAAATCAGATTTTTGCATATGTCGTATACGTATCTCCCAAGTGGGTGACAACGCTACTGAAATCTTCCCGTTGGGCCATACTGGAGGTCTCTGGGAAGAGTTCCCGTTGTCCCCCACTGGGGGATTTCGCAACTTTTTTCGCAGTGTCCGCCACAAAAATGTCCGGGACAAATGGTGGAGGGACACCGGGACTAGATGTGTATAAAGCTTAAGGCACTCTTAAAAGCTCAACTTCAAATTGTCGAGCAAAATTGTCTGCGACGAACTTCCGCCCTCATCTAGAATTTTCCCGATGTTACGTCGCGTTACGAAAATTGTGCTCGTGTAATTTATTTATTGCTTTTTTACAACGTGTCCCTATGTCATAAGACCTAAATTGTAGTGCAAAAAAAAAACAATGATATGAATACATTTTCGTATCGGGAGGGAGGACCGAGTTGTCAAGAAAAAAGAAACAGTGGCACTCCGGGAGTGCCGACAGAAGTAAAAAAACAAAGCCATCTTTGTTTTTCATTATGAATCAGTTCGAAACTTCATCAAGGTCAGAACAAAATAGTTGATCATCTACAACAAAGATAGCGTTGTTATATGGAAAGTGCCATGATTTCTTTTAAATTTGTTTTTTTAAATTGAAAATTTCTCAACGTGCGTATAGAAATATTCACTTCAAAAAAAAAAATTTAATCCTTTTTCAAGATGGAAGCGAAAATCGGCTTTCTCTGTTCACTTGCAATATACAGAGTGGAAACGTTAATTGTATCCAGACGATTATTTTGTCAAGTTTTAAGATATACAACTTTTAACTGATATAAAATCTTCATCGCTTAATCTATAAGATGGCATAATACAAATATAAAAAAGTTAAAAAAAAATATCGTTTATGACGATATTTTTTTAACTTTCGCAATTTGCACTTTTGCAAAAGTACAAAATTCGGGCGATTTTCTTTTCGATCTTTTTTTTAAATACTTTATCGTGTTATTACTGCTAAATGAAACCGGCATTCATTTTTGAGGTAAAGTGATGAATATCTTTAATAAAATTACTGTCTTTACTAACACGATGGAGCGTGAATAATGCTAATAAAACATACTAAGAATTAAAGAGATCGAAAAAAAAATCGCAGATTTTTTTTATCTTCAGTACTATTGCCGGTCTTGGTTTTAGGGAGCGTTGCCCTAAACTCCTGTAAATGTTTGACCGCACCCCAGCCGGGGCCCATCCTGGTCGCGACACAGTGTATCGTGAATCATCCTTTATACGAAGTATTTGAAATAGGGTCTTCCAAATATTGTTAACAATTCAAAAAAAATCTGTTCGTTTTTCATGCTTTTCTGTTTGTCTTCATTTTTTATTTCTTTACGAACAAATTTTAATGATTCAATCAATTTTTCAATTGTTATTTATTAATAATTACCCACCAATTACTTAACTAACAAATTGTTTTGTTTATCATTCTACATTTCTTATAAAAGTTCAGAACAACGGTACTTGTAAATATTTATTGTTTTGAAGTGGGTACTTATTCACTTTTTGAACGTCCAGCGTGTATAGGAGTGGCCTGATCATTATGTGCATGCATAAGTGTATGTTCAACATTAAAAAGAAGATACACTTAACATGACACGCTTGAATCAAAATATTACTTTGTTACTGGGCTAACCAACACGTTTTAGTTTTGCTTTTTGGAAGATTTTATTTGTGTTGGGGGTATTTTAAATATTTTTATTGTTATTTTATACCTTTTAAATTTAGATATACTAGTACTCACTCATTGAGACCATTCCAATGAGCTCAAACACGCTATATCTGTTGTAAGTAGCTGAAGACTAAGATTTCCCGCAGACTACTTGAAGCTGCAGCTACAGGCCAAGGTTAATATGTATCATAGACATACTACCAACTTAACGGTACAACAAATTTCAAATTAATCGGTCCTGTTCAAGTAAGATCTCATCATTAACTAGCAAAGAGCTGATGATCATCAAACGGCTGAACAAATCTTCATAATTTATAGCTAAGAATTATCTCGATCACGTCAGCTTTCATATTAAAAAACTGCATTCAAATGGGTCCATCCGTTAGGGAGCTATGATGCCACGGCTCCCAAATGAGATGCGTACACAAACAGGTCAAGATTATATTAGCCGTCGTTTTTCGACGAGGGTAAAAAAAAATATAATATTTTTTTTAGGAATCAGAAACAATATTACTAATTACTTAACCTCTCTTGTTCGTTCAACTGAAATAGGTTCTCACGTCAATTTACTGAAATTAGTTGAGTAAAACGTGATACGCATTGTAGTTTTAATTAAACGCAATTATTTTCACTTGTGACATTCGAACCTAGGCTATTGCTAGTTACGTTTAAGCTAACTTAACATGCTCTTAAAATAAAGTACCTATAATAGTTATTTTCAGGTAATACACTACATAAGCGCACTGATACTTCTGAAGTTCCTATAAAAGCCCTTGTAAATATAACTACTGTAATTGGCCACAGTTTTCGAAAAAATTTTTTTTAATATACGTAAGTTTATTTTATAATTACAATGGACTTTCCTCAGAAAAAACGTTATTTACTAGAAAAAGTAAATATTCTTTCCTCCAGTAATTTGAAATTCGCGCGAAAATTGGCGATCTATTCTGGCTGTGACGGCATATTTCAATAAACAATGAACAAACATCGTCACACAATGCTCAAACAGCCCGCGTTTCAGTTTCTCCTAAATCTCCTAATCCACCGACAACAAAACTCTAATTTATTTTAATGCAAAACACATATTGTGTAATTATTGTGAACCTTTACGCTACTGTATCTAACAGATTAAGTAAATTATTGTTACATTATCACAACAATTGTCAAATAGTCAATTTATATGAAAATTACAACAACATACATATTCGTTATTTATATAAGTTTCTTCTCTCAGTAATTATTTAATGAATATTCGAAGAGACAGTAAGTTTCTAATCTAATTATGAATCACCATGTAGGTAAGGTAAGATTGTATAAATTTAAATCTTAAAAAGTCAACTTCCAGGAAGGGGCTTGGGACACATAACCAGTCCCATTCTAGGGGACTCCCAGAAACATACCAGGATCTGTTCTGGAAAGCCTTAACATAGAAGGGAAGTCACGGGTTCAAGGATGTTGATTTTTTCCTATTTAAATTCATAGGAAAAGTTAGCATACTTATTTTATATAATTAATATATTGTCATTTTTATTATAAGTTTTTATACCTACTTAAATATGTACGTTGAAACTTATTGATTAAATGGAGTACCCTTACCCAGATAATGTATAAAATAAATAAATATTCTAGGACAAATTACACAACGCCATCTAGATCCAAAGTAAGCAGAGCTTGTCATATGGGTTCTTCATACTTAAATACTTTTATTTATTTTTGTAAATAAATTCATATTATAAGTAATAGAGTTAACGGGATATTTACCATGTGTTTCTAAGAATGTCCGATATTTCGGCACTGTTGCAAGCGCCATGATCACGGAGGAACTTAGAAACACATGGTAAATATCCCGTTAACTCTAATACTTATGTTAGTGACCATGATAGTTTAAATAAATTCATATTATACATAGAAACACCCAGACCAATGCAAATAGACATATTTGCACTGAGCGGGAATCGAACCCGCGACCTGCGACTTACCAGTCAAATGCACTACCGCTACGCCACAGAGGTCGTATTGTGTACCTAATGTATCATATCATTTGTGTACTTAAGTTCAATCATAATTTATAAGAAATTTCATGTATTTTACGCCAAATAAAGAAATCAAGATTATTTCGGAAATTTTAATTCACTCCCAAATACTTAAAGGTCCTCGCATTACTAATCGAATAGATTTAAATCGATAAATAATCAGATTAATCGATTTGGAAATATCAGCATTAGTCGATTATTATAAAACAATTTATTTCTCTAATGCAAGGTCCTGATGTTGGCAGCATTGTCGCCGTTCGGCCGTCATTTTTCTGAATTTTGTAATGGCCTCTTCAAACCAGTGACAAAAGAAATGAAGAATGTTCTGTCTATGGACAGTCGGTGAGCTCAACTATTTGTTAGAGGTGCCTTCTCTTCCCTCTTATATACTCTTTGGTCAATGTCAATACTGCCCGCAGACTAGGGATATTCGATATACATCGATGCATCGAAAACATCGATGTTTGCAATGAAAAACATCGAATCCATCCGATGTTTTGAAAAGCTTTCAAAATACTCGATGCATCGATGTTTTAAAAAAAAACATCGAATTGGTGATAGACGAGTTAGGCCACGTAGTGATTATATCCTCTTTGGTTTGAGCTTAGTAAAAAAACTTAAGTTTTACCACTAAAATATTACTTATTACTATTATGAAATCATCATTATTCCGAATTCTCTAATATGGACTCAGTGACAATAAAAAAAAACTACTTTCTCATGTTGGCTGGCGAGCGAGTTTCTATGTTTATAAACATTTAATTACATGGTTTTGTGAAACCAAAATAAGATATTTGTTAGCAATACATTCGTCAACTTGCATTATATACATAGATTTCTTAACAAATCATTACATTATGATGACAGACTTAGCAAAAATGTTGCGGGTTATTTAGAGCTTTTTTTTAATTTGACCTTTTGTAAGATATAATACAGATGTTTCTGACACATGGCTTTTACTTGTATTTTCTTTTACATACTCATTATGAAAGGAGCTAAATCTATTATTTTATGAAAGATTATTATCTAAACTATAATAAAATAATGGATTTAGCTCTTTTCATAAACTTTTTGAAAAAAAAATTACTATGTAAAGATGGCCTCTTTTGAGATGGGTCACTTTCCACATTCTTCGAGTTACTTCGGGCCACCAACCAGGTGGACACCGAAGTCTTAAAATCACGCAAAAAAAAATCAAAATCTTACATCAATCATACAACATCTTACTCTTTTTATTACTTTTTTCGACGTTTCACATGATTCTAAGTCTAATTAAGCAAAAAAAATGTTTGTGTCGGTCTGTCTGTTGGTCTGGTTGTCTGGATGTCTGTTTACGCAATAACTCAAGAACCACTTATCCGATTTAAAAAAATCTTTCGCCAATCATCTTGTTTGGTTAATGGGAAGAACTGATTAGATTTTGGGGTTTGTACGTTTAAGGATTCGGGTACCTACCCTACAAATTGTCCCTAAAAAACTTTTACAAGTGAGTTTCTTTCGAGTTATCAAAGTAACGCGTATTTGACTTTGACATTTGAGTGACAATGACAATACGTATATTGTATATTTAGTTATTTACATAAAACAACCAGACTCTGAAAGAAACTGAAATATAAAATCATTTTTTTGTGTTTTTTACGTCGAAGACGTTTGATTTGATTTCATTTTCTTCATATTTATTGCTCAATATAATTATAAAGACGCGTCGAATAATATGCATAAAGACTAAGGTCTGTAATTTTGAATAAAAATACTGCAACAAAAATATCTAAGTTTGGCCCGAAGTTTGACAATCACTGGGTGATTTCCGCCCCACTAGATTTTGTAATAAAATTTTAGAAAAAGTACTCGATGTTTATAAACATCGATGTTTTCATCCGATACATCGAAAGACATCGATGTATAGTTGCGATGTATCGAATCAAAAAAAACGTCGAATTTTTTTCAAAGTGGACACCCCTACCGCAGACTACTAAGGGATACTACGTATTACGATTACGTGATACTGTCAATAATGTGAACAATTTCAGGCATTCTTATTCATCAATCATCACCAGTCGGTCTGTGATCATCACTAATAACTTGTACGTTATGCTTCCTATCTTGAACATCACTAAAATTATTTGAAATATTAAGCCATGGACGCCATAAATCCTAAATAGTTACAAAAACAACAATTAAACTCTTGATTGATGGCTTCTGTATTGATGTCATGCATGTGACATGCATAGATTATTATATATATACTAGAAAGTGACATGCATGATGACATCAATATGTTGTTTTTGTAACTAGTACTAGGCTAATTTTGGTTGTGGACTTATGACATGCAGCATGTCATAAGTCCACAACCAAAATTAGCCTTTTTATCGCATTAAAAATTATTAATTAACAGAAAAAATATGATATTCCTGCAAAATGCGTGTTATCCTAAAAGATAGAACCCGGATCAAGTCGAACTTAAATATTTCTTACCCGTAAGACGTACCTAAGTAACGTAAAACGTAACGTGATTCATGTAATGAGGCTTTACACACGATACAATTTAATGCTCCCGTCCGGATATACAGTGAATTGCTCAATCAGATTGGCCAATTTCTATCTACACGTTTAACTCGCGCCAAACTTCTTGGCCGCTCTGAACATAGCTGCGAGTTCGGACTTGCGCATGTACAGTCAATATGCATGTAAAGTAGGCAATGCATACCTACCTAAGGAAATTATTATAATGTAAGAAGTTATATATATATGATGGTGAATGACAGATTTTTCATAGCATTATTTTGTGTTACTAAATAAAATCTTTGAATCAATTTTAGTGATAATGAATTTCGAATCGTGGGTGTGTAATTCACCTCTACCTACCCCTTCGGGGATACAGGCGTGAAGTTGTGTTATGTTATGTTAATTTTTCAAGGCAAAAAAAGTAAAGGAATATATTAAATTACGTGATTATTATTATATATTTATATATAATTTGATAATGATCAAAATACATAATATATGTAGGATGATGAAATATATAGGTATACATTGTATATCAAATCTTCTATCCACACGATATGATTTAATTGTCAATGTAGTCAGATCGAGCTCAAATTGGAATAAAGTTGTATCGTGTGGAAGCCCCTTAAGTAATAATATAAGGCTGGTTTGAACTACCGAATTTCGAACCGATGTCCTTGTGAAATCTGCTCATGAATATAACTAGGACGGTTGCCAGCTTGGCAATCAACCCAAACTTAAGCGTAGCGAGATTTGCCTATCCAACAATAGGTCAACGTGACCGGTCGACATTTGCCATTGATTTGGTTTTTCGGTGATTATTCCTCGATGGTAAGACCGATCTGGACATTCGACCCCTTACGACACTCAGTAACACAGAACATTACTACTCCTGACGGAGCTCAGTAATGTCTACTTGATCACCGTGGCAAAGATCGGTCAAACGGTCTCGGAGGAGTATCATTTGTTTGAAATGCAACTTTGAAACCAAAGACGCTTCGCTCGCCTTCGGCTCGCTACGCTTAATTATGAAGAAAAATAATCTATATTTGATTTGGCAACATTTTTATCAATAAAATGACAATTTATTCTCCTCATACTTTGAAAATCAGTTACGTTTATGTCGATTACAAACATTCATAGCATAAAAATCGTGCCATCTCTTGCACACACACCAGAATCAGAGTAATTTATCCTGCTGTCATTTCAAATAATTACTTCATATCTCGGCGAAAAGGCCGTTCGGTTGACTGATTGATCCCTAAAATAATTCTTATCAAGCTATTTTCTCATAAATAACGCTTTAGTTAAAATTACTTAAATTTCTGAATGTGTGATAAGTAAACCTTTCGTCGATAGAACCAAATCTGATGCTATCCTTGTTAACTCTCCTCTTCCGTATATCTGAATAAAAAGGGTTTGATACCGCGCGTGTTAACTTTTTGATTTCGAAAACCTATCGCCAGCTTTGTGTTGCAAGTGACTATTCATAAAATATTGTAGCATCAGCTATATGGACAAATAATAATCTTACATAATGCACCTGTAAAGGAGATATACAGCACATACATTTTATGTTAGGTAAGTACATGTCTATCAATAGCAAGTTATCTTAGCTATCAAGATATTATATATCCAGCTTTAGCGCAGGATATCATTTACAGGTTATAGTTTAGTACTTATTGATTGGTATCGCTGTAAACTTGACTGATGTTATTAGTTTTTTTTTTAGTGAATTCTAATTAGAATCTTATAAGTTGTAATGAATAAAAGGTAGGCAAGGCTTTTTTGCCACTTTACTATCATAAAAATAAATGAGTTCTCATCCCTGTTATTGATGTAAAGGTTTTAGACCTTGAGATATTATTTATATATCTGTTGTCTCCACCTAATAACACCTTTTTTTATAAATATCGTGAATAAACTACTATCTAAACATTGAAGAATGATTTTTACATTGTAATATAATACTATTTATACTGTTGATTGATGGCACTTTGTGGAACTTTCTACATTATTGAAATAAATGTATCACTTGTACTTTTCCACTATTATATTTAATAAATTACACCTGGTTTCGCCTCACAGCATTCTCAAAGGTTTTTTATGTTTATTAATACATTATATTGGTGACTGTAATGTAAAAATAAATATAAAAAACCTTTGAGAATGCTGTGAGGCGAAACCAGGTGTAATTTATTAAATATAATAGTGGAAAAGTACAAGTGATACATTTATTTCAATATTTGCAATATAATATTTAGAATATACTTACCTCAAATGTTCCTTTTTATGATCTGAGCTGATGAAATATCTGTACCAAAACAAAAATTGGCATGAAGCCTAATGTTACGCAAATGCAGTTATTCAAAAACAGTATACCAGCCATTGATCAACACTCCTTTTTTATATTATATATATATAAAATATTTTATATATTGATAACACACTTAAATTATTTATATATATAAATAATTTAAGTGTGTCATTAATACATTTACCATCTTCTGAAACCAGACTAAAGAATATTAATATAGATGGTACGTGTATGTAATGGTGACCCTCTTTCCTGAGACTTTACCTTCAGCTTACCATCAGGCGAGGTGAAGTCAAATTGACGTGTCCTAAATATAAAAACAAAAAAAAAAATATTCTTTGGTCAAACCTGCTAGAAGGCGAACCATTTGCCATCTACTGTAATTTTTTAAAATACTTTGCTGTTACTAGGGACTTCCTAACAGGAAACCAATGACACTTTGCCAGACCCGAATCTCACACACAAATACCACAGGGCCAAGAGTCAGTTGATGGATTTAAAGTGACAGCAGACATTTCATAGTAAATATTTCTTTATTTCCCATTAGTTACCTACTAGCTGTATGCCGCTTCTCTGCGTGTGTGAAATTCTGATCCCATTTTCTTTGCTCATGGGAACCTATTGTAGAGATAAAAGTAGCCAATGTGTTAGTCCTGACTAAAATCCATCCCTGTACCTATTTTCAGCCAAATCTATTCAGCTGTTATAACCAACATCTTGACAAATTTTCACATTTATAATATTGTTAGGATTTTTCGACTTCACAGTATTATCCTGCTCCTATTTGGCTTGTATTGGATGTTAAAAACAATTTTATTACTAGATTACCTACTTATTTATTTGTTACTTGTACATAATAAAATGCTCTAATTATTATCAATATGATATCTTAAGTTTATAGATTTTTGATTAGGTGGGTCATTAACATTGGATGTTAATCTCATTGGATCATTGGATGTATAGTATCAATCAAAAATAATAAATTTATGACTATCTGGGACCTGTGGCTTTGCTCATATTGATTTCAGAAAGAACAAATTGATTGTGTAGAAATCCCCTTGAGATTGATGAGAATTTTCTTTAATGAAACTTGTTTGGTGACAGTAAATGAAAATTCTTCCAGAAACAACAAACATGTAAAAGACATCAGAATTACATCTGTATCATGCAAATTGTCCAGTTGTAGGCCCTGTATGAGTTGAACTGGCACAAACTATTATTAATAGTATTGTGCCATTACACATGCCTGATGTAAGCAGCATGATGGGAATATGCATCTTTAATATTAGGTCATTTGATGGCAGGCAAGTAGAAATCAAAAAATTTAGCTATTTCTGTTGTACTGTGTCTTCAAATACTGCCTACTGTGTCAATTAACATTTTAATGTTATTATTGACCAGGATCTTTTTACAAAACTAATCTGTTTATTTCATTGACTGCATAGTTTAATGATTTCTGTGCTTAACAGCAATAATTTTAGAAATGTCCTGTAGGCCTGTCCTTGCCGCGGAATTCGACCGGTGGGCTTTTTATTGTTATTACTTCTATCAAGGAGGCTGGCAGACCATCCACTCTTAACATCTTTGGGCCACTTCATCCATTTCCCCGTCCCGACCGGCACTTACGCCTTTATTTTGTGTGTGGTAACCTCCACGGGCTTCACCTCACCGTTTAGTGATGAGGTGGGTATGTCGGAATCGAACCGACTAAAACCACACGGTATCTATCTCAAGCGTCCATTGCCGGGCACCCCGGGTACGCCCCCGGGGTTCCAGGCGGACTTCGGCCGTCATCGCAGCCCCGCCTTTGGGGTCGGGTTTGATCCCGCGTCGGTGATTTGGCAGGCGTGTGTAGGACACACAGACACGCCTCCGTCTTGGCCTGCCATTGTAAGGACGGCGAGTCAGCCGACGGCCGTCAGGCCCCGATCATGGATGTCGGTAGTCCTGGGCGTAGACAAGTCTGCGGCGTCCTCGCCGCATAGGTACTGCAGAACTTGGCAGGCAGGGTTCTCTCCCGCTCCCTCTTTGCCTTTCGCGCGATTACCTGCTCGCAGAAAGAAAGTCCCCCATCGGAGTCCACGGCTCTCACCACGGTCTCCAGCGAGAGAACGTTCACGCCCAGGACCGCAACGAGATCCCGGCCTTGACTCGCCCACGCTGGGCACTCCACCAATGTGTGGAGCGCCGTGTCTTATCCGGGATCCTCGCAGTGCTGGCACTGCGGCATTGTCTCCCGGTGGATGCGCCAGAGATACTTATACCTCATCATCATTTGTGACATCTGGTAGGGAAGGTCACCGCGGTGCCTTTCCACCTCGCTTCTCCCCACCTCGGTTGCTCAAGTCGCACCTTCCATGTCTCCATGAGTTCATAGCGGAGCTGCGACCGCTGGGCCTCGATTTCTCGGGGTCTTGGCCTGTGGCCCCGGCACTTACGCCTTGCATACGTAGTCACTTCAGGATTCAAGCAAAACCTAAACCTTGTCCATTAAAGCAAATTATGCACAGTAATCACGGGCGCCAAGAGCTAGCGTCATTGTTTCATCAGTCCTTTTATTGGTTTCTTGATTGGCCATTTAATGCACTTGCGGCAACTTTTTGATGGTTGTTCAAGATTTTCGGCTCGAAGTATACTATGTGAGCATATGTTATGTTATTTAGAGCGGGTCCCATTTATCTCCGCAATCCAGACGGTGTTCGCACTGATGCAAGCTGATGTAAATGCTTTGCTCAGGTTCTCATTATTTTCTAAACTAGGTATGCCATCAATAAAACGTTAAATAAAAACTTATGTTCATGAAATTTTCTAGTCTTAAGTTCATGAAACTAGCCGGTATTATCTTTACGAAATTGCTTACGCCGGAGAATTATCTCTGTGATCTTAACAACATACAATTATGTAACTGTATCAGAGTACCTTTTTTTTTTTCGTGCGGAAATCCCTTCGGATACCCCCCCGCCGGCCAGCGGGGGCGGTTATGTCGGGCTTGAACCGACTAAAACCGCACGCCGTCTCGCGTCTTAAGACGCCGGGGTGTAAGGTTACCCATAGAGCATATCCCTCGCACCCCGACTGACCCTGAGCCATCTCCGGTTTCGAGATGGCCCCCTTACTTGCTCTCCACTGTGCCATCTGCTAATCAGAGGGACACGTGGAAAGCTTCCGAACAGCCCTCAACAGGGCCGTCCCCGCCTCGGTCGGAGTTGGCCGTAGGCGGCAGCGTCTCTGCCACCCTAGGAGAGAGGCGCTGCCGTCTCCGTTGCCCAGGGTGCTGAATCAGAGTACCTATGCGTAGAATACACAAAAACTGATCCTATGTAGGGATTGACACTCAAAGCTGCGAATTGTAACTGAGCATATTTCAATATTTTTATACTAAAAGACCGATATTATAACATACGGTTAAACAGTTACACTTTGATACTGAACGGAGAAATCAAATAAAACTAGGAATTCAGTGCTGCGTGCGACTGAAATAAATTGAGCTGAGCGAGCGAGGACTCACTTGAAAATAAGACATCTTACTACGGTCGGTCGCGCTCTTAGCTAAGCCCGCGCGCTCGTGAAACTGTTTTTCGGTGATTATTCCTCAATGGTACAACGGAAATGAACCATCTCGCTTCAAAACACTCCTCAGTGTCCACAGTATCACCGTGGTAAATTTGGTCAAGAACGCGCGAGTGGTTACGGAGGAGTTCAGCCACCAACAAACGACTATGCCGCGTATAAGATATGATATAAGAATAATTTTCTCCCACGCATTTTTTTTTATACGTGTAGGAGTCATTTTCTAGAAAAGTCTTAGTATTAAATATTAAGCAGCACCAAATTTTCTGTGCAAAACAATTTTTTCCCAACAGAATTTGGTACCTTTGATCCTATGTCCGCTTTTTTAAAATTCGGATCATAGTGCGCCTCTACGCGTCCACTGAATTCACGCACGGTAGAGACACCAGGGGCGTGCGGTTCATAAATGCCGATTCCTTATGGCTTCCCTTTGCAGAGATGGCCGAAATATATATATCTACTCTAATAAATAATATACATACTGCATTATCTACAACTCATTATATTTAAAAACCTCTAAAATTATAGCAATTCTCAAGTTACGTAATCATTCAATACCACCTTCTTCTTGCAACAGGCAGGAGCTCGCTCGCAGCGTTCTAGCATAGATAACAATTTTAGGTAAACGTTCAATGAGGGCCGATCGCCCGAGCCCCGAATAGGCCGGCAAGCGATCGGGTTATAAGAGATATTTTTTCGCACTCTTTCCCATTACTTGACTATGTATTTTTGTCCTTTTTCCTCTTACCTTTTAAGACTAGCCAAAGGAGCTCAAGTCTATCTTGTTTAGTTCTAGAACACCATCACTAACTCCATCTTCAGACCTTGGATATATTATCATGTAGCAGTGTAGCACCAGATTGTTTACCAATACAAAACAAATGTGCCCAAATTCGCTAGGTTTATCTTGTTTAGTTTAGGAGTTCCTATGGCTACCTTTCTACTCCAACATCGAACCCTAAATACCATGTCACATCAGAGAGTTTTCAAGACAAAACAAATGAGTCTAAACTCGATAGGTTTATCCCGCACTAATATAAATACATACATACGGAGCAAGTTAAATAAAAGCTTGAAAAAAGATTTACACATTTATGTTTGTAAGATCCAGCTGAGTCAACGATACTTGCTGCAAGTATTGCAAGTACTAGGATATTATAAATGAAATACCTTCTTTTTTTCATCTTTAATTGTTCATCACTTTTGCAATTGTTTATGCGCTAATACATGTTTTTGGCATATTTTTCTAGGCGTCATTCCGAATCCACACATAATTTTAAGAGCAGTATCTCTATTATAGACCATTTTCTACTTGTCGACTAGACTAACACCACACGTCGTGATCACCCTTTTTTTTATTCGTGCGGAAATCCCCTCAGCTACCCCCCCGCCGGCCAGCGGAATAGTAAGTCGACGCCCATTGAGGTACAATACATTGCTTCGAGTGTACGAGAACACGTTTGTCCAGCGAAGCAATACCATGTGAATATTACAATTCTAACATTTTGATCCATAGCCAAAGCTACCTCAACTTATATCGACCTTCGCACATTGTACTCTTCTCTCTCGCACCCGGACTATAATATGACATTAAATCGTGGATGTTTACGTTTTTCTTAAAAGAGACAGGCTCTTGTCGTGCAGTGAAGTTCAGCGTTAGCTAATAATTTTGTTAATACCTACTTGGTTAACACTCTCTATAAAGCGGGCAGTGATAAAGTACTCATAAAAATACCAATACCTACAGTAGTTAATCAGTTTCATACCATCCATAGGGTTGCTATGTCCAACCTACAGTAGTACACAGGTTTACAACTATACTATTATTGGATTCAATAATTACGCACACGTCTATTTTTATTTAGAATTGTTAACATATTAAGAAGGGTCAAATAAGGTAATTTCGAAGGCAAAAATCTTCATATTGTATCCTCATTTTGGAAGCTTTAGAAAATTTCGATGCGTAACGTAAATCTCAAACATAAGCTCCGAACCTCTTTTAATTACTTTTAAAAAGTTGCTAAAAAAAACTTATTGTGATGAATACTGATGAACTATATGAAAATTATCTTTTGCTGTGACGAAAGGGATTTTTTTTATGTAACCGAATATCAATAATTTTGACCGTTTAGGTAGGTATTTCATGTATGTATTATGGTTAATGGTGTACAACAAAGTGTATTATTTCTATTCTGTTACAAAGGTCTAATAATTGAAGTAACTCTACCGTGAAATGTAGATGGTTAACTCGCCGGCTCCGCTTGCTAATTAAATCGGAAGGTTATTCATTTTTACTGAGCATAGCGTTTACTCCTAATTATGTTATCAGGAAACAGGAGGCCTAAAGGAAATAATAAACTAGATACAATACCACCTAGATGCCTTCCTTACTAGAATAATCAAAAATTACTGATTTATTTCGATATTTTCAATTCTTTAAAAGATATTGAATTCAACATGAACCCTGAAAAATGACATCTTTATCTATACAATACTAGCGACCGGCTTCGGCCGGGAATAAATTCGTAAGAAATATCAGTTGTACTAAACCGAAAATAATGACCGACTGACCCTGGGCCATCTCCGGTTTCGAGATGGCCCCCCGCGGGTTTGGGAACCACGGTGTCCCCGTCTTGCCCCGGTTTGTGGGAGGGGCACTAGTCGGCCTCACCGTCCCGGCCTGCTTCTGCTGGGGTGACAGGCGGCCCCACCTGCCACCCCCAGGCCTGCGCTCATGGAGGACGGAGGTCGTTAAGCGACCTCCTGCGCCTGAGTCGCCTGCGACGCGCGGCGAGCATGTTGCGGGCTCGGCGGGCCGGGAGAGTTCTAAATCTCTCCGCGCGAGCGCTCCGAGCTCCGCGCTCCGAGCGCGCTCCGCCATCTCCTTCGCGAGCATTACATGCTCGCAGAAGGAGGTGGCGGTGGTCCACGCGCTCGCGCTCCGCACCATTGCCGCAATCATGCTGCCGAGCGAGAGTACTCCCACCCCGATGGCTGCCACGAGGTCACGCCTCGGCGCCTCCCACGCCGGGCAGTCCGCCAGCGTGTGCAGCTCCTTAGTCCTCGCTCGCGTCGTAGTGATGACACTCAGGCGTTGCTCCTTCCTGATCCGATGCAGGTGGTCCCCGAAGCACCCCTTCCCGCCTGCGTCAGTCGGTACGAGAGGCTTCCGTGTCGCCTCTCTAGCCAATACTCCATGATGGGCCTTACCGCCGCTATTGCGGCGTGCCCTGCGCTTGGTCGCCCAAGTCGTTCCTTCCACTCCACCACGAAGGCCTAGCGGAGCTGGGACTGCACGGCCCCGATTTCTCGAGGCTCGGGGTTCCGTCCCTGCTCCCGCGCCTGTACCAGTGGCGAAAGGGCTCTCACCTCCAGGTCCCATGACGGAGTTCCGGCAAGGAGACTCGCCGCTTCGAAGGAAATCGTGCGGTACCCGCGGATGACCCTGATGGCCATCACCCGCTGCGGAGCGCGCAGCATCCGCACACTTCCGGCCTTCAGGGCCTCCGCCCATATTGGGCACCCATACAGGGCCATGGACCGCACGATCTCCGCGTAGAGTCTGATCCGCTCCACGACTTGGGCAACCGCGGTCGTGGCCTTCAGGGTCGCTTCGAGGTACGTCGCCCCGCACGCCGTCACGAGCGTGTCGTCCGCGTAGCACGTGACGGCGGCACCGTCTGCGAGCTCACCGCGAAGCACCCAGTCGTATCCGATGTTCCACAGGAGGCCGCTCAAAAGCGATCGGTCCTGGGGCCGCCCAGGACCGATCGCTGCGGAACACCGCACGACATCTCACGCCGGCCGAGACCGGTCACGGTTGGGTAGAAGACGGCTCTCTCCGTCAAATACGCCCGGACCATGCGTCGGAGGTAGAGAGGCACTTCGTGATACACGAGCGCCTCCCTAATGCAACTCCAGGGCAAGGTGTTGAACGCGTTGGCGATGTCCAGGGACACCGCCAACATCACCTCACCCTGGGCTACTGCATCCTCCGCCAGAGCCCTCACGCGCATGATGGCATCCACGGTGGAGCGCCTGTGGCGGAAGCCATATTGGCCATCCGCCAGGTCCGGCCCCACTCTTGAGAGGTGCTCGAAGAGGCGCTTCGCAATTACTCTTTCAAAGAGCTTGCACATCTCGTCGGCTCTCAGCCTTCTCACCGCCAGCTCTAGTTCTACCCAAGTGACCTCGGGCACGTCGTCGTTATCCACGTCGGGCACCATGGGCGACCGAGGCGGAGTCATCTGCGGTGGAACATGTTCCACCGCCCGCGCTGGGAACAGGGAGCTAACAACACCTCCGAGCAGCTCGGGCTGGAGACACTGGGTCAACGGTGGGGCCTTGGGGCGCAGTTTTCCCCTTACCATTAGGTACGGCCGCCCCCAAGGGTCCCGCTCCAGCGTCTCCAGCAGTTCGCAGCGGTCCACCTTTTTGGCCCGCCCTATCTCTGCTCGGAGGGCACCTCTGGCCTCCCTGTGTTACACAGGAGCGGCCCCAGCACCGAACCCTGTGAAACACCGCACGACATGTCCCGTCGACCGATCCCTACTGTACTGTAGATAACGGCTCTCCACAATCGTAGCCCCCTTAATTTATTTTATTTTGATTTATTTATTTATTTTTAAAGTGAATATACTTACAACTAAATATTCTGTGAATATTTCAAGCGTCTACGTGTAGCCGTTATTAAAATTTTTGGTTCTAGTTTCTTGTAAAAATATTTAAGGCGGGCTCCCCGCCTTAAATATTTTTTTATTCTGTTTTTAGTATTTGTTGTTATAGCGGCAACAGAATAATAAATAAATAAATATTCTACGACATTCTACACAGCGCTTTCTAGACCCAAGTAAGCATAGCTTAACTAGCTTGTGTTATGGGTGCTAGACTGCAGATAAACATACTTAACTACTTTTTTTTGGTAAATACATACATATTATACATAGAAACAGCCAAACTAATGCAAAAAATAGCGGCCAAGTGCGAGTCGGACTCGCCCATGAAGGGTTCCGTAGCAGCAAGTAACATAATAATGCTTTTATAAGATTTTATATTTGAGTTGATTGAATGAAAGGTAAATTGCGTTTTACGATTTATGACGTAAGTATTAAAAAAAACTACTTACTAGATCTCGTTCAAACCAATTTTCGGTGGAAGTTTACATGGTAATGTACATCATAAAGATGATAAACCTAAAAAAAAAATTTTTTTAGTTTTATCATTGTCTTATTTTAGAAGTTACAGGGGGGGGGGACATTTTACCACTTTGGAAGTGTCTCTCGCGCAAACTATTCAGTTTAGAGAACAATGATATTAGAAAAATGATATTGTCATTTTTGAAGACCTATCCATAGATACCACACAAGTATGGGTTTGATGAAAAAAAAAATTTTGAGTTTCAGTTCTAAGTATGGGGAGCCCCCAAAATTTGTTGTTTTTTTTCTATTTTTTTGTGAAAATCTTATTGCGGTTCACAGAATACATCTACTTGCCAAGCTTCAACAGCATCGTTCCTATAGTTTCGGAAAAAAGTGGCTGTGACATACGGACGGACAGGCAGACAGACATGACGAATCTATAAGGATTCCGTTTTTTGCCATTTGGCAACGGAACCCTAAAAACATATAACTTTGTCAGTTTCAACTACTGATGCGTGTAGTGAAACCTCAGGCGCACACTGGTAAGGTTTCCTCTTTAGAGGTAACATTATCAGCTGGCCACTGACTCTTATTTAGACTCAGATATTGAGGTCCTGACCACCAAAATGTATGCATACAAATATTTGCACTGAGCGGGAATCGAATCCGCGCCCCCTGTCGTAGCAGTCGAATGCACTACTGCTACGCCGCAGAGGTCATCGAATACATAATCTGTGCAAAATTTCAACTATATCACGGTTCATGAGATACGGCCTGATGACAGACGGACCGCGGAGTCTTAGTAATAAGGTACCGGTTTTACCCTTTGGGTAGGTACGGAAATCTACGGGGCAAGACGGGGACACCGTGGTTCCCAAACCCGAGGGGGCCATCTCGAAACCGGAGATGGGCCAGGGTCAGTCGGGGTGCGAGGGATATGCTCTATGGGCAACCTTACACCCCGGCGTCTGTAGACCCGAGACGGCGTGCGGTTTTAGTCGGTTCAAGCCCGACATAACCGCCCGGTTATGTCGGCGCCGTGTTGTCGCCGTCTTGGGTCTTAAAACGCCGGGGTGTAAGGTTGCCCATAGAGCATATCCCTCGCACCCCGACTGACCCTAGGCCATCTCCGGTTTCGAGATGGCCCCCTCGGGTTTGGGAACCACGATGTCCCCGTCTTGCCCTGGTTTTCGGGAGGAGCGCTAGTCGCCCCACCGTCCCGGCCTGCTTCTGCGCTCATGGAGGACGGAGGTCCTTAAGCGACCTCCGGCGCCTGAGTGCTGCCTTGAGAGCCTTAAATGCTCGCAGAAGGACGTGGCGGCGGCCCACGCACTCGCGCTCCGCACCATTGCCGCAATCATGTTGCTGAGCGAGAGGACTCCCACCCCGATGGCTACCACGAGGTCACGCTTCGGCGCCTCCCACGCCGGGCAGTTTGCCAGCGTGTGCAGCCCTGAGTCCTCGCTCGCGTCGCAGTGATGGCACTCAGGCGTTGGCTCCTTCCTGATCCGATGCAGGTGTTCCCGAAGCTCCCCTTACAGGAGATCACCTGCGTCAGTCGGTACGAGAGGCTTCCGTGTCGCCTCTCTAGCCAGTCCTCCATGACGGGCCTTACCGCCGCTAACGTGTTAATGACTCTGGTACTAAAATAGTTACTCGAAATATCTGGACGGGTTTCAAACGTACAAAAGCAACTTTATTTAAACCCATGTATATTATTCTATCGGCATCGTCCTTCACGTTCATCTGCCTCATATTAAAAAGTACATAATTTAACTTCCAACGTAAAAAATCTCACTCCCTATAAAAGTCTAACCACTTTTGAAGAATTTCTGTAATGAATGGCGCCATTCGTGGCGATTTTCGTAATACTTACCTATTTGCAATAACCACACAGGAAGACAAAAAATAAACCACGAATTAGATAAATGTTAAACCAAGAGCGTAAAAACAAAGTACATAATCACCTTGAGTAGGTAACGATCGGGCGCCTCGCAAACGATCGTCCGCCCACTGAAAATAGACTTCACAATCAACCTATTGACACGAACAAAATGTCCTCTTCTGTTTAACTTAAATTGTTGATTTACCTCTATTGAAAATAAATAAAAATAGCTAACTAAAGACATTGAACTAATTATAGATATATGGGTGATGCGTGATGCATCATTTTAATAAGTGGAACAAATCTTTTTCAAACCATACTATGCCTATTCGTAGCACTTTGTGCCCATCAGAATATCATATGAAAAATTACATTGTTTTTCTCTTCTAGCGTGCATGAGGAAGCATGTCTAGGGTGGCTTGGATGTCATAAACATTGAGTACCTACGTCATACAGAGTGGGTAGATGATGTATACACTGATTGCGTCACATCAATTTAGACTTAGGTCTGGCGCCGAGACTGCTATTTCATTATCGAACGTAACTTTTGCACCCTTATTAAATACATTTACGCTACGATTGGTTTTAGATTAAACATTAAACAATTGTGTTCAGATTGATTTTCTGACAACGCGATGTATTGTTTATTTTAAGTTTATTTGTAAATGCTTATTATTAGAAACACATTAGTAAATAGATTTTTTGCTCGAGTCTCGGCTACAATTCATTAAGACCTATAATGGTATTTCTAATTTTTATCTAAGGCCAGAAGAGCTGATTTATCTTTTTTATTTTTATCGTGCGGAAATCCCTTCGGATACCCCCCCGCGTGCCAGCGGGGGCGGTTATGTCGGGCTTGAACCGACTAAAACCGCACGCCGTCTCGGGTCTACAGACGCCGGGGTGTAAGGTTGCCCATAGAGCATATCCCTCGCACCCCGACTGACCCTGGGCCATCTCCGGTTTCGAGATGGCCCCCTCGGGTTTGGGAACCACGGTGCCCCCGTCTTGCCCCGGTTTGGGGGAGGGGCGCTAGTCGCCCCACCGTCCCGGCCTGCTTCTGCTGGGGTGACAGGTGGCCTCACCCGCCACCCCCAGGCCTGCGCTCATGGAGGACGGAGGTCGTTAAGCGACCTCCGGCGCCTGAGTTGCCTGCGACGCGCGGCGAGCAAGTTGCGGGCTCGGCGGACCGGGAGAGTTCTAAGTCTCTCCCGGGCGCGCTCCGCCACCTCCTTCGCGAGCATTACATGCTCGCAGAAGGAGGCGGCGGCGACCCACGCGCTCGCGCTCCGCACCATTGCCGCAATCATGCTGCCGAGCGAGAGGACTCCCACCCCGATGGCTGCCACGAGGTCACGCCTCGGCGCCTCCCACGCCGGGCAGTCCGCCAGCGTGTGCAGCCCTGAGTCCTCGCTCGCGTCGCAGTGATGACACTCAGGCGTTGGCTCCTTCCTGATCCGATGCAGGTGGTCCCCGAAGCACCCCTTCCCTGAGATCACCTGCGTCAGTCGGTAGGAGAGGCTTCCGTGTCGCCTCTCCAGCCAATCCTCCATGATGGGCCTTACCGCCGCTATTGCGGCGTGCCCTGCGCTTGGTTGCCCAAGTCGTTCCTTCCACTCCACCACGATGGCCTGGCGGAGCTGGGACTGCACGGCCTCGATTTCTCGAGGCTCGGGGTTCCATCCCTGCTCCCGCGCCTCCTTTCGCCACTGGTACAGTTGCGAAAGGGCTCTCGCTTCCAGGTCCCATGGCGGAGTTCCGGCAAGGAGACTCGCCGCCTCGAAGGAGATCGTGCGGTACCCTCGGATGACCCTGATCAGACCCAGAACTCGCTGCGGAGCGCGCAGCATCTGCACAGTTCTGGTCCTCAGGGCCTCCGCCCATATTGGGCACCCATATGGGGCCATGGACCGCACGATCCCCGCGTAGAGTCTCCTGCAGGAGTCATCGGGCCCCTCATGTTGGGCAACAGCCGAGCCAGAGCAAGAGCTGTGCCCTTCAATTTGGGGGCCAGACTTCGGATGTGCTCTCCGAAGTCCCATCGGCCGTCGAGCACGAGCCCCAAATATTTCATTTGGGGCTTGATGCCGATGCGATTTCCTCCCACGATGAGGCTGGATCCCTCGGGTGGCTTGCTCCGAGGCCCATGGAAGAACAGGGCCTCGGTTTTATGCAGGGCCACCTCGAGACCCAGCCGCCGGATCCGCCTAACGACTTGGGCAACCGCGGTCGTGGCCTTTCGGGTCGCTTCGCGGTACGTCGCCCCGCACGCCGTCACGAGCGTGTCGTCCGCGTAGCACGTGACGGCGGCACCGCCTACGAACTCACCGCGAAGCACCCAGTCGTATCCGATGTTCCACAGGAGCGGCCCCAGGACCGATCCCTGTGGAACACCGCACGACATTTCACGCCGACCGAGACCGGTCACGGTTGGGTAGAAGACGGCTCTCTCCGTCAAATACGCCCCGACTATGCGGCGGAGGTAGAGAGGCACTTCGTGATACACGAGCGCCTCCCTAATGCAACTCCAGGGCAAGGTGTTGAACGCGTTGGCGATGTCCAGGGACACCGCCAACATCACCTCACCCCGGGCTACTGCATCCTCCGCCAGAGCCCTCACGCGCATGATGGCATCCACGGTGGAGCGCCTCTGGCGGAAGCCATATTGGCCATCCGCCAGGTCCGGCCCCACTCTTGAGAGGTGCTCGACGAGGCGCTTCGCAATTACTCTTTCAAAGAGCTTGCACACATCGTCGAGCAACACTATGGGCCGGTAGGCGGACGGCGAGTCCGCCGGGCGCCCCTCCTTTCGGATGAGGACCAGTTTCCCCGTCTTCCACAATTTCGGAAACTGGCCCCGCTCCAAACATGCGCTGAGAAGCCCTCTCAGTCGGGGCTCGAGAGCGTCGTCGACTAGAGCTAGGACCCACGCTCGGCCTGGAATGCCGTCGGGTCCCGGGGCAGTGTGTTTGGCTCTTAGCCTTCTCACCGCCAGCTCTAGTTCTACCCAAGTGACCTCGGGCACGTCGTCGTCTACCACGTCGGGCGCCATGCGCAACCGAGGCGGAGTCATCTGCGGTGGAACATGTTCCACCGCCCGCGCTGGGAACAGGGAGCCTCCGAGCAGATCCGGCTGGAGACACCGGGTTAATGGCGGGGCCTTGGGGCGCAGCTTGCCCCTCACCATCCGGTAGGGCCGCCCCCAAGGGTCCCGCTCCAGCGTCTCCAGCAGCTTGCGGAAGGCGTCCCGTTTGGAACGCCTTATCTCCGCTCGGAGGGCTCGTCTGGCCTCCCTGTATCCCTCGTACAACTCCGCCTCTCGGGCCTCCGCATCTGCGGGGCGGCGACGCCTCCTACGGAATCGGGCCCACCGGCGGTGCGTGATCACGCAGCCCCGTCTGAGCTGCGCGATCTCCGACGACCACCAGTAGACCTGACCCCTCGGATTATAGGGCGGAGCCCTAGGCATCGCCGCGTCACAGACACGGGTCATGGCCTCCCGGAACCACTCCGCCTCATCGTCTATGCAGACAGGCCTGTCCGGCGCAGGGGCCCAGGCCTGTACGATGGCGGCTTCCAGGAGGTGCTCCCGATCAAGTCGCTTAAGCGCCCAACGTGGCTCGGGTGGAGCCGGTGCAGCCGGCGCGTCGCTCGCAGGGGGGGACACGTCAAACCGAATGTATCGGTGATCCGAACTTGTGTCCTCCCCCAAAACGACGCGCCAGCCCTGAACACGTCGCGCCAACGAGGGGCTCGCGAACGATAGGTCCACGATGGAGCTACCCCTCGAGGTCACGAACGTGTCCACGGCTCCCCGATTTAGGAGGACTAGGCCGAGTCGTGCGGCCCAGTCCACCAGTGCCCTGCCTCTATGCCCCGTCGCGCCCCTTTCGTGTCGGGAACCCCAGGCATACGACCAGGCGTTGAAGTCCCCGAGCACAAAGACCGGACGGGGCTGGCAGGCATTGACGACTACGGCCAGCTGACGGAGCCATTGCTCATATGCAGCTTGGTCTCGGTTCGGCGTGATATAAGCGGCCACGACCGCTATGTCGCCAACCGCTGCCGCCACGCAGCCGGGTCCCCTTGCAACGACGGCAAGAGGGGGGCTGCCGGCGGCAGGGTTGTGCACCAGTGCCGCCGACCCATCCAGCGCGGTTTCCCAGGTAGGTCCGAGGAACCGGTGGGTGTGTGGGTCGGCGACAGCGGCGACATTTATGGCCCACTGTGCCATGCTCTGGCGCAGAAGGTCCTGAGCATGGGCACCGTGGCCAACGTTCACCTGCAGGATGCGGAGTTGAGGATCCATTATGGAACCCCCATCTCCGCATCCCGCTGCGAACTAGGGGCGGAAGGCCGGCCTCCCGGCTTCGGCTCCCCTCCGGCGCAGGCCTTGCTGCCAACCCTGTGGTCGGCCGGCTTGCCTCCCGCTGCACACCTAAAGCAGTGCAGCGGGGCATCGCACGTGCCGGCCTTGTGACCGGGTTGGCCACAGCGGAAGCAACGGTCACTCGCCGTCACTTCCGCCGTGCAGTGCACCCCCACATGGCCCACCGAGAGGCACCTGAAGCACCTGGCCGGTCGGGCCTGCAGGAGCCGTGCCTGCGCCCTCAGGAAGCCTCCCACCAGGAGGCTCCGCCCGTCTGCGACCTTTTGGGCCGCCGCGATAGGGCAGCCGACAACTGCTGCCCCCTGTCCACCGCGGCCCAAGCGTATAGCTCCGGCCTCCGCCACGGCGAGCCTGAGCTCTTCTGCCGTGACGGAGTCGTCCAGGCCCGTAATGCGCACTTCTGCGCGTTTAATGGGCCTGGACACCCGGACGTCGGCTGCGTCCAGCGACTCCCTCAGCCGAGCCGCTAGGGCGTCGGCCTTGGGGCCACTGGCGGCGCCAGGGACCTCGAGAAGCCGGGCTCCCGTCCGTGTGCTCTTGCACCGGACACCCGGGATCTCGAGGGCCTTTAAATCGACGTTGGCCTTAACTTTGGCCAACACCTCGGCATACCCCATGCCCCTACCCGCTGCCTCCGCCGTCAGGGTGACGACGACGGCCGTGGTACGAGGGGCACGGAGCTTCCCCGGCGCTGTCTTCGCGGCGGCCGCGGCCTTCCTGGCCTTCTTGGCGGCCTTCCGCCTCTTCTTGTTGGCTCCAGCCACCTCCCAGCCCCCTTCCAATGGGGTGGAGGTAGCCGGAACCACGGCTGGGGCTGGGGCTGGGGCCAGGGCTGGGGACGTCTTCCCCTTGCCCTTCCCCTTGCCTTTGCCCTTCCCCTTACCCTGAGCGGGAGGGGGCTGAGGAGCCGGCTCCGGCAGGGTCACAACCGCACCCGCAGCCGGGCGGGTGGGGCCCCTCTTGGCTACAGCCGAGTAGACGGCCGCTGGTGGCGCCAGAGGCGGACGGCGGATGGAGTCCATTAGGGCCTCCATCCGACACATCATCCTCTCCTCCAGCGCCTCCATGTAGGGGAGCCAGGACTCCGCCGGCGGTGCCCTCGGCTGCGCCGGCCGCACCGACTGTGCCGGCTGCTGGACCAGTTGCACCGGCCGCTCCGGCCGCGCCGACAGCGCAGGCTGCGCTGACCGACTCGCGGACGAGCGAGTCGCACGCGCCGGCTCCGCCGGTTGCGCCCGCTGCGCCGTTTGAGCCGAGCTCGTCATCCCCCTCTTGAGCTCTTCGACGGCTGCAGCTAGTCGAGCCGTCTCCCGACGGGACTCGGCCAGCTGCGCCGCCAGGCCCTCATTCTCGGAGGCGATGTCGAGCACAATGCTCAACATCGCCTCTTGCTCAGGGTTTGGGGACCCCTGGAAGGACGCGGTCACCTTCTGGAGTCTCTCCATGAGTGACCGCGTCCTCCCGCATGGCTCCGACACCGGCACCGCTGAGGTGGAAGGCCTCGGCGGTGACTTTCCCGCAGCCCTTCCAAGAGCCGAGGGGGCTGGGGTGGATTGCCCACCCCTCACGCCACCACGCGCCCCTCGGCGGCCCGCAGCCACCTTGGACGCCGGCTTCGACGCCTCGTCGCTGCTGGAGGAGGAGGTCGTCCCGGTGAGGGTAAAGTCCTCGTCCGAAACGTCCCCCCCCCGCCCGAGCCTTTGCGCGCCTCCTGCGCTTACGGGTTTGGGAACGCCCAGACCCGCCGGGCTGCTCGCCCTGCTTCGCTCGTTGGCGGTGTCGAATTTCTCCGACACCGCCGAGGTGTTTGGCGCTACCTCCGCGCTTGATTGCTGCGCGATCTCCGCGCAGACTACGTTATTTTCATCGTCCTTGTTCATTCCATTGTCTAGATTTTTATTTGTTCGGTCCGTTTTATTTTTGATGATTTGGTGAATGTCCATAGCATATCCCACGAGTATGGGGGAAAGGTGGTCCATCCAGGCGGAGCCCCCTGCACCTGGATAAGCCTATATACTATGGAGGTCGGCTGGTATCCATAGGTTTTTACGACTTTGCTGTCGGGTGTTATAGACTTTTCCTTGTCGTGGGCCGGCCAATAAAGGCAAGCCCTCCGGTCAGCAAGTTCACAGCGTACCCTTCTGGAGCCACCAGTCAGGTCGTTGCTGATCACCTGCCGATTACGGAACGCGAGAGGATGGCTAGTCCTCTCTCACCGGCGGCGGCACAAGTGCCCGTCGGCCCCTGCGTTAGCAGTGAGCCAACCCGCCCCTGGATCCCGCAGGACCCTATGGTGGCCTCAGCCACAAACACCATCGCTCATCCTGTCTCCTCTGAAAGCAGAGGAGTACGGAGAGCGATGTGTTCCCGCCACGTTGGGTATTCGCCGACGATCACCCCATGAAGGGGAAGCCATTGACCGCCGCCCAGGGTGTACCGGATGCTCCGGTTCCATTCCCCCCGGACTGCAGCGGGATCGGAATCGAAACGACACTCGAGTAGGTTACCCAACACACACCCCAGAGCTGATTTACCTGTCTTACGAATTACTCCTCGCAATCTCCAGTGAAACCTGCCTCGATGTGTGTAGATTAGACCTAAGCAAACTCTCTCCAACATCGAAAAATGCGTGATTTATGTCTATTTTGACCGGACTGAGGGGAAAACATCCGATGTATAATGCGACTCCGTTATGCCATCTACCAATTATGAATATAACTAAACCATCTAGGAACCTACTCAAACACACACACACACCAAATTTAGGAAGCTTCTGAAGCAGATACATGAAATTCCGTGCTTCTAATTTTAAGGTGAGGGTATTCGACGACTTTAGGTATTTTCGGCATAGTCAAGTTGCCACTTTACGCCACAGCGAGGCGCTGGCAGTTTGCGTACAATGTATCGCGTGAATATACAGAAAAACAACGAAGGTTAACTTAAGGTGGTGTTGTAGTATCAACTCAAATAATGCCGCAACTGTTATTGGCATAGATATTTTAGTCGCACTTTAGATAAAGGGAATAAAGTTTAGAACAATTAGGACCGCAACGAGATCCCGGCGTTGACTCGCACACACAGGGCACTCCACCAACGTGTGGAGCGCCATGACTTCGCCAGGATCCTCGCAGTGCTGGCACTGTGGCGTTGTCTCCCGGTGGATGCGCCATAGATACTTGCCGAAGCACCCGTGTCCAGTAAATATCTGACACATCCGGTTGGAGAGGTCAGCGTGGTACCTCTCACTCCTTCATGATCGGCCTCACTACCGCAATGGTGGATTCCTCCCACCTTGGATGCTCAAGTCGCACCCTCCATGTCTCCACGAGTTCCCGGCGGAGCTGGGACCGCTAAGCCCTGATTACTCGAGACTCCGGCCTATGGCCCCGCTACAGCGCCTCCTTGCGTCATTGGGACAACGACGCAAGGGCTCTCGCTTCCAGGTCCCGGCTAGGAGACATGCCACCTCGACGGAGATCGTGCGATACCCACTGATGACTCTGACGGCCATCACTTTTAACCTGTTGTTTAGCACAGCCACGTTGCGGGCCGCCAGAGTCTCCGCCCATACGGGGGCCCCGTACAGGGCCATGCTTCGCACGATCCCCAGGTACATTCTCCTAGTGGGGACGTTGGGTCCCTTAACGTTGGGCATCAGTCGCGATAGCGCGGTCGCAGCCCCCTCAGTTTCGGGACCAGACTTCGGAGATGTGGTCCGAAGTCCCATCGGCTTTTGAGTACGAGCCCAAGGTACTTCATCGTGGGCTCGATGCCAATGCTTACGCCCCCTACGGTTATGCTGGTTCCCGCAGGTGGCCCCCTCCGAGGCCCGTGAAGACACATAGCCTCGAATTTATGGAGAGCCACCTCGAGTCCCAGCCGCCGTATACGACCCACGAATTGAGCAAACCCTGCCGTGGCTTTTAGTGCCGCGCTTCGCTGCGTTGCTCCCCGCACCAACACGAGGGTGTCGTCAGCATAACATGTTATGCTGACGCCCTCGAGCAACGAACCGCGCAGCACCCAATCGTATCCGATATTCGACAGCAGTGGCCCTAGGACCGACCCCTGTGGAACACCGCACGATACTTCTCGCCGCCCTGGCCCTAGCCAGCTCGGGTAAACTATGGCCCTCTCGGATAGGTATGCCCCGACAATGCGGCGGAGGTAAGGAGGCACTCCGTGATACGCGAGCGCCTCCCTAACGCAACTCCAGGGTAGGGTGTTGAAGGCGTTGGCGATGTCGAGAGACACCGCCACCACCACCTCATACCCGCGAGACTACTTCCTCCGCCAGGCGTCTAACGCGCATGATCACTTCCACGGTGGAGCGCCCCCGGCGGAAACCGAACTAGACGCTCAGCAATAATCTGCTCAAAGAGCTTGCACACCTCGTGGAGCAACACGATCGGCCGGTAACCGGATGACTGATCTCCCGGCCGCCACGCCTTCCGTATAAGGACCAGTTTCCCCGTCTTTCACGCCTTTGGAAACTGGCCCCTTTCGAAGCATACGCTAAAGAGCGCCACCAGTCGAGTCCCTAGTTCCTCAAGGGCATGGGTCCTGCCATGCTCGGCCTGGAATGCCGTCGGGTCCGGGGGCAGTGCATTTCCGAGCTTTATGTCGGAGCACTGCTAACCCTAGCTCACTCTCCCTGACTTCGGGCACATCGCTCTCGCTATTATCAGCGGCAGGCATCTGAGGCGGAGCCATACGCGGAGGAACATGCTCCTCTACTCTCGCTGGGAACAGGGAACCCAGGATCCCCTCCAGCCGCTCCGGCTGGAGGCTCTGGGTCAGTTGGGGCGCCCTTCGGCGGATTTTGCCCCTAATCGCAAGGTAAGTGCGCCCCCATGGGTTCTGCTCCAGAGCCTCCAACAGTTCTTCGCGGGCCAGCCGTTTGGCCTATGCTTTATGGCTACCTGTACGGTCCTCTTGGCGCCCTTGTACGCCTCATAAGGCTTCGTCTCTCGGGCTGCCGCATCGTCTGGGCGGCGACGCCTCCGGCGAAACCTGGTGTACTGGCGGCGAGCGGTCACGCACGCTGCTCGCAGCTGTGCGATCTCCGCTGACCACCAGTACACCTATTTCTTTGCCGGGCCGGGCTTAACCCTAGGCATCGCCGCATCGCAGATTTGCGTCCTCGGCCTCGTCGACATCGGCAGGCCTGGCTGGTACGGAATCCAGGCCTGCATTACGGATGCCTCCAGGAGAGCCTCCCGATCCAGGTGTCTGAGCTCCCAACGTGGATCCGAGGGATTCGCAATTGTCGGCGGCAGATTAAGTGGACGGGAGACGTTGATCCGACGTACCTCTGGTCGGACGACGTCTCCTCCTCCTCCCCCACCACGCGCCAACCCTGGACGCGGTGGGCGAGAGCAGGGGTCGCGAATGCAACATCTACGACCGACCTGAGCCCCCGCCGCTCCCAGGTGGCGACACTCCCCCGGTAGCGGACCTCTAGGCCACGGGTGTTGGCCCAGTCCTCCAGAACTCGCCCCTTGTCATTAGTTTCCCAGGAGCCTGAAGCCAGAGACCAGGCGTTGAAGTCTCCCAGGAACAAGACAGGGCGAGGACGGCACGCAGCGAGAACGATGTCCAGTTCAACGAGCCATACCCGACGAGTCAAGCTCATATCTGGTCAAGGCTTGACAGCCAATCCCTCATAGTCCGCCGCGACACAGCCTCTGCCCCTTGCAATGAGTGCAAGGCGCGAGGTGTCCGCGGTGGAACCCCCGAAAACGGTCGCTACGCCGTTCAGGTCCACTGGGACCGATACATGACTTAGTTTTAATATTTGTGCAGTGACAGAAAACAGTGTACTAATACTAGCATTGCATTCGCAAAAGTTCGAGTCTCAACTTTTTATTATCAGATTTGTACATCTGGCACATTCTCTACGATGTGGCATTTCGCTAAGTACCTACATTTAAAAATCATGTGATTTCGCTGTGCATCTGCCGCAAACTGACATACGGCCTGCCTCTAACACGTTCCGCTCCCGACTGATTGACTATCGGAACGCGTCATATAGGAAGAAAACCTAGGTATTTTGAATTTTCATGGTATAATTCAGAATTTATGTAAATTTTGATAACCGTTTTACATTCTCCTATCAATGAACTTCGTTTTAGTATGTAATGTGTTTGTTATGTAATTATTTTTCTAACCTGAACACAATTCAAATAAAACTGGAATGCGTTTTGGGTTACACCAATTTTTGAGAGCAAATTCTATCGAGGAAAGTAAAATTCATCGTGAATCGGATAACCGAAAATACTAGTTTGAATAGACTAGAATAACATATATGATTTTCAGAATAAAGAGACTCTTCATTTTCGAAAAATCTTAATCTAAAACACACTCGCTTTAAAAATTACGGACTTTCATACAACCCTTCAATCTTTATTTTACTTGACATTTCTGAAAACCCTTCCGTAAGTGGGGGTTAACAACATAAAATGCATCAACTGCCAAAATTTCAAGTTTGTAACCCTTTTCTTTCGTGCGGAAATCCCCCGGATACTACCCCGCCGGCCAACGGCGGTGGTTATGTCGGATTCGGACCGACTAAAACCGCTCGCCGTCTGGGGTCTTCAGGTGGTTCACTGTAAGGTGGCCAGGTATTTCCCTCGCACCCGGCTGTCAAGTTTATAACCCTAGCGGTGGAGGCTCTGCGTTGGTGAATAGGTCTGTCAATTGGTTAGGACAAGTGATTAATGTGCTCGCCGTCTGGGGTCTTCAGGTGGTTCACTGTAAGGTGGCCAGGTATTTTCCTCGCACCCGGCTGTCAAGTTTATAGCCCTAGCGGTGGAGGCTCTGCGTTGGTGAATAGGTCTGTCAATTGGTTAGGACAAGTGATTAATGTGATTATTTATATGTAGTAATCCAATTTCGGTTTGATTGCGTTCAGGGGTCAGCAAGTGCATAGCCGGGCAGGGGGATTGTGGTCGCAGCACTAGTGGGACCGGTGGGTGTCACGCGGTGCGTCGTAGCACCGCGTGACAATCCTCTTCTGATGAGGCCGTCAAGCTGAGTGCCCCCATTGTTAACATGGTACGTGTATGTAATGGTGACCCTCTTTCCTGAGACTTTACCTTCAGCTTACAATCAGGCGAGGTGAAGTCAAAAACGTGTCCTAAATATAAAAAAATTGTCATTTGACTGTGCAGGTAAATTCGGTTTTATTTGGTAATCCTTCAAATCTCAGTAATAAATGCGCGATCACTAGAAGCAAAGGTGCTGCAGGAGAGTGGATCACGTGTGCCGATGGCAACATGGCTTTTCATATAGCCGAAGGTCTCAGGTGCATAAATCAAAACTTTTTGCAGTCTGCAGATTTTTGTAACGAAAGAGCCTTAGGCCCCTCGTTTACATCAGTTCTCATAGAGAAGGAAACAAAAATGAACTGAAGTAAACTTCTATTTTTATTTAGAAATTATTTAATCAAATCACGTTTGATAAATTTGTTTATAAAATATAATGGTCACGTGTTCTTTAGACCCGGAACTTGTTTTTATGCTAAAGTGTCCATAAATACTACGCAGATCATTTTGACCAAAGTCCAACTCGACTTTTTCACCCATTAGCACAGAATAACAAATTAAATACACTTCTCATCAGAATCGAAACACCTTGCAAGTTTATATTTTCTAAGGATTATCTGAAAAATGTGTGCAAATAGGAATATATATCAAATGTCGTTTAATAGTGATAAGCGGCGATAGCCCAGTGGCGTACGTAACGGACTGCTGAGACGAGGACTCGAGTTCGATCCCCAGTCGCCCCGGGTACACACCTCTGACTTTTCGTAGTTATGTGTGCATTAATAAATGTTAATTATCATTCGGTTAATAATGTGCCCGGTAGATGGCAATAGGCTCGCCCCCTATTACATTGGGACCTTAACATAACTGGCGAATCGTGGGTGTGTAAGACACCTCTGCCTACCCCTTCGGGGATACAGGCCTAAAGTTATGTTATGTTGTTTAATAGTGAAAAATATGAGGTTTTCAAATTCTAATGTTATTGTTCTAAATTATCACGTATTATTATTTAACCATCTTATTTTAAAAAGATTGGTATATTTGCATTCTACCACCAATGGTTTATTTTATACAATGGTAACAATTAAATTAAAATGTATACGATTATTCATTCAAGTTTCATATCTTTATAATTTAAATTAAAACCCCAGGTTCTATAGAAGCGATTTAGTGTTGAAAAGTCATACTATAATCAATATTATTTTTTAACATTTGAAATATTGACGCGAACGTCTAAAAGCGCAACCAAGAATGGGCATTCTACTTTAATTTCCAACCATTATCTTTAGCCGATTTATCTAATACTAACAAATTTTCGAACACCAAAGAGAATTTTTATTCAACAAAGCATATAATATGTAGAATATACTGCTTCCGGGCTGTTTGGCCGTGGTCCATCGGAAACTTGTATTCAAGACGTTTCGTCGATCACTGCGGTCGACATCTTCAGTGGTATACGTCGGGACGCCGTCGAGAGCGGAGAATCTTCCTCGGTGCGCCTGATGTAAAGGCCCGAGTCACTGGCGTATTTATAGGCGCAGTTGGAGGGGGCAAACGACGTGATCGCTCCTGATTGGTTGAGTGCTGCGCAACCGATGCGCTCGATCCTGATTGGTCGAGGCTAAGCAAAGGGGATACCGGGGATGGTGGCGGCTTCGTCATGTTTGAATTGTGATGACGCGCGGCTCTCAGTGCTGGATACCAATCTTTTTGGAGATGAAAACCTTCGTTTTTTCTATTAAAATTATTGGGATGCTTGAATATTTTGATGGCTTCTCGACATAGCCGTGGGAAGAATTGTGAAGTGGTGGCTAGAACCTTCGTGTTCTGAAATTTGATGGTATGATTACCATCCTCCTGGGTGTTTTCCGCAACCGCTGACTTGTCGAAGTGGCCGAGGCACCAATTTCGTTCATGTTCCGAAAGGCGGGTCTTGACGCTTCTTAGAGTAGTGCCCACGTATAGCGAGCCACACGAGCAAGGGATTCGCTAAACTCCAGCCGAAGATAGTGGGTCACGAGGGTCCTTGACTGAACGGTGAAGATTACGTAACTGCGTCGTGTGCTTGAAAATAGGCTTAATGTTGTAAGCTTCTAGCAGTCTCCCGATACGATCCGTTGTACCATAAATGTATGGCAAAAAGGCCTTCCCTAGAGGGGCAGGTTTCTTCTCATCCTGGTTCGTAAGAGAAGATTGCCTCGGATGAAGAGCTCTTCGTATCTCCCGGGCAGAGAATTGGCTTGGAAGGCCGAGTCCAGGTGGCGTAACTCGTTTTTAAGGTGTTGGGGCTCACAGATGCTCTTAGCTCGGTGGACCAGGGTCTTGATGACTGACATTTTCTGTCTGGGATGGTGGTTGGAGTCCTTGTGTAAGTGACGGTCTGTCTACAAAGCCTACACGCTTTCGATAGACCCGGTGACCAAGGCTGCCATCCTCTTTTTTGGATACCAGGACATCGAGGAATGGCAGGTCTCCGTTCTTCTCTACTTCCATGGTGAACTGGATGTTCGGATGGATGCTGTTCAGGTGATTCAGGAACTTAGTCAGCTCCGTGTCTCCATGACTCCAAACCACAAAGGTATCGTCTACGTAGCGGAACCAGACCTTAGGCTTCTTTGGCGCTCGTTCAAGAGCGGCTTCTTCGAAGAACACAAGTTTCCGATGGACCACGACCAAACAGCCCTGAAGCAGTATATTCTACATGCAACGCCGGCCGTGAAAGCCTTAAGATTTATAAAGCATATAATAGTTTGAAAAAATTCAAAAAAAAGTTTTTATAAATAAGTAAAACTAAAAGGTAGGAAATAAATAATAGTTTTAAAAAAAACACGCTTTTTATAGAAAACTGAACTAAAAAATAAAAAATAAGTATTAATAAATTTAAATTAAGAATAGTGTTAAAAATTTCTATAAATATAAATTAATAATAGTGTACATACAAAAAATGTAATTTATTGAAAAAAAGCGTGGGGTGCTTAAGATATCAAAATAATTATCACTCTGCCCATGACTGTCAATAAAATATTTATATCTATTGACCCATGCACCCCACGCTTTTTTTAAAATGAAATACATTTTTTTTATTTACACTATTATTAATTTATATTGTAACGTTGTGGATTCTTTATAAATGAAATTAAAACTATATCCGTAAACTAATCGATATTTTAGTTTGTTTCTATAATATATTACTAATTATCTATGGTTGTGCAAGCGAGATTGGACAGCACTAGCCCAGTCATCAACTGACGGCTCTTATATCGTCCCTTTCCTTGGAACCTTCGCCAAGGAAGGTCGCTTTGACCCCGTGGCCAACTGCTGTCGGCTCCGGGTAAGTTTTGAGATCAACATTTCCTACTTCTTCTACAGGTGAAGACTTTCCAGCGGTGCAGCTTATTGCCTGCTAAAATGCATGGCTCAATATATTTTGTTTTATACTGTGTGCTATTTCAGCCTATCTATTTAGTGCCACGAGGCCGATGACCCCTACGGTCAGAGGTCGCGGCACCAGCTTGTGCTGCCTATTATATTCTCTTTTGTTATAGCTTCTAGCTACGCTGCATTGCCGCTGGGAGATTCTCTTCACCTGCTATTTTAGCGGGTCACTTGGACGTAATTACCTAGTGACAAACTGACCCGCACCTTTTCTAATTCCAGGGTCTTCGCACCGGGCTTCGCACCATAATGGCGGTAGCGAGGCACACCAGCGGAGACCCTGGCACGCCGGCATCACCACCAGCCACGTGTCCATTAGCTAAGTGCATTCTACCATCTTGCACAACGGACCGAACAACGCCACGGCAGAATATTTATTATGAATCCATCCCCTGAGGTTCATTTACTCAAATACCAGATATAAATTTATGTAACATTCTATTCACGATTATAATCTCATACTATACATTGTAATCAACCTTTTATTTAACTCTGCTCGCCCTAGCCGGTAGTAGTCTCAATTACATCCATCACTTAATTAATTTTCACAGTGCATAAGTCACCTTAACTTTATGTAAACTCCATCATATACACCCTTCTATGAAATTTTTAACACTGGTTTTCTATAAAAAGCGTGTTATTTAGTTTTTTGACCTATTATTTATTACCATGTATGGAGTGTGAAGAAAGTGGATAAAACAACACGTAAATGAACAAAAGCGTTTATTTAATAACTTGTATTCCTTCCCCGAGCTCTTATCACTGCTTCCATACGGGTTTTCATCGATCGGATGAGAGTCACGATCACATGTTGTGGCATTCCATTCCATTCCTCTTGGATTGCATTTGCAGCTGGCTAAGTGTTCCTGGGGCAGGATCTCTTGCATGAATTCTTCGTTTTAACGCATCCCATAGATGTTCAATGGGATTCATGTCTGGGCTTCTTGCTGGCCATTCCATAATGGAGATACCGACTTCGGTAAGATAGTCTCGTACGACGCCCGCGGTCTGAGCCCTAGCATTTTCGTGCATGAATATAAAGCCGTTGCCAATAAAATGTGCATAGGTAGGGCTCCACGTGAGGCTCAACACACTGTTCGTTGTACCGATGAGAATTTACTGCAGGTAGACGTGGCCCAGACACGAAGACAAGCTCTGTCTTACCGTCAGCGCTGATTCCTCCCCAAACCGTCCACGAATCGCCACCATAGCCGACCTTTTCTTCAATGCAGCATTATGCAAAGCGTTCTCCATCTCTTCTGTATACCTTGTTCCTTCCGTCGTTAACATACAGCATAATTTTACACCCATCAGAAAAGAGAACTTTGCTCCACTGGAAGTATGATCAATTTAGGAGCTCACGTGCAAAGTTAAGGCGCGCTCTTCGATGGTCTGCAGTTAATTTCGGCCCATTTGCTGGCTTGTGCGGTACCAGTCCACGTTCCTTCAACCTTCTTCCAATGGTTGAGTCACTTACAGCCACTCTACGTACAACATGAAGCAGCTGCTGCAGTTGAAAAGCGTTAAGGCGTTGATTTCGTAAGGAAGTTGTTACAATAAATCTATCATCTCGCTCAGAAGTGACCCGATTTCTGCCAGACCCTGAACGGCGGGTGAACAAACCTCCCGATAGCGTTTGTAGACTCTATGAACAGAGGAATGAGTTAGATGCAATCCATCAGCCACAACACGCTGACTAAGTCCAGTATCCAGCAATGCAACCACTTGGACGGCTTCTGCGGGCGAAGTATCCATATGTCTCAGAAAAAAAAACTTTTTTCAAACGTTCCAAAGTCACAGTAAAAAAATAAAAAATAAAAAGTTTCAAGATTTTGAGTTTCAAAGGTGAGATGTTCTCCAACTCTAAAAACACATTTGTCTCAAAACAATGATTCATTTCTTTTTTAGGATAAATGAAATTCTAATTTTGAATTTTGAATTTTTGCTTACAACTGTAATGGCCAAACTGCCAGCTATATAATCATGTGAAATTTTCATGGAATGAAAACTCTTTTGTGTTAAATTAGGACAGATATCATAAAAACTAAAGTGTTTCGATTTTTCTGATGATAAGTGTATAATACAAGCTGTTCTACGCAGGTTATCCTGCAGGTGAAAAAACAGATAGATAGACAACTACATGAAAACTATTTTCATGAAAAAACACTGCCCACTCTCGTGCTAATCTGTGTCATCCATCGATACTATTATAAAATTGTATATTAGATGTGTCTGTACATTGGAGATATTTAAAAAAAAACCTGGACGCAAGCACTTCGAAACGGATTTTGATGCAGTTTTTTCTATAAGAAAGGTCTTGGTCAGACTTAAAATCTGACGTATATTTCATTGTAATTGGTTTAGTAAAACCGGAAATATGACCAGAAAAACGACAAGCGACCTCCGCGCGGGCGGAGCAGTGGGCATTATACAATTACTGAATTATCTCTTTTGTGTCACGAATTTTTGGCTTTCGACAATGTGTTTTTATACCTTTTGACTACATTCACGATAACAAGATCACTCAATCTAGAATCCAGATGCACAAGTATGTACCTAGTAAAGATAGAAGCTTTTGCCATAAGTGCGACATCACAGTTTTCAAAGACGCTTCAAGACAATCGTCTCAACTGTGGCAGTGACAACTGTGAGAAGTGCAGCGACCAACAATATACGGAACGTATAGAATAACCATGGTTTGATCTCTGAACGAAATTTCAGGAAGGCAGACTTCCATGGCCTATATTCTGATATTACTGGTGTTAATTGGACAAAGTTGCTACTACAGCGTAATGCGAATGTGGCTGTGGATATGCTGTACAGCAAATTAAACAGTTCAATTGAGAAGCATGTGCCATTAAAAAATCGACAACTAATCAGAAATATACATATCCCTCGTGATACACAAAGGAAATAATATATTATATAAGGTGTGTATGATTTGCAATTTAATAGAGAATTATACAAATACTATACAACTAAAGTTAAGGAACTGATAAGTGTAGCTAACAAAGAATATATGCATACCATAGAGAATAATATAGCTCATGACCCGGCCAATTTTTTGAATATGTTAAAAGCAAGCGGAAAAATACGCAACGAAATAAGGAATTTACCTGCGATGGTGTAACAGTTGGGGGGCAGGATGCGGTCGATGCTTTTGCGCGGTATTTCGGGTCGGTATTTCACCCAAAGATACCGGTATTGAATCCCGAAGTGGCTGAGCGTGATGCAACCGACACGGGATATTGCGCGAGCAGCTTCAGCATAGAACGCATAAATGCTTCGGAGCTGAGACGAGCGGTCCAAGGTCTTAAGCCATTCTCTGCATGTGGCCCTGATAATATACCTCCCTTTTTACTTAAGGATTGTATATCTGTCTTCGAAGAGCCTCTCTTGCATATTTATAACCTATCACTCCAGCAAGGTCTTTTATCAAGGTTTGTTGACTGTCTGCGGTCTCGGGTAACAGCAGGATGTCAAATTGATGCAGCATACTTCGAGTTTAGAAAAGCCTTCGATTTAGTGGATAATGATGTCCTTCTAATGAAGTTTGCGTCGTTAGGGTTTTCTAAACAGCTCTTAAAATTCATGGCAGATTACCTGAGAAATCGCAGGCAGTATGTTAAGATGGGCACCATATGTCTCGTGAATTCTATACCAGGTCAGGAATAAGCCAGGGCAGTAATCTGGGCCCAGTGCTGTTCTTGATTATGATTAACGACCTGCCAAGTGTCCAATCAGTTCTAATGCGGTAGGTGCCGATTGCATATGCCGCAATATGATTTTGCCCATCATTGATGAAATTCTTCCCATCATCTGTCATGTCCTAAATTACTGAATAACCTGTGTTGTGTTTCCAGAAGCCTGGAAAGCCGCTCAGATCATTCCTATTCCTAAAAAGAACAACCCTTCCTCTTTCTCTGAATATCGCCCTATCTCTATCCTACCATTTCTCTCAAAAGTTCTCGACCGACTGACTTATACGAAGAAAGAAAATAAGTGGGCTGAGCTCACTTATTTTCTTTCTAAAAGCTTACTTTTAAATTCCTTCCAGTCCGGGTTCCGTGCCGGCCACAATACTACCTCTACTTTAGTACATGTTACGGAAGACATCAGAGCGGGTATGGAAAACGGTGGCCTGACGGTTCTTGCTCTGTTAGACACTGTGGACTTTGACATCTTACTAGGTATAATTCGCTCTCTTAACATATCTCCAACAGCGATTGACCGGTTTCATAGTTACCTGTTTGGTCGCGTGCAGCGTATTAACATCAAAGACACTATTTCTGCTTGGTGCACTACATCTGCTGGTGTACCACAGGGTGGCGTTTTATCTCCACTACTCTTCGCCGTTTTCATAAACACCATCACAAGGGATCTAACTTCTTCCTACCACCTTTACGCAGATGATCTCCAAATTTACTCTCAAGCTCCTATGAATGAATTGAACAAGGCTGTTGATACTGTCAGTGCTGACCTTAACTCCATCTGCAAGTGGAGTGTATCGTACCGCCTAATGGTGAACCCGAGCAAGGCCCAGGTCATCATTGTTCGCAGCTCTTGAATGGTCTCAAGTATAGACTGGTCATTGCTTCCTAAGGTTGCTTGCAACGGAACAAGCATCGAATATAGCGATAAAGTTAAGAACCTAGGGATTTACATGGACAGTTGCTTAACCTGAGGTCCTCAGTTGCAGGAAATCAGTCGCAACATTGTATGCGGCCGCGTGGTCCTTGCGTAGGCTACGTAATTTTCTACCGTTTGCTACCAAGATTGCGCTAGCACAGTCACTCCTCTTTCCCATCCTTGATTATGCAGATGCCAGCTATCTAGATATCACTGAAGACCAACTAAATAAGCATGAGAGACTCCAGAACCTCTGTATAAGATTCATATTTGGTCTTCGCAAATATGATCACGTTTCTGAATATCGAAAAAAAGCTCAAGTGGTTACCTATCCGCCTTCGCCGGAATGCTTACATACTCTCCCTATTGTATAGTATACTTTTCAATCCTACTACTCCTTCTTACCTTAAAAACGTTTCAATTTTTTGAACGATACACATTGTAAGTTCTTGAGATCGGCAGAGAATTTAAGATTAAAAATGCCGGGGCATTCTACGACTTTCACAGACAAATCCTTCTCCGTTCAAGCGGTTCTCTGCGGAATGCTCTGCCGGTAGCTATAAGACGCGCACCATCCTTAACGGTGTTTAAAAAATCCGTTAGCGATCACTATCTGCGAGACATCGGCTAAAAATTGGTTACTCCTTATATCGTATCCATAAGTCCATAAGGACTCCTATCCATATTTACCACTCATCAGAACTCTTTTGATATACATGATTTTTAATTCATTCTACTGCGTATTGCAATTCCTTTGTAGAATGCGACGTTGCCATTCTTATTACCTATTATATCATGCACGATGCATCATGGACTCGCGGTTGTGGAAATAATCCTTGAAACTGCACTGCTTCACTTCGAGGATATGGCTTACCCAGCCATGCTATACTATAGACTATTTATAATAAGCAATATTAAAAAAATATTGATGTAAATGTAACAAATATTGGGATCAAATTAAAAACTTATGAAACATACGTTCTTATGTAGATATTGATGAAATGGACGTCATCATATCAGCCGTAGGAAGTCCACTGCTGAACATAGGCCTCCCCCATTGACTTCCATTTTGACCGGTCTGCAGCTTGTAAACATGGCTCAGAAGCGAGATGGGCCTGTAGTTCTTCAGTAAGGTTTTATCACCTTTCTTGAAGAAGAGAACCACCACGCTTCTGTTCCACGCTTCGGGGGTAGTACCCTCGAGCAGGACGGCATTAATTACAAACATAGTTTATAAGTCAACCTACTAACAAATGATGGATTTTTATCTGATAATAAATGATTATTATTATTATCTCTTTATTCACTTTAAAATTACTTATAAATTACATTTTTAAATACATATTAAAACAAAAAAAACATCTATTTAAAAATATAAAAAATAGTGCTCCACCGGCAGCGTGGCAGGGCCCAAGCTACCGGCGGTCGGGGTCACAGAGAGAGAAACCTCCGGACAATGCGTGCCGTGTCGAGGATGACCGCCTTCTGCATCTGACCCTTGACCCAACCATCTAGCGAGAGTCTCTTGAGGTGTTGGTCGAGGCTCTTCGCTATCAGCCCGTTCGCCGAAATGACTATCGGGACAATGATTGTTGAATCGACATCCCACATGGCGGTAACCTCGTGAGCCAAGTCAAGGTACTTGCTGATTTTGTCCTTCTCAGCCTTCACGACATGCGTCATGCGGGATGGTGATGTCAACGATCATTGCCCGGCGCTGGGGCCGGTCGACTAGCACGATATCAGGCTTATTGCAAGCAATAGTCCTGTCCGTGATAATAGAGCGGTCCCAGTAGAGCAATGCATGACTATTTTCAAGAACCGACACCGGTGTGTACCGATAGTACGGCACCTCAGACTCAACATGGCCATATCGAAGAGCAAGTTGCTGGTGGATGATCCTGGCCACTAGGTTATGCCTGTGCAAGTACTCGCCGTTGGCCAGATGAGAACAACCCGAAATAATATGCCTGAGTGACTCTCCGGGACGACGGCATGCCCGACAGATGTCGACCGTACCGTCCTTCAGGATATATTTCCGATAGTTGTTCGTCATCATGACCTCGTCAGCAATTGCACAGGCAAACCCTTCAGTTTCCCCAAAGAGGTCTCCGAAGCGTAGCCAGTTCACCGAGGCCAGAAGGTCCACATCGGGCCCTGTTAAGGCTCGATAGAACCTCCCGTGCAGCTCCTTGCCCTCCCATACGGTCTTGCGGTCCGTGACGCTCAATACCGTCGGTCTGCGCCAGTTCTCGTTCGCCAAGGAGAGCGGAGTGAGACCCTTGTCTACTGCCACCACATCACGATGCATCCCGCATTCGTTGCTCTGGAAATAATCCCCAAGTCTGCACACCTCACGGTTGTGGAGGTTCTTGGCATTTAAAAAGCCTCGGCCCCCCCACCTCCGTGGGATGTACAGTCTCATAACAGACGAGCGCGGGTGTAGCATGCGATGAGTGGTGAGCAGTTGACGGACCTTTCTACCCAGGGCGTCCAGCTCAGTCTGAGTCCATCTTAGTATGCCAAAGGAGTAGGTCAGTAGAGGCATCACCCAACCGTTGAAGGCTCGCACCTTGTTGCCGCCCGACAAAAGACTGTTGAGTACTTTTGTGAAGCGGCAGAAGAAGCGTTCCTTCACCGATTTCTTGATATCCACTACTGAGATACCCAAAGACTCTGCCATACCGAGATACTTATAGGTTTCGGTTTCAGAGAGAGATCTGAGAGTCATAGTCTCAGAAAGTTGCAAATTCGTAGAATTCACAACTTTCCCCCGCTGCACATGTAAGACCGCACACTTATCTACACCGAATTCCATCCCAATGGCGTTGCTGAAAACCTGCGTGATTTTCAGCAGCTCCACCAGGTCAGGAAGTTTCGGTGTGAAAAGTTTGAGGTCATCCATGTACAGCAGATGACTAATAACCTCACCCTCTCTCTGAAGCCGGTAGCCTAGACCTGAATCTCTCAACAAAGTGCTGAGAGGATTCAGTGCTAGGCAAAACCAAAGCGGGCTCAGACAGTCGCCCTGGAAGATGCCCCGCTCAATCCTTATGAAGTCCTGGGGGTCAGAGGAGATTGCCCCGCCGCCCGGTAGACGAAGGACTGTGGTCCACTGCCCCATACACGCACTGAGGAAGGATCTCAGAGTTGCATCGATTTTATACAACTCTAAGATCCTCCTCAGCCATGAGTGAGGCACCGAATCATAGGCCTTCTTGTAGTCAATCCAGGCCGCGGACAGAGCCCCCCGGCTCCGCCGGACTTGCTGGCTAATAGTCATGTCTATGAGGAGGAGCTCCTTAGTACCGCGGGACCCAACCCTACACCCATTCTGAGCGGGGGCCAAAATGTTGTTCACAACAATGTGTGTGTTAATTTTGATGGTCAGAATGGATGTAAGGAGCTTGTACATAGTGGGCAAGCACGTGATGGGTCTATAGTTTTTAGGTTCAACGGTACTACCAGTCTTATGGAGCAAGAAGGTGATCCCGGTGGTCATAAACCGCGGAAGGGAGCCAACTTCGAGGGCTTGTTGGAACTGCGTCGCTAAGCGGCCATGGGAGCACCGGATCCACTTTATCCAGAAGTTGTGCAACCCGTCCGGCCCAGGACTTTTCCAGTTCGGGGCCGTACGGATCGCACAACTCACGTCTTCGGGGTCAATAGTTATGGACACCCAATGCTCCCACATTCACGCTCAACAACGCACATCCAATCGCCCTCTGTCTGTTCGACGGGCGCTGACCAGATACCACGCCAGAAATTAATCATGGCACTGGCTCCTGGCAGCCCCTCATCGACCACACATTGGGTGGTTCCATCCCACTTCCGGTACACCTTCCTTTGGTCACTCTGGAAAAGGCGATTCTGCCAGTACCGATCCACGCGCTCTCTGTACAGGCGAATACGGGCTGCCCATGCATAGACTTTCTGCTTCAGGTAGTCAATGCGCTCCGTGACGTTAGCCTCAAAATCCGGGCGCCGAATACCGGTCCCGGCGAATGCTTGAGTCACGAAACGCATGACACGGGGGCGGTTATTCCCCCGACTGAAGCAGACCAGCTTCGCAATGAGAGTCCTGAATGTGCTGATACGCCGCTCGATCCGTACCTGCCAAACGGGTACAACCTCGGCGAGCCGCGGCGCCCGGTCAGTATCTGGAAACTTGACACGAGCGACGCGGCACACCGCGATTGCTCCACAGTACATGATCGAGTGGGTATCAGACAAATCTTTACTAGCCCGCATGTACGGGAATAGTAAATCATTCAGGGCTCCCATCAGTGCCAGATTTCGCCTATGAGTGGGCAGACGTGGTAGACGCGGCCTAGATTCAGGCGCGGACCTATACTGGCGAATAGCGTCCTCCAAAGCCCTCCCCAATTGCTCACTTACCTGGGTGCTAACAGTCGTACTCACACAATCTCCATCATCGCCCACGGGCTCCACCGATGTCGCTGGTGTCACTCCTGACAGCGGAGCTGACGACGCGGTGGGTGAGTCCCGTATCAAGGCAGGAGTCGCGCGAGTAGGTTGTGCCTCCAGGCGGAGCCGATCAAGCACAGATTGATCCAACAGGTTACACCGCTGGATAGCTCGCACTTGATCCGACAATCGTTGGGCGGACACTGTGATGGTTGGATCGAGGACCTGAAACAGAGCAAGCATCCTGTCACGATACGCCGTTCGAATGGTTTCTCCCTCTGTAGCCCCATAGTAGGCGCGCATGCAATTCTCATTCATAATATGAGTCCATCGCATGCGACGCACTACACCACCGGCAGCGGGGGCCCTATTCGAGGCCGGTGGGCCTCGGGACCCCAAGCAGGCCGGGGGCCGGCCTCTCCCTCGCCGGCGCGCAGGTGTTGGTGACGTCGGTGGGGAGAAATACTCGTCACTAGAGCTGCTGCTCGACGCCCCAGGGATTCCACTTGAGGTTGGCTGTGGGGCGGAGCTTAGTGACGAGTCCGGAGATGGTAGGCGTGCTGTCCTTTTCTGGGATCTTGTGATCATTTTTGTCCTTTTACATTATTTTATTTTGTTGCTTTTTATATATGACAGACATTAGATGTCATGTAATTGTCATGTCATATTTTCTGTGTTAATATTTTATAGTTTTCATTGGATTCTATTGTAAAATTATATCTATTTTCATTGTGGAATTTATTTATAGTTTGGTTTTGGGTTTTGGGAAAGCTTTTGTATTGTTTTATTTGTATATTTTTCTGCAGGCACAAAAATGTCGTCCGTTCGTTCCCAGTGTTGCCAGGTTATTATTATTAAAGAGCCTCTGTAGAGCTATCAGTATCGGTGTTCCACCCGAATTCAGAAGCTCCGATGTAATTCCGTCCTCACCCGCAGCCTTGTTGATCTTGAGCTGTTTGAGGGCCATCCTAATCTCATACAGGCTGATGTCCGGAATATCTTCTGCGTAGTGTCGGGTTAATTTGGCTCTTGGATCTTTATCCAAATCATCAACAGGCTTAGCTACTGAGGTATATAACTGTCCCTCAATACCTCTCATTTAGTAGACGCTAAACTGCCGTTTTCCGTCTTCAGCTTCGTCAACTGGCTCTGCCCAATAGACAAGTCTCTTGAGAACACTTAAGAGGCCTTATTTTGCTCTATGGTATCTTTTATATAGTTGGTATTAAAGACACGGACATCGTGTCGCAAGGACTTAGAGATCCATCTATTGCGCTGCCGATATGCTTCAGCGTCCTCGGAAGTCTGCAACGTCAATGAGCGTCGTTCTGCCATAAGATCGAGGGTGTGATCTGTTAAGGACCGTTGTTCGTGACAGACTATGACCTATACGGTTCCGAATAGACTGCCACTTCGCGGTCGCCTTCAGTGGACTGTATGTTGAGGATGTTGAGTCGAAGAATGAAACACTTGGATGGGTGGACTTGATTGACGTCAGTGAGGCATTGGATGTACTTGGCCCAGCACTACCCTTGATGTACTACTTTCTGTTGAGCTTCCTTGTTCTGTGAGAGACTCTTGTTGTCTACTTGTTGCTCCATGTCCAATATTTCCTACCAAATGGTCCCTGCTTTTATAGTCTTTTGTAGTGCTGACCCGCGATCCAAATTACCCCACCTCCGCATTTCCATTTATTTATAAATCTCATGTTATACATATTAATCACATAGCATATATGTATATAGGTAGCAATAAGAGTTGCACGACAATAGGTACTTTCACCTGTACCGTGCGACGTCGGGCTACTGAATGACGGGCGGATTGACCCCTCAGACTTATATATGGGCCCTGCCTCCCGCGAGCTACTATATAATAAAATGGCACCAGCCGGGGGAGCGCATATTCGCTTCTTACGGCGTGGGAGGCAGTCGCGGGGTGTAATTAAACTTACGAGTACATACTAGTATACAAAGTCGTATTTCTTATTTATACGAAGTTATATTAGATTCTGAGTAATGCATTGTCGTAATTATATTTGTAATTATGCTTTTCGGGGAATGTACCTACTTTCTTTATTAAATTTGGCTCTAACATACTTAATTACTGAGAAAACTAACTCATAACAGTAGTAAGCTATTTATCTTAAATATCAAAGTAATTACATAATTACGTTTTTAATTTACGTAAACCTAACATTTTCATAATTCATTCATTATATTCACGCTTACTAATCTACGTGTCACTGGCACATGTGTCCATAGTCTATTTGTGTCGTGCACATTCTCCCGCCGTCGCTGACCCTTGTTCGTCTGCGAGCTCCGTTGGTAGCACGACGATCTTCTTCGTAGGCCTCCTCAGCACGTGTCCGCTGCTGGTGGTGACGTCCACGACTCGTCGGCTCCTGGGAACACCCGGCTGACGCGTCCTCGCGGCCAGGTGTTGCGCGGCAGATTGGAATCGCAGATGATGACGACGTCCCCGACCTTCGGGGCGACGCCGGTGCTGGTGGGCTCCCGCCGGTGTTGGTGGGCTCCCGCCGGTGTTGCAATAGGGGAAGGTACTCCTTCACCCACCTCCTCCAGAAGATGTCAGCCAGGGCTTGAGCTCGCTTCCATTGTTGGCGAGCAGTCACGTCGTCTGCAGAGAAGTGCCCTGGTGGTGGCACATGGCAGTTGGGCCCGATGAGGATGTGGTTCGGCGTGAGGGCCTCGGGATCGTTAGGATCAACCGAAACGTGTGAGGGGTCGAAAGCTGGGATACTTTTCCATCATGGTGACACGAAGCACTTCCTTGACTGCTTTCACCATACGCTCCCATGCCCCCCCCCCATGAAGGGTGCGGAAGGGGGTATGTACTTCCACACGATGTGTTGAATCGTAGTTTCCTTTTCGAGCGCGTCGAGTGCGGCCTCTGCCAGCTCCTTTTCCGCTGCCTTGAAGCGCGTAGCGTTGTCACTCTTTTTCTTCGTGGTATCTTCTATCTCGGCGGGGCGGTGTGCAACGAAGGATTTATACACACGCGGCTCCGACCTTATCCATGTGAGTGCGGTTCGCGAGTCGCTCCAATAGGTCTTCTCTGTTAACTCGTAGTCGTGTTCTTCCAGGGTGGCTTGAGCCAGGCGCGCTGCCAGTAGTGCAGCTTGAAGCTCGAGTCTCGGCATGGAGATGGGCTTCAACGGGGTAGCTCTGCTCTTCGTGGCTGCTAGATTGTAGCAGCGGTTGAGCTGCGTGAACCACCTGCACCATCGCTCCCGAAGCTCTGCTGGGAGTTGGTCGTCCCATTCCGTCTTATAGCGCCATGTGTCCTGAAAAATACGTTTACTGGGAATTAATATCGGTGAGATAAAGCCGACCGGATCGAATGAGGCCCTTATCACACTTGAGGCTTCTCGCTTCGTTGGAGGTCGCGTGTATGTTTCCACTTCGCGCTGGATTTTCAAGTTGCTCGCGTTAAAACCAAGATGATCTTCGTTGACGTGCCATGTTAGACCCAATGTCTTTTCTGTCTCTTGGCCGCCGAGTTCCACTGTTGCACTGCTGTCTTGTGGCAGTGATAATTCTTCCATCTCGGTGTCGCCGTCGTGTACCAGTTGAGGCGGCTTGTGCGGCTCGGCGGGGTTGATGACCGGAAAGTCAGGTAGGTACCACGTCCTTCCCTTCTGCGGTGGCATAGGAGCTGGTTCTGCATAGCCTGACTTGAATAGGTTTTCCATTCTTTTTTCATATTTCTGTTTCAAATCTTCTTTCCTATCGAGTCCTCGTTCGAGCGTAAGCAGACTTCTCTCAGCTTCCTTGTAGCTTTCTTCTTTCCACGGCAGTCCGGTCTCATATCTTCCAGCTGGTAACCGCCGGCTTTTTACTTCCAGAATCTGCAATTCTCGCAGTTCGGGATCTTCTCGGGGGCGTCGGGGTTCGATGCCCAGTGACTCCAACTTGAGGTCCTTCTTCACTGTGTCCTCAATGGAGTCCTTTACGCGCTGTTGCAGCGTACCGCAGAATGACACTGTTGCAGTCACTGAACTGCTGCATCCGTGGAGCACCCATCCCAGCTGAGTGAGTGACGCCACAGGCTGGTTACGGCTTCCGGTGCGCAGCTGACGGGTTACGATGAGATGCCAGTTGTCTTGTCCCAATAACAATTTAGGTGAAGCCTTTTTATACGTTATCTTATCACGTATGTCTTCCAGATGTTCGCAGCCGTTGAGGTGCTCTTCATGCACGGTATTGGGTGAGAGGCGGAGTCGGTCCATGGTGTGGGCGGTTAAGTCGTACTCTTCATCGGCGTACTTCCCTTTGATGAGTAAACTCACTGTCTTGCTCTCGTGCATCATGTCGCTGTTTACACCTTGGATCCACGTCTCCTTAGTTGGTCCGTCTGCCCCGATGACGTCTGCTATGGTCTCATCTATCAGCGTGATCGCGCTTCCCTCGTCTAATAAGGCGTAGGTATTGACGCTACCTGCGTCTGTAGACCCGAGACGGCGTGCGGTTTTAGTCGGTTCAAGCCCGACATAACCGCCCCCGCTGGCACGCGGGGGGGTATCCGAAGGGATTTCCGCACGATAAAAAAAAAAAAAAAAAAAAAAAAAAGGTATTGACGCTACCGCTTGGTCCTCTTAGTGTCACTGGTACCATCTTGAGGTAGGCCTTGCGCTGACTGCGGGGAACTGCTGCTGTGGCTACTTCTGCCGTTGAGGTCGTGATCTCTTCCTTCTGTTCTTCACGGTCTCCTGGCGGCATATCGCGATGCAGTAGTTGGTGATGCCTTATCTGGTACTCGTTCTTCCCACAGGCCGGTGTTCTGCATGTGACGCGTCGGTGGTTTTATTTTATTTTTTATTTTTATTCTTTTTGCACACACAAGAAAATGATAGTAACAATAACATTTCAAAAAAGATGTACAAAGGCGAGCTTAACTCAATATGAGTTCTCTCCCAGCAAACCTTTGAGTAATAGAGGAAGAATAGTTTACGAAAGGCTGTGAAGTGTTTACAAGACAAAAAGAAAAGAGAAACATGCTACAATACTTATAATAAAAAATGAATACATATATACACACACATACATACATACATAAATATATTCGTAGGTTAGATATATACACACTAAATTATGGAGAAAGGAAAAATTCTTTAATTCTTCTTCTGAAGATGTCCAGACTGGTACTACTCCGAATGGTATGAGGGAGTGAGTTCCAGAGACGAACAGCTTGCACCGTGAAGGATCCGTCATAGCAACTAGAACAGTGTGCAGGAGTATGAAGCAGAAGAGAGGAAGAAACACGACAGGGTTTGCCCCTAGGTACAAGATATTCAAAACGTTCCCGCAGATATGACGGAGAATTAGGATTTTGTAGTATAGAGTAGAGAAGAGATAGGATGTGAGTGTTACGACGCTGCCGAATAGGGAGCCAGTTCAGTCTTTTACGAAATTCACTAACATGGTCGTATTTACGAAGGCCAAATACGAAGCGAATCCCCAAATTCTGCAAGCGTTCCAGTTTATTCAGTAGTTCCTCCGAAGCATCGAGAAAGCAGACATCAGCATAGTCTAATATTGAGAGTAGAAGAGATTGCGCAAGAGTAACTTTAGTCTGAAGAGGTAGGAGTTTCTGGAGACGTTTGAGAGATTGAAATGCGCAGTATACCCTCCTGCTTACCTCCGCAATGTGAACATCCCAGGCAAGCTTGGAGTCGATGTGCACTCCTAAATTTCTTGCACTCTTGGAATATTCAATGGCCACAGACTCGTACTTAACTGGAGGTAGAGACTCATGATCCAGGAGGCCGAGCATATATCTGCCACCGACAATGAGTGCTTGAGATTTTTTTGGGTTGACTAACAATCCAAAAGATTTAGCCCAAGCATTAATGTTCTCAAGGTCATTATTGATGGCAGCTACAGCCCTAGCTAGTTCATCGGCTTTGAAATGTCGATATAGCTGCAAGTCGTCTGCGTAGAGATGATAATTTGAGGTTACGACCTTAGTGACGGCGTTTATAAAGACAGAGAAGAGGAGAGGAGAAAGAACGCCACCCTGAGGAACGCCCGCCACTAAGTTGCACCAATCGGAGGAGGCCTCGTTCATTCGAACTGATTGTGAGCGTCCCTCAAGATAGGATTTAAACCAGGCAGTTGCAGAAGTAGAAACGTTAAAAGATGATAGAATTCCTAAGAGGATGTCAAAGTCAACCGAATTGAAGGCACTGCTGAAGTCCAATAAAACCAGAACTGTCAGTTGTTTGTTCTCCATGGCCAATCTTATATCGTCTGTTACTTTAACTAGAGCTGAAACAGTACTATGGCCGCGGCGGAAGCCAGATTGGAATGGACTTAGCAGGTTATTAGAGGAGAGGTAGTAGGACAGTTGATCGCGAACAACACTCTCGAGTACTTTGGACAAGATGGGAAGGATCGAAATGGGTCGGAATTGAGAGTGCGTTGCAGGATTGGATACTTTGGGCAGAGGTTTAACAGAAGCTTTCTTCCATGATGAAGGGAAGCAGTTAGAATATAAGGAGTAGTTTATCATGTGGGTAAGGATAGGAAGAATTTGATTCAGGATGGGAAGAAGCATTTGAAGTTGAAGGCCATCGTCACCGACAGCCCTAGAAGATATGGTTTGCAAATGTTTCTTAACATCTACCTCTGAGACCGGCTGAAATGAGAAAGAAGTATTTGAAGGTAGTGGAAGAGAAGAGAGGAAATTTAGAGTAGAGGACTTAACATCACAAGGAATAGTAGTGGGAGGCGCAGAGAAATGGGCATTCAATGCATTGAGGTCCATATCGGTAAGGTTGTCATGAACGACCTTACCAATACCCAAAGATTTAAGAAACTGCCATTGTTGAGAAGTGTTAAGATTTTTCATAGAATTATGAATGTGGTCTCGTCTCGCATCCCTACACATACGATTGCAGCGATTACGTAGCCTCTTGTACAGATCCCAGCTCTCCTCAGACGGACATTTAACATGTTTACGCTTGGCCTTATCTCGCTTCGACATAATATTTTTGATGGCTGGAGAAAGCCATGGCGCAGGATGGTGTCTAACTCTTACCTTTTTAAGAGGGGCATGTACATCATAGATGGCCAACAACGTGCTTGTAAAAATAGACACCTTCTCATCCAGGTTGTTGCAGTCATAAACAGATGACCAATCAATACCATCTATGTCACCCCCCAAACGCTCCAGATCAATATCTTTAAAATTACGAAGAACTAGAAATTTACTCTTGCGTTTCGGAGGACGCAGTTTATACGAAAGGTATAGAAGGTCGTGGTATGAAAAGGGAGCAGACAGCTGTCCATGTGAAGCCACCTTATGAAGATTAGAAACTAGAATAAGGTCAAGTAGAGAAGGCTTAGTATTAGGAACCTTGTGTGTGGCATTTAGGGGAAGAATATGCATATCTACAGAAGAGACAAGAGAGCAGAGTTGACGGCTGCGTGAATCATTTTTGAGAAGACAAGTGTTGAAGTCCCCGAGGATAATTCTATGTTCATACAGTGACGATAGATTTTCAAGTTGCATTTCAAAAGCGGAGAAATAATTAATATTACTACAAGGGCTGTAATAAACGCCTAGTAGTGTTTTAGTGTGCTTAAAATCAATTTCAATAAAGAGATATTCTGTAAAATTTGAGTATACACCTGGGGACTGGTCAACAACTTTATAAGAGATATCTCCACGAAGATACACGGCAACCCCGCCACATGCTTTACCCGTTCTATCAACACGCACAAGCTTATACCCAGGAAGTGAATATTGGGTCGAAGGGAGTACAGGCTTAAGAAAAGATTCAGAGACAAGGATAGCGTGAACGTTCTTAGCATTGAAAGAAGCTAGAAGATCAGAATAGTGTGCAGGAATGCTCTGAGCATTTATATGCACAACATTGAAAAAATGAGGAAAGGGTGAAAAAATAGAGGACAGTTTGTCACAGAGCTGTACGGAGTCGCCATCACTATGTGCACTATCAAAACTGTCACTAGACGCAACAGAAGAAGAACAAGATATAAAACTATCATCTGAACCTACAAACATAAATAAATAACTATAATATAAAATATATATAAAATAATATAATTTAAAAAAATAGAATACTAAAATTAAAACTCAAAAAAAAAAAAAAAAAATCTTTCCTCTCCAGTCCTCTATGCACTCGCTAGCATGCACAATGTTGATAAAAATACTAGTTTTCAAACATACATTATTGATGTTTCCGAACGAGTGACACATTAGTCAATACGCTGAATTAGGTACGTCAAAGTCAAATATACAAAAGTTGATTTATGTAAAACTGACCGACAATATAAAATCTAAATAAAAAGAAAACAGTAGTATTAACAGGAATTCGTGATTTTATCTACTTGCGTGGTTTCTTATGCAAAACTGTGCCCGTAGTGGATGTACTAGCAGATTTCGATTCGGCAACAGGAAATGTCCTTAAAAGATGTTGCAGTTCAGCCGCCGTCTCGATTTTATGTCGAGAGTTATCCGTGACCTGGACAATTATCTTTCCATCGGAGGTCCAGCACTGTCTTACACCATAATGCCTCCTAGCACATACAAAAAGATCGTGTCTGGGCTTAGTGAGGAACTCTGACAATGTTAGGCCAATGCCTTTAAGTTTGGATTTATTACGCCATACTTCACTACGAGTCGCACGATTTTCAAACCTCACTAACAGTGGGCGAGGTTTACTGGTGTCACTCCCCAGACGATGGCAGACAGCTATGTCCTTAGATGAGACACTCGTAATATTCATTTTATCCGAGAACACTTTAATGACTCTGCCCGTGAGGTCTCCTGTATCATCCTCAGAGAAGCCATGCAGAAGAAGAACTTTGGCTCTTGATGCCATCTCATGCCGGTCCAAGCCCTTCACCAGCAACTCCATCTGAGACTTTAGGGCACCCAAGGTTTTCCATATAAGCCCTTTGAATTCAGTGAAGTCTCTAGATAAGCTAGCTACACTCTTATGGATGGTTGACTCACCCCCAGCATTCTTCAAATCTTCCTCGTACTGTGCCATGCGCCTTGTGAAAGTTGTTGACAGCTCCTCCATGCAGTTAAATAAGTTTGTATATAAGTCCATTTTGATTTTTATAAATTATAGTGCAATTATGTAATAATAAATAAGATTTTTAATATGTGAGAGGGTGCAATAGAGGATAGAGAAGATTTTTAAATAATATGTAGCATTAAATGTTAAGTTTTTGAATTTTAAATTAAAAAATATGCAAGAGCTTTTTTATTTGGTACTGACACTTCAACAGCTACCCTCCAAAAAAAAAAAAAACCTCGAAGACAGCGAAAACAGACTCTATTCTTCTTGGCTGTTTCCCATCTCGCGGTGATGTCTAGGGCTATGAACTGCTTGCAGTCAGGTAGCTTATGATCCCTGCTACACTGTGGACATCTCTCTTCTGATGTCTTCTTGTTGATGGTGAGCGTCTGTTCAACTCTTCTGCTTCTTTGAGGACGATAACCGGCTCTTCTGTTGTCTTCTGTGTGGTTCACTTCTGGGAGCGCGTAGGAGCTGCACTTGTCTGCCTCTTCTGACAGAAACACAGATATCTTCTTCAGTTCTGGTATGTCTTCTTTCTTCTTTGCAGCGAAGTCGTACCACTTGTTTCTGAGTATAGGTGTGAGTTTCTCGATGATACTTCTGCACATCTCTGGACTGTGTAGGTAGTGCGGCTTCCTCAAGGCTTCTATGGTCCCCACGATGTTTGCTATCTTCCCAGCGAAGATACAGATGTCCTTGGCGTTATCGGTCACTTTGTTGAGAGTCTTGAGCTTCTCCATCTCGACGTGGATGAGTGCTTCTGGTCTACCAAATCTTCTCTCGAGGGCCCTTATGATCACCTCGGGGTCAGGTTGACTCAGCATTAGACACTCGACTGCTTCTTTTGCGAGTCCACGTAAACTTTTTCTTATTCTTGCAATATTTTCGTTCTTCGTGAAGTATATACCCGATTCTTCATACGTTGTCTTGAAGGCGAGCCATTCTGTACTGCTGCCGCTGAAGATCGGTAGTTCCCGTATATACTTGGACGGCTCCCTGTTGCTTCTCATAGCCTGGGATAGGGCCGCGGTGAGCGTAGCTACATCGATCACGGAGTTCTTCACTGGGGCACTTCCTTCTGATTTTTCCTGGGTTTGACACTTCTCCACTAGTTGACCCCTATCTAGGCAGGTCTGAGTGTTTTCCTCGATGTCTTGCCCCTTTTCCTTCAGCTCGGGTGCCGCAGCGTCATCCTTCTGTAGCCACGTGTTAATACGTACCGATGCCAGATCTTCCTCAGACCCGTCGTCGCTGCTCTCGTCCTGCAGTAGCCGCTGTAGACGGATCTGTTCTATCTCTGCTTCGGCTTGTATTTGCTTGAGCTTCAGTTCTGCCAAGCGTTGTTTGACCTCCAGTTCCTTCTTCTTTCTTGAACTGGTGGAGCGGCGTGACCTCGTGTCCAAAGGCCGCATGGTGCGCTGTGAGCTAGGCTCTCCATATACAACAGCGCGGGTGTGGGGCGATACCTCTTCCGTCGTCCCTGACTCTTCAGTGGTCACAGTTGTGCTGGACGTGGTCTGCTCGGTGCTGGCTGTGGCTTCCGACGCACCACTATAGCTTCTGGCCTCTTCAGTGGCCGCAGGGTGTAGTACTGATCTTGGTACTGGTGCTGATGCTGACGACGCTTCCCTCCATCCCTGGTGAGAACCATTCTTCTTTCTTCAAGTTTATACTTACCTGGATTTTCGACGGATCGTGGACTTTATTCCTATCCCTTGACCCGATTCCAATGGACCATAGATGTTCGTGACAGACTATGACCTAATACGGTTCCGAATAGACTGTCACTTCTCCCTTAGTTGAAGAACGATGAAACGTCTATGGCTGGCAGCTTGACTTGAAGTTGACCTGGATCTTCGAAGGACCGTGTACTTTATTCGGCTCCGAAGGACCAATGTTAAGGACCGTTGTTCGTGACAGACTATGACCTATACGGTTCCGAATAGACTGCCACTTCGCGGTCGCCTTCAGTGGACTGTATGTTGAGGATGTTGAGTCGAAGAATGAGACACTTGGATGGGTGGACTTGATTGACGTCAGTGAGGCATTGGATGTACTTGGCCCAGCACTACCCTTGATGTACTACTTCCTGTTGAGCTTCCTTGTTCTGTGAGAGACTCTTGTTGTCTACTTGTTGCTCCATGTCCAATATTTCCTACCAAATGGTCCCTGCTTTTATAGTCGTTTGTAGTGCGGGCCCGCGATCCAAATTACCCCACCTCCGCATTTCCATTTATTTATAAATCTCATGTTATACATATTAATCACATAGCATATATGTATATAGGTAGCAATAAGAGTTGCACGACAATAGGTACTTACACCTGTACCGTGCGACGTCGGGCTACTGAATGACGGGCGGATTGACCCCTCAGACTTATATATGGGCCCTGCCTCCCGCGAGCTACTATATGATAAAATGGCACCAGCCGGGGGAGCGCATATTCGCTTCTTACGGCGTGGGAGGCAGTCGCGGGGTGTAATTAAACTTACATACTAGTATACAAAGTCGTATTTCTTATTTATACGAAGTTATGTTAGATTCTGAGTAATGCATTGTCGTAATTATATTTGTAATTATGCTTTTCGGGGAATGTACTTTCTTTATTAAATTTGGCTCTAACATACTTAATTACTCAGAAAACTCACTCATAACAGTAGTAAGCTATTTATCTTAGCTTAATATCAAAGTAATTACATAATTACGTTTTTAATTTACGTAAACCTAACATTTTCATAATTCATTCATTATATTCACGCTTACTAATCTACGTGTCACTGGCACATGGGTCCATAGTCTATTTGTGTCGTGCACATGATCTGATAGTTTTGAGGTCTATCTTTCCGGCGTGGTCTGAAGAAGACTTCCCCTACCTTGTAGACAGTTTCTACCAACCTGTCGTTGACCTCGTCCACAGAAACGCAATCCTCCAGGCCAGAGAAGCGGTTTGCGAGCTCGAGTTGAAAGCTCTCGGGGTTTTGTATATGGGCTGCAGTAGGTCAGAGAGTGAAATTTATTAATCGAGTCCTTTCCAGTTGGACATTGATATTCAATGTGACTCTAACCATTCTATAATCACTTCCGGTTTTCACCCTGTGGATCACGAAGACATCATTGCATATTCGTCTCTTTGTAGACATAATGAAGTCGATCTCATTCCTTGTGGAACCATCGGGAATCATCCAGGTCCATTTCCTATGAGGTGGCTTCTTGAAGAAGGAGTTCATCATAAAGCGTTCCTCCTTCTCCAGAAAGTCGGCTAACCTCTGGCCCCTGGGATCCCTCCGCCAACATCCAAATTGCCCCACTCTCAACTCGTCATCGCCCCCCTACCCAGTTTTGCATTAAAATCCCCCATAACAACGGTGAAGTATGTATGGCCCTACTGATGTCCTCATACATAACTTCCACTTCGTCGTCCGGGTGCGCCGAGGTCGGTGCGTAAACCTGTATGACCTTCAATGAGTACCTCTTTGATCCTCTGAGTATCAGGTACGCAACCCTGCTCGACACACTCGTGATACATACCACGTTGTTTACAAGGGATCCGTGAACGAGGAACCCGACACCACCCTGGGACTGTTGGTCGCTCTCCCGGTGGTAGAACAAGTTGCCAGACTTTAAGGTTGTCGTGTCCTCGCCCTCTCTTCGGACCTCCGATAAACCCACTTTGTCCCAATGCAGGTTGTTCATCTCCTCTTTCAGCTCAATGATCTTCTCGTCTGTCCTTAATGTGGGCGTATTATATGTCACCAGCGACAACCTACGTCGGTATTCCGTTGACCACTTGCCTGCGGTCGTTTGACGGTAGCACCTCGCCCGGAGATTCTTAGCACCCCTGACTCCAGTGCTCGACCGACGCCCGTCCACGTCAGTCTTGCAGCTGGAGCAGCCGGGCACTAGGGTCCATGCTCCTCTGTCCATCGTCATATTGGGGGGGTTTGGACCATAATCCGCCGCGCTGGTCCAGTGCGTGTTAATCAGCAGAGTGCACCGGCGAAGTTGGCTTGGGTCCCGAAGGATGTTAGTAGGATGTTAGTACCCACATTTTACATTGTTTTATTTTTATATTTTGTTGCTACAGCGATTTATTTATTTATTTATATAATAAAAACAATACAAGCTAACAGTCATACAAGAACCAAAGCGCTTATATGTTATACTACTTTTTTACAACTAACAATATCACACCTACAGCTAACTTATTTTTCTAACATGCAACTATATAATATATTAACAAGGCACACACAGGTACACTTCGACTAGGGTCCCCGGCTAGAAGGGTGCATTCAGAAAAGTTGTAACGCCATTTGGTTATAACCATCAAAAAATATATCGGCATCCGGATTTGATCGCAATAAATCATTCAATAACGTCATAGCTCTTGAGGTGGGGCAACTGACGGCCTGAGGCAAGCGCCATGTCGGAGGAGTTACAAAAAGGCGATGTTGTCGCCGCCCAGTACCACGTATATAACCATCCGGGACAAAGAAATATATGCATTCATGCACGGATGGGTTATCTACCTTATTGTTGAGTAGCAGGTAAAAATGCATTATATGCAGGAAGTTACGCCTCAGCTCTAGGGTTTCCAGATCTACCATCCCGGTGACAAACAGGAAGGGATACATAAAAGGATAATATCCGTTTGAGCGCTTGTAGAGCTTACACTCAGTATGGACGTCAAATAATACAAAATGTTGATATTTTAGGGTAATCTGGCGTCCGTATAAGGGTAATACGGACGCCAAATAACGTACGTTACACATGTTTTTAGTAATATAGCGTCCATATTTAAAACTCGAATAATTTCAATAAAGTTCAAAATAAATGAAACTTCACTATAAATTTAACCATTTTAATTCATAAAAACGATAAGATGTTGTGCAACTACAGTATATACACACGGTTAGTCATTGTCTGCCTAATAAAAGTGAAGGGACTCAACTCAGTCGTTTTGCAACTGCAAACGTAGGTGATGTCTTATTTTCGTTGCTTATTTAATTATAGAAACTTTATTATGCATTTAGTAATTTTATGTTGACTGTGTTATCAGACTTATCAGTTTATTTGTAAAAGAGATAATTTTATCATAAGGTACGTATGCGGTTTGCCTGTGCGTTACCAGGCATTCGCCATATTGACATCCCTACCGGCGTCATTGTGGCGGAAAATTGTTACACGGGCGTTGAGGTGGGTCATTATGACCCTCTTACAATTTCAGCTAGTATTCAAAAAACTGACCAAGTGTGAGTCATACTCGCCATAGCTATATAATAATGTTTTTTTTTTTAATTTTTATATTTGAGTTGATTGAATGAAAGGTAAATTGAGGTTTACGAATTATGACGTATTAAAAAAAATAGGTACTAGATCTCGTTGAAACCAATTTTCGGTGGAAGTTTACATGGTAATGTACATCATATATTGACGTGACAACGTCTTATAAATCGATGGAGCCGGCTGCACGCACGAAAAAACATGACGTATGCGGCGTTACCACATGACGTATGCGGCGTTACCACGTGACGTATGCGGCGTTACCGACGTATGCGGCGTTACCACATGACGTATGCGGCGTTACCTCGCGTTCTTATGACGTTGTTACGTTCAACTATCGTCAGTAAACCGACTTTACAGACAATTTTTTTTAGTTTTATCATTCTCTTATTTTAAAAGTTACTGGGAGGGGGGGACACACATTTTACGACTTTGGAAGTGTCTCTCGCGCAAACTATTCAGTTTAGAAAACAATGATATTAGAAACCTGAGCAAACCAAAAACCAGAAAATCATTTTTGAAGACCTATGCACAGATAACACAGTGGGTTTGATGAAAAAATAAATTTCGTGTTTCAGTTCTAAGTATGGGGAACCCCCAAAATTTATTGTTTTTTTTTTGTTCTATTTTTGTGTGAAAATCTTAATGTGGTTCACAGAATACATCTACTTACTAAGTTTCAACAGCATAGTTCTTATAGTTTCGTAAAAAAGTGGCTGTGACATACGGACGGACAGACAGGCAGACATGGTTCCGTTTTTTGCCATTTGGCTACGGTACCTTAAAAATAACATTTTTAATTGTTATATTTTTTTATAATTTGAAAATATGTCTTCTTGTCAAGATAATAGCATCTAAATCAGCACATTCATTAATTACAACAATTTTTATTGCAATTCTTCATAAATACCTACCATTAACTCTAGCTTAAGGTGGTTCTTTACGATGGCTCGCGAAGTTTTTCACCTAGTAATAATTTTGGAGGCAGTTTTTTTAACGAAAATTATCTTTTTATGCATGGATTATTTTATGAATTATTACACATCTAGACATAATAAAATTTTGCTGTGTCTATATATAGCAAATAGCTATTGCTATGTCAAAGCCCAAACCCCAAAGTGTGATATATTTTCTCAGTAAAGTGTACCACCAACTTTTTTCTAAATAATTTTTAACAAAATTAAATAGAAGCTTTCTCATTCAAAACTTACTTATATCGAAGATCAAAGATGAGACTCCGTAGGTAACAGTTATTTTAGAAGAACTAAATGTTACTTCAGATCCGTTGACTATTCTGCTTATGACAGTTATTTGCTGACGGTTGTGAAGATATGATTCGATCAGTTTGGATATATTTCCTCTAACGCCATAGTAACTAAGTTTGTTTATTAGAGTTTTATGATCGACATAGTCAAAAGCTTTTGACATGTCCATAAATAGTCCCAATAGTGGCAATTATTGGTCTACTTTATTGGTAATCAACCTCAAGAAGTCATATATTGCCATGTTAATTGACTTATTCTGCCTAAAGCCTTTCTGTCCATTGTGAAACAAGTTGTTGGTTTCAAAATAGGTATTCAATTGTTAGATATTACTATCTCAATAATCTTCGAGAAAATTGGAATTAAAGCAATGGGCCTGTAGTAGGATAAGTTTTCCCTGTCTTGTTTCTTAAAAAGTGGTTTGATCACAGTTATCTTTAGCTGCTCAGGAAAAACAACTTCAAAAATACAGTTATTAATAATGTGACTGAGTACCGGGGAAATAATATTTGATACTAATTTAACCACTTTTGTGTTGATATCGTCATATCCAGTGCTGTTGGTATTATTAAGTGACATTATAATTCGGTGTATATCCTGTGGAATATTATTATTATCATTATCAATTAATTAATTATTGAATTAATTATTGATCATTATTTATTATTTATTTTATGAAGAACTTTGCTCCACTGGAGGATGACCAATTTAGGTGCTCACGTGCAAAGTTAAGGCGCGCTCTTCGATGGTCTGCAGTTAATTTAGGCCCATTTGCTGGCTTTTGCGGTGCCAGTCCACGTACCTTCAACCTTCTTCTAATGGTTGAGTCACTTACAAGTTACAGTCACTCTACGTACAACATGAAGCTGCTGCTGCAGTTGAAAAGCGTTAAGGCGTCGATTTCGTAAGGAAGTTGTTACAATAAATCTATCGTCTCGCTCAGAAGTGACCTGATTTCTGCCAGATCCTGAAAGGCGAGTGAGCAAACCTGTCTCCCGATAGCGTTTGTAGACTCTATGAACAGAGGACAAACTTAGATGCAATCTTTCAGCCACAACACGCTGACTAAGTCCAGTATAATACCACCACTTGGGCGGCTTCTGCGGGCGAAGTATCCATATGTTTTAGAAAAAAAAACTTTTCAGACGTCCCAAAGTCACATTAAACAAATAAAGAAGAAAAAGTTTCAAGATTTTGAGTTTCAAAGGTGAGATGTACTAAAACACATTCGTTTCAAAACAATAATTCATTTCTTTTTTAGGATAAACAAATGAAATTCTAATTTTGAATTTAGAATTTTGTCTTACAACTGTAATGGCCAAACTCCCAGCTATATAATCATGTGATTTCTTTCATGGAATGAAAACCCTTTTGTGTTAAATTAGGACAGATATCATAAAAACTAGTGTTTCGATTTTTCTGATGAGTGTGTATTTACTGTCCTGAGTACATTATCCTAAGCTAACAATATGAGTAGGTACGTCTTATTAATGTATGCGGAATTTATTCAAGAAATAATGAATGGGCCATCGCTGGTAGTGTTGTATCGGTTAGATGCGCGCGACCTTCGGTAATTTCTGTTCTGTTGAAACTTTCAGCCAGTCAGTGGTGGCGATAGCTGTGATTCAGAGTACTCGTGGTTCACGTGTTCGACTGTCGGAAATAGTGCAGTGTAATTGTGCTTTTGTTGTGCTTAAAACTTGGCACAAGTAATCCAATATCAGAGCAAATCAGAAGCTCAGTGTAACACAAAGACGACTAAATAAAAAGCTACACTCTTATCTGTATGCATCATTAAAACTTTATGTGCTGATAAATTTTGTATACAAGTTGTGGCTAAGAGCTTGCGTCATCAAGTGGGTGTTTTTCATTTTATAACAAGGAGCCCGACCTAAGACAGACTGATACGACTGTGTAAAATTTAACGTAAGTACCTGCTCATGTATAATATTATTATTATGTAATTATAATAGACCATCAACATTTTTCAACTCGCAATTTCAGCTGTCTTAAATAGCTGTGATACTGATGTGGAAATGAAAGATCGTATCTAGTTAAGATAACTATTTTATTAGGTACATATTTTTAGTCGGTTCCAGCCCGACATAACCGCCCCCGCTGGCCGGCGGGGGGGTATCCGAAGGGATTTCCGCACGAAAAAAAAAAGGTACATATAATTTTTTTTTCCGTAATAATAATTTTAATACTTAAGTACCATATTCAATAATGAGATCAGTTCAAATCTGCTGGTCTTTGATCGTAATAAGATACAATATAACTTATTGCATACAGTGTTATTATACCCTCATTTATTAAACAGGATTTAGTAGCTATAGAAGAGAAATTGTTCCCACTCTAGAGTTGAATTTGATATCAAATTCAGTAAGATGCGAAAATATGCTTTAACTAAACGTACTTTTTGTAAAGCACATAACATGGTTTAATCATTTCTATATGAACATAAAATCTCTTCCTAACATATTCTACCTACTGAGATAGGTACCTACTTTTCCGTGCCACTGAATTCAAATGTGGTAGACTGTTAACTCGAGTCGAAACATCCAGTCGTTACGAAACAAGAGTAAAAAACAGTAGGCTCAACCTATTTAAGCCGATAAAAATAGATTTTATTAAAATGCTGAAATTACAAAAACATGAGTACAAAATTGTGTATTAAATATTTTTGTAGCCAAATGTAGAAATGCTGTTATAATATACTACAAAGCAAGAAATGTATTGTAAGAAATTAGTTTCCGTTTCTTGACATAAAACTGCGCTGTAACTGTACATTGTTTTATGGTACTTGTGCAAGCGCAACGTGCTTAAACATTATGTTAGCTATACATTATATATCTTAGATGTGTTGCCTTTTATGAGTTTTCTTTACAAGAGAAATCTTATGGCAAACATTGCTCTAATTTAATACTCCTATAATTTGTATAGACCTATTATTCACATGAAATATAAAAGTAGGTTAATATTATATTATACTGGTGTTATTACACCTACCTACACGGCCCGATTGCCAACGATACGCCGCAGAATGTTACACACAGTTGAAGCTCCCATGGATCAGTAATTTCATTATTATAATAAAACACATTTGAACATCATGCCCGATATTTATCTCTTACGATTTCCGCAACTATGTCCCGCGGTATCATCGTGGCACTCGCTGTTTTTGAGAGTGCCGCCTTGGCACTTCTCCCTGGCTTCCTACTAAAGTACACGTAAACATTGTATACTAGTTGCCTCGTATCTGCCGGCAGCTCTACGTGATTGTCTTCACCGCAGTCACCCATTCTTCCTTTGCTGTATAATCTTCGCCAACTGAACATCGTCCATGCAGTCATGGCCTCGTCTCCGTATTGCGCCGTTTTGAAGTTTTATAGATTTCCACAAACGACTTTTGTTTTGGTTTAAAACACTGTGTTTTACTTAACTATATCTTCACACATTAAATTGTGAACAATCTACACAAAGTTACAAATATATAAAATGCTGTTATTAATTTTGGTGGCAAATCAGCGATTTGAACACTAGGCGTGTGAGCGGGTTTTCGCTTTAAATATAACCGTTCAATTGGAAAGGTACTCGCATACTGGTATTTCAAAGGCCTCCGAAGAATCACATTTGCAAACTAGTCACATGTTTGTGTGACATCCGTTGTGTTTTAAACGTGATCACAATGCTGTACGATTTAAATGATACTGCAAGTAGTCCAAGATGAGGTAGTTATCTACTTGACTTTGTATGCGGACTAGGAGGTATTTCTGTTCACAACCTTGGCCAGGGATAGCACGATGTCCGTTATAATTAAAAATGTAATGATGCTCACGAAAAATATGTACATCACCATTCTCAAGCCGCCGCTGCTTTTTAGGGTTCCGTTGCCAAAGGGAAAAAAACGGAACCCGTTATAGATTCGTCATGTCTGCCTGTCTGTCCGTCCATATGTCACAGCCACTTTTTTCCGAAACTATAAGAACTATGCTGTTGAAACTGGGTAAGTAGATGTATTCTGTGAACTGCATTTAGATTGTCTTACAAAAATAGAAAAAAAAATCAAATAATTTGGGGATTCCCCATACTTAGAACTGAAACTCAATTTTTTTTTTGTCAAACACATACGTGGATCTATGGATAGTATTGAGGTTTCTAGTATCATTTTCTTCTAAACTGAATAGTTTACGCGAGAGAAACTTCCAAAGTCGTAAAAAGAGTAGCGCCCACCCACCCCCGGCGGGGGCTGTAACTTCTAAATTAAGAGAATGATAAAACTAAAAAACAAAAATTTTCATTATCATGTAAACTTCCACCGAAAATTGGTTTGAAAATTGATTGATCCATTTATTAGTTTTTTTTTTATAATACGTCATAAATCGTGAACCGCAATTTACCTTTCTTTCAGTCAACTCAAATATAAAAATTTTACTTGCTGATACGGAACCCTTCATGGGCGAGTCCGACATGCACTTGGCCGGTTTTTATAGATATTTGTAAGAGTCCTTACAAATTTATACAAGTTGAATTCCTGAGACGAGCTCAGCCGAATACAAGGGATTTTCTTTTTCTTATTTTTTTTTTCTTTATCTTGCAATGGTTCACCCCAGCACGAATCTATTACCGAAAACAGCAACTCGATAGCTCATCTCCTTCATACCCAAAACCGTGACAGAAAATTGGCAACGACGACGTCGACGACAACTCGATAGCAATAGGGCTTTTCTAAAGAAAATCCCTAAAAAGCAGAAATTAACGATTTATTATTCCACATGTATAGGTTCTAAATAAAGTACTTCCATGGAACAACCTCATGGTGTTTAATATATAAAAATATAGGTGTTATATATAGGTATTAGAAAGATGATGATGATGTAGATATTGTTCTTAAAGCTAAAAATAATTTGGTAGGTCCTGGTAACCAGCCAGGGTGCGAGAGAAATGCTTCATGGGCCTAATAATACCTTACACCCTGGCCTCTGAAGACCCGAGACGGCATGCGGTTTTAGTCAGTTCGAATCCGACATAACCACCCCGCGCTGGATTGCAAGATGTTATCGGAGGGATTTCAGCATGACAAAAAAACCAGACATTAATTGCACTACTCTCCGGACATTTCTTACATGCAAAAGTAAAATCGATTAAAAAATAATATAATAACCATGTCACCTGTGAGTGCCTGCAACTGTAACGTGTTAGAAGTACACGTTTAGCATAACTAACTCTAAAACTAACAAACTCTAAAGAAATAACCACACTGATTTATTTTACCATAAAATTAAGCGAATTCAGATTCATATTACTTACCTGGAATTTTGTTAATAATGATACCGACTATTTACATACAAGTCACACTCGAAACGATATTGTTCACCTTGAAGTAATAACGACCTTTTTTCTATTTAAGTTACTGTTTAGTTATTAAACTATCAAAACTAAATACATTTATGGGCTGCTCGAGCTAAAAAATTAACCAATTCATGGAAAGAACGAGTAGGAGAGACTCTGGTGGTCCCAGGTGGAGGTAAGCAACTGGGATTGGCACACGGATGAAGAAGACACGAGATACTACTCGGCTTCTTAGTTATAAAAAAATTGAAATTGAAAAACAATGATTGAAAAGCATTCTCACTTTATATGACTCGGGCAACATTGTCAGATATTAATTCTTCCAAATACATATAGAAGGCGTTTTATTACTGAGTGACCTTCAACGAAATCACTTAAGAATGTTCCCTTTATTCGATGTGGAACTCAATTATATTCCAGTCTGACCAGCTTCGGCTAGTAATAAATATATATTTTCTACTTGTAGCAAATGCGTAGGCATTTACCACATGTTATGCATAATTACGAAGACATTAGCAGTAACACTTGTATATTTTATCTTATTCAGCCACGATGATTAAAAATTAAGCATTGTTAGGAAAATGCTTTCAACCTTACTCGGGTTTTAGTCGGTTCAAGCGCCCCGCTGGCCGGCGGGCGGTATCCGAGGGGATTTCCGCACGAAACCAAAACGGTACGTTACGTGTAAAATATAATAGACGGGCTCACAATCGAATTAGCCACAGGGGTTGCCTACCTATACCTACTCTTGCATACTTATACTCTGTCCAACCATTTATTTAACTTTTGACAGTTCCATTTTCCATCATATACTTACCTATGTCCGTAACTTCTAAACAACAATTGACTTTTATTAGTGGTATAAAAAAAACTTTATTTTTAACCGTCTTCAAAAAGGATTTTCAATTCGGATGTTTATATTTTTTTATGTATGTTAACTCTAATAGCTCTGTCATATATGACGGATTTGCTAAATTGGTTTTTGTTTCTAAGTTTTGTTAGACAGATATTTATTCCGAAATGGTCCCATTTAAATTTCGTGAAAATCTGATGACCAGTTTCGGAGACAGACAACGGAACTCTTTAATAAATGCCAACAAATCAACCGCGATTACTGCTATCGCATATTTAGGTATTGCTTATGCAATTTCATGACATAACATCACGCCTGTATGCGCTAAATGGGCTCGCAGACGTATGCAGTATTTATTCAGTTCTACATCCGTCGTTTATTCACCGATTTAAAACATTTTTTTTGTTATATTTAGGTAAGTTATAAATTTCAGTACAAAAATAACTTATGATGCTACATAAACTCATTCGAGTTTTTCTGAGCAAAACATTTTCATCGATAATCAGTTTAGTAGTTAAATTAATTTGCATTACATAAAGTAATCAAATTTTAGTGGGTAGGTTACAATAAAAAACGGCACTGCGTCGTACGTCTACCTCCCACTAGCCGGCAAACTATTTCTTTATTGCACTCGGAGCATATCACAGAACACATTAACTACATCTACAGTATGTATATTTATATGGTTTAATGGTTTCTGTATAATAATAACCTTGACTTCAAGACATGACGTGTTTGAATTGTGTTATCATTATACTATCTGATATTTTTAACTTCTTCATTCAAAAATTCTTCATTTAAAAGTGTGTATTTAATTTTTTCGTGTACTGGTAATACTTTACAAAATTCAAAGAGTCCATGGTAGTTATTTTCCCAATTCTTTTTAATAGTACGAGGAACAACTTCTTTTAGCCGCCTCAATTGTAGTACACAGATGGAATCGAGGTGCGATTTGTAGGTTTTTCCGTAGCTTGATAAACCATAAGCAATCACTGATTCTGCTAAGGCAATGTACAGTTGGAGCCGGATTTGATGGGGTATTTTCCGTTTTAATAAAGTAAACTTGGCCAATATACTCCTCAGTTTATCACAGACCCGGTTTTTATGACTCTTCCAGGAAAGGCTATCTATGACGAGACCAAGATATGTTTGCTCATCCACCACATCTATCGTTTTACAGTTACACCTGTCAGGTGTGACTTTGTTGTTATTCTTATGAAGGCACTCGTGACTGTGTGCGACGAGAGCAGGTTCAAAGGTGCATCTGTTTTGACTAGAGCTTACTTCCATTCAGCACAAGCCCCAGGTCATGTGGCCATTTGCCCAACAGATTGAAATCATATTGGAGTTTGACCAATGCATCTTCAACTGAGTTTTCAACCGCCACGAGACAAGTGTCGTCAGCAAATTAAAAATCTCACGTTTTGTAATTAAGTTTTGCAATTCAATTAAATTTTTAAGCATTTTGTATGCTTACCTTTTTCTAAAGATTTAGATCGGAAAAAGAGACGTATATGATATATCGGAGAATTTCGAATATCTGGGACGTGTCTAGGTGGCTCAGTTGGTCAGAGCATTCCCCCTGTAAGGGACTGGTCGCGGGTTCAAGTCCCGTCCTAGATGTTCTCTTTTTCCGATCTAAATCTTTAGAATAAGTTTTGCAAGTTATTAACATATGTAAGGAAGTGCAATGGTCCTAACACTGATCCCTGAGCCGCACTACCCTCGCTCACGCGCACCGCATTACTATCTTCACCAGCCACTCTCACCTGAAAGGCTCTGTTATGTAGGCACTGAGGTATATATATAAATCTATGTATGTAGGTAATCACCGCACCATTTTAAAAGCTTACCATTAATGCCACACTCTTCTAAGCTCTTCAGCAATGTTGGATGTCTGAATGCATCAAAAGCACTGCTGTAATCTATAAAAGTACCATTACATGTCGTTTATCATTAAGTAATAGTAGATTTTTTATGTCGACTGCCCTTATGCCATCCAAACCTGGCGATTTTTTTATATAGTAGATTTAATAATATTTTCTATACACTTTGTTGTTGCTTGTCTATATCTCATTGATACATTTGCTGGTTTTGTGTACACAGATTTCTGTAGTAAAGGGTTTGAGTAGTTTGGTGTTATAGACTTAACGTTTTTACGAATGTTTGCGCAAACTTGTCACATCCTGACTACTCTCACCATTCTTTTGCAACGAATTTGTTATGACAGTGTCTAGGGACTGCTTTATTCTGCCTGTAATTCGGTTGAGAATTTGCCAAATGTTACGTGAGTTGTGCTGGTTTCGAGTGATTTCTGTTCTAAGACTATTATTCCTTGCCTTTTGTATAATTTTATTCGCAAAATGTCTATAGCTTTGTTATAATCACGTTTTAAGTTTAAGTTGCTGACATCTTTCACCCATTTGCCAAATTTTTCATCCCTAAGTTTGCAAGCATTTATCACCATGTTATTTATCCAGCTATTTTGATTACGTAAATTGTTCTGAATGATTAAAGTATTTTTTAATTTATGACCATACTGTGACACGTGTACCTAACTATGGCTGCAGACATGCTGGATTGGACTAGACTTGGACTACGAAGGCAGACAATGGAACTCCTTAACGACAAACTATACTAATGTCTCGTTTAAGTTATTAAAGGAATATTCTTGATCCTACAGATACTTTATTATAAAACCAACCAGTAAACAGCATTTTCAACGATCTATCGTATCGGCTTCTAGTTCTCAGCGTTTAGAAGTTTTTTATTGCCAGCTCGCAAATACGTACGTCTATTTTTGCGATATTTAATACTCTCTTTGGAAATAGCATGAGCTATTTATTTTCTTCTTTATGAGACGCGTTTCTCACTTTCTTAGCTTATGTCATCTCAATGTCGCTGTCTCATACGAGCAACGCGTTTAGTAGGTTCACTCGAACTCGGGATTCTTCACGATCACGATCAGTTATATTGACTAAAATGGGGAAAATGAGTACCAAATTTTGATAAAAAAAATTAAACCGACTTGATAAGGCACAAAAAGTGAAAAATAATTGAATTAGTGATTGAATTCAAAAGACAAAAAGTGGCCAAGTGCGAGTCGAACTCGCCCATGAAGGGTTCCGTAGCAGTATGTAACATAATAATGCCTCTTTTTAAAATTTTGCATTTGAGTTGATTGAATGAAAGGTAAATTGTAGTTTACGATTTATGACGTATTAAAAAAAACTACTTTCTAGATCTCGCTCAAACCAATTATCGTTGGCAGTTTACATAATGTACATCATATATTTTTTTTAGCTTTATCATTCTCTTATTTTAGAAGTTACAGGGGGGGGGGGGGACGCATTTTACCACTTTGGAAGTGTCTCTCGCGCAAACTATTCAGTTTAGAAAAAAATGATATTAGAAACCACAATATCATTTTTGAAGACCTATCCATAGATACCACACACGTATGGGTTAGATGAGAAAAAATATATTTGAGTTTCAGTTCTAAGTAAGCGGGGTACCCGGCAACGGACACTTGGGGAGGACACCGTGCGGTTTTAGTCGAGACACGACATAACCACCCCCGCTGGCCAGCGGGGGGTATCCGAAGGGATTTCCGCACGTAAAAAAAAAAAAAAAAACAAAAGTGGTTGTGACATACGGACGGACAGACAGACAGACATGACGAATCTATAAGATTTGGCAACGGAACCCTAAAAAACATAAGATTTTTCATTTTGGTTGAAGTTGAATAATGATTTGAGTTTCAATCGTAATAAAATTCTACTTTCAATCAGCTAGTAGACAGCTGTGAAAAAGTTCAAATACGACCGTTCTTAAAATTAAGGTCAATTTATTGTACCGCGAATTACGCCGATGTCAATATACCTAAGTGTCATATAACGGTACCACGATTGAATAGGATGGAACAGTTATCGGAAATTATTGCTGAACAGACAATGAACGTGCTACAATTTTACGGTTGCTGACACTGGAACCATGTCAGTGTCCTCGACAGTACCTACTGTTTTACAGGTTTCACGCTCTGTTATCGTTTCCATCTCCAAGCTGCTTGAATTTACCAAATTACGACCAACGTATTAACTTGGCATACTTGCGTGCCAGCTTTTAGGGATCATACCATGCACCAACTAATTATACGGAAATACCAACGGTATATAGGGTCCCACCAAGATCTTCGGGGCCCATGCCAACCTGTAAGCCGTTACACCTGCTGATTCTGGGAAGGCTGCTGCAAGGTTCTTGCGCAGACTTTCCTCTCAGAGTTAGAAAAAAAAAGGCAGTCGGCTTCCTAAAAACTAACTAAAAAAAATTCGGGCTCCAAAGTGAAAGCTTTGGATACAACCGAAATTAGCACTCCGATGAAGATTAGAGGACCAATTTTGTGACAGCGACGATGGTTTAGATTATTTAGTGTGATATAGAAGAAGTACACTCACGGCCATTGGCATTTCAGTATAACCTCCTGGCGCCCATGCATTATATATACAGTAAGTGAAAAACGCCTACTGTTCTTTATAAATGACAATTGTGTCAAACACGTAAACGCCCAATTAGGAAATTAATTGAATTTTTGGTATTAAGAGTAAAATATTTTTTTTTGTATTTTTTTTGGTATCTATACTTGCTGTAAAGTACATGTACACACTTTTTTTTTTCAATAAAAATAGTCCTTTTAAAATGACACTGAGCGTTAATTCTATTTCTAACTATGTGACAATTGTACTTCTTAAAGTACAACAAGCGGTAGTAATGAAAGATGAACTTTAATCAAATCACTTCTTTATTCAAATAATTGAGATCGTTTGAAGGAACCTAGCTTCAGTCTTACAATGTTAATAAAATAATAATAAGAAAACAAAATTAAACTTCTTCAAAACAAAAACAAATCAGAAATTCAAATTAAATATTTTTAACAAAACTTGTTCTGCTTATTCATAATCACGATTTTAAGTAATAACTAAAATAATTATAGAAAAATAGCTTAATTACTATGAAAATCTAGGAAACAATTTCTTTTCTTAGTAAGGCACAAACGGACTGAACACGATGAGCATTCAAAATATGTTTATTATCATGACATGCACGACATCTGCCTTGCACTGACGAAAAGGTCGGCAAATGCTTAGCTTGGGCAGTCCTTTGACAATGTGAGGGTAGTGGTACATTAGGCATGCCTCTACTCTTTTTTTGTGGAGGTTGTATGGGCTCTTCATCAGACTCAGTATTCTCTCTTTGTTGAGAATTTTCTATTAAATATTCACCCAGTTCGAGCTTGAACTGCCGCAATTGGGGTATCGTTCTATTGCCTTTTCGCTTTTCGTCTCTTTTGTATAATAGCCACGCGTTTGATACTGCAAGATCGATCATATGGGCAAAAAAACGTTGCGTCCCTTTGCGAGTTCGATACCTATTCAGGCATACTGCAAGTAACCGGTCCGCTAAGTCAACACCGCCCATATTTTTATTGTATTCTCGTATACATTTTGGCCGGTTGACCGTTACATATCTTTTATCTTTTTTTGACCAACGTTGGCATGTATCCTCTTCGACTTTAGCTTCCACTGAAGACATAAGGGTAACTGGTTTATTATCAAATCACTTGGTGACAGATATTTCGTCGTCTTGTCTAACTACGACATGAGAGGACCCTCTTCTACGTCTTTTCAATTCTTTATCGCTCAACAGCAGACCTCTTACATCTTTGGGGATGCAGTTCTTCATTAAAGTTCCAGTACAGCCTAAACCCCTTGCATTAAGTTCATCTAACAATTTCTCACTAGTAAAATATCTGTCACAGTAAAGAATATGTCCAGGAACAAGTGTTTCGGTCAGTGCAAGTATTGCCTTTTCTCCTTGGCCTAAATTAGTGTTAGCGAATCTGTTAACATGTACGAGTATAACATATTGTATTTGATTAATATTACTTTAAATGTAATAAAACAAACTGATAGTAATTTATTTGCAAATAATATAGTTATTTATAATTCAAATTTGTGAAACGATGACGCTCGGTCGGGCGCCATCTTGTTGTTTACGCCACACTATATAAACCCGAGAGCGCACCGACCGGCCGTCATTCGTTCCGAGATCGTCAGCCTGTACACATCGAAGCTAAGATATTTGGTGAGTCCTTATGTTTGTTTCCTATTAATTTTAATCATTGTTTTATTTTATTTGCCATTGCTATCGCTACTTTTTGATGTAATTGTAATGTTTAAACATAATATAAGCGTGCTGCTAACTTATACTCAGGTAATTATCGTTTTATTATTTACCATTGCCTATTGCAACTGCTTTATGTAATTGTTATATTTAAAATTATTATAAGCCTTTATTATTTATTGTAGCTATTTTGCTTACTTTACTGAATTAAAAACAAATAATGAAGTACAACCGTTGTTTTGCATAAACACCGATATTCCTATAATTAGGCCCTTTAACATTTCAGAAGTGGGATATTTAGGACGTAATTTTTTTTTATAAAGCAGATATTCTGGGTGAATTGTTTTTATTTCCAGATTAACCATGGAGGGTTCAAAATCCCCTGTGCTGCCTAGTGGTTCACAGGCAAGGCCGCACTCCCTGTTGGATGTGCAGTCATCGCGACGGTGCCGGGGTCGTGAGCTGCGGTCACCGCAGCCATCCCGAAGCTACGAACAGCGGTCTGAAGACCGCGAACCGCGGTCTCGAAGCCGCCACACGTCGTCATCTCGGCGGCCCCGAAGCCGCCACACGCGGTCTCGAAGCCGCGGGCAGGTGTCACCACAACGGTCGCAAGGCCGCGAACTGCGGTCGCGGCACCGCGATCTGCGGTCGCAGGACCGTGAACTGCGGTCGCAGGACCGCGAGCAGCGGTCGCATTACCTCCGGCCGTGGTCGCAGAATCATGAGCCGTGGTTTCGAAGCCGCGAACAACGGTCTTGGAGCCAGGCGCGGCGATCGCCACGGCGGTCCCGGAGCAGCGAACGGCGGTCACTGACTCAAGCGCAACGATCACCATGGCGGGCCCGGAGCCGGGTATGGCTATCACCACAACGGCCTGAAAGCCGCGAGCTGCGAGCATCACAGCGGTCTCCGAGCCGCGAACGACGTACTTCACAGCAGGGACGACCCTCCAACGAGCACCGGGCTACGGTTAATAACGTGGAGCAGGTCAGTCGTATTTTACCTAACTCTACTTTAACTGCAGATAGTAGTACTTTTAATTTATTTATAGAAGCACTAAAATCAGTTGCTTCTCATCCAGATAAAATTAGTTCGTTAAACAATACAGTACCCGAGTTTGAGCCTACGGGGAAAGAGCAGACTATGACCATGTGGCTACATAAAGTGAACGAGTGCGCGGTTATATATGGATGGTCTGATAGGCAAATAATACATTATGCCCTCCCTAAATTGAAAGGCGTAGCAAAAAAATGGTATGAGGGCCTGCCATCCGTCCTTTTCACCTGGCAGGAATGGCAGTCTAAATTACTAGCAGCGTTCCCATCGGATGAAAATTATGGTCAGATGTTAAGCGATATGCTTGCTAGGCGCGCTAAATTCGGAGACTCATTAGATGAATATTTTTATGATAAAATTGCCCTCATCAATAGGTGTTCTATTACCGGGAAAAGGGCCGTAGAATGTGTTTTACACGGTATCGATGACCGTGCCGTTAGACTAGGTGCAGAAGCTGCACAGTTCGATAATTTGGACAAACTCCTCACATATTTAAGAAATTCCCGTAACATCAAAGTAAATACCGACAAACGTAATAGTAATAAGCCTCCTCTACCCAAATCTCTCGATAGCTCTCAAACTAATAACCAATCAGCTTCATACAAAAAGAAGGTAATTCGCTGTGCCAATTGTAAAGGGGAAGGTCACATAGTCAGTCAATGTAGTTTACCTATAAAAAAATGTACAAAATGTTTTAGAATAGGGCATGAAACTGAAAAATGCTATTTCAATGTACCTAGTACGGAAAAGTCTGTAAATAGAGTTAGTTTTGACTCAGGTTCAGGTAAAAAGTTTCAAAAACAAGCTTTAGTTAACAATATTCCAATAGAAGCATTTGTAGATCTTGGCAGTGATTGTTCTATGTTAAAAGAGTCATACTTAGTAAAATTAGCTATTCAGAAGGTTGATGTTGACAACTTACCGGTATTGAAAGGGTTTGGTAACTCTATTGTACAAGTCCTGGGGAGAATTACTGCATATGTCCAAATTGACGGTGTTGGGGCATACACGGAGCTGCTTTTGGTCCCAGACAATGTTATGCAAATGCCATTGATGATAGGTCAAACATTCACCGAACAGTCGCATATCTTAATACATAAAACAAGCGATCGTTTTGATATATTACACAATTTTACAGATCTTGAAACTTCCAATAAAATTAATTTACACTGTTTAGAATCTACTACAATAGCGGGCGTTACTATAGTAAAAGTATATACTAAACCACAATTTACTGGGGTGTTGTTTATTGAAGGTGGTTTAAGGTATAAAAATAATGTATATCACTATATTCTGAATGGTATTTTTCAATTTAATGAAACTGGTGAGGGTGAGATTGTCATCAATGGCATAAATGCAGGAAAATTATTCTTTAACAAAGACCATCTGGTCGCTCGTGGAAAAATAGCACTTGAAGAAGTTAACAAGGACGTACTCCGCGTATCAACCCAGAACTGTCAACAGCAGTCTAGCTCAATAACTAAATCAGATTTAAGTGTAGGTGAAAATCTAGACCAGTCTACAATTAACAATCTTTTAGGGCTCCTTAACAGATTCCGAAACTGTTTTGCCTTCTCTCTGTCTGAACTGGGTAACTGTAGAGTATCAAGCATGACAATTCCCCTACAAGATAATGACCCAGTCGTTTATAGACCATACCGACTAGCATTGAAAGAAAAAGAAGTTGTGAGAGAAATGGTTAATGAATTATTAGAAAATGATATTATTAGACCCTCTACTTCTTCATATTCTAGTCCAATAGTTTTAGTTAAGAAAAAAAACCGGAGAGCATCGGCTATGCGTAGACTACCGCGCACTAAATAAAAGAACTGTCAGGGAAAATTATCCGATGCCCTTGATTGATGACCAAATAGATGTCCTTTCCGGAAACTCTTTTTTCACCACCCTTGATTTAGCCTCTGGTTATTATCAAATTCCTATTTCCGAACATGATAAATACAAGACTGGATTCGTCACTCCCGAAGGGCACTTTGAATTCAATAGGATGCCTTTCGGTTTGGCCAATGCCCCGGCCACCTTTCAGAGAATAATGCATCAGGTCCTCGGTAATCTGCGCTACAAGGAGGCTTTAGCATACCTAGACGACATTATTATACCATCGACTAGTATTCCAGAAGGATTAGATCGTTTGGAATTAGTATTGCAAGTTCTATCAAATGCCGGACTCACTTTAAAGTTAAAAAAATGTGTTTTCTTTGGGCGTTCCGTAGATTATTTAGGGTTTGAAATTTCGGCTGATGGCATAAAGCCTGGAGCAAAGAAAATTGAAGCAGTAGAAAATTTTCCCACACCGAAAAACCAACACAATGTCAGACAGTTTCTTGGATTGGCCAGTTTTTTCAGGCGATTTGTGCAAGGTTTTTCCATACTTGCTAAACTACTAACTCGACTCCTTAGAAAGGATACACCATGGGTATGGAATGAGGAGCAGCAAAATTCTTTTCAAAGCTTGAAGGATAAATTAGTTCAGAAACCTATTTTAGCGTTATACAACGTAAAGGCTGATACCGAACTCCATACCGATGCGTGCAAAATAGGAATCGCTGGAATTCTACTTCAAAGGGATGAGCAATCTAAATTAAGACCAATAGCCTATTTTAGTCGACAGACCACACCCGAAGAACCAAACTACTCTTCCTATGATTTAGAAACTCTCGCGGTTGTAGCATCTTTTCAAAAATTCCGAGTCTATCTCGTAGGGATTACTTTTAAGGTGATTACCGACTGTAACTCTTTACGAGCTACATTTTCGAAACGGGACATGTTGCCACGAGTAGCCCGATGGTGGACCCTCATGCAAGATTTTGATTTTAGTATCGAATATAGAGCAGGGGTCTCCATGAGCCATGTGGACGCTCTGAGCCGCAACCCACCTATAGAAAATACAAGTACTGAACATTCTGTATGCCAAGTATCTGAGTCTGACTGGATTACGACAGTCCAAAACGTGGATTCGGAAGTCCAACGGATCATAGGCATTTTGAATGATCCAAATTTAGAAGATGTCACAGACATTACACGTAATTACAAGTTAAAAAACGGTAGACTATTTAGAATCACCCCCGATGGTGATAGGTGGGTTGTACCTAAGGGCGTCCGGTGGCAAGTAGTGAAACAAAACCACGACGACATAGGTCATTTTGCTCTGGATAAAACTCTTGAGAGAGTTAAACTTCATTTTTGGTTCCCACGAATGAGACGTTTTATTAAAAAGTATGTTACATCTTGCTTAGAGTGTGCATATTCTAAAGGTGCTGCCGGCAAAAAACCCGGATTCCTTAATCCAATAGAAAAAGTTAGCCAACCCTTTGATACTGTGCACCTAGACCATGTAGGCCCCTTTGTAAAGAGCACAAGAGGCAATATTTATATATTAGTTATAATTGATGCATTTACGCGTTTCATTTACTTAAGAGCAGTTAGGAATACTAAAACTAGTTCTACTATAAAAATAATAAGAGAATATCTAGGCATATTTGGTGTACCACGTAGAATAATCTCGGACCGAGGAACATCGTTTACGAGTGACTCTTTCAAGGCTTTTACAACAGAGAGAGGTATCAACCATGTCCTCAATGCTGTAGCCACCCCTAGGGCAAATGGATAGGTTGAACGATACAACAGAGTGGTTGTCGATTCATTAACAGCTAAATGCATAGGGACATCGGAGAGTAAATGGGAAGAATACTTGTCAGAAGTTCAATGGGGTATAAATAATACTTTTAACAAAGGTATTAATAGAACTCCTGCCGAAGCACTATTCGGTATTAGGCCTAAGGGTATAAGTGACAATAAATTAGTAGCGGCCATTGATGATGGCGTTACAACTAATAAAGAGTTAGACCTGGGTAGTATTAGGGATGAAATTAGTTCATTTGTAGAGAAGTCACAACAGCAACAAAAAGAGAGATATGATAAATCTAGATGCAAACCTATTCAGTTTAGAGAGGGCGACTTAGTTAGAGTAGAATGACAGGTCCCAGCCACAGGCAACAGTAAAAAACTAGTCCCAAAATTTCAGGGTCCTTATAAAATTACTAAAGTTTATGACCACGATAGGTATCAAATAGAAGATACCCCACTGACCAGAAAGGGGAACAAAAAATATTCCACCGTTGTCGCAATCGACAAACTGAAGCCGTGGTTAAACTTTTCTAGACCTAATGATGATATTCTGAGTGAGGAGCAATCTGATTAATTTGCATGTTTTGTTTAATATTTGGTAATAACGCAGAACAATGAGGTCTGCAATTTCGTCAGTCAGGACAATGAGGCCTGCAATTTCGTTAGTCAGGACAATGAGGCCTGCAATTTATTTTTATTTAATTTTAATCAGGACAATGAGGCCTGTAACTCTTATTATTGTAATAATTTTTGTCTAACTATTATTTTGTCTGCATTAGATGAAAGTGTAAGGTCACACATAATTTTAGAATGGCCGAATCTGTTAGCGAATCTGTTAACATGTACGAGTATAACATATTGTATTTGATTAATATTACTTTAAATGTAATAAAACAAACTGATAGTAATTTATTTGCAAATAATATAGTTATTTATAATTCAAATTTGTGAAACGATGACGCTCGGTCGGGCGCCATCTTGTTGTTTACGCCACACTATATAAACCCGAGAGCGCACCGACCGGCCGTCATTCGTTCCGAGATCGTCAGCCTGTACACATCGAAGCTAAGATATTTGGTGAGTCCTTATGTTTGTTTCCTATTAATTTTAATCATTGTTTTATTTTATTTGCCATTGCTATCGCTACTTTTTGATGTAATTGTAATGTTTAAACATAATATAAGCGTGCTGCTAACTTATACTCAGGTAATTATCGTTTTATTATTTACCATTGCCTATTGCAACTGCTTTATGTAATTGTTATATTTAAAATTATTATAAGCCTTTATTATTTATTGTAGCTATTTTGCTTACTTTACTGAATTAAAAACAAATAATGAAGTACAACCGTTGTTTTGCATAAACACCGATATTCCTATAATTAGGCCCTTTAACATTAGTATTTTCGAATTCTGGGTATGTAGTTGATCCTTCGTATATGCGGAAATCGCAGATCATGCCATTTGGATTTGCTAGTACGTATGCCTTAATTCCTAATGGATTAGGTTTCCCTGGACAGTAAATTCTAATTCCGCAATGGCCAGTAAAAGGAATTATCATCTCATCAATACTCAGGCACTGTTCCTTTACTTGCAAACGGCACGCGGATTGAATTTTGTTGATAAGTGGTCGAACACTCCATAACCTATCCTTCGCTCTCAAATCGTTTGTAATATCTGGGTCAAATACAAGTTTCAATGAATTGCGTAAAGTTACAAATCTATTTCGCGACATCGCGTTAGCAATTAAAGCTACTCGAAATTTTTTCTCCCAGTACATTCGCAACTGAGGGTAGTTAATACTTGCCATTACTAAGCAAATCCCTATATAAATGTAGCATTCTTTAGCAGTTAAATCTAAACTTTTACCTGTTTTCATAACTGCTGTTTGGTTAGATTTTTCAACAATAAGATTTATTATTTCGTCATCTATATAATCTCGGAAATAATGTATTTTCTCATATTCTTCACTCTCAATGGGTAAATATGAAGGCTCTGAAAGCTGCATTATGCGAGGTAAAAATGTTTTGACTGACCAATTTGGCGTAGTACTAATCTCAGAAGTTGAAGGTCTGTTTCTGTTTGAGGAGGTAGTTGTAAACCTAGTTCTCGCCACTTGCAGTCGGCGCCTTTGGCCACGCACCTGTCTGGTAACTCTAAAACCACTCAATCGTTGGCTGGATGTTGGCAAACTAGCTAAAGAGGGGGGTTCTTCGTCATCTTCAGAGCCAGAAGAAGAGGATTCCTGATCACTACGCACAAAATATTCAGTATCACCCAAATCTTCATCACTTGGTACAAAATCTTCCATATCCGACTCCTCAAGAATATGTGCAATCTCAACTTCATCCAAAACTGAAATAAAAAAATACAATAAATTAAAACCCACTGTCACTTTAAAATCACAAATAAAAACAGACTACGTATGCAGGTAATGCTTGATGTCCTTTCTACTGTACAAATAGGTTTATTTACAAAATTACAAGATAAAATTGAAAAATAAAACCATTCATTATCCAGCAATTTTATCTTTAGAAATAATATCACAAAGGTTCAAAAAAAAACTGAGTAATATAAGAGATTTAAACTGATTAAACTTACCTTGTCCCGGTATGTCCGCCATTTTCGAAGATTTTTTCAGTTTGACAGATTTCACAGTGACTTGTCATAGATTTTATGAAATGGTACTATACCATAATTCATTAAATCTTCAAAAGTTAAAGGATACGCGCCAAATTTAAAAGTAATCTAATTTTATATTATTTGTCATTTCTACTGGACAGTGAGCATTTATCCGAAATACATGTTAAAAAACGTCGGGCGTTAGTACACTTTGTTGTTTTGTTCTACGTGAAGTACATTGGGCGCTAGGAGGTTATTATAGCCTATTTTATTTCATAAAAATAAGATTTAATGTTAATAAAAGAGGACTATTGTAATAATAAAGCCAGGTGAACTTGCCAGTACTTGTCCATACCAAAAAGCTAATATTTATCGTTAATTTTCTAGATTCAGTGATTAAGCACTATGGGGGCCCCGTACGTCACGGTACCTTGGGCTACTGCCCCGAGTGCTCAATGTAAATATGTTTCAGTTTGATATTGTCGGAAGTTTACGTGAATGTCACACATTGAAATAAATTCAGTTTGTTACAATGCAATATTATATGAGCCCAGGTGTGCCAACTTTTTCTGTGTAATACCACGTTAATGTGCAAATTTATGTATATTTTATTTTGGTATGTGGTAAGTGGTAATCTCCAGAACTACGACAATTATTTGAATAATATCTCTTTAAATGGAAGCCTTTAGAAATAGTAACAACTTACGATACCAGTGATACAACTTAGTTGTCTTGTAAACGCTGCATAAGACGTTTTCAAGTTTGTTGTAGATATATTATGTAAAACAGTAATTACATCAAAGTAGGTAAACAACTACGAATAGGGTTAGTAGGGTTTCCTGTAGAATGTCTCGAGAGTTGAATGACACATTATTATTACAATATTCATGTATCTCCAAATACGATAACGTGCGTACATAATATCCTGACTGTGTTGTTTCTAATGATGTTATGGTTAAAATCGACGAAAGGATTCAATGCGTTTTATTTGGAACTTAGTCTCTTTTTTTTTCGTGCGGAAATCCCCACGGATACCCTCCCGCTGGCCAGCGGGGGCGGCTATGTCGGGCTTGAACCGACTAAAACTGCACTCCGTCTCGGCGTTTCAGACGTCGGGGTGTATGATTTCCCATAAAGCATATTCCTCGCACCCCGGCTGACCCTGGGCCATCTCCGGTTTCGAGATGGCCCCTCCGGGTTTGGGAAACGCACGGTGTCCCCGTCTTGCCCCGTTTTGGGAGAGGGGCGGTAGTCGCTTTGCCGTCCCGGTCTGCTTCTGCTGTGGTGACAGGCGGCCTCACCTGCCACTCCCAGGCCTGCGCGCATGGGGAACGGAGGTCGATAAGCGACCTCCGGCGCCTGAGTCACCTGCGACGCGCGGCGAGCATGTTGCGGGCCCGGCGCGCGGTGAGCCGCTAAATCTCTGCCGAGTTCGCTCCGCCATCTCCTTCTCGAGCATTACATGCTCGCAGTAGGAGGTGGCGGCGGCCCACGTGCTCGCGCTCCGCACCATTGCCGCAATCATGCTGCCGACCGAGAGGACTTCCACCTCGATGGCTGCCACGAGGTCACGCCGGGCAGTCCGCCAGCTAGTGCAGCCCCGAGTGGAGCTTAGTCCCTATTCAAATTTTGGCGAAGCATAATGAAATGCATATTGATAAATTGAAATAGATCTCATTTTTCTCCCTTAAAAGTCACAATGAACCATGTTATGGAAAGGAGAAGTAGAAAAGCTTACCCTGGGCTCCAAACTGTAAGCTTTGGATGCAACCGGAATTGGACCTCGGATTCATGAGGTTAGGCCCCAAAGCAGAAGCTGCATCAGTAATGAAAGCATTATAAAGATATTTAGAGGCAGGTAGTAGTAGTATTTGGTAGGGTTGAAGGTTCATATCAGTCTAAATAATGTCGCTGTTAGATACTGTTCCCAATATTTAGTACCACCACGTCTTTCAGTAATGATATCAATCATTAGTATTCGTACAAATTCCCCTATTGAATCGACTAATGTCAACTTAATGCTATTATAATGCCGATACATGACTTAGTTTTGATATTTCTACAAAGAGTAACTACTTACTTTTTATACTTTACAGAAAACAGTGTACTAATACTACTAACTATTGTATTCTTGTATTCGCAAAAATTCGAGTCTCAACTTTTTGCACATCTGGCATATTCTTTGGATGACTCATTTACGCTAAATACCTACATTTCAAAATCATACGATTTCGCTGTGCATCTGCCGCAACCTGACACACATGCTGACTCTAAAACGTTCCGCTCGGGACTGATTGACTCTCGGCTCGGAGAGGCGTCATATAGGTAGAAAACGTAGGTATTTTGAATTTTCATGGTATAATTCAGAATTTAAGTAAATTTTGATAACCGTTTTTCACTCTCCTATCAATGACCTTCATTTTGGTATAATTTTTATTCTAAAAACAATATTCCTCAGGGGGAGCCCTCGCCTTAAATTCAATTGATCAAACCATTCTTTCTTTTTAAACTGGAAAATGTTAGTTTTTACCACGTTTTTCTTAGTTTCACTTCGTGTCTGTGTTTCTGTGTTTCTTTCCCTCTGAAGCCAAAAATTGACACTTATTTTCGACCACTTCTGATCACCCTAAAGCTCTGAATTTTTTTATGTAGGCTAATGCCACCTTACATTTTCATATTTAATCATCAGAAATAGTCAGTAGTTAATAAAAAAAAACTTTAAAAACCACGTTAAAAAACGGCGGGCGCTTTAATCCTTTAATGTATCGTTTTCCTTAGATATTCAATAATTTAAAAATTTCAAAGCGCCCGCCCCACGTTTTTTAGTGTTGAAAACGTGGTTTTTAAAAAGTTTTTTTTTTTTTGTTTACTGCTTATTATTTTATTGTGCTTTTAGTGTCAAATAATTAACAGGAATAATATGAAAATATTAACTCTTTATTACGTTATCGTGAATTGGTTAGATTTAAGAGCTTTTTTCTTTCCATTATGATAACACATCGATTAACTAAGTAGTTACTATGCATTACCATTTTATTCAATTTTAGTTGCCTAAGATGAATCAACTCCATGAAAAACAACAAAGTCTTTACATATATAATTGGGTATTTATTTTGCCCCCGTATGACTGCCTGACTGACTGATTCATCAACACAGAGCCTACACAGCTGGAGCTATAAACTTGAAATTTCTGCAGTAGATGCTTTTTATGTTGTAAGCATCGACTAAGGAGCAATTGGTTTTTTTTTTTCGAATTTGTTCCCAGGTAAAGCCGCGATCCGAGCCGCTAGTATTATGATAATAAAATGAAAATAATTCATCAAAATGTAACCAAATGTCACTGTACAGACGTTATGCAAAAGTGATTACCTGAGTTGTTCCATCCTCATGCCACCAAATCTCATCCCATTCCTAAATCTTCCCGAATGCCGTACTCATCTCACCTTCTATATTCGGCAGTTAGCTATGTGCTTATTCAGGCAAATCTTTGGCGTACCTTTTTTACTGCTGAAGCATTGATGTCTATATTACTAAAAGTAGCGTCCATGTCGGCGACTTTATTACCATCGTCCTATGCCGACTTTTTTCTATTTCTGGCAGTCCGTATCGCAAATGCATTAGCAAGATACACCAAGTTCTAATTATTCGTATCAAACAACATTTTTTAAATACTTCTTGTGAGTTTCTTTGTTTACTTCCTTATACGTTCCATTACTATTCCTTTTCATTACCTGCGTAACTAAACAATTGAGATGAAACTTTGAAATTGGACTATTGTAGTGCACACCCCTTGAAGGTTCCTAATATCAAAATAAGTATTGTAAAAAAACCTTGCAATATTTGCAAGTTTCCCAACGCATTTTGACATTATTCGTTCGTAAGTTATAGTTATAGATAGACTATCATCTGTCCCGAAATAAATAAGAAGAAACTCTGGGCATAACAATCGCTTCTAATCAAGTTGAATGACAAATCCTAAGCTAAGCCATGTAGTAGGTACCTATTTGATACTTTTGTTAATATAATTAAGTGATATCAATAACACTAGATTCATTGCTAAGTTGTTATACATTCCAATTACATAAGTTTGTTTCTAATTATTATTATCATCGTAACGCATGGTGTAATTTGAGTATTGGTTCAGCTCAGACACTGGTATGCAATGATTCAGAGCGTGAGTCAGGTATGAATGGTAATTTGAACTTTCAACACGTTGAAGAGGTTGTATCAGACATCGTTTATTTTAAGACGAGCAATCTTCGAAGATATCTTATAGGTGATATTGGAGCTGTTCTACCTATAGAAAACATACATTTTTTTTTTAACGTGCGGAAATCCCTTCAGATACCCCCCCACTGGCCAGCGGGGGTGGTTATGTCGTGTCTCGACTAAAACCGCACGGTGTCCTCCCGAAGTATCCGTTGCCGGGCACCCCGGGTAAGCCCTCGAAAGGATAACCCCAGGGTTGCCGGCGGATTTTGACCGCCACCGCGGCCTCGCCTGGTGGGGTCGGGTTTTATCCCGCTTCGGTGAGTTGGCAGGCGTGTGTAGGGCACACACGACACGCCTCCGCCACGGCCTGCTTCTGTAAGGACGGCGAGTTGGCCAACTGCCGTCCTCAGGCCCCGATCATGGAGGTCGGTAGTCCCGGGCGTAGATGAGTCTGCGGCGTCCTCGCTGCAGACTGCGAAACTCGGGGTCAGGGTTCTCTCCCGCTCCCTCTCCGCTGTCTCTTTCGCGCGAATTACCTGCTCGCAGAAAGAGGCGGCGGCGTGCCACTTGCTCCCGTCGGAGACCACGGCCCTCACCATGGTCTGTAAAACGTGTGCGTTATGGTATTCATTTGTTTATTTCATGGCTTTTTGCATGGCATTTTATTTCGTGCGCCCTAATTTCAAATTGTAATAGTACATTATGATATGAGTGCAGTAAGTTGAAAATTACAGCGGAGGCGATATTGTTAGCCCAAGCCGTAGGCGAGGACTACAAGGAAGAAGAGGCCGTTTTATAACATATTTGAGAGGAAATAGACCTCGAAATTTCTTAAACGAATAAATGTTTAATCACTTCTTGCTAAAGCAGTTATAAATATTTAACAATTTGTAATGTTGATTATTACGTTGCCAGTTGGCATTTTTTAATGTATTCAGTTTAATAATTTATTAGTTACAATTTCACCAGTCTCTCTCTCACTCTCTTGAGTGAAAGTAGGAGAAACGAGAGCAGAGTTCTGCAGTCGATGGTGGAATGTACGCGTGTGGTCGCGTGTGGTCGAGAGTCAACACTTGGCTAAAAATTTTAAATTCCTTGTATTACGGGACCTAATTTCTTCTTTATTTCTCATCGAGTCATCTATGTAGCCCTCGGCTACAATGCTCGACCACCACACTCCGTGGCGTTTAGTGTCATTAAGTCCGCACCTGAATCGGCGAGCAATGTAGAGGAGGACCTTCTGAAACTGTGCGCTGTGTATTCATGTGGATCATCCAAATTTAAAAAAGTGGAAATTTGTTTTGGCATTGCTCCAAATTTATTTATGCCAATGGGTTGGCTAGTGCATTTACCATTTTGGTATTGTTGAAAAAATCTGTTAGACATCGCTTTTTGGAAGAAAGTTTTTTGTATTATTAATACAACCTGAAAAGAGATAAAAACAGCGAACAAAACACCTATATTGTAAATAATAATAATAATGTATTTATTTATTTAAGAAACAATGTCTCATTTTGTTAGTTATAAAAGACTTATCCTACGTTAGTACATTTGGCAGTATATTTATTACTCAGCCTTCACAACTCCAGCAGAAATCATGCAACAATGATTAATATAGCGGCAGTCTAACCTACTCGCTATCATTGACAGAATACTGTTGGAGCTGCCCCGCACCCTGCGCACCAGGGAGGCGCACCGCTTTCGCATAGTCGCGTAAAAGCAGTCTACCCGCGCTTCTGCAAACATCCCCGATGCACTGCAGTACCTGGGCAGCCCCATCAGCACCCTGAAGGCGTTGTTGTACTGGACCCGCAGCGCGCTGTACGATGTATGGGGACAGTCGGCCCACAGGCTGCACGTGTAAAAGTTCGTGCAATAAGCTCTGAAGAGAGTAATTTTTACATTTTTTGAGCAACGTGTAAACCTGCGAGCCAACATATTCGCCCTAACCGACAGCGCTCTGCGTTCCCTTTCAACATCATCACCATCCCTGAGATCGGGGGTTAACAAGTGGCCTAAATATTTAATTTTGTTCACTCGCTGTAATGCGCAACCATTTAAAAATATATCTGGCACATTATTAGAAGTCCGACGCCCCTCCTCAAAGATCATAAATTGACTCTTCTGAACGTTATACATCAGTCCATGAGATTCCGCATATGCCTCACATATTGCCATGAGTTTTCTCAGGCCACATACAGATGCACTTAGCAACACCATGTCGTCCGCGTAGCTTATATTGTTTACACAAACGCCATCGATGTGACATCCGACCCTGGTGTCACCAAGCTCACCTATCAGATCATTCATATAGAGGTTGAAGAGCGTTGGCGAGCTCAATCCCCCCTGCCTCACCCCACACTCCAACCCATACGGTTGCGACATACACCCGTCCCATCGAACATTATTGACCTGATTTCTGTACCAATACTTAAAGATATTTAAAAGCTCTCGTGGTAGTTGTGATTTTTCAAGTTTCTGCCACAGTAGTTCGTACGAAACCAGGTCAAATGCCCTAGACAGGTCCAGGAAGCAACCCACCACTGGTGTCTTACGATTAATGTAGTAAGTGATAGCGTGCTTAACAGACAGAACAGCCACCTCAGTTGACATTCCCTGTCTGAACCCAAATTGGTTGTCGTGATGTTCGATGTACCTGTTTAGTTGTGCATTAAGCACGCCATCAAGTACCTTACCTATAACAGTTGCCAGCGAGATAGGCCTATAGTTAGCCTTATCAGAGAGATCTCCTGTTTTGTTTTTTACTATAGGCACCACCACGGTTTGCAACATCTTGTCCGGTAAATGACCATGACCTATACAAAAATTATACAGCATATACAAGACCCTGGGCAAGTGTGGGCTAGCAAACTTTAAATGCTCAATACTGAGTCCATCGTGGCCAGGGGACTTCCCTCTAGACATCGAATTTATTATAAGAGAAATGTCTCTGGCTGTGATGTGGGTTTTCCTTTCCACGAGTGATTCAGTATCCAGCATATCTTGGGAGGGTCCCAAAGGAGACCTAACAATAAAATGGTCTTTAAACATGTCAGCAATTTCATCTGACTCTGTTTTTCCTCCAACGCTCACGGGCAGACTAGGCCTACACTGCAATCCCCTTGTGTGTTTCCAAAAAGACCGGAAATCGTTTTGGGCATGATATGAGGCCAGTTTATCCATTTGTATTTGTGTCTCATGGTTCTGACACCATTTCAGTCGAGATTTAAAACGTCGCCTAGCCTCACACATGTCGTTATACACAGTACCTGTAGTGGGTTTACCATGCCACACCCACTGACGAAACTTATGTCTAGCCTCGTCGTGAACCCCAGCCACGTGCCTGTTCCAGCCCACCACCTGTTTCCTTACAGGTCTCCTAGTTTGACGACCCAGTATAGCTGACTGACTCAACGCATCTACAATTTCATCATATAATTTATTAATCACAATTTTATGATTCGGATCACTACACATGTCATCGCAACAGTCACGCAGTTCACCTGGAAAGTCAATCAAACTTAACCTACTGTGACATTTCTTTTTATACGCGTCAATCTCATGTGGGTTTCTCTCACCCCATAAAATGCAATTTTTACCATTGTGTTTTTTTTTTTTTTTTTTTGGCAATACTACATCTAAACAACATTCTATAACTAAAGGGAAGTGATCCGACCACTGTACATCATATTTAACATATGTGTTTACTACAGAGTGAGCTGCTGCTTCGGTAGTTACACAATGGTCAAGCCAGGTCTTAGACCCCCACACCTCGCATACAAACGTGTGCGTCTTTGACGATAGACCTAACAGTTCAGTGTCCCTACAACGCCATTCCTGATCTACACAAACGTTCAATAGTTCATTGTAAAATAAACTCGTCGGGTGGGCATTATAGTCGCCTAAGATATACACACAGTCTACACTACAATTGTCTATGATTGCACTCACCGAACTCAGTACATCCGTGAACTCCGTCAGATTTTTCAGTTTATTCGTAGGCATATACACATTAACCACTAACAAAGCTTTATCTTTTAAAGCTATTTATATAGCACATATTCGGGTGTTATCACATTGAATAATACTGACATCATGAAAAACGGCACGTCTCCATAGTAGGGCTACCCCTCCGTAAGGCCTGCCTGATAGCATACCCGCTCCCGCATCCATTGCAGACACACCTGTGCAGCAAAACTCCTCGCTTATGCTATTAAGCAACGGCAATTCCTCCGTTAGCAACCAGGTTTCTTGTAAAGCAAGAAATACGAAAGTGAAAGAAGTTAATAATAATAATTTAGTTTCAACTGACCTGTGCTGCCAAATATCGGCAATCCGAGCTTCTTTTAGGAACTTCTTGACATTGTCAGCCGAAAATACTTTCGATTTTTTACTCACATGGCCACCTGAGCGTCTTTTTAGAAATGCCAGCAAGTTGGAGCATGACTTGATATCAATACCATGTTTTGTTTTCACAGTGCTTTTAAGCATTGAATAATAGCACCACAATGAGCTTGACTTATATTTTTGAGAAAGTTCCATGAAATAAAAACACACTTTCTGAAAATGAATTTGCATCTTTGCTTGTTTTTCATAATATGATGTAATTTTGATACGCTCTTGTAAGTATCTATCGGTCGATTTTTCGGGCAAGACGCTTAGAGTAGCCTTTTTCGCTGCCTCTGAGACTTCTGGCGGTGTCGAAGTAATAAATTCATCACTACTTAACGACATTTTCAAATAAAAACAATACAGCGAAAAAAAAAAGCGTGGAATAATTTTTACTTGTTCACAAATTAGCGAGGCGCGCGCATCAGCGATTTTTTTAAGGCAAAGGCACAAAATAGCAGCCAGTATTACTAATAAAGTATATGAATATTTTTGTGTTTATGTTACAGATAAATGGTTGTCAAAATTGATAAAATTAAGGCGAGGGTATTTTTGACATAATTAAGTTGCCTCTTCACGCCACAACGAGGCGCTTGCGGTCCGTTTCCAGTGTTTTGCGTCAATATACAGAAAAACAACGAAGGTTAACTGAAGCTGGTGTTGTAGTATCAACACAAATAATGACGCAACTGTTATTTAATTCTCATTGTCTTTTATATATTAGAAAATTGTCTTTGTTCTTTTTTATCTATGGTTGTTGATCTTGGATACGCTTGTTACTTACCCAAATTGAAATTAAATAACATTAATACTCATTCCCTTTCTTACATTTCATTAATAATCATACAGTCCACATTTCGTCCATTACAATGTGAGACGGCAGTCGCCCCCGTAAATGTCACAATGAACCAGGTTATGGAAAGAAGAAGTAGAAGAGCGTACCCTGGACTCCAAACTGTATGCTTTGGATGCAACCGGGATTGGAGCTCGGATTCATGAGGTTAGGCCCCAAAGCAAAAGTTTCATCAGCAATGAAAATATGATATAGATATTTAGAGGCAGGTAGTGGTAGTATTTGGTAGTGTTGAAGGTTCATGTCAGCTTAAATTATGTCATACCAGCGACATAATTTTTATTACCACCATTCCATATACGTCTATTACTACCAATGTCAATCATTACAAATTCTTGTATTAATCGACTAATGTCATAAGACAATGCCATTATAATGCCAATATATTATTACTTAACTAATATTACTTACTTATTTATTCAACTTATACTTAAAAGAAAACATTGTTAGCATTGTATTCACAAAAATTCGAGTCTCCACTTTTTATAATTGGATTTGTACATCTGGCACATTCACTACGATGTGGCATTTAAGCTAAGTACCTTTTTTTTTTTTTTTTCGTGCGGAAATCCCTTCGGATACCGCCCCCGCTGGAGAGCGGGGGGTCTCCAGCGGGGGCGGTTATGTCGGGCTTGAACCGACTAAAACCGCACTCCGTCTTGGGTCTTAAGACACCGGGGTGTAAGGTTACCCATAAAGCATATCCCTCGTACCCCGACTGACCCTGGGCCATCTCCGGTTTCGATAGCTAATCAGAGGGACACGTGGAAAGCTTCCGAACAGCCCTCAACAGGGCCGTCCTCGCCTCGGTCGGAGTTGGCCGTAGGCGGCAGCGTCTCTACCGCCCTAGGAGAGAGGCGCTGCCGTCTCCGTTGCCCAGGGTGCACCGCGTGGAGGTCCCCAACCAAGCACCCCTACGCTAAGTACCTACATTTAAAAATCATACGATTTCGCTGTGCCTCTAACACGTTCCGCTTGGGACTGATTGACTCTCCGAACCCGTCATATAGGTAGAAAACGTAGGTATTTTGAATTTTCATGATATAATTCAGAATGTATGTAAATTTGGTAACCGTTTTTCACTCTCCTATCAATGCCCTTCATTTTGGTATAATTTTCATTTTTCTAACCTGAACACAAATGAAATAAAACTGGAATGCGTTTTGGGTTAGACCAATCTTTGTGTGCGAATTCTTAAAGGTCATCGTGTATCGGATAACCGAAAATACTAGTTTGAATAACGTGGAATAACATATATGATTTTCAGAATACAGGGACTGCTCATTTTAGAAAAATCGTAATCTAAAAACACCCTACCTCAGAGACCCTCGCCTTGAAAATGACGGACTTTCATACAACCCTTCAATCTTTATTTTACTTGAAATTTCAGAAAACCCTTAGTTGATGTTAACAACGTAAAAAGGCATCAACTGCCAAAATTTCAAGTTGTAGTCCTTTTTAAATTTAAAGTTGATTTTTTTTAATTGAATTAAATGTTTATTTATTATAGTTTATCTCCCAAATTTAATTTTATTCATAAAATGTTGAACACTTTTTTGATATAAAAGCTCTTTACAAAGATTTAAAAAAGTACCGATCGTTTTAGACGGAGCATCTTGATAAACCGTGCGTTTTACCTTATCAAAAAAAAACTCGTGCGTTTTACATTACAATAACGCCAAGTACGTAAGGCGATACAATACGACTTTGAATTTTTTTTAATAAGAGACCCTTTACGAGCAAATGTTTTATAAACAAAGTTGTTCTACTTAAATAAAACATCTCTATACTATTATAAAATTGTAAATTAGTTGTCTGTAAATTAGAAATATGTAAAAATAAATAATAGTTTAAAAAAACTAAAAAACACGCTTTTTATAGAAAACCGAACGAAAAAAATAGAAAATAAGTTTTAATAAATTTAAATTAAGAATAGTGTTAAAAATTTCAATAAATATAAATGAATAATAATGTAAATAAAAAAAACTGTATTTCATTTTAAAAAAAGCGTGGGGTGCATGGATCAATAGATATAAATATTTTATTGACAAACATGAGTAAAGTGATTATCATTTTTATAATATCTTAAAAAGCTTCCCACGCTTTAAAAAAAATAAAATTCATTTTTTTTATTTACACTATTATTAATTTATATTTATTGAAATTTTTAACTCTATTCTTAATTTAAATTTATTAAAACTTATTTTCTTTTTTTGTTAGTTCGGTTTTCTATAAACAGCGGGTTTTTTAGTTTTTTTAAACTAATATTTATTTCCTACTTTTTAGTTTTGTTTATTTATAAAAATGTTTTTTTTTGAGTTTTTTAAACTATTATATGCTTTGTTGAATTAAACATTCTCTTTGGTGTTCGAATATTTGTTAATATTAGATAAATTGGCTAAAGATAATGGTTGGAAATTAAAATTTCTGCCTTATCGACTTATAGATGAAAATTATATAAATTAACAAAAATCTTATTTTGCTAATTGAAAAATGAAATAATTTTATCAAATTAGTATATATGTATTGTCATCGGTCCTCGATAAATCTACAAAGTTTGAACGAAATCTGGCCGTTTAAAGTGGGTCAAAATCGCTCCCAAAGGAGTCGGTTACAAACAAACATACAGCACATGAAGCTAATGAAAAGCGTATAAAAATATTAAAAATACTTGGGTTATGTTTAATCTTAGAGTATTGAGAAATAATACTTAATACTCAAATAATACTCGAAAGTGTTTCTTAATACTCAGTGTTAAATGAACGATTATGACACCAACAATTTTTTTTTGGGTTGTCTTGTCTGTTTGTCTGTTTATTCGCGATGGACACGAAAAACTACTGAACGAATTTTGATGTGATTTTTTCCATTAGAAAGGACTTGATCAGAATTGAAATCTGCCGTAAGTTTGATTGCAATTGGTTAAATAGAACCGGAGATATGTCCAAAGAACGATAACCGACCGCGCGCCGCGCGGGCGCAGCCGCGGGTATCAGGTATTTCATATTAGTAAATAATTGGCACATTGTTGCAGATGCTTGATCAGCTATAAATAGAGTAGGCGGCAGACGCGTTTAACTCTCTGAAGTTCCGATGTTCAAAGCCATATGTTCAAATGCTTATTACAATATGAGCTCTAGCTTTGCACCTGCGTCCGTCCCGACGATCGCACGTGTTCGTTCCAGCTGTTAGTGCTATAAACAACTTACTATACTTCTGATGCATGGCGCAGAAATGAATACAATATTTTTGCAGAGTTTCGCATACGATTGATGTTTGAAAAAGCTCAAGGCATCAAAAACATCAATTTGCAAGGCTCTCTATACTTGAAATGATTGTATTGACCTTATGGAGCGAATTATTGAGTACGAATTAAAGACTGGCTATTCGTATGATCTCACCAGTCGTCAATCTTGACAATGCAAAGGACCGGTCGTCTGCGGGACGAGGTACGGGACGGGACGGGGACTCCTATGCATGGTTTTGTGCGATTCACGCAGCACGCGGTGCGACGTGCGAGCCACAGTGCCGCAGTGCCACAGTCAGTAGTCAGTGCGACAGTTGGCCGCTCAAAGTGCGGCGCGCGCGCCACTTCCTCGAATTCCTACATTCCATAATTTATTTTTACTAGTCAAAATGCAGTTTGCTGTATATGATAATCCGCGGAGGAGTTTGTGCAAATGATTAAAAAGTGGATTAGTTTGAATAATCGTTACTCGCTACGGTCTAAAGAACAATGCTGTGGGAAAAAATAACGTTCAGCTGGCATCGGCAGTCGTTCCCAGCTACCTACCTTACCTCTCTCCCCGCGCCAGTCGGGTACCGGGTTCAATGCGCCTCTCTGCGTTTATTCATCGTTTGTGGGAAAAGTTGACCCCCGTTTTAAAAAATTATTGTTGTTAACGAATTTCACACGACTCGCGTTGACGTCACTACCGCATCTTAGTTTAGATGACCGTATTGAAAATTAGCAATATGCATCGCGATTACTTGAAACAGGTGTTTAATTTGTACCTACTTAAATTAATTTCACGTAAAGTGATTTAATGAGGCACCAGTTTAAATACATAATGTTTTTATGCGACTGTTGCCAAGGTTGTAACATTCCGCAGTCCCAAACTATTTATTCGGGGTTTTGCCATGTTTGTCGAGTTTCAACTTCGTCGAAATAATTATCTTTCTGTGTTGCGGATAGAACATTTATCAGAAGAGGACAATACTCTTACATTTGGCAACGTGTTCCAATGTTCATGAATGAAACGTCGAAATAATCGTTTAATATCATTGTGCGGTTGCGTTTGTTGTAATGTGAATAGTGATGTGTAAAGTTATGTGGATTTTGTAAATCTAGTGAATTTGTGGGCCGCAAGTGTAGTGTTTATTTGGAAGATTTTGCACTGACAGATTGGCATCACAATGGGAAATCAAGGATCATCTGCTCATGAGCCATTTGATCGAGCGCAGGCGGCAGCAAACGCCGACCTCAAAATGGTACAGTGGTGATTTGATTATGCTTCATTTGCAATTCATTATTCAACTTGAGTCATTGAATTTTAAAATATGACTACGCAGTGTTAGGGCTTGAATACGTTCAATGTTTATTGTTCCTGGCTCACGCACGTTTTAAACATAGATTACGTATTATATATCTATCTAGTTAGCAAAGCAACCGCCCCCGCTGGCCGGCGGGGGGTATCCGCAGGGATTTCCGCACGTAAAAAAAAAACAAAGGTAAGTACCAGTTTGCTTTCGGGGTGCGAGGGATATGCTCTATGGGCAACCTTACACCCCGGCATCTGTAGACCCGAGACGGCGTGCGGTTTTAGTCGGTTCAAGCCCGACATAACCACCCCGCTGGCCGGGGGGGGGGGGTATCCGAAGGGATTTCCGCACGAAAAAAAAAACCATAACCAGTTTGCTTATTGTGTGTTTGCCAGTCACTAAGCAAACCGGGAATTGATGAACTGGTTATACGCCGCCGTCACAAATAACTTGTTTTCGGAATTCTTAAACATAATGAATTGTACCTACCCACTCAGATATTCTGTAAGCAATTTTGTTTTGTCTCTATAATATCTATTAACTAGGCTCTGTTATAGGTACCTACTTATCAAAAATTAATAATGCCAGATTAAGTGGTGTAGCTACTTACCCAAATGGCGGATAAAATATTGATGAAATAATTGGTCGCATAATACTATTGACAAAGATTTACATTTTATCATTAACACATGTCCTGCCTTCAGTATCTCTCAGTTTTACAATATGGCACGAGTCTTACTACTCACATTAATATTGTACCTTACTCCATGGTAATAAAGTGCATTGCGTAATATATAAAATTAGCATCCAGATGTCAAGAGTGTTTACCTACAAGTATATTGAACCACTTATTAAGTGGATTAGTGGTACAATAGCACATCTGGCCTTAATGCCTATACGAAATATGCGTGGGAAAAGTACCTTTTTTTTTACGCCCACAATGCACGGCCAGCCGCATGCGGCGCGGTTTCGTATGAAAATAGACATGCAATCAGCCAGATGCGGCTAGCCGCTAGTATTATTTAATTTTAGTAAGCATACCTATATCATTAAAAATACAAAATAAGACCGTCGTTTGTCGTAAAAGCGCAATTTTACCTTAATGAAAACCAAAACATTTTCGGGCACAACCTTCTTTTTTTTTAAGTACGGATACCTCCACGGACCCACCCACCGGAGCTAACGGTAAAATGGGGATGTCGGACTTGAACCGACTAAAACCGCACGATGTTTCTTGCATCAGCTATGTGGTACGGGGAATCTGGTGTGCCCTAGAAAGAGTATCTCAGTGACACATAACCTACAAACAAGAAATAACCGTTATTTTCCAAATTTCCTAGATGTAAGAAATGTATCGAAGTAAAATGTCACCAACAACGTGATTGGTTCAAGATCGCGAATACCTATCTACGTTGAAATCGCGTTGGTCACGAGAAAATGATGGTAAATAGATGAATGTTTGTAACTCTTTCACGCCGTTACAGCTGAACGGATCTAACAAAACGTTGCACAGAGATACATTAAACACAGCAATAGCACATAGGTTGTTTTTCAAAATGTGATCAATTTATCGTGATAACTTACAGTTATACACTTATACATTTTCACAAGGGAAGACGAGCTTAATGTTCTATAATCCCAAATTAAAAAGTTTAAAAAGCAGAGAATGTGACCAGTAAATATTCATAGACTAGCTGACCCGGCAGACTTCGTACTGCCTCAATCGATGACAAACCTTTTAAACCTTCTCTGGACCTCCACAAATAATTGAAGACCAAAATTAGCCAAATCGGTCCAGCCGTTCTCGAGTTTTAGCGAGACTAACGAACAGCAATTCATTTTTATATATAAGAGAAGAAGATTTGTGAAATCTTCAATTTAAAATCAATTTTAGAAATATTGAAACGCGAAATTATTATTATCAAATCCTCTGTCAATTTTAAATCTGATTGATCAGTAGTCTCTAGTAGTCTCGAAAAAATTGGTCTATGGCGTCTGTGTAGTCTACGGCGGAGAGGGAGCGGGAGAGAACCTTGCCCCCCGAGTTCCGCAGTCTGCGGCGAGGACGCCGCAGACTCGTCTACGCCCGGGACTACCGTTCTCCATGATCAGGGCCTGGGGACGGCAGTTGGCCGACTCGCCGTCCTTCAAGAAGCAGGCCGTGGCGGAGGCGTGTCGTGCGTACACACGCCTGCCAACTCACCGACGCGGGATAAAACCCGACCCCACCAGGCGAGGCCACGGTGGCGGCCAAAGTCCGCCGGTAACCCTGGGGTTATCCTTTCGAGAGCTTACCCAGGGTGCCCGGCAATGGACACCCACCGGTCCCACTAGTGCTGCGACCACATTCCCCCTGCCCGGCTATGCACTTGCTGACCCCTGAACGCAATCAAACCGAAATTGGATTACTATGGAGGGTTTTTCGCAATCGTGCACGGTGAAGGGTGGTACCTACCCGGCCAAATTTTGTGACAAATTTGTGTCATCAAATTTCTACCACCAGTAAAATGTGGTAAAATGTATGGAGTTATGCGCGTTATGTATTCAGCATCTGAAATATTCGGGTCAGGAATACTGGGCGCACGTAAAAACATTCTGGCAATCGATCGAAATTCAAAATCTGATTTGTTCCTGATGTGTGAGGAGCACGCAGGTTTGTATACAATTGTGACCGTTGAAATTAAGAATACGTGTAGGGACTTTAAGAGGAGATGCATGGCAACACTTACTTAGGTTCCATTATTTTTTTATGTGATTCTTTTGTAACGAAATTAATAATAATATTAATTCCATTTTGAAAAATATTTGAATCCATCAATATGGAGATGGAACTATAGTGCACTTTTTTTTTAAATATTTTTGTAGCATTTTCCTGCAGCCTCAGTATGGCGACATTGACATATGTTTTTCTGAGTCTTCTCTCGACGTTGTTTTTCCTGTCAGATGTTTCTTTTTTGCTAACATGGGTACAACCCTCGAGAGAACATAGCCCTCCGTCATAAGTTTCTCGAGAAGAGATACAATATTTTTAAATTTATATTTCATACACTCCTCTCGCTCGTTTTAATTTACAGGTTTTGTGTATAATAGAAAATATTGAATCTATTATTTTTATAACCATCTTTTCATGTTTTAGAACTATGACCACAAGCCCGAATACATGTTTTAATTTGTCTATAAGTGAGTAACCAATTGCTGAACGAACAAAATGAAACATTGAAGGAGCAGAGCAACATGTTGAATATGCAAAAATAACTGTTTAAATTTGTACAAAAATGTCAGTTGGTGACAGGATAATTATAAAAAAATTGTCATTGATTAAAATGAATTTCTTCTCAGTTGCCCCGAGTGATTTGCGATCGGGTGCAGGCGCGGTCTGGGCGAGCTATTCTGCACCTCCAAAATTCTCTATAAGTAAATATTGCGTATTAATGATTGACCTGCGAATTGGTACTGTGGTAACTTGTGGTAAGTTGCATCCAAAGCTTACACTTTGGATCCCAGGGCCCGCTCTTCTTGCCCGCAGCATTTGGCTTCCAGCAACAGCCGTCTGATCCCCGACCCCTAGAAAAACCTGCGCTGGAGCTTCTTCCATCAGTCTGCAAGTGTACCGGCTTGAGGTCTGCAGTTGAGGTAGGCTTGGCCCACGAAGACCTAAGAACCTACACTCAACTCGAGCAATAAAACATCATTCACCTATATATGTAATTTGTGCCTATTGGTATATAATTCGGAATGATGTTATGCAACACTGCATATGCCTAAAGAAGGCAACGTCTAGTCCTAAACATGATCTAGATCTCATATTCTAGAACTTTAGATTATTTCTAAGAATCCTTACAACTTGAACGCATCATTAACGATGCATCTAAGTTGACTTATATTTTAACTGCTATTTTGTAAGAACGTTTATGTATCTCGATAGCTAAATCCGCGGTGAGTATCAAATTTCTTATGCCGAATAAGATATCACACCTCGGATTCAGCTATCGAGATACATAAACGTTCTTACAGAATAGCATGACTGGACGCACGAGACTTATACAAAAAATATTATTGATCGGAACGTAAGATGATGAGATCATGAAGATTATTTATATTGTTGTGATGTTCACTTCAAGCTACGTTTGAAATGAACATCATCGTTACTCTGCTAAGGTTTTGGGATTAGGTTTTGCCCTTTAAGGCACGTGCAAATTTGAATTACTATAAATAACAAAGTCGCAATATGATCACTTCGCAAAATATTTATATGTCGAAACATGTCTCTATATCAGAATAGCCTTGTCTAAAAGTGTCCTTTTCGCAGAATGTTTCTTTCGCAAATGTTACTTCTTTGTCCATTGTTTCAAATTTGCCAAGAATATCAAATTTTAGAAACGTTTCATTTAGAAGTCACGTTATAAAATTTGTAATTTACAGATGCTACAACGGTTTTATGTAAATATGTATAAATATAATAGGTAAGTAAATATTCGAGGACAGATTCATTAAGTCAGTTCAAAACAAATTGTATAATTCACAATGTACGTTGTTCTTCAGTACGTATAAACTTAACTACTATTTATGATTTACCATAGGGTCAAGATATTATCATCAATCATTTATTGCACAAAAACAACGAACGTTCTATGTCATTTCGTGAAACGTAAATTACGAAATAATTGCTACTTGTTGATACACATAATGAACTATTCAATGGTTATTTACTTCAAAATAATCTACATCTGAATCTATGACTTTATGTCGTCGAATAAATACAATGAGTCTCTTTAACTTGACCACAGAAAATACTACAGTACATTCATAACATTATCCCTCCCCCACCCGCCGGCAAGCGGGGGCGGTTTCACCGGGCTTAAACCGCCTAAAACCGCACGCCATCTCGGGTCTTCAGACGGCGGGGTGTACGGTTGCCCATAAAGCATTTCCCTCGCACCCCGACTGACCCTGGGCCATCTTCGGTTTCGAGATAGCCCCCTCGGGTTTGGGGACCACGGTGTCCCCGTCTTGCTCCGGTTTGGGGGTGTTTGCTAGTCGCCTCGCCGTCCCGGCCTGCTTCTACTGGGGTGACAGGCGGCCTCACCTGCCATGCCACCCCCAGGCCTGTACTCATGGAGGACGGAGGTTGTAAAGCGATCTCCGGCGTCTGAGTCGCCTGCGACACGCGGCGAGCTTGTTGCAGGCTCGGCAGGCCGGGAGAGTTCTAAATCCCGCCATCTCCTTCTCGAGCATCACATGCTCGAGAAGGAGATGGCGAGATTTTTATTTTAACTAAATTCTAGGTCAACTGGATGTATCCTATAGGTTTGGGGATATAGCCCAGTCATATTAGGTAAAAAAAGGGGTCAACCTCGGAATGAAAGATAATAAGCTGCAAATTGGTATGAACCTTTGTTTTGTCATTCTAAATGTTGTCTCAAAAGTCACAATCGTTATCGTGTCTGCGTCTCAAGATATTCAAGGTCAAAGGTCACAAAAATCGGTTTTTCGCGAATATCTGGCTTCCTATCGGTTAAATGAGATTTGCATTTATTATAAAAGTTGTAGGCTATAAAATTCCCTACAACTTTTGTTTAAACTTTTTTTTCATACGACCAACCGTTTTGAAGGTAGAGCGCGAAGAGTGCACATCGTACAGTCATATACGGCCTAATGCAAGGTCAAGCGTGAGTTATGGTTATCAGTACGTTATAAAGTCAATTATTTACTTGGAAATTATAATTATTAAACAATGCCTATTATTTATGTACTAACTATTAATTATTTATATTTAATTAAAGTAAGTAACTTGATTATTTATATATAATTATTCATATTTAACTATTTAAGTATAAAATATTATTAATTCTGGATTATATATTTTAGTTTTATTTTAAGTTAACACGACATTATATATCTTTTCTTTAAAACGCGTAAATTTCTCAATACTTATATACCTGGAAATACTTGTCCCTACCCTATGCCCTTTTCTATTCATTGCCGGGACAGATGTTCTATAGTATTCAAGGCCACTCTCTCCACTTTGTGTGAGTCAAGATTATTCGTTAGTTTGAAATTGTACCGTTGCAACTACGGACGTACGGTTTTAAGAGCTATGGCTGATTTGTGTTTTATATGTGATAAGAAACTTTCAGAAGGTGTTTCTGTGAATGTCGTACGTGGTTTACAAACTTTAAAAACTGCAAGTATTGAAAGAAATGATGGACATATAGACTATTTAAATACTTTAAGTTCTGTAAATGTGCATTCCGAGTGTCGAAAAGTGTACACGAGTAAAAATGTTATTATTGCATCAAAACGACGCACAGATGAGAGTGAACCTTCAACGTCAAGTGCACCTCGTAAAAAACGAAATGAAGTCTTTGATTTTGGAAAGTTATGCTTATTTTGTGGCCAAGAAGCTGATGAAATAGCAGAAAAGAAAAAAAAATTAAAGTATAGACGGACAATAAGTAATGTAAGTACTCTTGCATTCAAAGACAACGTAATTAAGAGAGCAGAAGAACGAAACGATTCCTTAGGAGAATTAGTAAAGGAACGTATATATTACGAGTATGATTTGATCGCTGCTGAAGCAAAGTATCATACTATTTGCTATACCAACTTTTTAACCCGAGTACCATCTGCAGATAAAAAGCCTCGCCAAGATGATCAAGTCACTCAAGCAATGAAGGAGATTTTTTATTATATAGAAAATAATGAAGATTCTCAATTTACTTTGAAAGAACTTAAAGATGTCCCTACGGAATACATACCTGACGATAAGACAATTATTACAAAATTACAACAAAAGTATTTAACTGATATAATAATCACAAAAAAAATTGGATCATTTACAATTATATCTTTCCGTGATACACAGCTTAACGTATTATCAAAAGCTTGGTACGAAAATAAAAAAAGTACTCCTGTAGAAGAACGTCTACGGATTGTAGAAGCTGCTGCGGCTATTATTAGGGAAGACATCAGATCATCTGTAGTTGAAACAAAAACGTATCCACCTCCGAATAAAATGCTAGATTGTATTAATGAAGAAATACCAAAAACATTATCACATTTTTTGGAAGAAATGATATTAAAAAATAGAAAAGGACAAGTAGATCATTTAAAAACGAAATGCACATCTATTAGCCACGCAATAATGGCTTCGATACGAGAACGTTCATTTTCATCACAGCTACTGTTGGGCCTTTCCGTATTTCTTCACAGAAGATATGGGTCTAAAAAATTGTTGGATGTTTTATCATCTTTAGGATTTGCTGCATCATATAGTAATACCATACAGTATGAAGTTTCATCAGTTTACCATCCACAACCTCGTATTTTACCATCAGAGTCTGGTGCGTTGGTACAATATGTTGGAGACAATGCAGATATTAATGTCAGTACTCTTGACGGTAATAATACTCTTCACGTTATGGGAATGATAAAAATAATTACTCCGAAAGATGCTGTAATTTATGATGATCGCATAAAAAATGTACAACTAAACCGAGTGCAAAAGAGTTAGCAGCAATATCACATGTATCTCTTTTAGCATATGAAAAGCCAGTTGTACCTGGGTACAGCAAGATTCAAGTCCAAAATCTACATGATGATCAAGTACTGATTGAAAAAAAATTTAATGCAGTTGATTTGTTGTGGTTATACGGAAAATGGAAGAATCTTTCACCGTTGCCAGGGTGGAATGGGCTATCTTCAACAACTTACGAAAAATAATCAAAATTTTTCAACTTCTCAGGTTATATTTCTACCTTTCATTGATCATCCTGCCAGTAATTTAGACACAATTTATACAACTTTACATAGTGCTATAAATATTGCCAAGTCACATCAACAAAAAACGTGCATAATTACATTTGATCAGCCCCTGTACTCAAAAGCACGTGAAATGGTTGCTGCGTCAGATGCAAACTCAGACTTGTCTAAAACAGTTGTCAAACTTGGAGGATTTCATATGCTCATGTCTTTTCTTGGATGCATAGGACATGTAATGGACGGTAGTGGTCTCAAGGAAGCTTTAAGTAAAATATATGCTACAAATTCGGTCGACAAAATGTTGAATGGTCACGCTTATGCAAGAAGTATCAGAGGCCATATATTATTACGATTGCATTATCAATAAAGATTTTTGAAGAGATGAAAATTGAAAATTGTGTGTTAGATGAGTTAATTGAACAGATAACTAGTCGCGATTGAAGGATGTAGGAGCAGCTCCAACTCGTTAATTGATCAATTTCAGGATAAACTAAAAGAATTAAAAGCTCGAGGTCCCACGGCACAGTTATGGGTGCAATATTTTGAAATGGTATCAATAGCCCTAGATTTCATTCGCGCTGAAAGGCTGGGACTTTTTCAAGAACATTTGGATGCAGTGCGAAAAATGCTGCCCTATTTTCATGCTGGTGGTCATTTCCTATATGCGAAATCAGCTCATTTGTATCTTCAAGATATGTTAAAACTTGAGGAGACAATGGATCAACAGGCTTTTGAGAACTTTAAAAACGGATTCTTTACTGTAAAACGAACAGAAAAATTCAATTCTGGTACATGGACAGACATGGTAATCGAGCAAAGTCTGATGAAATCTATGAAGACAGAAGGAGGAGTATCTCGAGGCCGAAGTACACAAGAAAGTGTTCTATGTAAGTGGGTATATGCTATGTATGCCACGAATACAATTTGTGAAGAAATTGAACGGTTTTGTAACATTTCTTTCGATTCTGTGGACCAACATGTTGATGCTAGAGATTCACGAATAAAAAGGGATGATACTGATGTAAATGAACTGGTTGGTTGGTTTACGCTTCATAATCCCTTTCCAAATACGAATCAGTTGGTATCCTTAGCTTCAGGAATCGTTGGAAATGACCAAATTAATTGTCACCGAGCCCATGAAATCGGATTGCAATCTATGGTAAAGATAACTGGTTTGAACTTCAACGAAATAAAGTTAAAACGCGTCGATAAGGTTTTACCGCTTTCAGCCATTAACAAATCTGTCAAAATTAATGATTGTAAAGTTTCTATAGATCCAATGTTACTTTTCCAGAGAATAACTGTAAGCAAAAAATTTGAAAGTAATTTACAAGAATATTTTCAGTATGAACTAAGCCCGTATCCGACATCTTTATTTGATAGTAATGGCATGAGAAAAACCACGAAAGCAACATTATATGACAATATGATGCCTGTCGTTATCGATCTTGATGAAAATAATGTAACATACATCATCGATGGTGGATTTCTTCTGCATCGCGTCGTATGGAGCAAAGACGATACTTTCTCTATTATTTTAAATAAGTACATTAAATATTTACAAACACATTATGGCTCAGCAATTGTTGTTGTATTTGACGGATATTCGGACTATAGTAAAAATATTAAAGCACTGGAACAACAAAGAAGAACTGCTGCACTTTCAAAATCATATGAAGTTTGTTTTGACGAAACAATGGTTGTGCCAATCAGTCAAGAATTTTTTTTATCAAATCGGTCTAATAAAAAAAATTTTATCGACATGCTTGTTGAAAAATTTAAAACTGTTAATATCACAACAAAACAAGCCAGAGATGATGCTGATGTTCTCATCATTGACACAGCTATTGCCTTATCAGAACATCAAAAGACTGCTGTCATCATAGGAGAAAATATCGATTTGCTCGTTATTTTAATTGGACGTACTCAGTCACATCATCAGGAAATTTTTTTGAAAAAAGTTGGCAAAGGCAATGTCAAAACACAAATATATTCTACTAAAAGTTTTGACCAATATCCTCGTACTAAAAAGCACATTTTATTTTTACACGCATTCAGTGGCTGTGACACGACTTCTGCGCTATTTAAAAAAGGAAAAAAAAACTGTTACTAGAGCATTGGAAAAAATTCCTGATTTAGATAAACTGGTGGAAGTATTTCAACAAGAAAACTGCCCAAAACAAACATTATTAGAAAATGGAGTGCGCATCTTGTTGGCATTATATAATGCTCCAAAATCTGAGGACAACATTGATCATTTCCGCTACACGCAATTCATCAAATTTACAAAAGTAAATAAACCTGTACAACTGTCAACACTTCCACCAACAAGTGTAGCAGCTCATCAACACATAAAACGTGTCTACTACCAGATTCAAACGTGGTTAGGGAAGGACTTAGAACCTCAAGAATGGGGCTGGATGCTTGAAAATGAAATCCTGGAGCCCATACGAACGTTATTACCTCCAGCACCAGCCGAACTACTAAACGTAATATTTTGCAATTGCAAAAATGGTTGTGGTTCCCGCTGTGGATGCAGAAAATCAGGGCTACAATGTTCTTTAGCTTGCGGCCAGTGCAACGGACAAGCTTGCCTCAACGCTTCACTGTATCCAAGTAATCCCGATGAAGAAAATACATATGATCCCGATATTCTGGAAGGTTTGGAGATGAACATGACAGATAATGAGGATGATGACAATGAATCGAACATTTTTGAGCGACAAGAAGAAGAAGACAACGAAGAAGAAGAAGATAATTAGCTTCCATTTCCAATTTCATTACAATTAAAATCAACAAAGATACTTTTGATATTTGAACTCACATTTTGATAAATGTATATTATGCCGTATTTAATAATAAATAAAAATATGTGTAAAATATATACTCTTACTATCATTTTAACTTAAAATAAAACTAAAATATATAATCCAGAATTAATAATATTTTATACTTAAATAGTTAAATATGAATAATTATATATAAATAATCAAGTTACTTACTTTAATTAAATATAAATAATTAATAGTTAGTACATAAATAATAGGCATTGTTTAATAATTATAATTTCCAAGTAAATAATTGACTTTATAACGTACTGATAACCATAACTCACGCTTGACCTTGCATTAGGCCGTATATGACTGTACGATGTGCACTCTTCGCGCTCTACCTTCAAAACGGTTGGTCGTATGAAAAAAAAGTTTAAACAAAAGTTGTAGGGAATTTTATAGCCTACAACTTTTATAATAAATGCAAATCTCATTTAACCGATAGGAAGCCAGATATTCGCGAAAAACCGATTTTTGTGACCTTTGACCTTGAATATCTTGAGACGCGGACACGATAACGATTGTGACTTTTCAGACAACATTTAGAATGACAAAACAAAGGTTCATACCAATTTGCAGCTTATTATCTTTCATTCCGAGGTGAAAGCCCTAATATGACTGGGCTATATAAACCTATATGGTAGTTCCCGTTAACCTAGAATCACAAAATTTGGCAAAAAGCAAATTCTTACAGCACAAATAAAGGAAGAATTCCAAAAAAAAAAAATTGGTACGGATCCATCGGTGCACGAGTTCGACTCGCACTTGACCGGTTTAATACTTTCTTTTGCATTCATGAAAAATAATAGAGTAACCTGTGTTACGTTGGAAGCAACAATTCTAATTAAAAAAACTCGCGCTTAGTAAATAATATTATCTATGGCAGTCAAAGTATCTTTTGTCAACTCTAACGTGAAGTTAGTTGAAATTTACTGTGGCGAAATTTATTAAAAACCAAAGGAAATTTATGATTTCTTGCTCCAAAAGTAGGAGTTTTGAGTGTACTTATTGCTTATTTATTTAACGTAATATACATTTATACCAAATCTTGTATTCTCAATTTAATCTCAGTAAATGTACGTAACAGATCTATAGCATTGATGTTCTAAACTTACCTCAAGTTGTTTATAAAAATGGTTTCTTTGTTGGTACTTCGGCTCCCCCAATTATCTACGCACATTGACCATCGGCCAAGGTACATCACAATGGGTTTATTGAATTAAAAACGTTTCCGTTGAAATTATTATAAATAAAATTAATCTTTCTACAGCCTACAGGTGTCTATCTTCACTTAACCCTAGTATGTCCAACAAAACTGGTACGGTCCATAGACCATCAGCTCTGTTGTACCCTGGACAGCTCCCCCAGCTTCCCTTTTTTTTCTAGCGGTTTTTGTGCCCAGTTAGTGAATAAAATCCACAGATTTTATTCTGGAATTATGTAGTTGAATAACTGCAGGCCTACCATGAAACGCACATCCGCATTTGTGGACTGAAATTGCCGGCAATCAGTACCATAAAACGCACTGATCTATACATTTAAAAAAAAAACAAATGTTATAACCAAAAAAATATATGAAGAAACGTGATGGTCTCTGTAGAAAATACCTAATGTTAATTTCATATCAATCTGTAAACCAATTTCCTCTACCCTACCCTGTGAAATATGCAAATCTGTTCAGGCATTTTAAGTTGGTTTTTAAAGTTATACGCAGTGAGATTAGTAATATAGGTAGACATCAATGGTTATAGTGACCTAAAGTTACCTACTCACGTGCCTAATTGAACCCTGAAAACATTACACTCCATTTTTGGACAGTCGTTTCTTCGTTTAATTAATAACAATGATAGCAATTTCGTGGTGAATGGTATATTACAAGCATTAATTTCAAAAATCATACATTACCTGCACATAAGCAAAGTAAACGAGCGTTATAATCTTGGAATGAAAAACTTTCGTAGATGTTGAAAGTTTGAGTGTTGAAACGTGTCTTACTGCGTTCGATTCTATTTATAATCAGGTTTTATTTATGACAATTGATTGGAACAATTTTAAAGTTGAAACGAATTGTGTTTTTATTTGTGTTGGAGCCGTGTTCGGTTAGTCTGGTTTTGTACATCGAAAAAATAAATATTTTAGAGACCTTAACGATGGTGATACTCAAGGCAATAACGTATTCAATAGATATTAAGATCTTCATAAATTATTAGCCAGATCCACGGCACACCTGTGCCCACAGTTAAATTAAATCATTATCCATTCTCTCTTCACGTCTTCAGCGACATACGTGACGCTTTTCATACTTTGACGGTCGGTTGTTAATGTTTCATGATAATGATTAGCATTGATAATGACGGTAGCTAACGTGGGTATACATCTGAATAAGTATTACCTATACCCAATTTAAGATGTAACTATCTAAAAAGTTTCAAATACACTGTTATCCACAATCCCATCGCATGCAAATTAATGAAACTGCACTCACTAAATACGAAGGTTAGACACGTACGTATTTGATGGTGGTATTAGTTTGATGATTCACAGATCTATTCACTGAATACTCGGATGTAATTTGTTAACAAATTCTGTAGCCTGTGCTGTATGTTACATAATTATTAAATAAGGGTTGTCCAATAACTACTACTGGCCCGGATCCCGGCTACACTTGGGCATAAATTTCTAAAAATAAAATTCGGTAACCAGATTGCAGCGCCGTTTATCAGGTCCAGTTTACATGTAAATCACAAGAAGTTTCAATATGAATAACATGATTTTTACTTCAAAAGCACTTTCCATATATTATAAGAAACTTCCATCCAACCGCTCATCCCTTATATCTTATATCCTTAGAAGGGTAATTTCGAAAAATGTCAATTCACATGTAGGTAAGTTTATTTCTAACCAGAACCAGGTAATTTCGTGCTTCTTCGGGAATCACGGAGTTTCCATACACCCGTTCATTGCTTTTTTACACATTTATGTAATATTTTTATAGAAAATAATAATTACTCATTCAATTAATCCCATTGACAATTATTTATATCGACAGTTTTCTATCCACTTTCAAAAATTAAATTGTACACACTTGGTGATTACCATGCAGGTCACCAGCCAATTCTAGTTCATGTGTATCTTATCAAAGCGGATGCCTTATAATACTCTTAGTTTATCAAAAAAGCAAGGATACTTCACTTGATAACCATCGCATGAAAGAATAATGGAGATATTGATGATTAATGACTATTATTATTTCACTAGCTTGATTTGTTTTTGGTTTATGTTTAGTCTGGCAAACTACGTCGGGGTTTCTCCTCCCCTTTACCGCAATGCCTAAAAACAAAGGTGTTCGACCAGTGCGTCCTACCTGACATGACTTATGGTGCCGAAACGTGGACATTGACAGTGAGGCTAGTCCACGACTTAAAAGCCGCGCAGCGGACTATGGAGCGAGCTATTCTTGGGGGTTGGAAAGGGTAAAATTCGAAATGAGGCAATCCGACAAAGAACAAAAGTCACCGACATAGCTGTCAGAATAAGCAAGCTGAAGTGGCAATGGGCTGGCCACATCTGCCGAAGGACCGATGGCCGAGCAAAGGAGTAGACGTTGGTCTATGTCAGACCAAATCAGCCACTTAGCCACAAATTCGACCACCTAGCCGTGCTGATATGCTTCATTCAGTGCTGACATCGCTCGAACAATGCGATGACTGGGATGTTATTTACCAATGCATTGTAAGATGTATTTAAATCATTGGACTCGGCGGGGAATAAACATAAACAGTGAGTACGACTCGCATCTTCGATTTGCCGCCGACTTCGTCATAGTAACGAAGTCACTAGAGCAGCAAGGCGAGATGTTGCAAAAAATGCAATATGCCAACGTGTTGGCTGTGCTGGTGTGAACAACAATTATGTTCAATGAACACGTCACACAGAAAGTAAAAAAATGAGAGAGATAGAAGTTTATACTTAGATTTGGCAAATTACTTATTTAGTTCCCACTGTTCAAACCTCAGACGTCGACAGTGGGAGGAAGGGGCTGCTGGTCCGCACCTAACTAAAAATTGCATACTTATTGAGTTTTAGAGATTTACTACGCTTGGATTACCTTTTAAGCAATAAACTATATTATAGTAATGAGATTATTCGACAAGGAACTAGGTATACTTACAGACCTAGCTCGCAGAATAATCCAGGACAGCTCTTGAAATATCTAACTAGGGTAGACTAGATGCGGAATTTAGAAGACCGGGTGATATAGTGCATACATATAAGAGTCAATACAGGCTACAATAAGAGGCCTGTACCTGACCGTGTTACCCGCCCCGCAAGAATCCAGAGATGGCAAAGTGCCCTGCACCCTCAGCTAATCCCGAGAACATGCAGAAAAATTGAATGATCTAAAACGTGGCCCATTGCCATTGCCAAGAATGCTGCTGAGGAGGTTTTGTAGCACGCCAAACAATGTAGTTACCACATCAGCAGGTACATCAGAGGTGGGGTGTGTGTTGGGTAACCTCCTCGAGTGTCGCTCCGATTCCGATCCCGCTGCAGTCCGGGGGGAACGGAATCGGAGCGGCCGGTACACCCTGGGCGGCGGTCAATGGCTTCCCCTTCACCCCTTCATAGGGTTGGCATTGATCGTCGGCCAATACCCAACGTGGCGGGAACACATCGCTCTCCGTACTCCTCTGCTTTCAGAGGAGACAAGATGAGCGATGCTGTTAGTGGTGAGATGGCCCAGGGTCAGCCGGGGTGCGAGGGATATGCTCTATGGGTAACCTTACACCCCGGCGTCTGAAGACCCGAGACGGCTTGCGGTTTTAGTCGGTGCAAGCCCGACATAACCGCCCCCGCTGACCGGCGGGGGGGTATCCGAAGGGATTTCCGCACGATAAAAAAAAAAAAAAAAAAAAGGTACATCAGAGGTTACAAATACATCAAAAACTTCTTTATTATACTAAACGTATGAAATAGAATGCTTAGATTAGGTTAATCTTATCAGGTCTCGAAATTGATCAGCTTGTTTCCTATCATGTATTTATCTATATGTATTTATTACCTTATTGCGCAACTAGACGATTAAAATAGAGTGATGAGAGTTTCTTCTGTTTAACAAAAACCGGCCAAATGCGAGTCGGACTCGCCCATGAAGGGTTCCGTAGCAGCAAGTAAAATTTTCATGTTTGAGTTGTTTAAATGAAAGGTAAATTGCAGTTTACGATTTAAGACGTATTAAAAAAAAAGTACTCACTAGATCTGGTTCAAACCAATTATCGGTGGAAGTTTACATAGTAATGTACATCATATATTTTTTTTAGTTTTATCGCTCTCTTATTTTAGAAGTTACAGGGGGGGGGGGGCACACATTTTACCACTTTGGAAGTGTCTCTAGCGTAAACTATTCAGTTTAGAAAAAAATGATATTAGAAACCTCAATATCATTTTTGAAGACCTATCCTTTACACGTATAGGTTTGACGAAAAAAAATTTTTTGAGTTTCAGTACTAAGTATGGGGAACCCCCAAAATTTATTGTTTTTTTTCTATTTTTTGTGAAAATCTTAATGCGGTTCACAGAATACATCTACTTACCAAGATTCAACAGCATAGTTTTTTGTAGTTTCGGATAAAAGTGGCTGTGACATACGGACGGACAGACAGACATGACGAATCTATAAGGGTTCCGTTTTTTGCCATTTGGCAACGGAACCCTAAAAAAGGCACAATAGTATAGATATATTACTGTAATGCTAGTTTTTAGGGTTCCGTTGCCAAATGGCAAAAAATGGAACCCTTACAGATTCTTCATGTCTGTCTGTCTGTCCGTCCGTATGTCACAACCACTTTTTTCCGAAACTATAAGAACTATGCTGTTGAAACTTGGTAAGTAAATGTATTCTGCGAACCGCATTAAGGTTTTCACACAAAAATAAAAAAAAATTTTAGGGGCTCCCAATTTTTTTTTTTAACGTGCGGATATCCCTTCGGATACCCCCCCGCCGGCCAGCGGGGGCGGTTATGTCGTGCATCGACTAAAACCGCACGGTGTCCTGCCCAAGTGTCCATTGCCGGGCACCCCGGGTAAGCCCTCGAAAGGATAACCCCAGGGTTACCGGCGGACCTTGGCCTCGCCTGGTTGGGTCGGTTTTTATCCCGCGTCGGTGAGTAGGCAGTCGTGTGTAGGACACACATGACACACCCCCGGCACGGCCTGCTTCTGTAAGGACGGCGAGGGGGCTCCCCATACTTAGAACTGAAACTCAATTTTTTTTTTATCAAACCCATACTTGTGTGGTATCTATGGATAGGTCTTCAAAAATGATATTGAGGTTTCTAATATCATTGTTTGCTCGAGAGACACTTCCAAAGTGGTAAAATGTGTCCCCCCCCCTCCTGTAACGTCTAAACGAAGAGAATGATAAAACTAAAAAAATATATGATGTACATTTCCCTGTAAACTTCCAACGAAATTTGGTTTGAACGAGATCTAGTAAGTAGCTTTTTTTTTAATACGTCATAAATCGTAAACCGCAATTTACCTTTCATTCAATCAACTCAAATATAAAATTTTAAAAAAGCAGTATTATGTTACTTGCTGCTACGGAACCCTTCATGGGCGAGTCCGACTCGCACTTGGTCGCTTCTATTTTATTGCAAATGAAGTCGATATCTGGAGATTTTTTGCTCAGTTTAGTGGTATAAAAAAAGAAAGAAAAAAAATCGTTTTTCAGATTGAATATTCAGTTGATTCCTGTATTCTGTGTTTAGCCTGACCATCTACTCTCTGAGTATGTCGTCACAAAGGGCTAAAGCAATTTCACCGCTTTATGTGAAAGCCATAGATATTCTTGCCTTCAGAGAGAGGATAGGGGCAATTTATCTTAGCAGGAGGGCTAACGGGGAATACTAGTAACTACTACTAATATTCTCTTAAAAAATAAACCTCTATTATAGAAGTGTTCATAGACATTACATTTACCATCAGGCAAACTGTATACTTCGTTCCACTTGAGTTATACAATTTAGGCCGTTATCAGATTAGGTCATTATCTATGATTGATGCAAACAATAATGAGTCCAGGGGCATACTGAATTGATGAGAATAGGGGCTCGAGTCTACTATTTCAATTGTGTCAAAAGTTTCTCAACTACATTGTAATTGTTAATATTTAATTGCAAAACTTACCTAAACCATGAATTACTTTTTCATCGTGAGGCACTTTAAGAGCCAATTTGATTTTGGAGATTACATTTAGTAGCTCGTCGTTTTTTATTAACGGACTTCAGAAAAAGAAATTTCTCAATTTGGTTTTTAAACATAGATCGTGTATGAAAACGTTTTTTAAGAAACGATTTTTGAAATTATAGTGGATAGCCTTGTCTTTGCTACTGATAGTCCAGTATAGTATACCTGCTAAGTACTAATAAGAAAATATAGAACATGCCGATTATTATGTTTAGTTTTCGCAGCAGACAGATGAGCAGACGAAAGGCATAAATCTTTACGAATTCATAAACTCATAAACTCACGCCTATATCCCCGAAGGAGTAGGCAGAGGTACTAGCACCCACATTTCGCCAGTTTATGTTTAGGTCCCAATGTAATAGGTGGCGAGCCTATTGCCATTAACCGGGCACTTATAAACCTGCGATAAATACACACATAACTTCGAAAAGTCAAGTCGTGCCAGCGGGGGCGGTTATGTCGGGCTTGAACCGACTAAAACCGCACGCCGTCTCGGGTCTACAGGGTGTAAGGTTGCCCATAGAGCATATCCCTCGCACCCCGACTGACCCTGGGCCATCTCAGGTTTCGAGATGGCCCCCTGGGATCGAACCCGAGACCTCGTCTCAGCAGTCCTTTACCCATACCACTTGGCTACCGCGGTCACTCCACTAGGAAATGTTATCAATATGAATCTAAAAAAAATATTACTTAATAGCTGACAAATTACGTCCTATTGGTTTTTTTTATGGTCATTGGTTTTCTAATTAAGTGTTTTAGCCTTTATATTTAGATCGGAACAAGTCAACATCTATCGGTACCTATCTAAATCTAATTACTACTAATACTACTAATTGCTACAAAGTTTCATTAAATCTTTTTAGTTTTTAGCAATACCTACCACATAGGTATACCTACTATGGTAAACACAAAACAATTTTAATATCTATTAAAAATTTGAAAAGACATTTTCTGGCTGGCAGTAGAGTTACTCTTTTGGACCTGATATTAAAAAAAATAGCATTTTCAACACTCTCATCTTGCCGGCTCGGCTGGCCGGGAGAGTTCTAAATCTCTCCCAGGCGCGCTCCGTCATCTCCTTCGCGAGTATTACATGCTCGCAGAAGAAGGTGGCGGCGGCCCACGCGCTCGCTCTCCGCACCATTGCCGCAATCATGCTCCCGAGCGAGAGGACTCCCACCCCGATGGCTGCCACGAGGTCACGCCTCGGCGCCTCCCACGCTGGGCAGTCCGCCAGCCTGTGCAGCCCCGAGTCCTCGCTCGCGTCGCAGTGATGGCACTCATGCGTTGGCTCCTTCCTGATCCGATGCAGGTGGTCCCCGAAGCTCCCCTTACCGGAGATCACCTGCGTTAGACGGTATTAGAGGCTTCCGTGTCGCCTCTCCAGCCAATCCTCCATGATGGGCCTTACCGCCGCTATTGCGGCGTGCCCTGCGCTTGGTCGCCGAAGTCGTTCCTTATGAGTCATACTCTATAATATTGAACATAAAGTAAGTTCATAAAATGCCTCATATCGTAAAAATTCAAATATTATCAGTCATACCCTATAATATTTTAATTTTATCCTAGTCTAAATGTAGCCATTTGTGTCGCATGTCTTACATACGTCCATGACTAATGGAACCAAGTAACCGTGCCACTTTCCTGCCTGAATTCGTATAATATCAAGTAAAAAGTACCAATTAATCAATCAATTAAGGGCTTAGTCATGACTTTTATTGTAGTTATTTATTCATTGAGTTTAAGGAAATGGTCAGTGTGGTCTGTGTTATCGAGAATTCATTGTCATTGTCATGTGGCACAAAGCACGGTTACCTGCCCCTTATTCCGATTGACCAAACTTAACTTGAACACGCGCGTTCGTATAAACTGACATTTAAGATAGTTTATCTGAGGCCAGTTTCTTGTTCTATGTTAACTAATTGAAATACAAAGACTTTTAGCATTACGACTGTGATTAAAACTTTCCCAATTAGAATATTGGCATTGGTACTGGCACGTTGTGTGGTTGCCATACTTTACTTCATATATCATTCAATTAGCTGTGTTCCACAGTTTCATTCGTGTTAATATTGTATGATTATTGGTTAGCCCCCGTGGGTCATAGCTGAGATTATGTAACTTCCCTCAATAAATGAGTTATCTGAACCCAACATCATTTTATAAATCGAAACCAGCAGTTCATAGGCAGAATTTCTTCAGTTTTCCAACACTATTAATATACTCGTTTTTTTTTTTTTCGTGCGGAAATCCCCTCGGATACCCCCCCGCCGGCCAGCGGGGGCGGTTATGTCGGACTTGAACCTACTAAAACCGCACGCCGTCTCGGGTCTGCAGACGCCGGGGTGTAAGGTTGCCCATAGAGCATATCCCTCGCACCCCGACTGACCCTGGGCCATCTCCGGTTTCGAGATGGCCCCCTCGGGTTTGGGAACCACGGTGTCCCCGTCTTGCCCCGGTTTGGGGGAGGGGCGCTAGTCGCCCCACCGTCCCGGCCTGCTTCTGCTGGGGTGACAGGCGGCCTCACTTGCCACCCCCAGGCCTGCGCTCATGGAGGACGGAGGTCGTTAAGCGACCTCCGGCGCCTGAGTCGCCTGCGACGCGAGGCGAGCATGTTGCGGACTCGGCGGGCCGGGAGGGTTCTGAACCTCTCCCGGGCGCGCTCCGCCATCTCCTTCGCGAGCATCACATGCTCGCAGAAGGAGGTGGCGGCGGCCCACGCGCTCGCGCTCCGCACCATTGCCGCAATCATGCTGCCGAGCGAGAGGACTCCCACCCCGATGGCTGCCACGAGGTCACGCCTCGGCACCTCCCACGCCGGGCAGTCCGCCAGCGTGTGCAGCCCTGAGTCCTCGCTCGCGTCACAGTGATGACACTCAGGCGTTGGCTCCTTCCTGATCCGATGCAGGTGGTCCCCGAAGCACCCCTTCCCGGAGATCACCTGCTTCAGTCGGTACGAGAGGCTTCTGTGTCGCCTCTCTAGCCAATCCTCCATAATGGGCCTTACCGCCGCTATTGCGGCGTGCCCTAATATACTCGTACCTTACATAGACATTATCAAAACATTAGTTTTATATTTTAGTAGCATTGCCACGTGTAAGTCCTGATCCTGTGGGATCATCGGGATTATTAATCAGGAATTATGTAGCATTCTAATGGTGAAAGAATTTTTGAAATGGGTTCATTAGATTTAGATTTAGATACTCTTTATTGCACACCAAACATAGAATACATACGATGGATACATACATGTTAGATAGTTGTACAATGGGCGGTCTTATCGCGGTCTGCGATCTCTTCCAGACAACCAGTGTATGGACTATACTGCCAGTAATCAGGGTAGTTTGTACAATAGTTTCAGTCTTAATCGATTACAAACAAACAAATATATTTTAATAGAAGCTAATATAATAAATTAGTATAAAAGTATATATATATACAGATTAGCATAGAAGTATAGATATAGATTGGAGACAAATGTTTGTTGATTTGACCTAGTTTTATTAATTCGGATTGCGGCAAAGGAAAACACCGGATTTTACCTAGGTACAGTCAACGACAAAAGTGGCTAAACTAATTCTAATTAAATTAAATTTTTAAGCATTTTGTATGCTTACTTTTGTTAAGGACCGTTGTTCATGACAGACTATGACCTAATAAGGTTCCGAATAGACTGCCACTTCGCGGTCGCCTTCAGTGGACTGTATTTTGAGGATGTTGAGTCGAAGAATGAAACACTTGGATGGGTGGACTTGATTGACGTCAGTGAGGCATTGGATGTACTTGGCCCAGCACTACCCTTGATGTACTAATTCCTGTTGAGCTTCCTTGTTCCTTGAGAGACTCTTGTTGTCTACTTGTTGCCCATAATTTCCTAACAAATGGTCCCTGCTTTTATAGTCTTTTGTAGTGCTGGCCCGCGATCCAAACTACCTCACCTCCGCATTTCCATTTATTTATAAATCTCATGTTATACATATTAATCACATAGCATATATGTATATAGGTAGCAATAAGAGTTGCACGACGATAGGTACTTACATCTGTACCGTGCGACGTCGGGCTACTGAATGACGGGCGGATTGACCCCTCAGTCTTATATATGGGCCCTGCCTCCCGCGAGCTACTATATAATAAAATGGCACCAGCCGGGGGAGCGCATATTCGCTTCTTACGGCGTGGGAGGCAGTCGCGGGGTGTAATTAAACTTACATACTAGTATACAAAGTCGTATTTCCTATTTATACGAAGTTATGTTAGATTCTGAGTAATGCATTTTCGTAATTATATTTGCAATTATGCTTATATGCATATTATTGCTTATTATATGCTTATTTCTTTATTAATTTTGGCTCTAACATACTTAATTACTCAGAAAACTAACTCCTAACAGTAGTAAGCTATTTATCTTAGCTTAATATCAAAGTAATTACATAATTACGTTTTTAATTTACGTAAACCTAACATTTTCACAATTCATTTGTTATATTCACGCTTACTAATCTACATGTCACTGGCACACGTGTCTATAGTCTATTTGTGTCGTGCACAACTTTTTTCTAAAGATTTAGATCGGAAAAAGAGAACATCGAGGACGGGACTTGAACCCGCGACCAGTCCCTTACAGGGGGAATGCTCTGACCAACTGAGCCACCTAGACACGTCCCAGATAATTCTAATTTATTAATCACTTCAGCTCTCAAATCCTTCATAAAATAATAAACAAAACATGAAATATATTAACTGTGTCTTTGTCTCTGGGGATCATAAAACTACACGGATATTCATTATAGGGCTTGTTCCAATGTAAAGAATGTTTGTAAATATTAAAGGTTTAATCCACTTTTGTCATTGACCGTACGGTCTACACATTCCTAATTGCTATGAGTATAACTGTATGAGTAAACGTGTTCAGTGTTCAGGATAAATATGCAAAAGCCTGACATCCGCGTTTTTAAGATTTCGTTCCGGGATATCCGTATAACAGACGTGTTTTCTTTATGCTCGATATTAGTTATAGCAATACATAGTGTTGTACCTTCTAATATAGTGTCAGGTATATCTTGCATACGCACTTGACCGGTTATTTAAATATCCAGTATGTATATATATCTAGCATGTGCATGTATGTATGTATATCTAGTAGAAACGTACGTGTCTGATAAAAATACACCTCCAGCTAAATGTCGTAGTTATAAAGGTCAACATGTTGTATCTTTTTTTTTTTTTTTTTCGTGCGGAAATCCCTACGGATACCCCCCCGCCGCCCAGCGGGGGCGGTTATGTCGGGCTTGCACCGACTAAAACCGCACGCCGTCTCGGATCTTAAGACGCCGGGGTGTAAGGTTACCCATCGAGCATATCCCTCGCACCCAGACTGACCCTGGGCCATCTCCGGTTTCGAGATGGCCCCCTTACTTGCTCTCCACTTTGCCATCTGCTAATCAGAGGGACACGTGGAAAGCTTCCGAACAGCCCTCAACAGGGCCGTCCCCGCCTCGGTCGGAGTTGGCCGTAGGCGGCAGCGTCTCTGCCACCATAGGAGAGAGGCGCTGCCGTCTCCGTTGCCCAGGGTGCATCGCGTGGAGGTCCCCAACCAAGCACCCCAACATGTTGTATCTCATTGTTTTCCATAAAACATTATTGGTAATTGGTAATTCACGCTGCAAACATATTTAATGGGGGACTACTTTTTGTACTTGACCCTAGCTTACCATCAGGGGGGGGGGGGTGCTTACTACCTAAAAATATGCCTTAACTTTTTTGTGCGGAAATTCCTTCGGATACCCCCCCGCTGGCCAGCGGGGGCGTACCTGACGTCTGATTTAGCATGTCGGGAAGAAGAGCGAGAGTCCGGCTACGATAGGCAACCCTCTTTTTTTTTCGTGGGTAGTTTGTTATGTCTAATTGGAACCGACTAAAACCGCACGCCGTATCGGGTCTTCAGACGCCGCCGGGGTGGAAGGTGGCCCATAAGGCATTTCCTTAGCGCCTCGGCTGCCCACTGCTATCTCCGGTTTCGAGATGGCCCCCTCGGGTTTAGGAACCACCGGGGAGGCGCGCAACGAGCCACTGCCCCGGCCTGCTTCTGCTAGGGTTCCAGGCGGCTCCTCCTGTCACCTCCAGGCCTGTGCTCATGGAGGACGGAGGTCAGCGACATCCGACGCCTGAGTCGCATCCGCGCCTCGCGGGCTCTGCGTATCGGTTATCCTTTCGAGGGTATACCGGGGTGCCCGGCTAAGGACATTTGGGGAGGTCACTGTGTGGTTTTAGTCGGTCCGATTCCGACCACGGCCTTCCTATCGTTAGCACCGATGGGGTGTAGACTGTGGGGGGTTCCGGACGTAAAAAAAATCATAATAAAACCTTTAAACGGGCAATTCTTGTATAGGTAGGTATATATAAGGTGTCACAAAATTAGGTCTCTGAATTTGGTGAGATGACTTGTATCGACAAAATATGTATTTGAAACAAAAAAAAATAATATCGGATAAAATAAAAATAATTTTATTTAAAAAAAATTAAAAAAAATCACCACCAGCGACCAGTGTCACGTGATGCGACGAGCACACGTGACGGTGGTCGCGATTTAGTATCGAGGCTTGGTATCGCGGATAGTATCCTCACAGTATTCTCCAAGCGGATGTGGCGGAAATACCTTTTTTTTTTTTTTTTTATCGTGCGGAAATCCCTTCGGATACCCCCCCGCGTGCCAGCGGGGGTGGTTATGTCGGGCTTGAACCGACTAAAACCGCACGCCGTCTCGGGTCTAAAATCGCGACCAGTGTCACGTGTGCTCGTTGCTGGTGGTGTTTTTTTTTTAATTTTTTCATTTCTTAATTATTATTTTTTACTTTTTTTTTATTTTTTTATTTTACCCGATATTATTTTTTTATGTTTCAAATACATATTTTGTCGATACCAAATCATCTCACCAAATTCAGAGACCTAATTTTGTGACACCTTATATATACCTATACTTATATATATATATATTTACATATATATATATATATGTATATAATCTGAATCTCGGAAATAGCCCCGACGATTTTCATGAATTCATTCAATCATTTGTATAAAGGGGGCCGATAAATCGATCTAGCCAGGTTTCATTTTTAGATAACGTCAAAAAAAACAGATCGAGGCTTGGTCACCCAGATAAGAAAATTTTATAAACACAAACAATTTAAATTACTCTGTAAAGGTCAAACTGTCAGTCCGATGTACGATAGATAGAACGCTTTACAAAACCGTTCTTAGCCGGAATCTCACTTCTTCCTGACGACCTATAGAAAAGCCGGGTACTATACGCACATATGGGGATACTTGTCAATTTATTATGACGATGAAATAGTAATAAATAAATTGTATTTTTTTCTTTTTAATAATAATTAAGACTACTTGGCATTGGCACAGTATACCGACTTGGTATGTGCCAGTAACCTAGGTGACATAATCATTAGTATACTAGGTATATGGTGCAAAGAACGAACGGTGTAATGAAGAATTATATAGGTATATTGTTTTGCACGATACCCGCGGCTCCGCCTGCGCGAAATACTGCTCTGCGGATAATAAGTAGCCTATGGACTGTTTCAGACTCAATGTATCTCTGTGCCAATTTTCATCCATATTCGCTCAACTGTTTTTCCGTGAACGAGTAACAAACATCTATCCATCCGTCCTCACAAACTTTCACATGCATAATATACGTAGGATTTCTTTAATTTTTGCCTGTCAAATTGATGCAACACACCTGGTGGTAGAATGAAGTTCAATAAATACAGCCCCGAGATATTTTTTCACCCCCGAAATGCCAAGTATCATTGAGGAGACAAACCCTCTAACAAAGCTAAATTCATTTTATGTAAATATATTTCATTCATTTAATCAAGGGCAGTTACCCTAACTGCACTGGATGCGTTTTGCACCCCGACCTTTTAAATGCAAAAATAATTAAGTACATTTGATATACTTAGTCCATAGTCACTAATGTAATATGCATTATGTTTCAGAAGTCATCGGTGCGCGCGTCTTTGCGGCGGAGTCGCGCGGGCGGTGCTCTGTCGCCGCCACGCGCTGGTATGGAGCGACTGCGGCGGTCTTTCCGTGAGTCATTCCGCCGGCGCAAGGGCTCTCCGCCGGAGTCCGCACGCCCGCACCAATGGCACGCCGACGAGGCGGCCGTGCGGGCCGGCACCTGCACCTTCCCTGTCAAGTACCTCGGCTGCGTCGAAGTGTTCGAGTCACGGGGGATGCAGGTCTGCGAGGAGGCCCTCAAAGTACTTAGGGTGAGTAAAACGCGTGTCATGTCATCTCTCTAGGTAGGTATACATAGATCATATACATGCCCGAGACTGTGAAGTGGAGAAACAAAAGAGGGGAAGGAAAGAAGGAAATATATCTGATAATCTGATCAAACGTAGGTACGTACAGCATACAGCTACCACTTCTAGTACTTCTCTGGCCGAGACGGCTTATTCGTGCTAGGTGACGTATGGTTTTACCACTTGTAAGTAGTCGATGTTCAGTTGTGGACATACTTTGACTGAAAACTGGATCCCGCTGGCTACAGAGACTTCATCATCATCACTGTTTCAGTGATCAATTTACATGATAAGCGTAAGTTAGGTTAACGCAGGTAGTTTACAACATTTTAGCTGGCTTTGCCGCCGTGGAATAGCTCCAGCCGGTCATTGTCGAGTGGGCAGGACGGCTGCAAAGGACCCTTTCCTTCCAACTCACACAGGTGCTTTTCGGGTACGGCTGCTTCGGAAAGTACCTATTCAAAGTTTCTAGGAGGGAATCGAGTCCCGTCTGGTCTGCTTGGGAGACGCAACGCCGGGCTCTCGATGTGTCTCGCTGGCAGCCATCATTCGATCTATGGCCACCAGCTACAGGAATTTCACCGCGGTCGCAGGTGCGAGGATATCATCTCGCAGAAGGAAGGCGCGGAGCGGATCAGGGAATTAGATCGCCTTGCTGATCCGATTCGCCAGCACCAGTGAACCGGGCGGCAGAAGCGCGAGTATTTGCGCCTAATGCCGCCATATATGTGACTGCGGGTGTGAGGCACAGGGTTAGCCCTCCGCTCTCCGATTTAGCCACCCTTGAAAAGGCGACATCCGTGTCTGCCTGGACGTCGCCTAATTAAGAGTTCATTATTGGTGCAGGTGCCGGTGACACATTGTGGGCACGCGCTAGGGGTGTTGCCATGGAAGTATTCTTTTATAGTTTCAGGCACACAAGCCAAGGCACAGAGTATGACACACCGCAGGGGTTTTAGTGTGAGAGCCACACATAAACGCGTGGCCTCCCCGCGTCGCGCGGTATGCTGTAGAACATTTCCCCAGAAAAAATGAAAAATAAGTCTGTGTGTACTTATGTACCACGTAAGAAGTTATACTTCATAGGGGCAACAAGATAAAAATCTTCCTAAAAAGTTTATCCTTCGCGTTATTTCTACAAACGTAGGTTAACATTTGTAGAAATAATAATGTACAAAATTATTTTAGTTTATCATCATCATCATCAACCTATTCTAGTCCACTGCTGGACATAGGTCTCCCCTAATGAGCGCCATAGCGCCCTGTCTTCAGCTTGCCGCATCCAGCATCTGCCCGCAGTCTTTCGCAGTTTGAACATAAATAAAACATACCGTCAACTAGTCTCAAATTCTACAAACGTACTCAAAGTAAAATGTTGACTAGCTAATTGCAGGGTTTCGGTTTTCTAGCTAACTTAATGGTGTCGGTTTTTCGTGACGGTGTGCGCACGCATCGTAAAAATTAACTCTCATCATTTTTCCCTAACGCGCCAAAAGAAGTATAACTTAAAAAAGAACGTAGGTTTCAACTACTAATACATTACAATTGGCGCAATGATTTTTGTTCTAATTCAAATCCATGAAATATAGCGGGTAACTACAGCCAAACTAGCAAGTTTAGTATTTGCGCCTAACGGAAACCTTGCATTATACCTAGACAATATCTCCGTGGCCAAGATTTCGCAACCTCGTAAATAGTAGATATTCACTCGACCTTGTGAAATCGCTGAGTTGTTTGAATACAACCGCAACGAATTGCAAAGCCCAGCATTTTCCTACCAACCCACTTCCTTCATTTTATAAAATTACTTTAGATTGTTAGTCTCTCTGATTTAGTACAAATAAATTTACCGTCTAAACGAGTATGCCAATACCTATTACCGGGTTTTAGGACTAAGAAATCATAAAAGTATCGCTGCCAATAACTGTTATTACATAAGCCATGCTAGGATTATTGTTCGAAGCTAGATATTTTTAGATTCACACTCATACATCTATTGATCAGATCATCGAAAGCATTAATATCAAATCATTTCGTTTTTTATTTGCTCGTGAAGGATATCGTAAACAACACGAATACATATCGTCTCTTTGCCATTGGGGTAGGCACATACAACATTTCTTTCGCTTTATCTACATTCATATTGTTTTCATACATGCGCGCCGGTTGCGGTTACTCTTAACCGGCCTTGCATTTTAACATTTTCGATTTTATTTACATACGTACGCCTAGGTCGACCTTTACGGGGTTGCACTTTCACATCGCCTCATAAATCTGTATCGTCAATCTGTATTCGCCCATCCCTCTACATATCCAAACCAGCTAAGCATACCTTTCTGTATCTTGGTCACTACATTATAGGTACACCACACCATGACGGTCCCTTATCACGCTGTTCTGTCACTGGGTGCATCAACGTTACTTCAGCTATACTTATACTATATCCTTCATATCATATAACATTATAAACGCGAAAGTTTGTATGGATGGATGTTTGACTGTTTGTTACTCTTTCACGCAAAAATTACTGAACGGATCATAATGATATTTGACACAGGGATAGATTATAATCTGTAATAGGACATAGGCTACTTTTTATCCTGGGTCGCGGGAACAGGATCCGTATTTCATGCGGGCGGAGACGCGGGTAACAGCTAGTATATAATAAATACATATTAGAACTTTGTCTATTTCAGAACTCCCGACGTCGGCCGGTCCGCGCCGTGCTACACGTCAGCGGCGACGGTCTGCGCGTCGTCGAGGAGGAGACCAAAGGGCTCATCGTAGACCAGACCATCGAAAAGGTGTCGTTTTGTGCGCCCGACAGAAATCACGAACGGGGTTTTAGGTTAGTTGCATCAAGTATAAACAGAATACACGATATCCACACAGGTTAGCTAGAATTGTCATCGCTCAAAGCGAACACCGTAAAAAAACGCTATCCGTAAACATCGCATCTCGAAAACAATTCTAATTATGGAATCCGCTCGGTTGAGATTCTTTGTAAGCACGTGACGTAAGAGCATTTCTTTATTTTATAATATCGAACTGACGCAGCAAACGCGAGCGTTGAATAATACTGCCGCTAGTATTATTAAAAACACAAAGACACTGTGTCATCAATTTAGTATTTTAATGACAAAGATATTATTACCGTATACTTACTGATGGGGTGATATACTCGGGTGTATAGGGTCCCACCAAGATCTTCGACCCCAAGCCCACCTCACCTGCAAGCCGGTACACCTGCTGATTAACAGACGAGGCCACGAGGCTCTGGCACAGGTTTATCTCTCAGGTTTGGGAGGTAAGATAGCGTTAACGTAATAACCAAAAAGCTGGGCATCCTGTCGAAGGTGCGATGGTACTTCACACTGGAACTGTTGCTCAACTTGTACCAAGCGCAGGTTTGATCCTGTATGGAGCACTGGTCGTTTCTATGTGACGGCTCAGCTAAATATCACCTAGAAGCGCTGGAGACGATAGAGAGATGGGCCAAGAGGCTCATTAACAACGATGCATGCACTCGCCAAGAAAAGGCTTCAGAGCCTTGAACATCGACGCAAGGTTGCAGGCCTATCGGATTTTTATCGGATGCACTTCGTAGAGTGTGCGCTGGAATTGCACAACTTGATACCTCCAACCCCCTTTCCACCAACGAGCGACCAGACGCACAGCGACACGCCCCCGCTGCATGGTGGATATTCCACTCATAAGCACGAAAGGTTTCGGCGACACATTTATTATGCGTACAGCTAAGGAGTGGAGTTGCTTGCGTGAGTCTGTGTTTCCGGAAAGCTATAACCTCGAAATCTTCAAGTCTCGAGTGGATATGTTCCTTCGAGGCAAACGTGATCCATCGTAGACCACATCATCACTTACGACCAAGTGAGATAGACGTCAAACGTGAGCCTATCATTTAAAAAAAAAAAATTACGAGTAGGTAGGTAGGTGGCTGGCACGCGGGGGGGTATGTGAAGGGATTTCCGCACGAAAAAAAAAAAAAAAAGGTAGGTTAGGTGCAGACCCGAGACGGCGTGCGGTTTTAGTCGGTTCAAGCCCGACATAACCGCCCCCGCTGGCCGGCGGGGGTATTCGAGGGGATTTCCGCACGAAAAAAAAAAGGTAGTAGGTTAGGTTACAAACCAAGGTTAGGATGCAACCGGGATTGGTGCTTGGATGATGATGATGATGGCAGAAGGTAAATATTGATTACATCGCAAATATTTTAGAGAGTTTCATTTTTGTTCTTCAGAAACGTTATTTATTATGATCGGTATAAAGGCATGAACTGTATCGTGTTCTATTTGCATTAATAAGTTCTCCGTTAAACTGTCGTTACATAAATAATGTATCGTCTACCTTCCCGGTTTTGCGACGTACAAAGCTTTGTCCTCATCCTCCGGACCTTTTTCCAACTGTTGGGGTTGGCTTTTCAGTCTAACTACTATTTTATTACAAAGATGAATATAATATAAAAATTACTGTCTCCTCCTCACCGTAGGGTTTACTGGGTCTGGTGGCGTGTTCCCAAACTATAGTACAATTCAGTGCTGCTGAGCAGCATCTGATTTTCTTATTAGAAAAATTGACGGGGACAGAAAAAATGTTAGCCGATGAGACATTGAATTATTATATTTATATATATATTTCTTGTGTGCGTGTGTATGTCACTGAACTCCTCCTAGACGGCTGGACCGATTTTGATGAAATTTTTTGTGTGAGTTCAAGGGGATTCGAGGATGGTTTAGATTCACAATTTGGTCCACAAAAAATTAGGGTTCCGCGCAAAATAACTAAAACCATAAAAATCGAAATCCACGCGGACGAAGTCGCGGGCACAGCTAGTTTATTATATATTTCTCTTCCTTTCCGCTGTGACGTAGGATTTTGAGAGCTTGGTGGCGTGACTTCTAACTTATTGTACAACACAGTGGTACGGCCGGTATATGAAATACATTATTATCATAAAACTACGATTAAATACGGGCATAATAATATATTACTCAATGGTAATGGGAACATTATTAATAAATCGAGTGTATTATGTATTTGCAGCACCTCACAAAAATGCAAACAGGTAAGGCTATAAATCACGAGATGTGTAATCAAAATGCAAATAATATTTTTAAGTCGTATAAAAATCTTATATACCTACCATTATGTAAGAATGTTTAATTGTATAAAAAGATATGAACGTTTCTGTAATTGTATTATGAACAGATATATTTCTGTATAATGGTATAATTTACACTTATGTATAGTCATTTCAACGATATTTGGAATACAGGGCGTCCTACGGCTGTGCTATGCCTACATTATTTAAGATAATTTTTTTTATCATGTTAATGAATCATTTATTTTGATTTTTATAAACAATTTAATTATTTTTGTATTTAGAGATGTTTGAATAATTGTTTATCTGAACCGGAAATCGACACCGCGAAGTGGTAAAAAATAAACACCAGTAATTTTACTATATCCATCGAAAGGCTCAATTGTAAGAATTATTTCTTTCCAAATAGTATAGTATCTCTACAATCTACAAAAAGTCTATCATACCATAACTTTGTTGTCGATCAATATCGCAACACACAGCCAATGAAAAAAGTAGCGTAAAAAAAATTCATTTATTGATCAAGGTGAAATTTTTTATGCAACAATAAACAAAACATTAAATAGGTACATTAACTTTGGGGTGTGTGTTGGGTAACCTCCTCGAGTGTCGCTCCGATTCCGATCCCGCTGCAGTCCGGGGGGAACGGAATCGGAGCGGCCGGTACACCCTGGGCGGCGGTCAATGGCTTCCTCTTCACCCCTTCATAGGGTTGGCATTGATCGTCGGCCAATACCCAACGTGGCGGGAACACATCGCTCTCCGTACTCCTCTGCTTTCAGAGGAGACAGGATGAGCGATGATGCTGTTAGTGGTGAGATGGCCAAGGGTCAGCCGGGGTGCGAGGGATATGCTCTATGGGTAACCTTACACCCCGGCGTCTGAAGACCCGAGACGGCGTGCGGTTTTAGTCGGTGCAAGCCCGACATAACCGCCCCCGCTGGTCGGCGGGGGGTTATCCGAAGGGATTTCCGCACGATAAAAAAAAAAAAAAAAGGTCATTAACTTTGTCGTCGGCAATTATTTATCTACTTATACATCAATTATTATTGTGACTACATGTATGCCATTGTACCTATAAAAAATTTGTAGCTTTGTTGAACCACCAAAAATAGATTAAGTCATAATAACTGATAAAACAAAATGTTCTTCCGTGGATATCGTTTCGACGGACGCAACATAAATTTAAGTTCTCAGTAGAGAGTTTTAATTAAACGAAGGCCAGGTAAAGCTAAGGCGCCGGACAAACAGAACAGACTCGCTTCCCAGACGTATCTTAATAACACTCCGCGCACCCCTAACCACCCCGCTCTTCCGGCGCGGCGACGTTGAGGTGTGCGCAGGGTGTTACAAATACACGTCTAGAACGCGTGTCCGCTCTGTTCGTCCGGTACCTAAGCAAAAAACGTAACGTTTGATGCAGTTATATCTGCCGCGACGGCACGACTCGCCGCTGGATGTGCCACGGGTTCCTGGCGTCGCGCGACAGTGGCGAGCGGCTGTCGCACGCGGTGGGCTGCGCCTTCGCCGCCTGCCTCGAGCGCAAGCAGCGCCGCGACAAGGAGTGCGCCGTGTCCATGAGCATCGACGCGGCCAGCCACGCCTTCACGCGCCAAGGATCCTTCAGGAAATCAGGTCAGTAGATGGTTTCGCGTTGGGATGCCCAAGACCGGTCGAAGTGGAGGAGCAAAAGCAGGAAAGCGGACCCCGGCCTCCGAGGAGAGAGCCTCGGATGCGACTGGGACTAAAGCAAGGATAATGATGATTTCCAAGATCTGATCGCAACATGTAACAAAATAGAAGTTGTTATCTCAAAAGTTAAGTAACGTACACCGTTAAGCTTTTATATTTTATATCGTCATGTTTATAATAGTTTAATTCGATTGTATATTTTTAAATCCAATAGCAGCACAAATAATTAAAAAGAAACAGAAATCAGTAAATTAAGTCACGAGACCGATGACTGTCTTTAAAAAAATGTACCGAAATGTTGATCTGAAAAACTAGGTAGGTTTAGTAATGTATTTCACATCATTTCTTTTAATTTTTCAGGTATAATCACGCGCCGGGCATCAGAAAATGAAACTGGCAGTAATAATAATGGCTGTACGGTGATAACGCCGGTATCTGGTGGGGGCATCCCCGGCTCGGGGCCCGTGACCCCTGTAGTGGCTGCGGCCCCGGTCAGTTCAGTGACGCCGAAACCCACGCCGCATAACCCGTTCGCTGTAGAGCGACCCCATGCTGCTCCACATCTATTGGAAAGACAAGGATCTTTCCGCGGATTTGCGCATCTGAACAATAGGTGAGAGATAACATATTAACAAACTCTATAGGTAAGTTGCCATTTATTTTACAGAAACTAAGCACGGCGGGAAGATGCTGGATGCGGCAAGCTAAAGACAGGGCGCTATGGCGCTCATTAGGGGAGACCTATGTCCAGCAGTGGACTAGAATAGGTTGATGATGATGAAGCATTTTCTGGGGGTGTTCTATTATTATGCGTCTGTGGTATAGGTTGTTCTTCATTCAAAAGTACGTAGCGGAAGACTTGTAAGATACTCGTATAATATTTCAAAGCTGAAAGCAATACAACCAACATGATTATTGAAAATTATTAAAATTCACATATCAATATCGATTTTTAAAAATTATCAAAAATAGATAAATGTAACCACACTACCAAATAACATTTCTACAAATTTCAAATTACAGCTTAGCCGTGCACAGACTACTCAGCCATAGTATTCAATCGTTGTGCTCGCACATTAATGATTATTTTTACTTGATAACGTTTAATTGTAATATGAAACATTCGTGTTAACAATAATGCGATAATTTGAGAACTAATTAGTACTCGTAATCTATAAAGTTATAATATTGAAATTATACTTACGCGTCCAGAATATAGGCATAATGTGCGATATAATCGTACCGAAAGCGTTAATATCCTACTATTGTTACATTTATAAATTGGGATTTTGCGAGAATAGATGGATGTTTCATACTCTTTCACGTGAAAACGTCTGAACGAATGTGGATGTAATTTGGCACAGACGGGCTTAGGCTACTCTTTATCCCGGGAATAGGTTCCTGTAGACGGTGGGAACAGGATCAGTATTATACGCTGGCAGTACCTTTTTTTTTTTTTTTTTTATCGTGCGGAAATCCCTTCGGATACCCCCCCGCCGGCCAGCGGGGGCGGTTATGTCGGGTTTGCACCGACTAAAACCGCACGCCGTCTCGGGTCTTCAGACGCCGGGGTGTAAGTTTACCCATAGAGCATATCCCTCGCACCCCGGCTGACCCTGGGCCATCTCACCACTAATAGCATCGCTCATCCTGTCTCCTCTGAAAGCAGAGGAGTACGGAGAGCGATGTGTTCCCGCCACGTTGGGTATTGGCCCACGATCAATGCCAACCCTATGAAGGGGTGAAGGGGAAGCCATTGACCGCCGCCCAGGGTGTACCGGCCGCTGCGATTCCGTTCCCCCAGGACTGCAGCGGGATCGGAATCGGAGCGACACTCGAGGAGGTTACCCAACACACACCCCTTACCCAACACACACCCCTTACCCAACACACACCCCACGCTGGCAGTACCTGTTACCATTTTAGTTAAAATGCATGCGAAGTAAACTGCTATCTCCAGTCGGTAGGTAGCAATCTGAAAGTATAAAAGAGCTCCCCATACGAATTATAAAAGATGAATGTCTTTTTCAGTTCACCATTCAAACGTCAGATGTCGTTGCGAATCAGTGAGTTGCCGTCGAACCTCGAGCGACAGCGCGCGGGGCTCGGCTCTCCGCCGCGGGCCGAGGCGGCCCCGGCCGCCGCCCCCGCGCCCGCGTCCGAGCCGCGGCCGGAGGTGCCGCCAGCACAGGTCATATAAACATATATGCTTATACTCATCACCTATCTCCTTCCGGAGTTTCCGTCATCTACTTACATATTTCATGAGCTTTCTCTACTGGCATTCACTTTTATGTAAGCTTACCGGTACCGGAAAGATCTGAAAGGCGTTCAGAAGTTCTAGAGTGACAATCGATACTACATAAACCTGACACCGGTAGCGGTGTTCTGCGTCTGCTGACGCTAAACTTAGCTTTTAACATCATCATAATTATTATCATGTGAACGCCAAACTCGGCTGCATGTAAAGCTTGCAGCTTTGGAGATTGTAGGTTGCAGTATTTGGAGATTGGAGCAGCCTGGGGTCCCCAGGCTCCAAAGTTCTCCTGCTCATTTTCATAATTTGGTATATCTTGGCTTTTACGAAAGCGACTGCCGTCTCACTCCCGACCCCGAGAGGAAACCCTGGGCTTGAGCCTCGTCCGTCAATCAGTAGGTATACCTGCTTACAGGTGAGGCAGTTTGGATCACTGCAGTAACTGCTAAACTTAACTTTTAACATCTGTCTTACGACTTCGATATTATAACTAACAGTTGACTATGGCCCAGCAGGATGTGCATTCAGCGGACCCGGTGGCGGCCATGTGCCAGCAGTTATCGGCGGGTCTTCGTGCGCTGGCTGAAGAGCCTCTAGCCGCGGCTGAACCGCTGGGAGTGGCCGTAGGTGCCCTGCCGCACCCCGACGCGTGGCTGGGCCGCGTGGCGCGGGCCCCCGCCCTTGGCTCCGCCGGCCGCGCGGCCTCGTACGCAGGCCGCATGCCCAGCACCAACCCCTTCCTGACGTCGCCCGGTACGGCGCTCCCCCCCGCACACCGCGCGCTTTAGGGCGAGGAGACGCCCGACTACTGACTGGGAAGGCCCACTACAATAACAGAGTGGCGACTTCGAAATAAAATCTAAATGTCATTACCAACTCGATGTACAGTCAGCGTCAGAAGTAGATATGATTGCACAGATTTCGAAGTTAAAAATCTGATAATCATTATTAATTATATTTTTATCAAAGTTCAAATATTTTTATAGCGCCCACTGAGTAGTAAACAGTATTTTCGCTAAATCTAATTTCCGAAATCTGAAAATGATCATCTACGCTAGCGCTGACTGTACGCCGTCTAGCATTCTACTATTTACATAATCTTTGATGCTGAACGATCGCGGGGGCGACTTAACGGCGATGTACGACGTATGGCATTCTCCTATTTACATAAGCTTTATTGCCGAATGATAGATAAAGATAAGACAATTTTTCCTAAACGTGTTCGCCGGCTTTATCTGCCGAGCGAAATGATCGTTGTTAAATTGTAACAGCTAACGGCTATCATAATTCGGTGACGTAAACAATTTACTGTAGGAAACGATGTTACCAGTGGTCACATATTCGGGTGCATATTTAAAGAAAATTACAACTATACGTTACTATAAGTACTTTTACCCTACTTATTATTCGCTGGTTAAATAATAACTATGCGTTCAATTCAATCAAAGACTTTAAAACAGAAACCTTTACACAGAAATTCTTTTCATAATAAAGTACCTTCTTTGGTAACCAACACATGCATTTGTAACTTAATGTGCGCCCGAATATCCTCTGAAATAATACTTAATCAGATGTACTTACTGGAAAGATAAATGTATAATATTGTAACTTTAAGGAATGGAAATCAAGAAGACTATTTTTATGTTCCTTTCCGAATTGTTAAAAATAATACCGAATTGATATAAATTTTGATACAAAACTTTTAATAATTCAAACTTTCAAAGTATGAACGGGACGAGCGCATAACCGCCGCGCCTTCCCGAATTAGTGTTCCTTTATAGTAACTATACTAGCGACAACACAGCATCTGCGAGTCGACTAATCAAACTTGCACTTGGCATCGATGTTGTTTTAATTATTGTTATGTAATCACAATCGGTTACGAAAATAATGAAATGAGACGTTAGGCCGTCCGTTGCCTCATGCGTGTGCACGCATGCAGGTGCCCGTTTCGTGCCAATAATATTAATCTAATTTCGTACAAAAAAACTAATCACGGTTTGCGCGAAACAGGGCGCTCGCATGCGTGCACATACAAAAGGCAGGACGCTGTTAGGAGCACAGTTTGTAGTTACACAGGGCTGTCAAAGTGACCAAATTAGTAGTTCGAGTCTTATGGTATGTCTCATTCGCAAAGCACTATGTGATACCTAAGAATTAGAGCTGACGCATATACATGTAACCGATATATATAAACGACAGCTATGCTTGAAGTTTGTACTATAGGGCAACTTTTATAGTATATTTTAGGCTTCGTGAATGTTAAAATAAATTATGAAACTAAACTGAAACTTTTATACAGCATATGCAATAATAGCCTCATTTTTTTTTTCAATCCACAATTTGAATTTTAAAAAAATTGGGTTGAACCCATCATGTTTCAATCTAGGATGCTTTAAATTTACTTTCTGTAGTAAGGGGTATGAAGTTGTCTATTGTAATAATGAATGAGCAAATGCGGTAAAATCATGAGAAAGTGCCCTTATACCTCGTTAATTTGGAAACTAGTGTGTTGACAAACTCAAATATTTGTGAATTAAATAATAATACACAATAACACAATAACTATTCTAGGACATATATTACACAGCGCCGTCTATTCTCAAACTAAGCATAGCTTGTAATATAGGTTCCAGATTGCGGATAAACATACTTAGATACATGTTGTTTTGTAAATGTATATTTATATAGGAATATTAATCATAGAAACACCCAGACCAATGCCAATAGATATATTCATGCATACTAATACTTGTACCGAGCGGGTATCGAACCCGAGGCCTCAGACGTAGCAGTTTGCTACTAAGCCAATCCCAATCGTGAATTATGCTGAACATCTATACAGCATTGTGGCACACGAAGAAGAGATAGCTTTAGGGCACTTCCATGGGGAAAAATTCTAAAGTAGCCAAATTTACTATATTCACTTTACGTAACTGCAATAAAATTATTGTTATCGTATAATAAGTTAAAGAATTGCCATTAAGCCCAGTTAATTTTAACCATATTTTTTACTTGTAATTCAGTACTCAGCTTTTGATTTGGCAAGTCGGTAAGAAGAGTGAGAGTCCAACTTAAGGTCTATCCACACACATCAGGGCCGTTCCCGAGGCGTGGGCCGGCCGTGCCCCGTCACGGGCTCACCAAAATATAGTTGTCTATATTTTATATGAACTCGTTCACACACGTCCGTGCCCGGGTCGGCGACGGGACCCCGACGCTCCGTCTTAATACGGCCACGGCCCAGGCACGGCCCTGATGTGTTAGGATAGACCTTAAGATAAGCTTGCTTCGGTTTTGTAAAGCGTTCTTTCTATCGTACATCGGACTGACAGTGATAACTTAATAGAGTAGTGTGTTTATAAAATACCAAAAATATAGTTTGGATTCTATCTATAAAAAGGGATAGGGAGAACGCTCTACAAAACCGAAGCAAGTCGCTATTAGCCGGACACAGTGTTATTCCCGACGTGCCACATGAAAAGCTAGATTTTGTACAAATACATGGAACGAAACACTATGCATGCCTGTTTTGTATCACTAAACCGGTGCCGGTTAATGTAAGATATCTGCATTCATATTTAAATACTTAATTAAAAATAGGAAAACTGCACCGTGCTTTTGCTCTATACTCTCTCACTGTTGTGTAAATTATAAAAAGTTCGTGTAATCATACATAAGTTAAACTAATTTGATATTCGTCCATGCAGTATTAATCGGGCCGAGTGGATTTTTACTGAATCGTGTACTAAAAGAAATAAACGAACAATGCAGTATTCTAATCTTAAATCACTTTATGTAATATAGGATTTTGGAAATATTTTTCTTTTTTGTTGTATATACTTGTAAAGTTTTAGGGTATTTATCTTTTTACCGTTTGTGGAGATCTGTTTTTTTATACTTTTTTATCATAATTTTCCTATGCTGCTATATAGGTGTTTGGATCGAACAAATGGTAATATTTTCTTAATAGTCAATTTGAAATTCGCGTACTTACTTTTACTTTTTGTTTAAATAATAGATTAGTGACATTAATTAACATAATGTGTTATATATTTTCTGTTATGATGAGCCAACTATTTTAAGTGTAGGGTACTTGGTAGAAACCTTAAATAATCAATTTTTCGTCATATAGAATAGGTTCTATATTCGTACATAATCTTTTTGGATTCAAAATTAAAGTTAAGTACATTTTACCCATTACCTGCAATAAAAAATTGTTATAGCTCTACATTCCAGATTTTGTTTGAAAATAACAATTGACGTAACTGATAGTTTTAGTAGATATAAAATGCATATCACTGGCTAGCCTTGCATAAATTAATCGCACTTATGTACTTACGAATTGTAAAATTTTATAAAATAGTACTTAACATTAAAACACATTAAAATTTGTCTAGACGTTATACTTGCACGAGAATAAATATTGTCTGTAAAGCAGCTTTAAGTGCACCTATATGTCGTTAAATGTAATAAATGTAATTGTTATAGTATTCATCATTGTACTCGACGTGTTTACCATTGTATGGGCGACAAGAATCACATGAAGAATGCGCTACCGTTGTGAAAATATCTGGGACAAAAACTATCCTCATAATTTCACCTAATCACAGTATCTCTACTATATTAATTATAATCTAAAAATATCTATACTATATAATATAAATATACTATATTAATGCCAGTATGGTCCTACAATGACAATGCAATTGTTGATTGTATGTACAAAACAACACTTAAGTTGTCACTGGATACTATTACAACAGTCGATTAGTTGATTCAGGCTTCTGTTCACAATACTCACGCTGTCACTGGATACCATTACAACAGTCGATTAGTTGATTCAGGCCTCTGTTCACAATACTCACGCTGTCACTGGATACCATTACAACAGTCGATTAGTTGATTCTGCTCTCAGTTCACAACATTTACGTTGTCACTGGATACCATTACAACAGTCGATTATTGATTGTGGTCTCTGTTCACAACATTTACGTTTGTCACTGGATACCATTACAAGAGTCGATTAGTTGATTCTGGTCTCTGTTCACAACATTTACGTTTGTCACTGGATACCATTACAACAGTCGATTAGTTGATTCTGGTCTCTGTTCACAACATTTACGTTGTCACTGGATACCATTACAACAGTCGATTAGTTGATTCTGGCCTCTGTTCACAACATTTACGTTGTCACTGGATACCATTACATCAGTCGAATAGTTGATTCTGGTCTCTGTTCACAACATTTAAGTTGTCACTGGATACCATTACAACAGTCGATTAGTTGATTCTGGTCTCTGTTCACAACATTTACGTTGTCACTGGATACCATTACAACAGTCGATTAGTTGATTGTGGTCTCTGTTCACAACATTTACGTTGTCACTGGATACCATTACAACAGTCGATTATTGATTGTGGTCTCTGTTCACAACATTTACGTTTGTCACTGGATACCATTACAAGAGTCGATTAGTTGATTCTGGTCTCTGTTCACAACATTTACGTTTGTCACTGGATACCATTACAACAGTCGATTAGTTGATTCTGGTCTCTGTTCACAACATTTACGTTGTCACTGGATACCATTACAACAGTCGATTAGTTGATTCTGACCTCTGTTCATAACATTTACGTTGTCACTGGATACCATTACAACAGTCAATTAGTTGATTCTGGCCTCTGTTCAGTCACTCTCTATCATTATCTATCTTTTAGAAGATGCTGGAGTATCAGACAATTACTGTAACATAGCTTACAAGTTGGAACATTTCCATACTTAAGAGTCATTCATCGCCATCTATGAACATCACTCGATCAGCAGATCATAGTGATCATCATCTATTTAAAAGCAGAGATCGGAACAAGCTAAATTTGCCTAAACTCCAAGAAAGTAATCATAAGTACGATTTGAAATTCTGGTATTATAAACATGTTTAAATGCTAGAAATAAATCATACTCAATATATGTATTATAAATCATAAATTATTTCTTGCACTGGAATAAATTCGTAACAAATTATTAATAGTCCAATAACTAACTAGCCAAATGTAAAACAAAGTTCTGTAATTCGAATTAGTTAGTATTAGTATTAGAGATAATAATTTTTCGAGAATATATTTGCAATTAATATGAGCCTATAAAAACGGTAAATGCAAAAGCATACAAAGAAATGCATGTAAAGAATTTATTACTTCCTTGAAGATAAGTTAAATAGCGTGTAGCGATCTCTGATCATCGGACATCATTGTGGCGTATGTGGCAGTGAGTAACGTCAATATTTTTATATTTTCACCTCATTTTAAAAGTTTATTTTCTCGTGAGGTTATAAAAAGTAAGATTATCACGGTGATTCTTGTCAGACCAGCAATAATACATATAACGTCGGAAATACGAAGCATCGGAATGTACCAATAAACTATATCTCTAAAATTCAAAATAGAATTAAAACAATATTTGTGATACTATTACCCGTTTATAAATACCTATGTCTGTATTTGCACACTCTTTGAATAGCACTTTAAATTAAATTTGCGAAAACTTATCGCCATTATACAAAGTACATTAGATTCATAGGATATTTAAATGAGTAGGTCATTCCGAAATATATTTTCGTGTGCTTATAATGAATATATTATTGGAGAAGTTGTACTTAAAATATATAAGAACCATGTTGTTTCGGACTTATTTGTTGGGTGTTATTTGTATATTATACAGTGATTTATCTTTGTCTAAAGCATGTAAATATCGGCGTATATATGTAGATATTTTAGATAATGAGAGTTCAAATATTATAAAAAACAATAAATTATGTTTAGTTGAAATCATTTCTTTACTGTCCTAAATACCCTTATAACGGAAGTTATAAGGTTAAAATTTTATCAAAGGTCAGGTCAAGAGTACGCGCAACCCACCAGCATGTATGAAAACAATTATGAAAGTAGAAGAAGCGAAAGACTTATACCAGGATCGTAGCAAGTGGAAATATTATCTCTGCTTACCCCAATGGGAAAGAAGCGTGATCGTACGTATGTATCTTAGACCAATATTGACCTATGGTATGTATGTGTATAATTTTATGAAGGAAGCAATACTTCCTAAATCCTCTGAGGGAATATAATGATAGAATTTTTCTGATAACTGACATGTTATATTATTGTTAATTGGTCGTCAACTTTAAGAATTAGATAGGTTTAAAGTGGCTAATCTTAAAAGTAGTGTTTAGCCCCTCCAGAGTAGTTCACCATTCGCAACTCAAGTGACCTCGACAAGGTCAGTTCCCCTCGCCAGTCACCCTCATTTGGCTCGGTTTGTAGCAATTATGATTACAAGGTTATCTAGCCATTGCAGGCCATAAGGTCTGTCATATGCCATTCAAGGTTATAAGGGAACGTGCATGTATTTTTTAATATTTTTATTCAATAGCTGACATCGTTAAAGAACAGTAATAGAAATATGCTGTTCTTTAAAACCTAAATTAAGTATGTAAGAAAAACAATGTTAAAAATAGAGCACAAATTTGGATGGTTTAAATTAAATGCTCGCCATCATGGAGCGCTTTTGTAAAGTCACGTATAGTGTTGTCTCGGATCGTTAAACATGTATATCCGCAAATACGGATCCGGCATATCGCTAGCCACGTAATATGTAACACAAGGAGTGAGCAACCAACGAACATGTACTGACTTCATGTCTATGTTAAGTGCCGCTGCCGCGATTTAAGTCTCCTGTGTGACTCCTACCAACCCTGGTGCGATCAAATGGTATGACCGAGTAATTCCCTTCATACCCGTTCAGTCTCCAGTAACATGGATATTTTTTGCCCGTATAACCACTAGCTATGCCAGTGGTAACAACACACAAAATTATACCTTTTGCATAATAAATAAGTATTATGTAAAGTTTAAATAAAATAAAAATTAATAATTATTTTATAATATTACTAGCTGACCCGACAAACTTCCTTCCGCCTTAGAATCAAGTTATGTTGGTTAGCTTATCAGCGGAATTTATTTCGTGAATGTCTCATATTTTTAATATCTTAATTGCTAGTATAGGCAAAATATTCCCAGGGGTTATCCACACAGTATTCCAGCATAAAGCCGTAGATTGCCCAAGGACAGCTGGGGCGCGAGCGAATTGCCTTATTAGGCCATTTTACACCCCGATGTGCGGTTTTGGACGGTATGAGTCGGAGATAACTACCCCACCTGGCCGGCGGGGGGGGGGGGGGGTTAACAGTGGGGGATTTCCGTAAAAAAAAGAAACCCACGAAATGGTATACCACACAGTAAAGGCGGAGACAAATCTAAGATCATGAATTCCCGAGATATAAACGGTATCATTAACACGACTTTGTTTTTATATTCTATGGATTTTGAACCCCTGAATTTGTAAAGTGGAAGGAGTAGGCGTATTTAATTTTTTTGTAGGTACCTAATAACAATATGGGCAAAAAGAAACCATGTCGCCACTGGTAATAAGACCGGTAGTAGCACAAGTAACGAATCAATAATTCTAATGAACTTTCTATTTAGGTACATTTATTTATTACACTCTCCACTTTCCTACGTAGTACGGCTTGTTAGCTTGAATTACGGTCCCATCCGGCAGAAAGCATGAAACTTTGCATACATGTAGCTTTTAAATATGTGCTTCAATGTCGATAGAGAAACACGCTGGGAAATGATCCCCCCCCGTTTCCCCCCATTTTGTTTTTTTTTCATTTTTTACAAAAACGGTAGGACTGATGAGTTTACTTTTCAAGGACCAAATAATTGACGACAATTTACCTACAAACGATACCACATTTATAGTTATAAGACTAATAGTTTTTTAATAAAGCCATCATTATATTGTGAACTTATGAAAAAAGTAATCACTTTTTTTCTTTTTTTCTTCACTTAATGCTAAATGAAAGGTGTTGTGATAGAATGGACTAAAAAGGTTAAAAACTGTATACATTAAGCTACAAAACGATACCTAACAAATTATTGTAGAAGGTTTGGTTCCCGAGTTACAGCTCACGGCGTCTGGCTCAACGAAATAACTCCTTTTTTGCGTCTGTACAATATGTTTACGGGACCTGTTCCGAAGCACGAAAGCTTATCCTTGTAGGTATAAGTACAGTCCCCTGCAGCTAAATGTATACAGGCTAGTATGGCGGACACCGCGCTTATTGAAATACATACCCTGGATACATTTAGCTGCAGGGGACTGTACTAGGATTCAAGTAACTTAATAAAACAACCAGTTCAGTCAGTGAAAATTATACTTATACATATATTTATTTTAATTACAATCGCAGGTATCTCCCCCTTACAGAGGCCAGTACAAGGAAGCCCTGACTTCCTACATAGGCATCGACCTGTAATACAGCTGCGGCAGGAACACTTAGTTAACTCCTTTACGGAGTTAACTAACTTGCTGCGGTTTCTTTTATCGTGCTCCATAATGGAGTCCAGACACCATTTTCTTTCTTCCATCCCCAATTTTGGAAGTTGGGATATTCAGGGTTTGCTATCAAGCTCTGACCCCAGATGAATCCCGCTTCCAAACATGCCCGTTTTGTATGCTCTAACAGAGCACTAAATGTGGGTGGCAGCGTATCTATGGCCCGTCCTTTAATGAATAATGCCTTCATCGCTTGATTGATGTCTTCTACGTCAATTGTTTTATCATATGTTATGATAACATATCTTGACAAAAGATACAAATGATGGTTTTCAATCACATTTACAGGCTGTGATAATGCTTTGAATATTTTGGTGACTTCAGGAAAAGATTTCCATGCTTTCCAAAACGACTTCTTTCCTTTTCCACTGAAGCCCGATACAGTATCACAGCCAGTAAATGCATGGAAAAACAGAATGCCACTGCATATATCTGGACCGAGTGTATTAACCAGTTGATGGATAGCGATACAACGTGTAGCTTTACCGACACCGAAGGATATCCAAAATTCTTCTAACTTCATTTTTTCGAGTTTACCATACAGGGAAACAGCTATCACAACCACATCTGTATCCACAGTTCTTATTAAAACCTTCGTGTGACCGTGCTGCACAGCGTGAAAAACATGAAGGAGGATTCTGGAGTCAGCTTCTTCTTGTTTCGACTTCAGGGAAGCTACGTCTGTGGTGTCATTGCATACAACTTCCTCGCCTTTAATTGCAACAATAGTTTTTGTCATGTTTTTCCGTCTGCTAGAAAATAGAAAAGTTCAACTTTATTTTCCGAAGAGCGTAGGAATGTTTGCCAGTTTCTTGGCAGCTTGCCTGCTGCTTTGACCCTTTGTCTGACGCCTTTTCCTCGCTTTTCTCTAGTATTATTCTTGAGGCTGTCGTCTTTATAAACGTCAAAAATGACATCTACTCTCTTCTCCTTTTGGTTCGTTACATAGTTTATAAAACTATGGCGGTAGTCTTCAAACGTTATATTAGTCCCTGGCCTTATCATTTGAACGACAGCAGGCCCATCTAAAAATGATGCAGTGCAGTCTGTACGACCTTCCATCTCCTTAGCAGAATTTTCATTTTCATACTCTTCGTCGTTTCATTCTCCTCTAAACATTGTAGGAGTTCTGATTTTACCACCGGTCTTAAGTTTCCTGTCTCTGAGAGGGACGGTGGGAACGGTTGATTATCGTGTTTGAAAAATTCATCCATATCACCTTGCCTATGCTGACAGCCGATATATAATTTGGAAAATAAGGCGACATCACTTTTTGCCAATGTAAGTTTTGTGGCCTGTTTTGGTTTACAAGAAGCTGTACTTCCAAATATAATCACGTTATTCCTTTTAATTGGGTTGAATATGGAAACATCCCTTGAAATTATGCGTTGTTCCACAAATGTGTGTATTTCCAAGGCTTGTTAGAGTTCGCATACGTTCCACAGCGTCTTCTAGATCAATATCTAACAGCGGGTTATCCATCTCCAGAAGTGTTGAAACAAGAGAGTTTACGTGCTTCATGAATCTTATTTGATGACTGTCTGATTCTTCGTGGTGGACTTCTTCAATATTTTCCTTATTACCTCGATAATTTTCGTACGAAGTCTCGTATTCCCGCAACATGGATGCTATCTCGGGGCCAGCAATCATCCAGCGCCTCAACGCAGCAGCATCTTCTGTCAGTCCCACTGCCCCCCCCCCCCTGTGCTTTTACTTTTAACCCCCGCCTCCACCGCATCGGCTAATAGCTCCGTAGTAGGCCCGTGTTAGCGACCATTTTAATATTATTCCCATTATTTCTTGCAAAAATTAAATAGATTTATGCATATTTTGAAAACTATAAGTCCTATCAAGATAAATCCAAAGACTGTTTTGTAGATAATTTTATGAAGAAAAAAAAATCTCTTGACTGCTTTCTCCTAGCTTTAGTAGTTTTAAAAATAAATTAGAAATACTATAATTAGGGACACAAAAGAGGGGGGAGAGGGGGGAAAAACCAGTCCTTCAACCTGTTTCTTTTTCAATATTGAGGCACACATATCAAAGCTATCTGCATGCCAAGTTTTGTACTTTCTGCCAGATGGTACCGATGTTCACATATTTTTTAGCTAACAAGCCGTACTAACGCCACAGCACAGATTAATAAGTAGTTACTGCGTAACAGATACATCACTCCCATACAAAAGCGAAAATACCTATTCTATATTAACCTACAAAATTTTAATCACCGAACGAGAAGAATTGTACCTTAAACACTCGTTGATAGAGTCGAGACTGTGTTGCCCGCCGTGCGAGTGACGCCATCGTAAGAATGCGCTAGGGTTGTACCTATGATGATTATTGTAATAAAAGGAATGTTACGAATCAATCATCTTTTTATTAGTCAGTTCAACCATTGGTATAAAATTACGAAATAATTTACAGTAGACCCGAGACGGCGTGCGGTTTTAGTCGGTTCAAGCCTGACATAACCACCCCCGCTGGCCGGCGGGGGGGTATCCGAAGGGATTTCGAAAATTACGAAAAAAAAAAAGTATATCTATATATAGACTTTCGTATTAAAGTTATCGGGATATTTACCATGTTGTATTGTTTGGAAGCTGTCGCAATGCCTAATACAACATGGTAAATATCCCGATAACTTTAATACGAATGTGAATGACCATGATAGTTTAAATACCTATATATAGACGCTTACCCATATATACCCATAGCTAAAATATCAAAGAAATCTAAAATTAACAGGCATTACCTATTGCGTAAGTACTAGGTAACTACAGTATTAGAATTACCTATAAAACAACACTTTTATAATGCCTAACTCAAAAAACTCCTTAATTTACGAATGGTGACAACATTTATATAGATAAGATTTAAAATACTACTCACCTTCGTCTCTCGGCAATGAAAAAAGTGACAAGAGTTCCTGTTTTCATTCATTTAAATTTTCGTTTGACTTTTACACCCATCCACTGTACAATAATTACGTGGTTTCTGCATTTCGAAGTGTAAGCGCGCGAAACGTGTATTTCGGTGAGATGCGAGCGCTCAGGCGGGCGGGCGGTTCGACAGCCCTCCATATTCTTATCTATGCAGCCCTCTGCCAGTTTGTATCGTCGACGATACGCCGAGCGGTAGGTACTTAGCGCGCGGCCTTGAGCGAGTGACGGAGGCCTGGCCACAGTCAAAGGCGCTTTTGTTAAAAAGTAAGAGATGGATTATAATAAAAAAGAAAATCACTGCACCACTTTATTCATTTATAGGTACATGAATACATTAGTCAACGGCATAAAATTCAGTGCCTACGTACTACCTAAACAACGTATAATATTGTCTGTAAATTATTTTTTTATACATTACAGGTCAGGTGACTAAGAAACATCCACTTACTTCACTAACTACCTATTGTTATCTTTGCTACAGACACCAAACAATCCAATAAATTACATTACTTACATATTCAAAGCAAGATTATATCATTTAAAATTCTATAATAATTTTTCCATCTATTTTTTAAATTTTAGTTCATGTCTTTACGAATTTATAAATATAGAAAAATGCGAATGCATATTTCTTTATACAATTCATTAACTTGGGCAAGAATTCTGAAGATGTATATAATGTAGAAAATATACATCATATGACCTTAATACATCTATTTATGGATTTAATTATGTTCTTTTAATTCTTGTCGCTAAGCAGGTATTTTAATTATGAAATATAGTTTAATAGTGTAACAACGGCCGATAATCTTTTGAATCAGATTGTACTTGCTTTTTATAAACAGTAAAAAACCAATATACAATGGATGTTATGTGATGATAATATCTTGTTTGAGTAACCTTATATTATTAAACTATATTATATGTAGGTAGTACAAGACTCTTCAAAACATTAAAAATACTAGTTAATGTAGATGACGGAAAGAACTGATTAATAAGTTTACTGCTTGTACATACGTCTTGGGAATGTTGTACACAAATGCACAAGCCTATAAGGGTACACATAAACACATTCAGTACTTCAATTTATATACGTATTTAATGCGTACACATAACAAACTTGTTCTAAAACATCTACGCTTCAACGCAAGAAAGAAAAACACCCATAGAGAAAAAATAAAAGATAGGTACAAAAATATGACTAGTACTAATTTATATTCACAATATAATGTAATTCCATCGCAATATTGCAAATTGGAATGAATTCTATACATCCATGTGCCTACTTTTATTTATATCAAACTAAAACTAAATATTATATCACAATTAGAAAAGAAATTTCTATTTAATTTGACTTTCAACGTTAAATCCGATTAATAATGAAAACAAATCTGATAAACTCAATAATATATAAGTAAATAAAACATCTTAGAAAATATATTAATAAACTTCGAGATACTTGAGATCTATGTTAAATAATATTAAAAAACAATAATTGTACAATTGCCTAATCGTATTAATACTGTTTTAAATAAATAAGCAGCACTGCAAGAAGCATGTATATAAAATTGATTTTCTTATTACCGATAATTAACAAAATGTAAAAGCAGACTTACGTCCGATATAAAACACGGCAAATGAGATAGCTATTTGGTATAAGAGAATATCATTATCTGAATACATATATTTATTTTGTAAAAGTATCACGTCGCTAGCTGCAGCGCCGTACCTTTTTGACTTAAATATAATGCGGCCTAGCAATCAATGAATAGGTATATAGCAGTCTCGCTCGAGGCGTGACATTTAAGCTGGGAACTCTAAGAAATATTCATGTTATTTTTGACACAGTGCAATATTACTTACTTTGTAGATGTAATTTGTCACACAATATAAGGATACTACAGGTATAAAAATCCTTGCTTTGTTCTTCATTCATTTTTTTGCATTAAAATGTACACGCTCATGTTTGGTAAAAAGCGAAGAGCATTTAGTAAATGGCGGGCCAGATGCGGGGAAACGAATAATCGCACTTATGATTCTGGTAACCGTAATATGAATTATTTAGCTAAGCTAATTCCATTTTCGGGATACATAATACTTTATTCCAATTGAGTACACATTCGAATGAACTTCAGTTTCGTTTCATTCGTAAAAATATGAATTAGTCCTCAGTGATCCCATCAATATCGAGAATTAAAGAGACAGTTTTTGAGATTGCTATAGTTCCATGAACGTTTCCTGGAATTGTAGAAATCTCAAAGATAAAAATAAAAGCAGCTATTGGTAAAGTTTAGCTACACCTGGATGAACAGTACACGGCTCAATTGGTTCGGTGTGAGTTGAGCAGGACTGTGTCTTCAGTGTAAGACTGAACCACGAATGACACTATATTGAAAGACAATTGCGAGTTGCGACGGAAGTTAGACGTGACACAGCGTTCAACAGGGCTTAGATCCTAAGCCTATATTTTTTCTGCTTGCCAGAAGTCGAAGTTGGCATAGATTTTCGTAAAATGTGAATTGAATTTTCCTATATTCTCTCATAGTGTTGAGTATTCATTAGGAGAAATTTAATAAATGAATAAAAAAAGTGATTTTCTGACGCTATGCAGAGAGCCGTTTTCCACAAGCTACTGCTATCAGATACATAAACCACAGCTTATGAGCAGTTATACAAATCCGACCCAGATATGTTACATTGGCAGGAAGTGAAGAAGACAAAAAATTAAGATTTGTAGAATATACTGCTTCCGGGCTGTTTGCCGTGGTCCAGTGGAATACAAGTTTCCGATGCAACGTCGGCCGTCAAAGCCTTAAGATTTGTTTATATAAGCCTAGAAGTAGGGAATGGCTTAAGCCTGTTACAGAAGTGTCATGCCTGTTTCTGTCACCGCAGTCAGAGTGGGGGGGTGTGTTGAGGTGGGGAGGTGGGGAGGTGCAGCTAGTCGCGGCGGCCGTTGATGAGGTCGTGGCAGCGCTGGCACACGCGCACGGGCCGCAGCGCGCGCAGGCGGCGCACGGGCGCCTCGTAGCGCGAGCAGCGGCCGCAGAACACGGCGCCGCACTCCCGGCAGTGGTGGCGCCGCTCCAGCGCCGTGAACCGCACCTGCGCACACGACACACCCACTTGTCTATGAACTTACACACCAGCGTTTCCCAACTGATGGGTCGTGACCACACAGCACATGCAGAGAGGTGGCGGCTTAAGCGACTGAGTGCTGTGACTCTCGGGCCTACCCTGACGTCATCACGGTAGGCGTCGTAATTATTTTCACCTCTCTTGCACAAAAAAGACACTTATGCTGTGTGACTTTCAAACACCACAATGGGCGGTGGTTCCTGTAGGTACTTATTGAGGAATAGAGGGGGAGGGGGGCTACGGCTGCGGTGTAACAGTGCGAAGAAAAACAAGACATATTTAAGCGTCCTTTTCGTGCTGGAAAGATGAAAATAACCATTATGAACGTTATTCGCTAAATTCTCGTTCAAACCAAACTGCTAGCGTATATATTTGCATTCCTCTTTATATATTCTCCTCTTTGTGCCTAATTTTTGCCTGTGGGTAATTTATTCTGTACTGGAGATATTGAACTATAATAAGTAGTATAACGAACCTGGCATTGTGTACAGTAAGGAGCGGTATCGTCCCGTATCCAATGATCAGCTGGCCCGCCTTTCGCACCGGCAGCGCTCGTCATATCAGGGGCCGACCAACGGAAAATCTGTCAATAATTAATAATTGTAATACTTGGTAGCACTGTTGGATATGTGGCGACTATGTGAATAAGAAGCGACTGGCCTGCAATTGTTATCAGTACTTGTATGTTATTACAAAACTAAACACGCTATAATACAAGACTAAACTAAATAGTTAAAAATAGAGTGAATAACATAACAGTCATTTTATTGTTAGAAATCGTGGAGTGCTTATAAAAATAGTTTAGCTTCGAGCACCCTCCCAAACTTTTGACAAGTAATTTTACTTCTTAGTTAGTTTTTTTTTTAAATTATTATTTATGTTCGTAAATTATTGTATTGTCAACGGTCCTTGATAAGTGTGCAAAATTAAAAATAAATCTGACGTTGTATTCACAAATCGAGTTCAAAGATTCAGTTACATACATACAAAGATATAAGTGCCGGCAAACATCTTGAACACACGTCAGAAAGTTCGCGCATGTGTAGTTACGGACTAACCAGAAAACTAAAAAAAATACTGATCAACTATTGACGGGAATCCTTTGATTGGTATCTATGATTCGTTAATTGGCACGTCTCTACACGGCATCACCACAGTGAACAAAAAAAAGCTTTCTGTGCAGCTAGAGCACATTGTCATTACAGGCTAAATAGCAAAGCTAACAATAGCGCGTTATAAGAGACTTACCCGACCCCTGGCGTCCCCAACCGCAAGTCCCCGTCCACTCCTAGCCGCGGCTACTGCAGTGACGGAGGCCGGGCAAGCGTTGTCCCGCCTCTCGTACGCGGTGTGCATCGTCAGCTTGCCGCGGAGGATGAGGCGCCGGATCCATCTTACTGATAATTCTGTGATAATTTTTTATAACCAAAGTTGAAATACTATAATAAAGTTCAATTTCAAACGTTATACAGATGACATAATTACGTAGAGGAAGAATAGTGTATTGTGGCAATTGCAATCAATCTAAAATGAAAGAAATCGTTTTTAGCTCTGGCACTAGCCAATATCAATAATCTATATAAAACTGTTAACTATTACTAACTAAAAAAGCTATTAAATTCACATTAAACTTTAAGTAACGATTTTTATGACATATTTTCAACTAGCTGACGCCCGCGGCTTTGTCCGTCCTCAAGAAATATTGATCTCGTTTTCGACACACGGGAGCGCATAAAAAGTATGTGCTATATCAAACTAAAATGTATGCCTTATGTGTCAAATTTCATTCGGATCAGCCATTCTGGAATGATGGAGTAACAAACAGACATCCATCCATATATCCATACTTTCGCCTTTATAATAGCAGTATAGTAAGATAAATCAGTCGTTAAATGGTATTACTCCTTACTAAATTGATTAGAAAACGTTTATCATTTACAAGCTTTTGCCCGCGTGGAATTCTATTCCCGTTACCGCTTCCCATAGGAACCTATTCCGGAGATAAAAGTTAGCCTATGTGTTATTCCCGACTATAATCTATACTTGTACCAAATTTCATCCCGATCTATTCCGACGTTTTTGCATGAAATAGTAACAAACAGTCATACATCCATACTCACAAACTTTCGCGTTTATAATTATTAGGATATATAGTATAGCTGTTAATTTAAATTATTAACTAAAGTATTCATTGTAAAAAAATATATGAAAAAGCTAACCTGTATCAATAGTGGGTTGTATGATCTTCGGCCTGTGCGTGGGTGCAGGCGAGGCGGGCGCAGACACCACTACGAAGGAGTCCGACAAGCTTGTATCGGACTTGCTCGTGCGTAGAGCGCTTTCGCTGCTAGTGTCCACTGTCGCACCACCTTCCATCGAGCACGCCTCACTCGAGTCACCTATGCTGCCACCACCTGTTAACAATTAACAATTCGAAATGCAAGCAGTTTTACTATCCAAACTTGACTGCAATGGAGTTGTACAGTAGCCATCAGTATTGTCGTTAGCGTCAGAATGGCTGGCTGCCTATGGTTAGCGGCACTGAAGCTCAAGAACTGCTTCAAGATAGCTTATAATTGCTATATTTCTTTTATAATTGCTACATTTATGATACATTCAGAGAAATATGTATATTTTTTTGAACAATCATTCTGACGTCAGGATGGTGGGTTAACTCTATGTTCAGTATGAAGGATGCAGAATTTCTAAAAATTTGTTGCATCAATAATTGCTAAATAGTTGCTATATTCACGAATTCCAGTTTGAGCTTTGTACATACATTAGGTATAGCTTATTTTGAAATTTGTACGAAAGTGCCTGATATTAATTACTAGTGTCTTGTTCAAATCGTGCAGTTAACTTATTTTTGAACACCCTTGCTCGTAAAGCTGATGTAATTCCACCGGTTTTAAATATGTAAAGCGGGTGATAACAAACGCGTGTGTTACCAAAGCAAATAGTTAAGTTATAGTCCATACAAATTCCATAACAGTATTGTTTGCCTTTTCAAATATGGAACTGATCGCCGCCGCACGACTCCAACTAGTGAGCAGCGCGCTGTTGCTATTCAAATTTCGAACTAATCGCCGCGCGGCGCCAGTCAGTAGGCAGCGCTAGCGCGCTGTTAATTTCACTAACTGTTTCAATAATTAAAAATGAACGAAATATAAAATGTTTTTTCATCTGTTTCCAAGCAAATGTGTTAAAAAACGTCGTACGATATACGTGCGTATTGGTTATAACATGCTCGGCTCAATTACGCCCTCGCCTTCGGCTCGGGCTGAAATTCCGCCTCGCACGTTATAACCATCTTTACGCACTAATATCGTAATGTACTAATAGAACACATTCCAAGATACGAAGCACCTTATCCCAAAAACTTTTCATCTGATGATAAAAAAAAATTAAATATGTTATACCTGTCCTCTGAAGATAACGAAAATACTTACGTCATCAACTATGTATGTCAATGTAATTATCGTTTGAAAATCTGTTAGTATTCAGTAACTTCTGAGAGCGACTCTACTTATAAATGTATCTTAGTTTGGATTTCACCGATGAATATACATGTATGTATGTATATTCATCGGCCTCTTAATCACGCCTCTTTCCAATGGGGTAGGCAGAAACAACATATTTCCACTTATTGTAAAAATAATGTCGTTTAATTGAATTTATACTGAGTTTTCGCTTTTAATCAATTAATTTCATTGAATTAAACGGATTTTCACTGGTGAAATCCTTGTTCAGAGTGCGTGAATTGATGTGCTTGCTAGTAGTTAGTAAATGAGCTCACTCACTACTAGTCAAAAGTTGTATACTTTGGAACACTTAATATATTTTAATAAAATATTACAATATATTATGATCTTGAGTCTAAACTTACTTTTACGATACAACGGATTCGTCTTTGACTTTCTTCGAAGCACAACATTTCCTTGCTTCTGTAATTTACATTTTCTTTCTTCCTTCTCTAACTCAAAGTCCTTCTCATTGTCATACTCCTGCTTCGCTTCATCACAAGAGTCGACATGATCGTCTTTTTGTTCGGTGTATTGTTGAGATTCTTCATTGTCACTGCAAGTGTCTTTCTCGTCATGCCTTCTGGCGGATTCTTTGGCGCTTGTGGTTTCACAAGCGTCTGAGAGAGAGCTTTCTGAACCGGATTTCGTGATATTTCCTCCTGTATAATTGGGTAAAGAAACACGTTCAATGTAACGAGGTTTCATTATACACATCCAAAAAATATTAGAAATGTACAAATGGTAGTCTTACCTAGATACAGAAGCAAAGGATTTAGTTTAATATTACCATATAAATAACAACGAGGCACTTAATTAGTTGGTCAATCTATTAAAACGTATTTAAAATGTATAATTGTATAATTAAAAATGTATAATGTCTAATTTTTTACTCCTACTATCTCTAGTCACTATTCGTTTTATAGATCGAATTGAAATTGTTAATAGAAAAATGTATAATTCTTATTTGGTAATTATTGCATGTAGGCGTTAAAATTTATATGCAAAAAGCTAAAATTATTCAAATGAATTATGGGTTACGGGTCTACCACTAAGCGAACAGCAGAATATAAAAATAATACATAAACAAATATTCTATGACATTCTACACAGCGCTTTCTAGAGCCAAAGTAAGCATAGTTTAACTACGCGTAACCGACTATGCGAACATTGTAACGCTTAGTCCGTGCAAGGTTTTACAGAGGAGAGAGTAGGAGCAGGTCTATAGTATAAAGTTTTTTAAGTTACAAATTTTCGAAGGCTTTTCGTTGTAATATATCATTAGTTTTACTCGCGGCTTCACTCCCGTGAATAGAAACAAAAAGAATATGTTTTCGTGCGATGTTCGAACGAAGGAACATACATTGGCAGTTTCATCTACCTATAAATATATACATAGATATAAATATTAAAGATTTATGTTCATAGGATGTTAAAATACAAACCCTCATTTTCTTGCGATAAACTCATTTGTTTAACTAATTCCTCGACCCTTTTGATAGCTGCTTCTCTATCTCGCGGTAGCAACTCTTCAGTCTTCGTTTCGCTCTCCGGTTTGACTTCAGTTACAGACTTTGTTTCTTCGCTTTCTTGTATAGACAACTTTTCTTTCTCTTTGTCTATGGAAGTAGAAGCGGGTTCGACACTGCTACCTTCTATACTTTCGACCTGTTCCTCTGCTGCTTCCGCAATATAGTCGATTGACCACATCTGGAATAAATTGCCAATTAAACTACAACACCTATAATCTATTTAAGTAGTCTAACTATCTGAGTGTGCCTTTAATTATGCTGAATTGACAACAGTTAGAATTAAGAATTATAAGACGCCCCACAATGCTACTTTGTTTACACTTTCAGCCGCTATTGAAAGTAACAAACATCAAGCCATCCTCACAAACTTTCACATTTATATTATTAGTACGATTGTCGACCTTGCTATACAAATTTAGTATCGGATCTCAAAATCTCTCTGTGTGTGTGTGTGTTCAGTGAATCAGTTTCACATTCGTGTAGATATAACTGAGGGTTCAAATATCAACAAAGACAACTTACCCGAACTACTCCATCAGTGGAACCAGTAATGATAACATTAAGTGGGTCCCACTCCCTGGTCTGGCTAAAGGCGACACACAGGACTTGTTGCGTTCGTTCCCGGCCTCCTATCGTATCTACAGCGCCGAGCAGTTCGCCGTTAATCGACCAAGCGTACAGCCAGCTGCCACTACATGTGGCTATATCGCCCTACGAAGTAAATAAACTTTATTAGCTAAATAACCATTTGTACTATTCTATTTGAAATATCCTCTCCAGAGTCAAAATAAAACGCGGAAATTTAAAAATAAAACCGGTTTGTAATCAGTAGAAGATAAAGATCTCGGTAGCTTAACACAAATCCCTCGGGAATACGATACCTATTTATTGGACTTTAAATTCAGACTACACTTTTTACTTCAATAGCATAATACCGGATCAGTACTAAGCAGCTTAATTCTTTTTATTTATTTAGTGTAGACATCCATCGATTTTTTTTTACAATGGAACTATGTAAATGGACAGATGTCAGTTATTTACTAGCATCATCATGCCATTCTACTCTATTCAATTAAAAATATTCCGATTCACCTGGTTTATTTTGTGACAACTGTAGTGCTTGTATCAATTCTCATTTATAAATCGTCAATGGGATTTATTAAAGCAACATCAAAGCTTTTGTACATCAATTTAAGTGTTTAATGATCGTACTTGGAACTACTTCTTTTTACAAAAGGGGTTTGGTATACGGCAGCTGTAGCGTTCATAATAGATCATTCTCACCAGCTTGTTGTTGAATATGTTACCAAAGCATTATGTGATAATTCATGGGGGGTTGCAACATTTACACTGTACTTAAGCCTTGACGGGACGCCTTTTGTAAGATATTGTGCCTGCGCCACTGGGATTTTAAGACGAAGTTGAAATTTTCAGCAATATTGATCAATTTAAAAATCATAGAACAAAATGTCAAGTTTTAATTAGATGCCCGAAGATTTAAAGACGTCTTCAGTAAAATGAGTACGTCATCAGTACGACAAACTGGTAGTCATGATTCAACACTCCTTATAGGATATGGTTACAGAATTTAAAACGTTTGGTAAGGATGTAACTTTTTTTTTTTTATACCACTAAGCTGGCAGACAAGCACACGGCCCACCTGATGGGAAGCGGTTACCGCGGCCTATGGACGTGTGCAACACCAGTGGCGTTACAGTCGCGCTGCCGACCCTGTAAAGGAAAGGGGATGGGAAAGGAGTTTGGGAGGGGATGGGAAAGGAGTTTGGGAGGGGATGGGAAAGGAGTTTGGGCTCCGGCACTCTCACTCACCAAACGGAACGCAACAGTTCAAATACTGTTACTTGGCGTCGATATTCTGTGAGAGGGTGGTGCTTCCCCAGTCGAGTCGGCCCATTCATGCAACGGCCAAAATGACAGTTGCTTGACTCTACCACCTACCGACATCTAACAACTTTGTACCTGCAGTAAATGTGTAAGTAGTAAGTACTAGAATACTAACCGTGAGATCATCAATCGCTAGCGCTGACACGGGCGGTGGGGGGCCGTACGACTGAGGGTGTAATAACTGCCTTATGAATGCTCCCCGCTCCACGTCCCATACGATAACCTGGCCGTCCCGACTACCGCTGACGACCAGATTGTAAGCCAGACTAGCTGCTAAACATGTAACCGCTTCTTCATGGCCGTAGAGGCACACTTTGACGGCTAGGCGACGACGACGGGCCCAGTATTGCCATACTGTCACCACCTTTATATTAAGAATGAAAATGATATCTAAATGTACACAAGTATTAGGATGTACACAGTAGTGACACACCTAGCGAGTGACTGTTTAACAATTAGGTAGGTAGGTATCTTCTGCACGACCTTAATGGGTCGTTTCTAATACCAGTAGTTAAAGGTTATTAAATAAAAACAAAGGGGTTTAAAATTAAAATTTAAATAAGTTACTTTTTCATGTCTGGCCATGGCACGCCGGGCCCTAAATGGAAGGGTAGACCCAAGAAAAATTGCCTAGACCTCATAGAAGATAACATGCGTTTCAATGGTCTCACCGCCAAAAATGCTAAGACCGTACAAAGTGGAGGTGTAAAAGCTGGAAAGAGGACTCCAGACTCCGAGTCCCGGATGCAACCGGGTCTCAATGTGAAGCTGCCTTTAGTCGCGTTTTTAAACGTATATTCAAAATTCTACATTAAGTATGAATTCTATTTAAGAGAGAGAGGTACGTACATTTATAATATGGTATTTAAAAAAATTTAACATACTCGCCGAGTATTATTCGGATGAATAGAACATCTTACCGTGCTAGTCCCAGCAGTAACTATAGTCTTATCCGAAGGGCATACACAGGTGACTATCTCTCCGCAAGCTTGAGCGACAGTTTCACACACAAACAATGCTTTATCATTGTCATAGTTGCCGATTCTCAGTGAATGGTCCGCGAACCCCCATGCCACATATTTATTGTAGGTTGGCGGCATCAATATTTTGTTTTGTTCCACTGCTAATATAGCTTTATCTGTGTAGAGTATTTGTCCCACTGGACCTTTGACTTCTACAACAAGAGTACCATTTTTTAAATATTGATATTATAAACAAACAGAAATACGTCAGAAGACACTTGTGACTTCACAGACGTACATTATATTCATCGATCGTAATCGAACCCACAATACTCGATTCAGATTCGATGGAGCTCAAGGTGAAGATTTATAGCATCACAAGTTCAGTAGTCAATGCAATGTTTGGAAATAACAAATTATGGCTTACGATGGTGTAAAATGGAGTTACGAGTTGCTTATAACGCATAGCTGTTTAGTGATCACAAATGTTGCACAGTACTCCATGTGGAAAAAACAAACAAAATCTTTATTACCTTTGACAGGTTGCAATGAAGGCCTTAAGTTTTCAAGATTATGAAAGAACAATTTTTCCGGTGGTGTGATGCCCTGTGATGGTATAATGTTATTTGGATCCAATATTGTGGAACTCCGTTGGGACATTTTCTTGCTAGGATGAGCCTTCTTGAATAACTGTTTTGGTATCTGACCGAAGTTGTTTATGAAACCAATAGTTGCGTTCTTTTTTAGTGGGTCGTCAATACTGAAATAATGGTGAAATATATTTAAGTATATTTGTGCGGCTTACTATTGACTCATGACAATTTTAATGTCATAATTTATTAGGGTAAACGTTAACTCATCCTAATGAATGGATAATATTAATAATACCAATAGTAGTGGTGGTGCAGAGATCATAATTCATTTATTATAATAAGTATCATATAAGTTTACGTGAATGTCACACATTGAAATAAAACTATTTTTAACGGATTCTATCGCGATTTATTTGATGTTATTTTACATTTTACATTGATCCCGACGTTTCGGTTGCTTTCCAGCAGCCATGGTAACGGGGACCATGACCACGTGACCATGGCTGCTGAGTTTTGTATGGTGATTTCAAGTTGTGACTTAAACGATCGTACAGTCCTCAGTTTGATCAATTTAGAGATAAAGGTGAGACAGCCATTTTATCAATAAAATATAGATTATTACAATTACTTTAAAGTTTTGAATTAGAATGTCTATTTTTTTTTATAGTTTTAAATTACTCTGTAGTCATCGTCATTTTCATGAGTGTGCTGATTTTAAATAATTTGGGTGTTGTATTGGAAAATTTCAGTTTAGACTACTAAAAGAGTGTTGAAACGCCGCCGTTTGAGTAAATTCAGAATTAGGAGCACTCTAATTGTTACTGTTATAAAACTTACTTATAAATATCAACGTTCCCTTCGTAAAAGAGATGGTGGAAGACATTGTTAGCGTCAACAGCCGGTTGTCCCTGCTGCTTGTGGCCAAAAACTAGGTCGATCCAGTGATGCAGGCGGTGAGATACGTAATCTGATTCTAAAGCTGCGCGATGCATACGGATGAATTCCCGAGGATCGCCGCGAGCCCAAGGCGGTAATACAACATCGCCAAGGGCTACACCTGATTGCTTGTATCCTAAAAAAAAATGAAAATATATTGAGAGAATCGAATTTTTTAAGATTGGTAAATCACGAATAGTAATGCAAGAATTAATAACATTTTAATGCCAAAATTATCACAGACGACCACTTTAGATTTCAAATATAAATTCCACTTCTGTAGAAGTTAATGATACAAAAGGTAGGTAAGTATTTGTGTCAGAACGTGTATCGTATTCTTACCTAAATCGAAATTGTTGGAGTTCACTAAAAACTCAGGCAAGTAGAAAAATTCTGGTATTAGTTCCTTCACATCAGCCATGTTATGTCGTGATGCTGAGTTCCAAGCTTCTTTTACTGAGTGAAACATTCTAAAATAAAAAACAAAGTCAGTAATGTAGGGCGTTCTCTCATTTACAAATTAAAAACTAAAGTTACCTTACCTATCAGCTAAATCAAAATGTCCGCCTTGCAGTTTTAAGAAATGTTGCGTAAAAGGCTCCATTCTCACTAGATATGAACATACTATCATTGCTGATGAGTAGTGTGTTCCATAATGATAGGGTGGCGTTTCACCATGAGGATCATCCCACTCCTGTGAATAATGAGTAAATTTACATCATATTTAAATTTTTATGAGTCTACGTAACGTTTGTCATACTGTATCCTCGATTACCACTCTAAATAATCGTATTTTCCTTTAAGAGATCGTGCACGTCGGTGGTGTACTAAATAGATAGGTACACAAATAATATAATTTAAAAAAAAACAGTGGCACTCCGGTAGTGCCGAAAGAACTGAACAATTATGTGTATATTAAGTGTTGGTAAAAACTCAAGAACCCTCAAGAACGCCGCGAAAAACTCGAAAACGATCAAGAACCCAAGAAAAACTTAAGAACGTTCAATAACCTCCTCAGAATGTCAAGAACCCTGAAAAACCCCCCAAAATATACTCAAAAACCCTCAATAACCCCACGAAAAACTAAAGAACCCTCAAGATACTCACGAAAATCTTAAGATGCCTCAAGAACCCCACGAAGCCTCAAAACCCCATGAAAACTCAAGATTCACATGAAAAACCTAATAACCCCAAGAAAACTCAAGAATCCAACAGAAAACTTAAGAACCCTCAATTACCCCCGCATAATGTCAAAAATGTTTAATTTGTAAAAAAGTCGGTATCGGTAACAGTGCCGCGAATACAATTGTTTTTTCCCATCTCAAAAATGCCCAACGCGCCTTCAGGAGTTTTCACTTAAAGAAAATTGGATTTGAACTAGCAACCTGTGAATTACAAGACCAATAGTTCTTCTGTTATGCTTCTGTACCGCCGCTTTATTGCATCGGTGACGGAGAGAGTCAAATACAACATGTGTAGAATAAAATTTGTGAAACCGATACTCAAAGTCAAAAGCGATGGTGGCTTTTTGAAGCAGCACTTAAGTTTCAGTCTACGTTTACGTTTGCTTGAAACTTGAAATATAATCACCTTATATCTTTTCCGAAATTGATCCAATCGGCCCGAGCTCTGTGCACCCATTGGTTTGGTTAAATCTCTGAAAGTAGCCGGATCAGTGAGATCCAACTCGAGCGAGTCGTAGTCGGCCAGGATCCAAGGAAATACTGGGTATTGCATTAGATCATTGTACGAACGACCCGCTAACGTATTTAAATGCATCAAGTATTGGAAGTTTGAGATTTCGCCCCTCTGAAATGATAATAAAACTTTATGTACATATGTACACCAAATTTGATGAATGTGGACCTAAAGTTTCTTTATTATTTTGATATTACTAACACTAGTCGTAAGTTATTTTGGATACTAACAAATTTATGGAAGTAATTCTGAAAATAAATGTTTATTATTATTATTATATGTAATTAGTTTTAAAATCAATTGTAGTTTTTATAGCTATGACACATTATCGTATGTATGTACACTCGCTTTCAGAAGTTGAACACTAAACTTGCTGAACACTAAAGGCTTTCCTCTCGGAGTTCGGGGGTCGGACGGTAGTCGCACCTGTAATAGCTCAAAAAAAGGATGAAAAGGAAGAAAAAGCGGACCCCGGGCTCCGAGGTGAAAGCCTCGGATGTAACCGAGATCACTACAATGATGGTGATGAGTTGTCTGATCGAATGTAGTAAAAATGTGGACATACCAGCCACCGCTGTGTAACAGAGGTGTCACCAATGAGCGTGGCGAGCAGCCCGCCGGGTTGCTCGACAGCCACTCCGCGTTTTTGACCGGCCACCGACCCTGCTGCGCTATCGGCCATACCTGTCGCTAAAGCTGTGAACCTACTGTAAACCTGAAAGTAATATTACAACATTCAAATATAAATTAGCACTTACTTTATTTTTATTAATTCTGTTGATAAAAAGATCTGTTAAAGGCGCACGCACGCACGAATGCGAAAAAGTTAACTATGAAAAGGGATTCGAACTAGAGTACTTTTAGACTACTTGGAAACACTGCTGAAACTGAGGTAATCCACGTACCTTATTGACGTGTAAATTAATTATTGAAGACGTTTAACGGCATGTATCAGAATTATCAAGAATTAGGGAAAGATGAAAGTTTGTTAGAATAAACAGTGAAATTATTGTTTTATTGTATAAAATTACATAGTCAGGGTAAAATTTCATAGTCCAGTTTCTCCATCTGCTAAGTTGAAACCAAAATTGTTGAACATTTTGGACCAGTGTAGTGATAGTGATACTAAAAAATATTTTCTAGAGAACATTTATCATGATTTCAGCCTAGTAAATATTGCACACAACCGGGACATTCTAGTCACATACCTTATTTCGCACTTTTCTAGGAAAAGCGAGTAAGTAGTTTCTACCATCACTTGAAAACACTTCCAACGCTGTTGGTTGAAGCAAATATCTCCTTTTGTGAACTTCCCTGTAAGAAAATAACAAAAAAAAGAGTAATACATTACATACGTTTAGTATATAGTAATATAAATAGTGTGTAATAATTTGTATTTACCGAATATCTTCATATAGAAATTTAGAACACTGCCTGTGATTGCTTCTCTGTATACCTTGACTTGGTAATATAGGCTCATAGTCATCGGGACAACTGTCCAGATCCCGAATTTCTCTATTCTTTAGCAATGTAAAGCCATCAATGACGTAGCAATGCTCTCGGCCGAATAATAATAGACCTTCTGTAGTGTCCAAACCTTGTATTCTAGCACAACGGAACATGTGCGTAATCTGAAAACGTTGGTACGTGATAAATGGTAATTGATAGCCAAATATAAATGCAAAAATTTGGATGATCCATCATGCATTACCAAACATCAATTACGCAAGAACAACTGATCGAATCTGGATGAATTTGGACAGAAATAGATTATAGTCCAGAAAATCACATAGGCTACTCTCTATTCTCTATATCTCTATACCTCTATAGGAATAGGAGTCTGTGGTTTGCTGAAACGGGATCAGTATTTCAAGAGGCTAGCAGATAACAGTTAAATAAAGAATGCAACCGGTGTTTTTTTCCAAATAAATAATAAATATTCTATGACTTTCTACACAGCGTTCTTTAAACCCATAGTAAGCATAGTTTAACTAGCTTGTGTTATAGGTTCTAGAATGCGGATTAACATACTTATATACATATTTTTTTGTAAATACGCAAATATGATACACAGGAACACACAAATATTTGCACTAATCGGAAATGGAACCCCTGTCGTAGCAGTCGAATGCAGTACCGCTACGCCACAGAGGCCGTTTATATTGGTCACGTCAATATGACTTTACCTCACCTGATGGTAAGCTAAAAGTTTAACCTAAGTACAGCAATCGCACTTCCTGGTGCAGCACCACCACATTGTATTTCGATTTCAATAAGTGTAATAAGAGTCTACTGTACCTTTTCGTGATGTTCTAACAATCTAAGCAGCGTTTGATTATCTGGTGGTGGAGTTGGCTGTTCATCCTCGTCTTCATTGTCTGGACCATCTTCATTAGCTAAAAAGAGAACACACTTAAAATATACACACATAAAGTCACACTGCTCTTCCGTTAGACACAGACAGCATCTTTCCACTTGCTACGATTGTTTTCATACATGCACGTCGGTTGCGGTTACTATTGACCTGGCCTTTTCTTAAGATGCCCTCGAACATACGTACGCCTATCGGATGATCCATTCACCCTTGCCTCAATCTTCTATCGCCCATCCTCTCTAAGTGTCCGAACCATCTAAGCATCTCTTATTCTATCTTGGTCACGACATCTTCAACCATACTGTAACCAGGCCTCACGCACTCTATGTACTTGCGCGCTATAAGCACCTACTCATCGCGGGCGCCCGCTCATATATTTGTACAGTCGGGTTGACACAGCCGTCCGCGCGCACGGATCGTTCGAATTTTGTTCTGTTAACAGGGTAATCTATGCTAATATGATTGCTTTGTATGCAGTGTATGGGTGCGAATCCAACAGGTCCAATAAAGCCGTTTCTTTTTTCCATCTGCCTATGAATGAAGAAAAGTAAGTAATTTTGTAAATTTACGATCGTTATGTAATATTAGGATATAAACAAATGATTAGGGGAGACTTATGTCCAGCAGTGGACTAGGATAGGTTGATGATGATGATGAAAGAAATGATTAGTAAATTGTAAGAAATATTGTCTGAATATTTCCTACAATTTGTCCGATGTAATATAGGTAGGCAGAAAGATGGAGACCACGTGACGGCATGCGCAGCGTAAGAAGGCGTCCGCAAGGTGGACAGACGATCTGGTAAAGAGCGCAGGGACACGGTGGATGCAGGCCGCTACAGACTCGGCGAAATGGAAGTCAATGGGGGAGGCCTAAGAGCTTTCCTTTAGAGCCTTAGTGGCCTTCCTAAGGCTCGTATGATGATGATGATGATGAATATAGGTAGGTTTAATGCGTATTTGTTATTATTTTTCAGGCTAGTTTTTTAGTTACTCAAAAATTTATTTGATTTGAAAGGAATAAAACATTAAGCGATTGTAAAACATTTTATTTCTAGTACCTTTTTTTTTTTTCACGTAACTCCGAGCAAGACGGCAACGTAATAATAACCATACGGTCGAACGTTAAGATACATATTTGCAAACAGCGGTCGATCGCGTGGACAAGGCATCAAAATTCGAACAAGTAGGTCGATTTTCCAGTCAGTGATTCATCTGTACCAACTATTAGGTAATCACTTGATCCATCAAAGTCACTACAGCTTAAAATATAGGACAGTTATGTACTATTTCAACATACCTTCACCAGAATTCTGATTGTGCGTACCCCGACTGACAACACCACTGCTGACGAGATCTGAAGGTGATCCTTCACCATTCGCTACATCAAGGGACGTTTCTTGACTGCTATAATAAAATAGAACCGTTCACAAAAAGCTCAAAACTTTTTTTTTCAAAATTTGTTTTGAGGAGGTCCAAACGGCGAAAATGAAAAGTAACAATTGCAATTGAGTTATTTTGGATTTATAAAAATACAAAAAATACTGAACTGTATAATTCATTCAGTTCATGATATTATGTAGTCACCATTCTCATTGTGTTTAAGTATGTCTAATAATTCACCTGGCAGGTTCATCCGATGTATCGGGTAAATCCGTAGACTCGACGCCTTCGGTTTCACCTAAGTTACTGCCCGCTGTACGATATTGTTGGTATACTCGAAAGTACTCTTTGCTGTCTATGCTTTGGGCCACTTTATACTTGAGTTGTTTCTAAAAACCAGGCAATAAAATTTTCAAAAAGACATTGTCAAAAGGAACAAACTTAATAAACAGTAATACGTAACGATATGATAATAAGTTTTGTAACCCCATTACGAAGTGATTCTGTCAAAGTAAAGTCCTTTCCGCCCATTTATAGACATCCCTCACAGCTCCAGAGAGACTTATACCTGTTTGTCGTCAGTCGGGGTTACGAGAATACCTTTTATGACATTTATGAAATCAAGGTTAGATGAAAACTAAATTTTGACCATATTTTCATTAGAATTGGCCTTCTGGTTAACTAAGCGTTTTACACGTTCTTGCCTACTACACTGTCGAGTATCTTTCTCTTATAGAGAGAAAGAAAAAAAACACAATAGGTTATAGAAAATTGACTCACATTATCAGGATCATCGAGATCGGGCCTGTACGGGTAATGTAAATAGAACAAATGGTTTCGTCGTAACATCTTCCTCATTCTCGAGGGTCCTTCCGTGCTGTCGAGCGCCCACTTGTCAAGCGCGCTGGCCCGCGGTGGGCCCCAGAGCGCCCGCTCGCGGGTGAGCTCCCGCCACGCGCCCGCCCACTCCGCCTGCACGTAGCGCGACGTGTGTGCCCGCGTGTTAGCCGCTCCGGCCACCGCGGCACACCACGCTTGCCTGTATCATGCCAATCAATTATTTAATAATCTTCTACACAGTGCAGCGCTGTTCAGACCCAAAGTAAGCATAGCTTAAATAATGTGTGTTATGGTTTCCTGAAGGCGGATAAACATACTTATACACATTTTTTTCTGTAAATGCATACATTTTATACATAGAAATACTCAGACGCATGCAAATAGACATATTCATGAATGGGAATATTTGCAAAGGTCTACCGCTACGCCACAGAGGTCGTCAAACACACGCTTCAATACGTAACCCACCATCGCGAAGCAGCTGGTGCTTGATTTGTACTATTTGTAAACGACAGAGACATGCTCTGTCACTCATATATTACTATATTGTCATCTTACGTACCTAACAAGTTGAACGTGATCTTGCATGTATGCAAGCGCGTGGTCGCGCGGAGGGTTACACCGTTGTTTAGCTAAGTCATCCTTCTTCACTTTAGTTCTAGACGCAAGTCGTGTTAACCCACCAGTCACCTTCTGAATTTTTGACTGAATCTGATTGTGCAGCTCCCATGGTACGCGATACGTGGCCTGGAAACGCAAGACAAATTTTACAAGTTTAGAACGAGCGATCCGAACGCATGAGACATTAGTGTAGTATGTATTCTTTTAATAAATCACTTCCATTATAGTAGAGAACTAACAATGTTGTTTGGGAATGTCTACAAAGGAGCTTGTCACTATTGTGACGTTACTATGTTAATAATCGATAGTATTTAATGAAAAATGGCCTTAAAAATATACTTGACCAACTTAAAAACATCCTGGACTCCAGATTGGTGTTAATTCTCCAGTTATAAATCTCCTATCTTCCTTATCTAATAAAGACTAGACACATATGGAGATATATTTATATTTGTGACTGTCATTTGAACAATTACTGCATATTAATTCGAGCTAATAACTGAATTTTCTCGAGACTTCATCAAATTAAAGACTTGTAAGATCTACCAGTACACACATAGGTAATGGAACCATTTGTTTTTCCTTTTTTAAAGAATATTAGTAACCGAAATTACTAATATTCCCCCAAACCCCTCCAGCTAAGCTAAATAGCTTGTGTTAGGAGTGGGTTCGCGTCGGTAGTGTAATGGCCAGGTTTCGAACCCGGGACCTTAACAATTACAATGGACGCTTGGTTTGGGTCTAGATAGCGCTGTGTAATATATCCTAAAATGTTACATACTACGGTTTTTATTTCACTTAAGGCGGGATAATGGAATTAGACCCAATAGCATGTTACATACATGCCTTTGGATGAATCCTACTTAGAAATCACCTTGCGTTCAGTATCGATGTAGTTACTCCACAATTTATGCGCACTCTCGCTGAGTTGTTCCCTTACAGCTGCGAGATCAGGCGCACGTGCGTTTCCTATGGGTGGCAGCAGCGTTATTTTGAACACTTCCTCTATTGCCGGCTTTTTGCATACATACAACTCTTCCCAAACGCGTCGAGCAGCACCGGCCATTAGGTTACGTCCTAAGGAGAAAAATTTTGAGTATAATAATGATATTTCACCTTATAGTGTTGTAGCCAAGATTATAACATAGCAATTTGAACAGATTCTCATTCATCTAAATATGCGTGGTTGAGAGTTTTAAATTTATTTAAATATAATCTCAGAGTGAGACTGTTCTTTTAACATAGGATGGATAAGTTTAGCATTTCAGGCAAAATAAGACAGTTGTTTTATACCTTGGTGTGTGGTTAATCTATCATCCCTTGACTCCAAATCACCACTAGGATTCACATGCCAAGTAGTTCGCATATGCGAATCCAGTGCAATCTTCATATTGGAACTCAACTGTAGTAGACAATAGGTTAAGCACCCGATGAACTCCAGCTCGTGGTTGCCAGCGCCAAATATTAGTAACCTAAAACACAAATATCATTATGGAACTCAACAAAAATGGCTCCAACTAATTATGCCAGTAATAATAAAATGTAGCGCACACCTATTACTAACCTATTTGTTGTCAGTTTATGTAAAGCTTCTAAAACCGACATTTGATCGGCAATAGAATCAGTTGACCGTGAGAGAAGGAACAGTATCGTTCGGTTCAAACAATGGTGTAACCCCTCCAAAGATATCACTGAAGATTTCTTTTTCGCTTGAGTAACTAATTTTACTATGAAGTCGAAAACCTATAGCAAGAGAATATACGAGATTAAATATTTTAATTTAATAATATTATTTTGTAAAATGTATTTTGAATGCGATGTTATGTTAGTTGTACAGTGTATGACTAAAAGAATTGATTGTTTGGCATTACAGTAGTGAAAATAAGGTACTTCTATATTTGTTTATTACTGCCTATGGCAGCAACTTTTTTGTATTATCCGGTCAAAAGATAAATATTTAGATTTTTCAATTGGCAACAACTATATAAACTAAATTTTTATGCCCGTTTTTCCAGTCATTATTTTATCATATAGGAAACTAAAATAAAAAGTGAATATCATTAAATCGGTGGTCATAAAACACCATGTTACATTACTGGTAGTCTTCAGAAAGAAAACTTCAATATGTTGTACCCAACTTGGAACAGGCTGAAAGACTTGAGGTTTGTAGTTCAAGAAAACTATAGTGCTATATAAAATAAATGTATAACAAACCTCATGAGGATCTCGTGAAAGTTGCCCCTGCCATAACTTGTCTACCAATCTCGCAGCTAAATAACAAACATTGGATATATTAGGTTCCGATCCAAAGAGTTCTATATTCAATAAATTCTCCATGAGTGTTGTAAGAACTTCTGTTTGGTATTCAATCTGTTGTTGACTCGTAGAATTGGGAGGTGATGCATCTAGAACCAGGTCAATAACCTGCAAAAGTAATTTTGCAATGAAAATATACAACAAAACTGTAAGGGTTTATGGTCAATGACCAGTGCAATCAGTAAATTATACAGACATGTAGCAAGCTCATAGTACACAGCACAGTCTTGCATAAATGTGTTTCGTATTATCTGAGTGCACTAGGAAATTCTGATATTATATCATTCTTATTAGCATAATTATATGTATGCGAATGCGTGCGTTTTTCCATAATGCTAGTGAATTTTTGCGTGTTGGTAAAAAAGCGAGCGTACACGGATCGAGTAAAACTCATTTAAATTCCCGCAGAGCAATTTTAGGAACATAAATATACAAGCTCGAATGTGAGTCCCTTGGATTCCCTAGCTGAGTATTGATAATAAATAAGAGGGCCAACATTTTTGTTATATTAAATGAAGTGAATTTAAAACCGTATTCCCTTAAACCACATTTAGTAGTATAGATTGCTCTTATTGATAGAATTTACTGAAATTTTCTTAAAAGGTCAGTATTCAAGGTTCAAATTAGTACACGTAATAGGAATCATATACGAAGGACGGAAATAAATGTTAATACAGCAGCGTTAGGTTACTTTTATTAGTCAAATAATTGTTTAATAGTAATAAAAATCCCCATATTTACGCAATAAAAGTAGGATTTCCCTGGAGCGGAGCAAGGGCTACATGGAGTACAAAACATTGACGATGGCACTGAGTCAGTTGCACATTCTGCGTTCTAAAAACAACATTTAAGCTAATACTTAGTGAGTTAGTCTACTCAGACCTTTACCTAATTATGATATCGATTATATATCATGCTTCCTTCACTGCAACATGCAAAACAATGGGTACACAACAAATACTAATTGAACAACATTCAGCTAAATATACATAAAGGCAAAGTTCGTAAAATGATACTGACAAATGCCCTGACTCTGGCGTTTTCGAATTTCGTTGACAAACAGCGACAAGCTTGTTGCATCGTGCGTCAATAAGTAGACCAGCTTCCAGAATGTTGCCAATCTACGTTAGTTAATATTCTGCGCGACCTGATTCCCTGGTGCATCTACATATTTATGCACGTAGGTTTCATTAAGCATCGGTAGATTGGCACCAACAGCCATCGAAGCATAAAACAATATCTTGGCTCGTTAAAGAAATTCTGGGTTTACTTGCTAAGTTTACGTTTTAAAATAGTGACAGATTGCAACGCCTTGCGAATTACGTTGACCAAACGCGACTTGATTCCTCAAGATTCCTCGTGGTGGCTTTTACGAAAATCATCGAAACTGCACGATATTATGACAGTAATTTCCTTTACTGCTTGACTTGAATGTGTCCAAGGTCTTTCTTTAATGATAATATAAATCGTGCCTCTTGAATCAAAATCAGGCATCAACTTGTATCTTTAATATGTTGAAGGTAGCTAGCTGCGTGACGATTTTTTATATGGTCAGTCGTCTTCTATAGTTAGTATAACAATGCGTAACGGTAAGTGATAAATTCTGAAACAGATGACATACCGGTGCAGATTTCCCAGTGACGTTGAGAGGCAGTGAGTCTAGGACGATAACTCGCAGAAAGTCCATTACGCCTTGTCGCACTGCGTGTTGTGTGAGTGTGTAGGACACATTGGTGCCGATCTCTACATCCTTTTCAGATCCTGGTGTTGACGCGCCTGAGCTTCCACCCGACTCACATATAGCTGTTGGAGTACAAACAAAAGACTTAGAAGGCGGATGAACGGTGACTAATAAACTTATTTGTTAATGTTTTAAGTGTTAGGTACTTACGCATATGAATATCGTCCGTCGAATTCGGTGGAAAGAGTACAGCAGCTAATGATGTCAAAACTTCTGCAGTCATCATGATTGGTACGAAATCAGGCAGCGTATTGTATAACGAGAATAAAACCTACAACAGACATATAATTATGTTGAAAATATTATAAACAACACGGTAACTAATAAAAAGAAAACAATCAGACTAATGATAAATTGAATATTACACATACTTGTATGCAAAATAATCTATCGACTTAGTTTTGAATACCTCATAGTCTCATTATATCGAATTATGATGAATCGGATCATGAATGAAACTCCAGCGTCGCCCCGAGACGTATACAATATATAGGAGAATTTCGAATATCTGGGACGTGTCTAGGTAGCTCAGTTGGTCAGAGCATTCCCCCTGTAAGGGACTGATCGTGGGTTCCCGTCATCAAGTCCCGCCCTAGATGTTCACTTTTTCCAATTAAAATCGATATGAAACTATTTGTAAATAGACCACAAAAAAGCCCGCAGAGTTTCTAGCCGGAGTTTTCCCAGGACAGGGCCGCGCTATGAAGCAGTGGTCAGTTTAGTAAACGTATGCTAAACAAAATTTTTTTTGCCCTGGCCTATACAGAATAGACGATTTTTATCTTTATTTATTTTAATCTTTGCATGGTCTATACAGAATAGACGATTTTTATCTTTAACGATCTTTGCATGGTCTATACAGAATAGACGATTTTTATCTTTAACAATCTTTGCATGGTCTATACAGAATAGACGATTTTTATCTTTACCAATCTTTGCTTTTCCGATACCAATATTTCAAACTATGCAAATCATATTCAACCATGACCAACGTACCTGTACGATGGCCACGGGATGCTCAACAAGCCAATCGGGCACAGCCGATTTATCCGTGTGCACCAGCGCACGAACTGCTGCAAGTAGCACAACTACAGCATCGGGACATAGAGTGATCCTCGCCGACAACGCTGCGGGTGACTGACGGGCAGGAGCCGCCGCACCCCACGCCGCTCCCCATACTCGCTCGACTGACACTACACGGTCGCTACATGACACCCGCATCGGCTGGCCCAGTGCCAGTCCGAAGAGAAGATAGTATAGCTCCGGTATTTGTAGGTGCGCTGGTGTTAACCTGTACAGTAAGTTTATTTGCTGGAAGATAAGTTTTACCCTTTTATTGTTAGTAGAGCACTCAGTTTTTATTTACCGTATCCATTACAATAAGTTTTGATCACGTTTTTTATTACTAACATAAACCAAGTTCCAAATCTCCAAAGGACTGGAGGGCTGTAGGACCGTATAGGACTTATATGGTACGGTAAAATCTAAGCACTAAATACAATAACATAAAAGCGTTTTGGTAATACGCATATGTTTAGTAGCCGACAAAAATAAAAGCCTAAATTTTCTCCTTCAAACTGTGAACAAAGAAATTCCAACACTAGCATAGCAATTGCCAAAGTGGGTTTTGCAGGCAAGTCGCCTGGGTTCCACGCTACATCTGACACTTCAATTAATTTTAGGGTAAAATAATTTCTACTATCAGACAAAAAAGTGCATAGGTATAATAAGAATAACGCATTGCTGAATTCAATCATATATTTCTGGTAACAATTAAATGATAAAATATAATAGATTTCTTAAGTGTTTCATACTTTTAAAAGCTTAGGAACCGTTAGTCAATCTAACGGTTAAATTGTTATAAATAATAGTACCTACCGATTTTTAAATAATTGTAAGAATGGTCACAAAATGGGGGGGCCGGGTGGGTACCACCGTGCACGATTGCGAAAAACCCTCCATAGGAATCTAATTTCGGTTTGATTGCATTCAGGGGTCAGCAAGTGCATAGCCGGGCAGGGGGATTGTGGTCGCAGCACTAGTGGGACCGGTGGGTGTCACGCGGTGCTGCGACGACAATCCTTTCTGATGTGGTCGTCAAGCTGAGTGCCACCATTGTTAACATGGTACGTGTATGTAATGGTGACCCTCTTTCCTGAGACTTCAGCCTACCTACAGCTTACCATCAGGAGAGGTGAAGTCAAATTGACGTTAAAAAAAATATAAAAAAATGGGCAATTGATAAACTGAAATTCTCTTACCATGCCATTATCGTGAATCCCGGTGTGTGCAACAGTGAAGTATGCAGGTGTGAATTGGAATGCACCGTGGTAGAGACTACCACTCCTGTTTGCTGCTGCTGTGCAATGATTTCTGTGTGCCTCAACCAACCGCCATTACCGATCCCCTCACGAAACCTTAGTACAAATTAAACTATTATTGATGAATTGGTATAATAAAGGTAGCATACAACAAAGGCAGGTGGATTTTTTCTACCGTTAACCAGAATACTTCAATTACCTTTGCATTATAGCGGATTGTTGACCCTGTCCAGAACACAACACGACTAATATCCTCAGAGCCCATAGAACTGTCGAAGGGTGAACATTCTCTAACATAAAGCTTAGCAGCCAATCCATACCCAATACTCTCGATATTTCTTCACAGACAATAGTATTCACTAAGTTCCTCGCTGTGAAAAGTAATCCATGTAGCACATTGAAGCACTTGTTTCGTAGAATAATTAGTTCTCCTTCACCCTCTTTCTCGCCGTCACTTTCTCTAAGGCATACTCCCTTCTCTGTTTGTGAAGGGAGAGGTAAGGTAAACGCCATAAATTGTCCTAGACATAGTAAGTCGCTTGGACGTGGCTGTCCTCCGAGTAAGGCGGCTAGCAATTGTATGAGGACATTCCTTGTGCTTACGACTTTGACGTCATTGATAATATAGAGCAGTTTAGAGACTAATTGTAGCTCTCTCATTGTGCGTAAATTGTGGGTTCTGTGTGCTGTCTCTGTCGCCAATTCAAGTAAATGTTCCAGAAGAGACTTTATTAAGCCGCCTGGGGCGCCAAGCCATACTTCTAATTCGCAAATTAAATCCTAAAAGATATCGAAATGTTTAGATTCATTTTACAGTTTTCAAAGATATGAAATCTAATATTTACTAAATATTTTATTACAGAATTGATCAAATTTCTAAAATTAAGAAATGTCGGTTACCTGAAATGCAGTTAAATTAGGAATGGAAGATGTTTCCTTTTGACTATCAACAGTTCCGACTAGACCAAATATGAGATGCAGTATATGTGAATTGAGCAACTGTTTCTTCCTCTTCAGCAACATGGCTAATGTTTGATATCCCTTCCTGCGGTCCATTTCTGCTTGCGCTGCCTTGTTAGACCGCACTACACATACGAGCGCCTTCACGCTAGCGTATAAGCATTCTACGTCTTGAGCCATTGCTATTAATCCTAATAATACGGAACAGCCACCAACTGTATCAATCTGGGAACAGAAAAATGAACCAGTCGTATTATAATTTAAAAAAAGCGTCGGTAACTCGAATAATCGAGAGGTCCCGGGATCGAATACTGGCCATAAGACTACCAACGATGGGAGCCCACTCCTAACACACGCAATTTAGCTTAGCTGGAGCTTATACTAGTAATTCGGTTCGGTTACTAGTACCTTTTTTTTTTTTTTTTTTTATCGTGCGGAAATCCCTTCGGATACCCCCCGCCGGTCAGCGGGGGCGGTTATGTCGGGCTTGCACCGACTAAAACCGCACGCCGTCTCGGGTCTTCAGACGCCGGGGTGTAAGGTTACCCATAGAGCATATCCCTCGCACCCCGGCTGACCCTGGGCCATCTCACCACTAACAGCATCTTTAAAAAAAAACTATAATATTCAAACGTGAAATGTTTCTTATGTAAACAATTAGTGAGCAAGTTTGAATACTAAAAGTTGTGTTCGAAATATACCAGCTTAGGCATATGGCCTGTCTGGTGGAAAGCGGTCCCGCAAAAACATTTTATACCGCCTTTGAAAAACCACATAGTTACGAGTACATGCGCCATTTCAAATAAAGACCGAGATTTTATAACATTTTATGTGAGTAATGGTACTTACCATAATTGCAGCAGGTTTAGGACAGAATACTCTGACACCCAAATAGCCGACGACGGTACCACCCAAACATCGCGCCGGTCCGATGAGATGTCCAGCAGAATTATGTAATATCCTAATTGGCGTAGCATTTTCATGAGACGACATTCCAAGCATTTTAGCAATCGTCTTGTTATCATTCTTACTATATACCTTCCGTATTTTGGCCAGTGTTAATTGTGACATTGCTCGGGCATTAATGCCGAATACGACCTTTTCTTCAGCCACTAACGGGGCGAGAGGATCCTGGTATTGTCCCGGTGGTAAGGGCGCTTGTAGAGTACCAACATAATGTGGACCGAGTTGATACATTATTAATACTGTTTGAGCTGGTAAGACCTGGAAAATTATGCTTTTGAATGGACATGAAAAGTGAGTTTTGTTATCCATAAGAGCTACATCAGATTCTTATGTGTTAGTTTCGACTGTTTATTTCGTTTATTTTTTTGATGTATGCATAATAGCAGAGCAAGTAATAATAATACATACGTCTTCAAGCAATAAGGCAGGTCCCTGCCGCCACAATAATTTTGAATATCTTCTCCAATGAGGTGGAGTCCCCAGCACGCAGTATACACTAGAAGCTCCCGACAGTGTCGCTGCGCCACCTCCGGGATTAGCACTTACATAGTGTAACTTTCCAGAATGCATATGCTGACCTACAGACACGAACATAATATGTAATATACTGTAATAATATGTAAACAATTACACCTGTACTAATAGTAGTACAGGTAATAGCTTGAGAATTCACTCAAGCTTTTGGCGTGTCTCTTAGCTATCATGTAATTTATAAACGACTTGACCGATTGACGTCATATTCATAAAATATATAGGCATTTGTATGTTCACGTCGATGATTTTAGTTATAATATAATAATACACATTTCTCTTAAAACTTCAAGACAATAGACAGAAAATTATATATAAATTGACATCGGAAAGAGTCCGCATCACGGAAGGGATTTGTCGGACGGAAAAAAAACAATGTTTAAAAATGATTGTAAAGTCATTAATTGTTTCCGTAGTTCACAAGAACTACGGTAGATGGCTCCAGCGTTTATTTTCGATATAGCGGCTTTATTTTTACGAATCGGAGAAGTATTCGTTTTTAAACATTTTAATCAGTTAACACAAATCACAGGACACAACCATTGCGTTCGAAGCAATGCCTTCAACTGGTCACTGTGACCTTAACTTTGTAATTTGAAAAGATTTGATTGGTTACGGGGCGGGGCTAGGGCGGTAGACAATGATGACTCACTGCATTTTTAACGCGAACGAACTATAGGCAGCTCAGTTGGTCAGAGCATTCCCCCTGTAAGGGACTGGTCGCGGGTTCAAGTCCCGTCCTAGATGTTCTCTTTTTTCGATCTAAATCTATCGGGACAGCTAGTGTTACCACTGGGTCAGCTAGTGCGTAATTCTGTTCCCATTTCCACTTCCTATTCTCGAGATAAAAGTAGCCAAGTAGCAGTTATTCCAGACTATGAAATTGAAACTTGGCACAGGGCTATGCCAAAGTATGCACTGTGCCAAATTTCATCCGGATCCATTCCACCGTAATAATATTCGACTTAAGCTTAATGTACAATGGGCGGCCTTATCGCTAACAGCGATCTCTTCCAGGCAACCTTTGTATGGATAGAAATCAAAAGAGATCATAAATAAATAAATATTCTAGGACATATTACACACCATCTAGACCCAAACTAAGCAGAGCTTGTCACATGGGTGCTAGAATGCGGATAAACATACTTAGATACTGTTTTTTTTTGTATATAAATAGATAGTATACATAGAAACACCCAGACCAATGCAAATATCATATTTGCAATGAGCGGGAATCAAACCCGCGACCTCTGATAAGGGCAGTTTACAATGAACAATGAAAAAGAAGAATAATGATTAATACATTAGATAAATAAACAAAATTACATATAGATCAGTCGTATTTCAAGCATATATACACAATACTATTACATTATAAGTCTATACAATATATATAATACAAAATAATTACGTATACTGCCTATATAGTCCGGTATATACTTATATATAGGATAGTCACCTAACGGGAGATAATAATAATATCGATATCACCATTACGCATGATGAGAATCTTATGAAAGCCGAAAAAGAAAAACAAATAAAATATTTGGATTTGGCTCACGAGGTTGACGACATGTGGAATGTGGATTCGGCAATTATTGTTCCGATAGTTGTATCAGTCCACGGACTGATTGCCAAGAGCCTCGATCAACATCTCAAGAGGCTCGCATTAGGCAGTTGGGTTAAGGGCTTGATACAGAAAGCAGTGCTCCTCGACACGGCACGTATTGTGAGGAGATTCCTTTCTCTGGAGCCCTAACCACCGGTAGCTTGGTCCCTGTACCCGATGCCGGTGGGCAACTTTTTATATTTTTAAATATATTTGTATTTTTTTAAAATACAGAATGTATTTAAAAATAAATTTTATATGTATGTAAAGTTTAATAAAGGATTTTTTTTTATATTTAGGACCCCTGTACGCAATCAAACCGAAATTGGATTACTATGGAGGGTTTTTCGCAATCGTGCACGGTGGTACCCACCCGGCCGAATTTTGTGACAAATTTGTGTCATCAAATTTCTACCACCAGTTAAAATAATAATATTGTATTGTATATTGTGTATATTAATAAGATAATATAATAATATTACTAGGATTTAACGTACCAATGCTTCAACATTTCATTCAGAACATTATATAATTAAGAAAGTAACTCACACACTATACTTTATATTATTGTGAATAGATATAATATGACTAATGTTAGTAGGTAGAACATTACATCACGACTGCAAGATATGTGCTACCAGGCTGTAGTACTAGTAACTGGCTATGAGCTTTACGTTAGCGGATATGGTAAAAACGTACCATCTAAATAAAGCGAGAACGACGAATTCTTCAGCACAGCACGATTGAGAACGAGTACCAGATGATGCCACTGCCCTTCATGTTGCAAGTCCGGGCACCAAACCCGCGCGCCGCACTCACCCGAACCTTCCGGCTCCCACTCACCTACGTCTAGGGAAATACAATCTATAGCCACATACTTTGCGAACTTAACAGCTGTTCATTGGAAAATAAAAGTAAATAAGAATTAAATGGATGATATGAAAATGGATGAAGCACTGAAACATGACATGGATTTAACATCTTTTCCATAAACCTGTTGTTACAATGAAATATTGATTTAACTTTTTATATTAAATGTTGATGTTTGAAGTTATTGAATATTTTATGTAGAATCAATATGTAGAATTCTTTAAAATTTAATATTATTCTTTAACAACTACAAAAACAACCACTGTTTCGGAAAAAAATCAATTTGGTTTACTTGTATGGTATTAATAAAATGATTATTGGTATTTTATTATTGAAAAACTGCTAGTAAGTCGGTTTTCTGAACTAGAGAAATTTAGTTTCAACTGTAATATCAACTTACTGTGTGGGACCAGAGTCTCTTGCGTTGAAACAATGATTGCCTTATCCCTGGCTGACAGTACCATCGTCAAACAAACGAGATGTTCATCGCGACTGTTGTTAATGTTCCTCACAAGGGTAAGTAGACGTACGCAGTGTGGATCTGAACGTGGGTCCGAATACTTCTCCACGCAAATCCAGGTGGAATATGTCAAGCCGGTTTGTGGAGGGAATACTCGATCACCTGCAAAAAATATGCAGCTCTCGTTTAGTATTGAATTTAAGCCATATTTGCATAACAGGTACAGGTCCGATTAAAAACATCAATGAAATTCAATAGGGTTTTAAGAAAAATATTTTATATTGTTGAACCATAACGAAAAAATAAAAAAGTGTGTTGTCTCCCACCTGTTTTTAATACCTGTGTACGTACACACGGTCAAGGAGATACGTATACAATACACCTTTACATAATATCCTTTCACAAAAATTTAATAGTAGTTTATGCAACTGTCATATAAGAAGGGGTATTAAAAAACGAGAGTCTGTTTATTATTAGTCTGTATATGAGGCGAAGCCGAATGCGATAATAGGTTGACTCGAGTGTTTTCATACCTAAGTTATATGCAGTTTCATACACTACTTTATCTTCACTCATGGGAAAAATTGAAATTAAACAAAGTAGGTAGGTTACAAGGGCGCCATTTTTTTCACAGTTCGAACTGCGCATGCGTGCGCCTTGTTTTTCATATTCAGCCTATAACCTTAGACTAGTTTAATGAATAAAAAAAGATAGCGATACTATAATGAGTTTTTCACTCCTCTTGCTGAAAAAGACCGTCATTGTGTCGTACCAGAGCGAAGAAAAAATAGCAATTCTTCCCCTAGGGGAAAAAGTTTTTTTTTTTAATTTTTGTGTGTCAAATGACAATGAGCCTACAAAAACGAAAAAGTCTTTAGCCATAAATAGAATAATCATGAATAAAGACTTGACTTATTACTGTTTCATAAAAAAAGAACTTCATTTTAATTTTGAAAATGGAACTAAAATCGGCGATATCTGGTAGAATGCATGCAATGTGTTGCTGCTACAGAAGAAACAAAAAAAGACATTGGCGCGAAATCTTTATAATTTTTCTCTAATTGCAAATTGAATTGGTAGTGACCGTAATTAATTTTACAATAGTGAAAATGCCATCATCTAGTGAGAATGGAGACCCTAATTTAGAAATAGAAGAGAAAGGAAAAGAAATAATTTTCAATCTGTTGCCGTCAAGGTCACAAAGCATTTATTTAAATACTTACGAAAAGTTAATAAAATAAACTAATTTCATATTGTATTGGATTGTTTTATTTTCTCGCAATCGTAGTGAAAAGTATAGTGTAACACACGGCGCTAAAACCCATTAAAACTCGGTTTCTATTTACTCCCTCGCTAAAGCTCGGGAGTAAAACTACCTCGTATATAATGGGTCATTTTAGCTCCTTGTATAACAATGTACTATTATGATACAGTTGGCGGTACTATAATAAGTTTTATTTTTAATTTTATGTATATGCGTTAATAAAGTGCGTATGTATAGAATCGTCTTTGAATTCGTAATTCGAATTTTTCGATTTGAGTGTAGATAAAGATACTTATCTCCTTGGCTGTGTGTACATTATTTGTATATATTTTAAAACAAAGTAAACTTTAATTGTACTGTATGTGGGACACATTAGTTCTACCGATGCCTACAAACTGTATATTATAATATCAAATCTATTGTATTGTTTAGAAGAAGTTAACGACGAAACAGGCGCGTAAACTTTACATTATTTTATGCTTTTTAATTATCGTAATAGTACCTGAACCAATTCCACCCAGTGTAGTATTGTCTTGAGTCCCCAACGCGTTCAAGTTAGCGGACTGTGGTGCGATGCTCGGTAGATAAAGACAACCAAAGCCTTCAGCTGACATATCAAACTCTACGAATGGTGGTAGAGTGCAGGAACTTTGAGATCTGGGAAAAAATAATAAGTCGCAATAATGATTATTTATTGAGCGATATCTGTAGATCTCTGGAGATAATAGCTTTCCATATAACAAAGCAGCTCCATATAAAAAACCCTTGCCATAAATTAAAATAAAACATAGAATTCATATAATAGGTAAAAATACTGTACCTGTAATCTCGTGGTGTAGTCATAGACACTAAAGTCTTGATCCTCGTAAGTGGTACAGGTCCACCTTGCTTGCAAACTTGTCCTGGTTCTGGAGCCACACAGTTCAAAGGGTTGCCCATCCGCAAAAATTCTCTGTGTAAATTATTTGGAATAATCACAAATTAAGTATATACTTCATTAAAAAGCATATCGACCTTTATTTGTGTAAAATCAGATTAGTGGACTATTCATTTTAAGCATATAGTATGCTTAAATTCCACTAATCCGAGCGGACTCATAAAGAACAGACAATTATTATTTTTTATATAATCAGGATTAACATCATATTAATGATTGATTTCACACATATACCCATATTTATTGAAGTAGTTTCTAATCCTGCAATTTCAAGTCTTTATTTATAATTATAATGTTAAGGTCTGTATTTCTCCTAAGGGTGAAGTAGCGCCGTGTTCCCACATTTTACAGTCAAATTTTTAGTCCTATTAATAGGGGATGGGATATTATTGGACGGGCAATATAAAAAAATAAGACTAATCGAATAGCTCACTAGTCAATAAAATGAGAACGCGATAAAAATATTAGGAAAAGATAATTAAAAGCAGTTTTGGCTACAACTTCGTCAGTCGTTCAACAACGACAATGAACAGCTGATCTACAACACCTAAATCACTTAACTAAAAAAAGTACATTTATTTAGGTTACTGTTTTTATATTCGTATAAAAATAATGGTTCTGGTTATAATATTGCATTGAAATTACAATAGTATACAACCTTACTTTTGCTTCAGGTTAATACCAACAAATAATAATAGTTATGTTTGGTCCAATGAACCACTTCAATTTATCAAAACACAGGTAGTGTATAACAGTTTATCAAGTTATAATCATTCAACAATACCACTGGCACGCTTGACTATGAATCGTGCACACATGTATATAATATATACATCTTCCAATTAGCAGAAGAGTTATAACTGAACGATAATGTACCAAAAATATTTTGTATGCTTCTGCTAAGTATAATTATGCAACCCTGTTGTATTTATGACTATTGTGTTATTTAAGTTATAAAATACAGTGTAGGCTTTTTTTAATGATACGAAAAATGAAAGTCTACTTACATCTTTACGTATTACCATTAATGCTTCAGTTTGTAACTATATATATAAAATATTTTTTAGTCCTTTTCAAAATAAATAATTTTATCTTAATTTAATGCTCTTCACTTCATTGGCGTCTCACTCTATCATTTTCTGCATGTGTGTGCGTGTGTGTGCGAGAGAGGCCTTGTGTGTGTGCAAGAGAGGGTGTGTGCGTGTGTGTGTTTGTATCTTTATGTATAAAAAAATGTGTAGCCGACCTGAGTTCCGAGGGTCTTAGAGCGTGCGCGGCGAGTCTCTCTAGCATATACATGTTGGGCGCGTGTAAGGGGTGCCGTTCGGCGCGCAGAGCCGAGCCACACACTCGCAGCACCACGCCCGCCAGCCCCGAGTGGCACATCACCTGCTGGTTACGTTCGCTGTAACAATATACCATTTTTTATAGTTACTGGCAAACTTCGTGACCAAATGTCAAAAAGTTCGCACATGTGCACTAACTGGCCGACTAAAAACCTAATAAAAGGACTGATCAACGAATGACGCGAGCCGTTTGAACCCGTGTTAGTTTAAAATAATCTATATACTTATTAAAATAATGCCTTTTTACCTTCGGACTAAACTCTTCAGCACGTGAGCTAGATAGTCACGTATAGCTCTCGCATGGTCCTCGTGCTCCGGAGGAATCGGTAAAGCCGGTAGTAACTTCGCTAGCACGATGACGACACCCGAGTGGATTACCCATGCCTCTCCATTATTGCTTCCCACGGATAGATTAAGAGGCGCCGTGCGGCCAGCAGGTTTCGACTATACACACAATAACTTATTAGATTTAGATAAATAGATTAAGTATTAAAAATTATAACGTAAAATTATCTTCTTACTTCATTAATGGCTGAGCTCTGCCGGGTCAAACTGGGAGATTTCACATTGAGAGATCCACAAAAAGTAGGCTTGTCAAAAGAGTCCAATGCAACGTCATACAACAGACGCAATATTATACAAGCATGGACAAACACTACAGGCACTTTATCGGGATACCTGCATTTAAAAAAAACAATTAAGAATGAACTAAAACAGAGAAAGCGGTACTGGTAAACTCAGACTCTCATCTTTTCTAACTGGGGTCAAACATAATAGAATTATAGTTATCCCCATCATTTAAGCAAAATTCATTGTTTGAATACTGTTCAAGTAGGTAATGTAACTAAATTGCAACCTGTTTATTTCAAAACCGACGCCTTCACTATTACGTTACCACCTTTCCCGTAACATAAAAATTAATGAAATCCTACTTCCTACTAATATTATAAATGTGAAAATTTGAATGCATGGATGTTTGTTACTCTTTCATGCAAAACGGCTGAACGGATCTGGCTGAATATTGGTACAGGAATAGATTATAGTCTGGAATAATACGTAATCCGAAGGGATTTCCGCACAAAAAAAAAAGGCTACTTTTATTCCTAGAATTCCTATTCTAGGGATAAAAGTACCCTTTTATCTCATTGGAACCAGGAATGGGATAAGAATTACACACGGGCGGAGTCACGGGCAACAGCTAGTTTTATAAATATTTTAAACAAAAAAATGCAATAAAGTGAATCTTACGTCATCTCCAATATATTTCCCGTAAATATTTCATGGAAGACCTCATAGAGTTCGGTGTCGCCAGGTTCGGTATCATTCTGAAGTTCTGTATCTTCAACAAAACAGCCTAATAGGCGTATAGTTTTACACAGGGTTGTCATGCATATCTGTAGCAAAATGTTTCTTTTTAATATTTCCTTTTTAAATTATTTTTAAGTTTAAAATACATTATTATTATTGGTTTCTGTTTGTCTTGAACATCTTAAGAAAGCTAGAAAAGAAACACTCAGAGTCTAGCCTCTTTGAATGAGAGTGGAAAGGCTGAATTTAACTTTGTCAACTTCTGTTATGATAAATTTCGACCAAATTTTTCTATACGCACTTTTACGAGATTACGATAAGTTGCGTATATATGGTTGTATGTATGTATTGTTTTGAAAATAGAATTATTACGACAATATATTACTCTTCGCGTCGAGTACTAATTAATTGAATACGATAAATTAAAAACGTAGGTTCGTGTTCGAATACCTATACCTACTTTACCTACAAATCTTGAATACAATTATTCACCTCAAACTTCGGTGCGAATGTTGTACTTCTGTGTAGATACTTTTCTCGAACGCTCAACTTAGATACCTAACGTGCCTTATCTCTAGATGATTCCGGAACATTCTACCCTCCTAATTAAGAGCTATAAAAGACGCCCGGCTATCGACGCGAGTTAGTTTATTTTCGGAAGCGAAAGCGAACACATCTTACCGAAGCGATTCAAGAGGGTTATACCTGCGACTTAAGCAACGACTGTGGACTACTGTGAACTGCTGAGCGACTTGAACTGTTGAAGAGTACTGTGTGTGCTAGTTATTTAGTTGTCTAGTTTGTGGTGAGCGAATAAACATCTTTGTTGTATAGTATAAACGGCATTTAATTTGTACCCCGCGCACGTTACAATATATTTGATATGAATTAAAATATGTATTTACCTCATGGTGAAACAAATTTGTATTAGCAGGTTCGAATCTCATAGCTGTGCTAATTGTATAGAATACACTATGTATTAATTTAATATATATATTTGATACAAATTGAAATATTTACCTCATGGTGAAAAAATTTTGCATTAGCAGGTTCGAATCTCATAGCTGTGCTAATTGTATAGAATACAATATGTATTAGCTGTAACATATCTTTATCCATTTCCTCATCTCCTTTTAGTTTACCTTCTAGCGAAACAAGTACACTAGTGACGTACACGAAACCGCTGACCTGTACAAAGAATGAAAACACTAATCAATGTATGCATCTATTATACTTAAACTGTGTGTACTTTACCCTACCAACACCGCGGGGCCGAAGTCAACCTCACTTGCTAATCGGTGCCTGCTAACAACGGACGAGGCTCTGGCGCAGGTTCTCCTCTCCGGGGTCGGAGGTCAGACGGCAGTCGCTCTTATAAGCCAATAAACCAATTAAAAATATACACCTTATAAAAATATAAGGTGTATATTTTTAACGCAACTAGAAAATCGTTAGGAGGATGATGACTGTGTGTACTAAATTCTAAATTTGAGTTAAGCTCACTTACTAAAGTAAGTGAGCTTAACTCAAATTTAGAACCACCAGAACCTCCATACCTCCCTCCATTCTATAGAAAATTGCAACTTAATAGCACTACTCGCATAGTTTTACTACTAACATTCCTTGGTGTGAGGTATAGGACTGGCGAATAATACCTGTAGCATTCTCAATTTTTGGACACCGGTATGTACTTAGTTTTTGGTGTGCGATAAAGCTTGTATATATTAATAATATTAAAAAAATACGGTTTCTGTCTTAATATCAAATAGATGGAAACTTTATAAGCTATTGTGCCTATCACCACAGAATATCTATACACTTCTTATGTAAACCAGGCCAAATCATGACTATTTGCTGTCATTATTAACCTGAAAGTTGAGGAATATAACATTTTTAGGTGATTACAGTTTTACTGAACATAAAAAAGTAGGTTACCTTTCTAAATATAGTTCTAGTACGATGCGAGTCCCGTAAACAAGCTAATAGTGCTTTGAGTATATGCAGTTTTAAGAGCAGAGCATCATTGGGAGCTGCGTGCATCCCACAAAGCAACGCCGACATGTCTTCCTCACCCGATCCACTCACAATGAGTTCTCTTATAACACCTAAAAAGGGACAGGTAAATATCAGAATTACGTAGATCTACGTGGTCGAGACACTACAGTTACAGGACCCGGCTTTTGATTTGGGTCACGTGGCGGGGCAGAAGAGAATTCGACCAAGATCTTGCTTAGCATTCTCTCTATTACACAGCATATGTCGACAGCGCGATTCCTTATAAGAGTAGGTAGTTAAAACCGAACTTTTAGTCTTAATATTTTACAAACACAATCAGTTTTAACTACTCTATAAACATACAAATCTTTGCGCCCGAATCCCGGTTTCGCATGGAAATAAATTCTTTAAAAAAGCGGCCAAGTGCGAGTCGGACTCGCCCATGAAGGATTCCGTAGCAGTAAGTAACATAATAATGCATTTTTTTAAATTTTATATTTGAGTTGATTGAATGAAAGGTAAATTGTGTTTTACGATTTATGACGTATTAAAAAAAAACAACTTACTAGATCTTCTAGGACGGGACTTGAACCCGCGACCAGTCCCTTACAGGGGGAATGCTGTGACCAACTGAGCCACCTAGACACGTCCCAGATATTCGAAATTCTCCGATATATCATATACGTGTTAAGGCGACGTTGGAGCCATCTACCGTAATTCTTGCGAACTACGGAAACAATGAATAACTTTGCAGTCATTTTTAAACATTGTTTTTTGATGACTCCGCCTAATTAATTCAATTAAATTCTTAAGCATTTTGTATGCTTACTTTTTTCTAAAGATTTAGATCGGAAAAAGAAAACATCTAGGACGGGACTTGAACCCGCGACCAGTCCCTTACAGGGGGAATGCTCTGATCAACTGAGCCACCTAGACACGTTCCAGATATTCGAAATTCTCCGATATATCATATACGTCTTAAGGCGACGTTGGAGCCATCTACCGTAATTCTTGCGAACTACGGAAACAATGAATAACTTTGCAGTCATTTTTAAACATTGTGTTTTGATGACTCCGCCTAATTAATTCAATTAAATTCTTAAGCATTTTGTATGCTTACTTTTTTCTAAAGATTTAGATCGGAAAAAGAGAACATCTAGGACGGGACTTGAACCCGCGACCAGTCTCTTACAGGGGGAATGCTCTGACCAACTGAACCACCTAGACACGTCCCAGATATTCGAAATTCTCCGATATATCATATACGTCTTAAGGCGACGTTGGAGCCATCTACCGTAATTCTTGTGAACTACGGAAACAATGAATAACTTTGCAGTCATTTTTAAACATTGTTTTTTGATGACTCCGCCTAATTAATTCAATTAAATTCTTAAGCATTTTGTATGCTTACTTTTTTCTAAAGATTTAGATCCGATCTAAATCTTTAGAAAAAAGTAAGCATACAAAATGCTTAAGAATTTAATTGAATTACTAGCTCTTGTTCAAACTAATTTTCGGTGGAAGTTTACATGGTAATGTGCATCATATATTTTTTTTAGTTTTATCATTCTCTTATTTTAGAAGTTACAGGCCCCCCCCTATAACTTCGCGGACACACATTTTACCACTTTGGAAGTATCTCTCGCGCAAACTATTCAGTTTAGAGAAGAATTATATCAGAAACCTCAATATCATTTTTGAAGACCTATCCATAGATACCTCACACGTATGGGTTAGGTCACACACACCTACTTACCAAGTTTCAACAGCATAGTTCTTATAGTTTCGGAAAAAAGTGGCTGTGACATACGAACGGACAGACAGACAGACATGACGAATCTATAAGTGTTCCGTTTTTTGCCATTTGGCAACGGAACCCTAAAAAAGAGATATCCATCACCCGAATGCAGCGCCGCGCGGCCCCTGTGTGAACTTTGAAATTTTGTTGCGCGACATTTTAAATATAACGATATTTCCGGAGATTTTCAATGAAATTATATGGTGTAAAACACAAATATTATGTATTCATAAATGGTGACTATTTTTTTGAAGTTAATATGGCTATTCTTAAGAGATAGATATATGCCAAGGCGGACTTTTTGTAGATCTATAAAAATGTGGTTTTCATCAATAGGTAGTGTTTGAAAAGGAAAGATAATATTAATAGTTTGATACTGCTTTGTGTTAATTTTTTGAAATATGACGAAAATTGTTCAAGATGATAAAAGAAATAAAGCCGACTGAGAGTTATTAGTAAAGATACTACCCACCCTGGGTAGTATCTTTTATAGGTCTACAAAAACCATGCATTGTTTTTTTACATCTCAAAGAGATTAGGCAACGTATTCGATTTAAGCTCTGTTTGATTTGCAAGCAGCTTTATTTCTTTTGTCATTGTGAACAATTATCGTCATATTTCAACAAAGTAAAGCATAACAGTATCAAACTATTAATATTATCCTTCCTTTTTAAATACTCTACATATCTATTGATGAAAACTGCATTAAAATCTATTGGGTAGTATAGCAGATCTCAGCGAACTGACACCGGGAAGCGACTTTGTTTTATACTCTGTAAAAAAGCTGTGGCTGTGATATAGAAATCTATATGTTGAAGCCTATCCATCCAGATTCCAAAAAAGTAAAAGATTAATAAAAGTCACACGTAAAGTGTCGAAGAGATTTTTTGGTCTAACACAGGATAATTTTCCTCCCGGAACAGGCTCATGTGGGAAACTACACTACGTGGGTAATAGGTGTGTAAATTATGTTAGCAAACAGAAAACCTAATAATATATAAAACTTACCTAAAGCCTTACTTCTACATGACTCATACACAACCATTCGATGTACACATTTCGCTCCACCACAATCTCGGAACACATTACAGTTGTTCGTGTTCGCATTCAGCAAAGCTGTTAATCCGTCCATGACTAAAGAACCTAATTCTTCTTCTTCCTCATCCAAATTAGGATCTCTTATCAACGAATCTGTTCTAGAAGATTGTCTTTTCTTCCTTTCGGGTGCTTTAGGGGATTCACTCGGTGCTTTCTCAGCCGTTTCAGTGTCAACTATGGATCTTTTAGCTCTCTCATCTTCAAGTATTTGCTTATCTTTTAAATATACAGCGTAACGAGATAGACAAGTAACAAAGACTTCTAACATGCCAACTTCTCGGTAAACGTCTTTGAAAATTGCATTATGTCTGAAATAGAAATATGTTTGTAAAGCAATGAAGTAAAATTCAAAGACAATTTTAGCGTAGGTATCTATAATTGAATGAAAACTTACTTCAAAACGTTCAAGAGGGTCTTCATACAGAGTATGCTACATGTCCTAGATCTGTTAGCCTTCAACAAGAGCGACAACGATATCAATTCCTTGCATGGCACAAAATTTAATTGGAAAACAATGAACTCTAATAACTCAAAAAACTTTAGCTGAATTTCGGAATTTTTTGTGTATATCCTTTCAGAAAATTGACTCAGTGTGTTTTGATTTTCAAGTATAAAATAATTGGCGTTATCAGCATGATATACGCTTGATATGGCGTCAAGTATAGTGCAACATAACGCAGGAGAATTTGACTTCATGAAAACTGATTGCAAGACCTGAAATATTCAAAAACATTTTCTAATAATATCATCATAATTAGCATTTGCAATTTTTTTTTGTACTTAATAACTATATTGTAACAAACCTGGAAAGCTTGGACGTTCCTTACAGCCTGTCCCGGGGTGGAAGGTTGTGGAAGTACGAATCCCTGTAGTTGGAAGAGCTCAGTATTAGCGCGTGTTGGTCGCAGTTCAGAGAACCCGCAGGCACATAGTGATGAGATCATAAGCACGAGGTTACGTAGAGCTGCGCGGGCTTCTGTACCGCTAACGCGCTCTTCTTCCAATCTATAGAGATAATTTAATATCGAATTAAATCATAACAAGTAATCTACACACAGGGTCGACAAGGTGGGTGTATCCAGCAGGTGTATTATTTCGTCATTTTTAAGATATTGCAAAACTTTGAACTGATATGAAATCTACATCACTTAATCTATAAAATGAGATTAAAACAAAGGTAAAAAAAAAATCGGCATGTGTTCACAATATAGTAAGCGTATTACGTAAAATTGAAAGGAGTTACCACGAGTTTTCATTTGATTTGTACAAACGACATAAATTTAGACTTTCTTATAAAAAATATATTTTTGTTTTTTCAAATAAGTACTCCCAGGCTTACATGTTATCGAAACTGTGCTCAAAATATTTCGTTCCAAAACGACTATAAACTCACGCTGTATATAATGAGAAAACAGTCATCCGTTTAATTTTTTTACACATTCTCCTTTTTTTTACTCCATAAAAGTATATTGATGATGTTATCATTGTTCATGTTCTATTTCAATGAAAATTAAAAATCTATGAATAAATAAAATTAAAGAACTTAAATTAATAACTCTAATAAACAGTGCTTACCCTGACGTTAAATAATCAGGCACATCTTGTCTCTCATGTCTGTGATCAACAAAATAAAACATAGGTAAAAAATAAACAAAAAGAAAGTGCAATACATCATGCAGGTCATAAAAAATTCATTGAAAGTGTGCTGGGAATGCTAATCTATCGATATGAATATATGAAGCAAGACTTACTTTAGAAGAAATTCAGACAAGAATAAGTAGCCCTGACAAGAACGGAAATCATCCAGTAATAATTGACTAACTTCACTTGAGTCCTTTAGGAAACAGAATACAGCTACAAACATTTCCACAACCTGTGAAACAAAGATATCATAACAATTTTATTATTATAACATAACTTACAAACATTAATAATTAATGATAAATGCTAATGTTATGTACTACGCGTCTGTTCCGAGTTTGACATTACCTCCCACCGCGCTTCCCCATAATGTACCTTAAGCCAAACCCCATCATAGTGTTGCTATTGGTACTAATTGGGTCTGCCTTGAGGCGTGGTAGGGGGAACCGCGGCGAGAGGTAACGGAAAATTCGAAGCAGAAGCGTTATTTGATAATTACCTCGAGAGGTGTTAATTCTGGGATCCTTTGCATGTTTTCTATGCAAAGTGCTACACATCCTTTATCTGTAAATATAGCATATAATTAGTGCAATAATAATAGTTCGACCTGATATTGTTTTTTTTAGCTGTATTTAGACCCAAAGTAAGCATAGCTTAACAAGCTTGTGTTTTGGGTTCTAGAGTGCGGATATACATACTTAGATTTTTTTTATAAATACGTATTATATATAGAAACACCCAGACCAGTGCAAATATTCATTTGCATGCACACAAATATTTGCAGTGAGCGGGAATCGAACCCGCGACCTCTGACCAAGCAGTCGAAGGCTCTACCGTTACACCAGAGAGGTCGTCAATTCAATCATAACAATATAATGTTATATATGTAAACAATGTATCAACACAGATACTTTAGCTACTTTAGCATGATAATGCTACTCACTATGTATGTATTGGACTACAGATTGTGTTAATCCATGTCTAGACAATGTCATCAGTACTTCAGCAGCTGATTTTCTCCACATAATATTGTGAGGAGCGCACCAGGATGTGATAGCCGAGAATAATAAACTGAGATCATCTTTTCTAGCCAGTTCCTCACAAGGAAATGGATGGCTGCACAATCTTACCAATACCTGTAAAATAAAAAGTTGCATGTACGAGTAAAATACAGAACTAGATAATGTCCATTACATTTACATGTGACATTATCTAGTTTTGTGTGATTGCCACGCCTTTTTTATTTGCACTTTTTTCATATTAGGTACCAACATTGGCAGGACACGGAAGCCTCTCGTACCGACTGACGCAGGTGATCTCCGGTAAGGGGAGCTTCGGGGACCACCTGCGTTGGATCAGGAAGGAGCCAACACACCAGTGCCATCACTGCGACGCGAGCGATGACTCGGGGCTGCAGGCTGGCGGACTGCCCGGCATGGGAGGTGCCGGGGTGGGAGTCCTCTCGCTCAGCAACATGATTGCGGCAATGGTGCGGAGCGCGAGCGCGTGGGCCACCGCCGAATCCTTCTGCGATCATGTAATGCTTGAGAAGGAGATGGCGGAGCGCGCCCGGGAGAGATTTAGAACTCTCCCGAACCGCCGAGCCCGCAACATGCTCGCCGCACGTCACAGGCGACTCAGGCACCGGAAGTCACTTAACGACCTCCGTCCTCCATGAGCGCAGGCCTGGGGGTGGCAGGTGAGGCCGCCTGTTACCCCAGCAGAAGCAGGCCGGGACGGCGGAGCGACTAGCGCCCCTCCCCCAAACCGGGGCAAGACGGGCACACCGTAGTTCCCAAAGCCGAGGGGGCCATCTCGAAACCGGAGATGGCCCAGGGTCAGTCGGGGTGCGTGGGATATGCTTTATGGGCAACCTTACACCCCGGCGTCTGAAGACCCGAGACGGCGTGCGGATTTAGTCGGTTCAAGTCCGACATAACCGCCCCCACTGGCCGGCGGGGGGGTATCCGAGGGGATTTCCGCACGAAAAAAGAAAAAAAAAAGGTACCAACATTGGCATGTGCACAACAACTTTAAGGAATTATATAAGGTATCCATAACATACACATATAAATATACCAAAGAGAATAAGCTGCCTTTTAAGTTATAAAAAAAATCCTTAAGAAATGGCATATATCTATGTGCCATTATGAACTTTTCTGTAGAACTACAAAAGAGGAACAATCCCATCATAGATTATTTTGTTGTATCTCTAAGGAATAAGGCAGCGTTTTCGATTTAAGCTCTCAGTCGTCTTAATTTTTTCGTCATCGTGAATAATTATCGCTATAGGTATTTCAACTAAACTAAAACTGCATGAAAAACCGTTAAGTAGTTTTTGAGCTTATCGCGAACAGTTAGACAGTCTTAGACAGACACGGATAAGGACTTTGTTTTATAATATGTAGTGATGCAAATTGAAAGATTGAAACATTTTCCATAAATTTATAGATATTGATATGAGGTGAAGATGAGTGAAGGTTCACTCAGCACTCGTCTATAATAAAAATAAATCGCCGAAATGTATGTGCGCACATAACTTCCGAACTACTGCACCAAATTGGATAATTCTTTCTATTTGTGATCGTTACTGGCAGGACAAGTACATTTATATGAAAGAAAAATTAAGGAAAGTCCACGGGTAAGGTGATATAATTGCAGCGGGGTGAAGCTAGAGCGCGCAGCTAGTTTACTATTCATGCTTAAACTAAAAAGCATTCATTATCATCAACCCATGCAGAAATAGTAGTAGCGAATATCATTGGATCTGTTTTTTCTTCAAAAAATTGTAGCAAAAATAATAATTTATTATTTGTTTTAGATCTGGTGGGTCTATTTACTCAATCTCACACATGACAACTATGATTGAAGCACATAAAAACGAACATCCATAAACACACAAGGTCATCATCATCACAGCGTCATTCTTGGTTGCATCCCTCTTACTCTTTGTCTTGATTTGGGCAGGAGCGACTGCCTTCGGACTTCAACCCCGAGAGTAATCGTCAGTTAATAACAGCTGTACAGGCTAGCAGATGAGGTCTGCTTGAGGACTGAACATTTTAGTGGGGCACACAAGGCAATATATAATGATACACTAATATACCTGTACAAATATTTTCTGTAGCAATATTCGTCGTTCCCTTGGTGTGAAATCGCTGTTTCCATCTTGCACATCAGCTTCCGATTCGGGTATTTCAGGTAGATCAAAGAACAAGTATAAGCACTTCACTAGTGTGGAAGGTATTGAGGCTGTGGTCATGACCTAGAAATCATTACATTTAAGTACTTTGATTCGAAACACAACTAAAAAAGAAAAGGGGCCTTGGTCTGAAGTAACTGAACATTTATGAAGACATTAAGAAAACTAAGGACAAAGAGATTTTTAACCCACTAGAATACAATAATGAAAATACTCTTTCTTTGTTATTAAACTTAAAAATAAGCCCTGCAAAATTTTCCTTTTTTTTTTTTCTTTTTACGTGCGGAAATCCCTTCGGATACCCCCCCGCCGGCCAGCGGGGGTTGTTATGTCGTGTATCGACTAAAACCGCACGGTGTCCTCCCCAAGTGTACGTTGCCGGGCACCCCGGGTAAGCCCTCGAAAGGATAACCCTAGGGTTGCCGGCGGACTTTGGCCGCCACCGCGGCCTCGCCTGGTGGGGTCGGGTTCTAACCCGCTTCGGTGAGTTGGCAGGCGTGTGTAAGGCACACACAACACGCCTCCGCCACGGCCTGCGTCTGTAAGGACGGCGAGTCGGCCAACTGCCGTCCTCAGGCCCCGATCATGGAGGTCGGTAGTCCCGGGCGTAGATGAGTCTGCGGCGTCCTAACCGCAGACTGCGAAACTCGAGGGGCAGGGTTCTCTCCCGCTCCCTCTCCGCCGTCTCTTTCGCGAGCATTACCTGCTCGCAGAAAGAGGCGGCGGCGTGCCACTTGCTCCCGTCGGAGACCACGGCCCTCACCATGGTCTCCAACGAGAGAACGTCCACGCCCAGGACCGCAACGAGATCCCGGCGTTGACTCGCCCACGCAGGGCACTCCACTAACGTGTAGAGCGCCGTGTCTTCGCCAGGATCCTCGCAGTGCTGGCACTGCGGCGTTGTCTCCCGGTGGATGCGCCACAGATACTTACCGAAACACCCGTGTATGGTAACCATCTGGCACATCCGGTAGACATCCGGTAGGAGAGGTCCCCATGGTCCCTCTCCAACCACTCCTTCATGATCGGTCTCACCGCCGCAATGGTGCATGGATTCCCCCCACCTTGGGTGGTCAAGTCGCACCTTCCATGTCTCCATGAGTTCCTGGCGGAGCAGGGACCGCTGAGCCCTGATTTCTCGGGACTCCGGCCTATGGCCCCACTCCAACGTCTCCTTGCGCCACTGGTACAGCAGCGCAAGGGCTCTCGCTTCCAGGTCCCATGGAGGGGTCCCGGCTAGGAGACATGCCGCCTCGACGGAGATCGTGCGATACCCCCTGATGACTCTGACGGCCATCGCCTTTAACGGGCTGTTTGGAACAGCCACGTTGCGGGCCGCCAGAGTCTCCGCCCATACGGGGGCCCCGTATAGGGCCATGCTCCGCACGATCCCCAGGTACAGTCTCCTAGTGGGGGCGTTGGGTCCCTTAACGTTGGGCATCAGCCGCGATAGTGCGGCCGCAGCCCCCCTCAGTTTCGGGACCAGACTTCGGAGATGAGGTCCGAAGTCCCATCGGCTATCGAGTACGAGCCCAAGGTACTTCATCGTGGGCTCGATGCCGATGCTTACGCCCCCTACGGTTATACTGGTTCCCGCAGGTGGCCCCCTCCGAGGCCCGTGAAAACACATAGCCTCGGATTTGTGTAGAGCCATCTCGAGTCCCAGCCGCCGTATTCGACCCACGACTTGAGCAACCCCTGCCGTGGCCTTTAGTGCCGCACTTCGGTACGTTGCTCCCCGCGCCATCACGAGGGTGTCGTCAGCATAACAAACTATTCTGACACCCTCGAGCAACGCACCGCGCAGCACCCAGTCGTATCCGATGTTCCACAGGAGTGGCCCTAGGACCGACCCCTGCGGTACACCGCACGACACTTCTCGCCGCCCTGGCCCTAGCCAGCTCGGGTAAACTATGGTCCTCTCAGATAGGTGCAAAATTTACCAGAAAAGCCAGGTTGGAGAACATGGGAGCAAAAACAAGAGCTTGGAAACATCAAAGATTATGCAGGGATGTAAGAATATGGATATAAAAATTATTACCTATATCAAATGTTACAATGTATTATACACATTACACATACCTGTATTAAAGTTTGATCGCCAGCAGCCAACAAGTTCAATGTAGACAGTAGCATCCATCCATTGCTTGATTCCTCAGAATTCTCTATTTCAAGAAATTTTGCAATGGCACAACTTGCTGCTTCTGTGCTCTGATTACTGGCCCTTTTCCGTATTTCTGACACCATAAGTTTTGAGACTTGTTGACAGAATGATAAGATGTCCCAGAATTTTTCATTCATCTCACTTGAAGGACTTGTGCCAAACACCTTTGAATTAAATAATTACATATTCAATAATAATAATTTTTTTTTATATATAGAATGTATTTAAAAATATAATTGATATGTATTTAAAGTTAAATAAAGGAAATAATAATATAAAAAATTAATACAAATAATAATTACATATTCAATTCAATAGGCCAGTGAAAATATTATGTTGACCTTTAATTTGAGTTATCATGTTGCACTTAACAAAAACATAGTGTAACACATGATGACGCAGTTTAGTTTTAATTGATCTCGGCTCCTAATATCAGTGAATAAAGTGTAATTAATTTAAAAGTATGCTAAGTTTTCCTATACCTCAGTTTATCATCAGGCGGGGTGCAGTCAGTTGACAGAACAAATATAAAAAAATACTCTCACTATCTTAGTGGCGTTATGTTAATTTTTGTAACTTCTTAACAATATAACCACAGAGCACTCAAACTGCAATTAATGATATAGAACAACTGAAATATGTATTGTAAAAATAAAAGCATGTTCACTAAACTTATGCAGTTTTATCCCACAAAATATTAACAAAAAAAACCTTTTAAAAAAGCACCTTTCTCATTAAAGATGCACTAAAGTTTATGAATCAACTTTCAAGGTGAGTAGTCAATATCCATATCCAATGATTAAAAACTGCTAGAATAAATATAATATTGTTAATACTGCCTTGCTGGTGCTAAAAAAAATACTAAACTAGACAGATAATAACATTTTCATTTTTAAGTTTAGTTTATGCTGCTAAAGATATACGCGAGACTCAAAGGTATATACAAGAGGACTTCGAAAGTATTACCAAGTGGGCACACGATAATGGCATAATATTAAATTATACTAAAACCAAATGTATGCATATACACTCGCCATATAGCCGGCAGGCTAAAACAGTGGCTAAGGAAAGCCTTGCTGTGACAGGACACACATTCGAATGTTTGCATGATAATAAAAATAAATGTGCTTGTAGTAAATTAGAATATGTTGTAACATTTAAATATCTAGGCCTAAATATTGATGTAAACTTTAATTGGAAAACACATGTCTCCGATATTTGCAATAGGCTTCGATCAGTATTAGGGAAGTTCTATCAATTGAATAGACTATTAAATAAACACACATTACTTATTCTTTATTATGCACTAGCTGACTCACTCATAACATATGGACTTATTATTTATGGTAGAACATTTAAAACATATTTATACAACATAAAAGATTTGCAATTAAGATTAGTTAAGTTTTTAGTAAGCAAAAAAGATAGGGACAGCTGTAACAAAAACTATGAAAGGTTGTTTCCTATTTGTAAAATTTTGCCACTGGACAAAAAAGTCGAATATTTGTTAGGACTGGAATACTACTATGGTGATGAACATAAAGAAATTGTAAACAATATATATAGTAAAAGAAATGTCAGAAAAAACAGGTTAATTCAACCACGCGTAAACAACTATTACGGCGAAAGACTGTCAAAGTATCTAGTACCAAAGACATTCAATAAATATGGTTTGTTAAGACAGAGTCCTAAAATGAGTCAAGGTGTGTTGAAGTCCAAATTGAAAGACTTGCTTCTCGACGGCCGAGGTACGGCAGATGTAGCAGCGGCCGACGAGAATCAACGTTAAATAAAAATTATATGATACCTACAAACTAGTTTCAAAAGTGTTGTGTCGGTATGGGTTAGATTTTAAAAACAATTAGGAATTACATTTGATAAAATATTTGTATTACATACGAGCGCGTCTCGCCATCAAACGTTGCAGTTTGGCGACAAAAAGCAATGTAAATAATCGTTGTATATTATTTTTGTATAAAAAAAAAAAAAAAAAAAATAGACTTAGACGCAGTTTTAAAGGACTATCAAAATTAGAATTTGGATGTTTCACTGTCAAACTTCAGTGAATATAGTTTTAAAATGTATTGAAAATAATGTGTGAAATGTATATATACTGCCAGTGGGGACGCCGTTTGACCAGACGGGTGATCAGCCCTGCTATGTGGGGCCATTTCACCCATTTCCTCTATAACGACTGTCATACATATTCGTATGGCAACCGGGACCGACATCTTAACGTGCTCTCCGAGGCACGACCAGACCAATGCAAATACTCATATTCATGCATACAAATATTTGCACTGAGCGGGGATCGAACCCGCGCCTCCTGCGTAGCGGCCGCTTTCAATACCGCCACGCCACGGTGGCTGTGTGTGAAATGTATAAGTAAAATGTAGAAGTCATTACCAAAGTGTTCTATGTCCACATTTATTATAATTAGGGGATAAATAGATTTTAATAATTAACAGCTTCTGTGGTGCAGTGGTAGCAAGTGGGACTGATGTGCATAAAGACTCAGGTGTTATACCTGGGTTAGGCAGTGTTATTCGAGTTTGCCAATAACAACATTTTCAGCATAAGCACAATAATAACATAGTGCATGTTTGACATCAATTATCACACCAGTTATGTGTGCGTGTAGGAAACATAGATGGAGAAAAACATATTATAACTCCGCGGCCTAGCCCTTCAAGAATTAAAGGAATAAGATAATCTTCATTATTTTACTTCAACTAGCCACAGAACAAACCCCTTCAGAGCTTTACAAATAATCTCCACAATTATGTTAATCTCTGGCATAGGGGCCTTGAGACTTTTTCTTGTAAGTATAGACCCCTCTCTATTTGTATAATTTTATTCTAGTAATCTAGTTGTAGGACAACAACATCTCTGATTGAAGCAGTTAAAATTTGTTATCAGTAATGTGATTCATCAACTACATAACTGATATATTATTATTATATAACAGGATCATTCATGTAATATTGAGTGATCAAGATTTAGTAATAAATCAAATTTTACTAAATTAGTTAACACCTATAGATTATTTAATCAGAGCTATTACCTTGCAAAAAAGAGGCAGCATATTGTACAGTTTATCATCTTTTTCAGCATCTGTGAGTGGTTGAGGTGGATGTGTATACTCAGCAAATAGTTTCTTCAAATGCATAAGGCCAAGCTGTACATGAGACGACGAGCTTGAAGCCTCGGCTGTCTCAGAAGATGCCGAAGTAGTTGCACCACGCAATTTACGCATTAGATTCATTTTAAGAATGCGTGTTTAACACTTTTACACTTTATGACATATTTTAAATGTATTATTAAATATTTATGTAAATAAAACAATTAGAATAAAATAAAAATAAACATTGCATTTTATGAAACATAGCGGATCATTATTTTGCATTTTTAAGTTTATGCCTATGTAATTTTAGAACTACACACATGAGTGAATTAAGTAAAACAGATTAAATGATAGTAAATAAAATTGTTTTCTTGATATTTCGTTTGGAATTGATTGATTATTTTCTGATACTTTCGCACGCCCACACTTGCACTCTGCAAAGTGCGTACCACAGATTAAATACAGAACATACAATACAAATCCTATCATTATCTTGAGTCTGTGTCTGTCATTGTAATAAAGTAAATCTACTGTAGATTTGCTGTTTTTTTACTCATCTTATTGTAAACTAATTACACTATTCATCACAATTACTCTTGCTTGATCATCAGGTGTATAGAGCCTAGGAGCCCCACCACGCACACCAGTAAGTCCACTGACGGCTCTTGCGCAGGCTTTTCTCTTGGGGTTGGGAGGTCAGACGGACGGCAGTCGCTCGCATAAAAGCCGTATAGACCAAACCAAATGTAGGAGATAGAAGATTTATGGTGGTTACTGGTTTGAAATTATGGTGGTAAAAATCATGAAAACAAATATTTCTGGATGAGTGATGTTGTGAATTATACATTTGTTTCCACATAGTTTGAATGTAAAATCTACAGTATTTAAGTTGTAAAATATTTTATATTCTGTTTTTCTGTTTTTGTAATTCTGTAATTTATCCTTATCTATTTTGAGTTCTGACAGTATAGAACATGCTCTAACTACCATGGATTTCATATAATAATCTATGACCATGGATGCCCAAGATTGTGCGAAGTGGAGAAGGAAAAGCAAAGAAGCGGACCCTGGGCTCCGAGGTGAAGCCTCGGATACAATCGGGACACAACGCCAAGATGATGGTGATGATGATGATGACTATAAAACATGATGTCCTATTGGTCTTACACTATTGATGTATTTATTACTTCCTACTACACATTTAGATTCTGCATTTATCACACTAGACTCAGGTCTCTTTTTACTGAGTCCTAACTCCTACCTACTACTCCTATTCGAAGTCTATCTAATCTATCATCACTCGAGCGCCAATCCCGGTTGCATCCAAAGCTCACACCTTGGAGCCCGGGATCCACTTTCCTATTTCCCCCTTCCATTTATTGGTTTATCTTGGCTAATATAGGAGCAACTGACGTTTAATCCACAAACCCGAGAGGAAAACCTGCGCCAGAGCCTCGTTTGTTAATCAGCCAAGTTGACTTGGACCCCAAATGTGTTTTTATTTATATTAGCTACCTGCTGGCAAATCGGCCATTATCCTAGTGGCCGACTTATGCCTAGGACAGAAAATTTTAGGGATGGCAAGTTTTGAATAGTCTAGTGGCGGCAAATGAGTAAATCGACCACTGACTCCATTGGTGCCAACTATGGGATGGGTGTGTTGGAATCGGACCGACTAAATCCACACCGTGTCCTCCCCAAGTGTCCATTGCCGGCCACCCCGGGTAAGCCCTCGAAAGGATAACCCCAGGGTTACCGGCGCACTTTGGCCACCATCGCGTCCTCGCCTGTGAGTTGACAGGCGTGTGTAGCCGGCACGCCTCCGTCTTGGCTTGCTTCTGTGAGGACGGCCAGTCGGCCGACTGCCGTGCTCAGGCCACGATCATGGAGGTCGGTAGTCCTGCCACTGAAACTTATATACTTTTTTTTTCGTGCGGAAATCCCCTCGGATTCCCTCCCGCTGGCCAGCAGGGGCGGTTATGTCGGGCTCGAACCGACCAAAACCGCACGCCATCTTGGGTCTTCAGACGCCTGTGTGTAAGGTTGCCCACAAAGCACATCCCTCGCCCCCCGATCGACCCCGGGCCATCTCCGGCTTCGAGATGGCCCCCTCGGGTTTGGGAACCACGGTATCTCCGCCTAGCCCCGGTTCGGGGGAGGGGCGCTAGTCGCCCTGCCGTCCCGGCCTGCTTCTGCTGGGGTGACAGGTGACCTCACCTGCCACCCCCAGGCCTGCGCTTATGGAGGACGGAGGTCGTTAAGGTGGCCGGCTCCGGTGCCTGAGTTGCCTGCGACGCGCTGCGAGCATGTTGCGGGCTCGGCGGGCCGGGAGAGTTCTGAATCTCTCCCGAGCGCGCTCCGGCGTCTCCTTCTAACCCCTTATATACCTATTACCTGTTGGGCTTGACAACGATTTTGAACATTTTGGGGAAGAGAGGTGGGAAACGGGGCAAATGGGAAGGGAAACTAAAAACTCCATGCCTAAAACACCCCATAGCTATACCCATGGGTAGCATATATATTTGTAATAGGTATAAGCAAACATAATAAAAGTCTTACACACCAATTTGTAAAATCTGTTATTTTTAGGGTTCCGTTGGCAAATGGCAAAAAACGGAACCCTTATAGAATCGTCATGTCTGTCTGTCTGTCTGTCCGTCCGTATGTCACAGCCACGTTTTTCCGAAACTATGAGAACTATGCTGTTGAGGCTTGATAAGTAGATGTATTTTGTGAACCGCATTTAGATTTTCACACAAAAATAGAAAAAACAATAAATTTTAAGGGTTCCTCATAGAACTGAAAGTCAAAAATGTTTTTTTCATCAAACCCTTACGTGTATGTATGTACGTATATCTATGGATAGGTCTTCAAAAAATATATTTTTCTTTATCATTTTTTTTCGAAACTGAATAGTTTGCGCGAGAACCACTTACAAAGTGGTAAAATGTGTGCCCCCCCCCATGTAACTTCTAAAAGAAGAGAATGATAAAACTAAAAAAATATATGATGTAATTACCATGTAAACTTCTACCGAAAATTGGTTTGAACAAGATCCAGTAAGTAGGTAGTTTTTTTTAATACGTGATCTATCGTAAACCGCTATTTAATTTTCATTCAGTCAACTCGATTTAATTTTCCTGCTGCTACGGAACCCTTCATGGGCGAGTCCGACTCGCACTTGGCCGGTTTTTTTAATTTTCAGTAAGTATGTAGGTAATTACTTATAGGTCAATGATATATAAAATTATAACCGCGGTAGCCTAGTGGTATGGGTAAAGGACTGCTGAGACGAGGTCTCGGGTTCGATCCCAGGTATTACCATGGCACACACCAATGACTTTTCGATGCTTTTCGAAGTTATGTGTGTATTTATCGCAGGTTTATAAGTGCCCGGTTAATGGCAATAGGCTCGCCACCTATTACATTGGGACCTAAACATAAACTGGCGAAATGTGGGTGCTAGCACCTCTGCCTACCCCTTCGGGGATATAGGCGTGAGTTTATGTTATGTTATGTTATGTTAAAATTATAATACGTCATTGTTATAGGTACCGTTTTTCGTTTTCGAAGTCAGTTGAAGTTTTTTGTTATATTTTTTGTCTCTTCATTCAATAATAAAGGCAGGAGACAATATTAATATAATAATCTTAAATTCAAATATGACTCGGTAACAATACACAATGCATTATGCAAGACAGAGATAACGGTTACGATCATTTTACAATGAATTTGATCTGCGGAGTGCGGCGTCGAATTGCATTCAAGTTTTTTTTTCATGTTTTTTTTTCAATAAGCATGTCGGTTCGGCATAGTCAGATAATGCGGCATACACCATATCACCATAAGATTTCGGGATGTCTACTTGTATAGTACTGTGATCGTGTTGTAAAAAGTAGATCTTGAAAAAAATAATTGTTTAATAGTTCACATTTCTAGTATATATATAATAATCTATGAGTTCACATTAACATTATTCGTGTTATTAGAACCTTATTCATAAGGTGAGTAAGATGTTTTTATTAATTATAATATAACTAGCTGACCCGGCAGACTTCGTACTGACCCAATCGATGACAAACCTTTTAAACCTTCTCTGGACCTCCACAAATAATTCAAGACCAAAATTAGCCAAATTGGTCCAGCCGTTCTCTAGTTTTTGCGAGACTAACGAACAGCAATTCATTTTTATATATAAGAGAAGAAGAAGAAGAAGAAGAAGATACACTACGACATACTATGGGTAGGTACGCTATAGCGCTATCTAGATTAAAAGTAAGCATAGCATAGTAAGCTTATTTGTAATTGAGTTCAAGAATGCGGATAAGGGCATTTTGATACAATCATTTTCTTATGGAAATATATACATAGGTAGTTAATCATAGATATATCCAGACCAATGCAAACAGATATTTTTATACATTTATGGAGGAACGAGGTGTGATGATCCTCCAACACAAAGGGGGGACTCCTCCTCCGACCAGGCTAGGTGATCGTGCCTTGCGGACCGGGGCTCTAACGGTTGAAGTTGGGACTTAGGATGTTGTTTATAGTTAGGTATATTTACTACTCAGCGCGTGAACTTCATTTTCGTGATGCAGGTAGTTAATAGTAGTGCAGCGTGCTGTACCTTAGATGCTGTTGTGGCCGTAGCGTTACCAGGCTGCATCGCCACACTTATAAATGTTTACGCACGTCGTCCGACGTTGCAAGCAATCTTCATTTTCCTCTAACGCTCTACCACTACGCCACAGAGGTCTTCGTTTTGTGAGAGGAATTAGCCGAATTAGCATATTATGGAGCGTATTTGGACACTCGCATGGAAATCAAATGTATAGTGACCGTTTACGTACAATCATGAAAATTGGCGAGAAGTTTGATATATGTGTGGTATGTACTTAGCACAAGAAAAGGGAAAAGTCTGAAATATGTTAGAAATTCTTTTTTTTTATTGGTAAAAGGTAAATAATAAATAATTTTAGTCTATTGATGTCTAGTGCTGTACTGCAATGTGCACCATAGGGCCTGATCCCTAACTTCCACATTTAATGTACCTACCTATATTTATTTATTACCTACTTACCTAATATTTGGTATAGATGAATCACTGCCTGGAAAATCAACGTACAGTCAACGACAAAAGTATTTTAACAAATTCTAATTTATTCATCGCCTTAGCTATTAAACCTTTCATAAAATAATAAACAAAACATGAACTGTATTAACTTTGAATCCTGAGGATTATAAAATTACTTAGACAGCTACCTATATTATTGGTACATGTTTCCAATATTTATATTTTTTTTAAATAATTTACTCATAACATATAACATAACCTGATAACATAAATAATAATGTTTTCACTCCTCTTGCTTAAAAAAGACCGTCATTGTGGCGTACCAGAGCGAAGAAAAAATAGCAATATGATAGCAATTCTTTCCCTAGGGCAAAAAGCTTTTTTTTAATTTTTGTGTGTCAAATGACAAAGAGCCTACAAAAAGTCTTTAGTCATGAGTAGAATAATCATGAATAAAGACTCGACTTATACTGTTTCATAAAAAAAGAACTTCATTTTAATTTTGAAAATAGAACTAAAATCGGCGATCTCTGGTAGAATGCATGCAATGTGTTGCGGCTACAGAAGAAACAAAAAAAAGACATTGGCGCGAAATCTTTATAATTTTTCTCTAATTGCAAATTGAATTGGTAGTGACCGTAATTAATTTTACAATTTGTATTGGATTGTTTTCTTTTCTCGCAATCGTAGTGAAAAGTATAGTGTAACACACGGCGCTAAAACCCATTAAAACTCGGTTTCTATTTACCTCGTACATAATGGGTCATTTCAGCTCCTTGTATAACAATCTACTATTATATATTGATCTATGCTGATAATCAACTTTTGTCGTTGACTGTACTTTTATGAGTAAGATGCAAATATGTATCTTAAAGCTCGTAGTATTACGTCGTCATCTTAATTATATTAAATCAAAACCAGGCTAAGTAATGAAGACAAAATTTTTGAGGCTTTCAATACAGTATTAAGCTATAAAAGAGTTTGTAGGTAGGTGACATTGTTTAACGAACCTGAATTTTCAAAATTACATACCATTTTTCATCAGTAAGCAGGTGAAAATAAAGCTTTTATTTGAGTTGTTGGATTCGCATCCATACACTACGCACGGAGTAGAGATATAATAATAGCATAGATGACTAAACCATCAAAATTCGAATGTATGCATACGTTACATACGCGCAGACGGGCATAGATTATTATATACTAGAAACAGACGGGTGTTGACAACCAGACTGAATAAAGTATAGGAGAGCCGCAGGGGTTCCGCGGTTAGTAGGTGCTTATAGCGCACAAGTACATAGAGTGCGTGAAGCCTGCCTATACTAACTACCTTTTTCAGGTTGTCAGTTCATTAAGGTCATTCCAATAAATTTTATAAAATCTGGCCTGTACTGCATTGTATCAACAATAGTTTTTTTATTTGCAGGGAATATGTCAGTAGCGAAGAAACCTATACTGTACGGAGATGAGGCGTCACCACCCACGAGGTTTGCTATGATGACAGCATTTACACTCAACGTGGACTTCGAGTTTCATAAAATAGATCTTTTCAAAGGAGAAAACAGAACGGAATTCTACCGAAAGGTAGGCTATATAGAATCATAGCTAATGCACTGTTTAACTAGAATATTTAGGAGAATAGAATTTATTTAGGGTAATATTAGTACCTGTAATTTTTGACACTAATATTCTGTAAATTCTTCAAAGAAACTCTACACAACCTGCAGTCACTAAGAAGTAGGTTAGGGAGGTAACTAATAAAGTAATGTATAAATTCTAGCTAGGGTATGGCTAATAATTTATTGTCGTAATATCTTTAATCGATATTGAAGATAATTTCGTTCGTAAGGACAAGCTCTGTAAATTACTGTACCTACTCGTAGTACCATTAACGCCTGTTGTCGTGTTGCTCTAAGCGTAGTTCAGATTGCTACAATGTCGATTAAATAATTTTTTTTTTTTATTGTTCCAGCTGAACCCTCTTCGGAAAGTCCCGGTGTTGTCAATTAACGGGGATGTGATTTGTGATAGTCACGCAATAGCATTACATTTGTGCCGAATTAGTAAAATCAACGACTTGTACCCTGAAGAAGACCTTCTAAAAGCAAAAATTGATGAGATGATGTTTTTTAACTCTGGCGTGTTGTTTCCGATTGATGATGATATATTTGTAAGATTTTTGCTTATAAAAACAGCTTACTTCCACCCATTAGGTTATGGTTTGTATCAGGTCTGATAAAGACGTCTACCTTACCATCGGTCTAAAAATAAATTAGGAACGGCGAATCCACCCACTAGTCGCTAATTCACTACTAATCAGAGAGCACGTGGCGAAATCAAGTAACACAAAATGTGGTCCACTCAAGCCTTGGTATAACACTAACCGGAAGCAGCAATATCAAACTTAAAGAGTAGAAAAGACCGAAGAGTTGTCACCTCCACTATCCAGTGCACTCCATGAGGATAGCTCAGCATCCGCTTGATTTTCGTTTGTAGTTCCTGCGTTATGAGGTCTGGTCTGAAGTTTAATAATAATATAATTTTGTGATCGACGACGACATGGGGTACGACTACAATTCATACCTACTTAGGTGCCTCCACTCAGGCTTGTACCGTAAGGGTTAAGCAGTGATTGAAATATACGCTCACACTAAACTGCCCACGTAATAAGGGTCAAGCCTATACCAGACACCTTCTGGATTAAAAGACGGTAACTATGATGATGATTTGAAAGTGAAAAGCAATACTTAGTTCGAGATGTCACATTTACACAACTTGAACTGCTTGTTACCAGGAAGTCAGAGATCTCCAACCACGAATAGTACAGTTGCCATCGGTATTATCTTCTTAACCCATTCCAAGTTATCGACCACCTTAGCTCTAAAAGTTTACATAAAATAATTGACATAATTTATAAATGTTCAATTTGTCCTCTGAAGAGAACAAAAATAATTGTAGATTATTATTTACTCATTTATTTCAATGTACCTAAATATCGTTTGTGAATATGTTAGTGTTCAGTAACTTCTGAGGACGACTATACCTAAATTAAAATTAACACGGACAAAATTGGAAGCTGCCAGATATTACCCTGTGATCCACCCATTTTTTTCCATTTACAGTCGGAGCTTTTCACCGGTCAGTCACCAGACGAAATGAAAGTTAAGAAATGGTACAGTGCACTTGATTATTTAGAACTGAAGTTGAATAAAAATAAGTTTCTTAGCGATGATAAGGTAACTATAAATATTGTAATGATTGCAATTCATATACTAAGAAAACGGGGTCACTATAGAGTTCCAAAGTGCGTGATTGTCATGTTCTACCCACATTGAAATCTAGGTATATCTTCTACACATAACATAACATAACTTCACGCCTGTATCCCCGAAGGGGTAGGCAGAGGTGTATTGCAGACCCACGATTCGCCAGTTATGTTAGGGTGGTCCCAATGGGGTGTATGTTGGGTAACCTCCTCGCGTGTCATTCCGATTCCGATCCCACTGCAGTCCGGGGGGAACGGAATCGGAGCGGCCGGTACACCCTGGGCGGCGGTCAATGGTTTCCCCCTTTATGGGGTTGGCATTGATCGTCGGCCAATACCCGACGTGGCGGGAACACATCGCTCTCCGTACTCCTCTGCTTTCAGAGGAGACAGGATGAGGGATGGTGTTCGTGGCGGAGGCCACCATAGGGTCCTGGGGGACCCAGGGGCGGGTTGGCCCACTGCTAACGCAGGGGCCGACGGGCACTTGTGCCGCCGCCGGTGAGAGAGGACTAGCCATCCTCTCGCGTTCCGTAATCGGTAGGTGATCAGCAACGACCTGACTGGTGGCTCCAGAAGGGTACGCCGTGAACTTGCTGACCGGAGGGCTTGCCTTTATTGGTCGGCCCACGACAAGGAAAGTCTATAACACCCGACAGCGAAGTCGTAAAAACCTATGGATACCAGCCGACCTCCATAGTATTTAGGCTTGTCCAGGTGCAGGGGGCTCCGCCTGGATCGACCGTCCTTCCCCCATACTCGTGGGATATGATATGAGCAATTTAAATCAAACCAAAACTAATACCGAGGATAAATCAGACGACCAAGGCACGCATAACGGCAATGATAATGACGGAGTGGAGGTAGTGAGGGAGGAAGAGGTGAGATTCCTGCGGTCTCGCACTCGGGCGACCAAGGCCGTCTTCGCCAGACCTGCTACACCACTACCTATGGGAGAGGTAACGGACGCGGAGATTGCGTCCACGGCTGGGACTGACAGCGAGTCAGCTCCCAGCCGAATACGTAAGAGGCCTCGCTCTCGTGGACCCGCTCTAGACCGGAGCAGAAGCTCCTCCGGACAGAGGGCGGTCTCCTCGAGTGAGGATGATCGGCCGGCAAAAGTGCTGGCCACTTCGGCGGGCAGGGTGCCGGTGCACGTCCCTCCACTACCCAGTGGCAGGGACCAAGGCGTCCCCGCGGCTAGGGAGCTCCTTGCAGCGCTTGCTCGGATTACAGAAACCATAAAAGGTGCAAAAAATGTATCCGGCAAGAAGAAGACAGTGGCGGAGAATGTTGCCGTCGCCAAGACAGCGCTTGAGGAGCTCCTCTCTCGGAGCGTATCCGAGGAGGAAGCGAAGCTCAGGGACCGGGTCGCAACCCTGGAAACTGAGCTCGCTAACTCGCTGGAGCAGCAACGGGTGCTCCGCGGGGAGGTCGAAAAGCTGACCCAGCTAGTTACGGGGTCAGCGGGGGCCCGGACTGCGCCAGGTCCCCGGGAGGCACCGCCGGCCAGGGTGGCCTCTGGTACCGGGGAGATAGTGGTGCCAAAATCAGCGCCAGGGCCAAAGGCGGCAAAATCGACGCCAACGTCGGCGCCTAGATCGGTGCCTACGCCGGCGCCCAATCTGGCACCCAGGCCGGCACCAGAGCCTGCGCCGAGCATAACGCAGCTGCTGGCGGCAATCGAGAGGCGCCTTGGCGTACTGGAAGACCGGGCGTACCGTCCTCCACTGGTGCGGCCCGCCTCCTACGCGACTGCCGCCAGCGGAAATCCCGGTCCCAAGACAGGGACCGGTGTCCCGGCGAACCCAACGCCCGATAAGGGGAAAGGGAAGGGGAAGAAGCGCGGCACCCCCGCTGTATCCGCTGCTCCCGCTACACCCGAGCATTCCTCCAGAGGGGAGGGATGGGAGGTAGCGGGGGCCGCGAAAAAGGCGAAAAAGGCCAAAAAAGCCGCCAAAAAGGCGGCCAAGAAGGCGGCCAAAGCCGCTGCGGCGAAGGCGCCGAAGAGGCTCCGCGCCCCACGCTCCACTGCCGTCGTCCTGACGGTGACGACGGAGGGGGTGGAGAAGGGCGTGGGGTACGCCCAGGTACTGAGGCAGGCGAAGGCCTCTGTGGACCTCAAGGCCCTTGAGATTGAGGGTGGGCTCCGGTGCAAGACGACTCGCACCGGAGCTCGCCTTCTCGAGGTCTCCGGCGCCACCAGCGGCCCCAAAGCAGATGCCCTAGCGGCCAAGCTGAGGGAGTCGCTAGACGCGGAAGCCGTCCGCGTCACCAGACCCAATAAATGCGCAGGGTTGCGCATTTCGGGTCTGGATGATGCGGCCACGACGGAGGAACTTATCTCCGCCGTCGTGGAGGCAGGCGGCTGCCCCCGGGATCAGGTGAGAGCTGGAGAAATCCGCTTCAGCTCCACCGGTCACGGCACGGCAGTCGTCAACTGCCCCGTCGCAGCGGCGCAGAAGATTGCGGACGAACGGAGCCTCTTCGTTGGGGGCTTCCTTAAGGCGCGGGTGCAACTCCTGCAGCCCCGCGAGGCCAGGTGCTTTAGGTGCCTGGCCGTGGGGCACGTGGGAGTGCAGTGCACAGCGGGAGACACCGTGGGGGACCGGTGCTTCCGCTGTAGTCAGCCCGGGCACAAGGCCAGCACATGCGATGCTCCGCCGCGCTGCTACAAATGCGTAGCGGAGGGCAAAGCGGCGGAGCACCGGGCGGACAGCCGATCCTGCGCCGCCTCGAGGCCAAAGCCCCGTTCGTCCGCAACGGGTAGTGGGGGTGCCGCTCAGGAGCGGCCACATTCCCGGCGGGATGCGGAGATGGACGTCCATTAATGGACACACCAATCCGCATCCTGCAGGCGAACATAAACCACTGCACCGGTGCTCAGGATCTTCTGTACCAGAGCATCGTGGAGTGGTCTATCAATGTGGTCGTCGTCGCTGAGCCGTACTGGGTCCACCCCGGAAGCCCGGTGGACCTGGACGGCGTAGCGACCGTCTTCGGGGGGTCCGCCGCGGACACCTCGCGCCTTGCATTCATTGCAAGGTGCAGAGGCTGTGTCGCGGCGGACTATGAGGGCTTGGCTGTCGTGGCCGTCTACTTCTCGCCAAGCCTTGACCAGTACGAGCTTGAGCTAAGGCTCGCTGAACTGGACATTGTTCTCGCTGCGTGCCGTCCTCGTCCTGTCTTGGTCCTGGGAGACTTCAACTCCTGGTCTCAGGCCTGGGGCTCCCGGGAAACCAATGACAAGGGGCGAGTACTGGAGGACTGGGCCAACACCCGTGGTCTAGAGGTCCTCAACCGGGGGAATGTCGCCACCTGGGAGCGGCGGGGGCTCAGTTCGGTCGTGGATGTCGCGTTCGCGACCCCTGCTCTCGCCCGCCGCGTCCAGGGTTGGCGCGTGGTGGAGGAGGAGGAGACGGATTCCGACCATAAGTACATTCGGTTCAACGTCTCCCCTCCAACTAACCTGCCGCCGACAATCGCGAATCCCCCGGATCCACGTTGGGCGCTCAGACGCCTGGATCGGGAGGCTCTCCTGGAGGCATCCATAGTGCAGGCCTGGATTCCGTCACCGGCCAGGCCTGCCGATGTCGACGCAGAGGCGGAATGGTTCAGGAGAGCCATGTCGCATATATGCGATGCGGCGATGCCTAGGGTTAAGCCCGGCCCGGCCAAGAAACAGGTGTACTGGTGGTCAGCGGAGATCGCACAGCTGCGAGCAGCGTGCGTGACCGCTCGCCGCCAGTACACCAGGTTTCGCCGGAGGCGTCGCCGACCAGATGATGCGGCAGCCCGAGAGGCGGAGCTGTATGAGGCGTACAAGGGGGCCAAGAGGACCCTCCAGGAAGCCATAAAGCAGGCCAAACGGCGGGCCCGCGAAGAGCTGCTGGAGTCTCTGGAGCAGAACCCATGGGGGCGTCCTTACCTTGCGGTCAGGGGCAAAATCCGCCCAAGGGCGCCCCTACTGACCCAGAGCCTCCAGCCGGAGCGGCTGGAGGGGATACTGGGCTCCTTGTTCCCAGCGAGAGCGGAGGAGCATGTCCCTCCGCGTATGGCTCCGCCTCAGGCACCTGACGCCCATAATAGCGAGAGCGATGTGCCCGAAGTCAGGGAGAGTGAACTGGGGGTAGCAGTGCTCCGGCTTAAAGCCCGGAAATGCACTGCCCCCGGACCCGACGGCATTCCAGGCCGAGCATGGGTCCTGGCCCTGGAGGAACTAGGGCCTCGACTGGTGGCGCTCTTTAGCGCATGCCTCGAAAGGGGCCAGTTTCCAAAGGCTTGGAAGACGGGGAAACTGGTCCTTATCCGGAAGGCGGGGCGGCCGGCGGACCAGCCATCCGGTTACCGGCCGATCGTGTTGCTCGACGAGGTGTGCAAGCTCTTTGAGCGGATTATTGCAGAGCGCCTCGTCGAGCATCTCACGAACGTGGGGCCAGATCTGGCGGACAACCAGTTCGGTTTCCGCCGGGGGCGCTCCACCGTGGAAGCGATCATGCGCGTTAGGCGCCTGGCGGAGGAAGTAGTCTCGCGGGGTGGGGTGGTGGTGGCGGTGTCTCTCGACATCGCCAACGCCTTCAACACCCTACCCTGGAGCTGCGTTAGGGAGGCGCTCGCGTATCACGGAGTGCCTCCTTACCTCCGCCGCATTGTCGAGGCATACCTATCCGAGAGGGCCATAGTTTACCCGAGCTGGCTAGGGCCAGGGCGGCGAGAAGTGTCGTGCGGTGTTCCGCAGGGGTCGGTCCTAGGGCCACTCCTGTGGAACATCGGATACGACTGGGTGCTTCGCGGTACGTTGCTCGAGGGTGTCAGCATAGTGTGCTATGCTGACGACACCCTCGTTATGGCGCGGGGAGCAACGTACCGAAGCGCGGCACTGAAGGCCACGGCAGGGGTTGCTCAAGTCGTGGGTCGAATACGGCGGCTGGGACTCGAGGTGGCTCTCCACAAATCCGAGGCTATGTGTTTTCACGGGCCTCGGAGGGGGCCACCTGCGGGAACCAGCATAACCGTAGGGGGCGTAAGCATCGGCATCGAGCCCACGATGAAGTACCTTGGGCTCGTACTCGATAGCCGATGGGACTTCGGACCTCATCTCCGAAGTCTGGTCCCGAAACTGAGGGGGGCTGCGGCCGCGCTATCGCGGCTGATGCCCAACATTAAGGGACCCAACGCCCCCACTAGGAGACTGTACCTGGGGATCGTGCGAAGTATGGCCCTATACGGGGCCCCCGTATGGGCGGAGACTCTGGCGGCTCGCAACGTGGCTGTTCTTAACAGCCCGTTAAAGGCGATGGCCGTCAGAGTCATCAGGGGGTATCGCACGATCTCCGTCGAGGCGGCATGTCTCCTAGCTGGGACCCCTCCATGGGACCTGGAAGCGAGAGCCCTTGCGCTGCTGTACCAGTGGCGCAAGGAGGCGCTGGAGCGGGGCCATAGGCCGGAACCCCGAGAAATCAGGGCTCAGCGGTCCCTGCTCCGCCAGGAACTCATGGAGACATGGAGGGTGCGACTTGAGCACCCAAGGTGGGGGGAATCCACCATTGCGGCGGTGAGACCGATCATGAAGGAGTGGTTGGAGAGGGACCATGGGGACCTCTCCTACCGGATGTGCCAGATGGTTACCGGACACGGGTGTTTCGGTAAGTATCTGTGGCGCATCCACCGGGAGACAACGCCGCAGTGCCAGCACTGCGAGGATCCTGGCGAAGACACGGCGCTCCACACGTTGGTGGAGTGCCCTGCGTGGGCGAGTCAACGCCGGGATCTCGTTGCGGTCCTGGGCGTGGACGTTCTCTCGTTGGAGACCATGGTGAGGGCCGTGGTCTCCGACGGGAGCAAGTGGCACGCCGCCGCCTCTTTCTGCGAGCAGGTAATGCGCGCGAAAGAGACGGCGGAGAGGGAGCGGGAAAGAACCCTGCCCCCCGAGTTTCGCAGTCTGCGGCGAGGACGCCGCAGACTCATCTACGCCCAGGACTACCGACCTCCATGATCGGGGCCTGAGGACGGCAGTTGGCCGACTCGCCGTCCTTACAGAAGCAGGCCGTGGCGGAGGCGTGTCGAGTGTGCCCTACACACGCCTGCCAACTCACCGAAGCGGGATAAAACCCGACCCCACCAGGCGAGGCCGCGAAGGCGGCCAAAGTCCGCCGGCAACCCTGGGGTTATCCTTTCGAGGGCTTACCCGGGGTGCCCGGCAACGGACACTTGGGGAGGACACCGTGCGGTTTTAGTCGAGACACGACATAACCACCCCCGCTGGCCAGCGGGGGGGTATCCGAAGGGATTTCCGCACGTAAAAAAAAAAAAAAAAAAAAAAGGGTGGTCCCAATGTGATAGGGGGCGAGCCTATTGCCATCTACCGGGCACATTACTAAGCGAGCGATAATCATCATTTTTAATACACACATAACTACGAAAAGTCAGAGGTGTGTGCCCGGGGGGCGACTGGGAATCGAACTCGAGACCTCGTCTCGGCAGTCCGTTACGTACACCACTGGGCTATCGCCGCTTTTTCAATCTTATAAAGTTGAGGAGTTTGTTTGTTTGAAGTTCAAGTTCAGCAGAAGAGTTATGAACTCATTTGTATTTTGAAAAAATCTTTTTTATTTAATATAATGGTTTTACATAAAAATAAAACCGAGTTTATGTGCCCAGAAGAAAAACATACAGCATTGTTTACGAAGAAGCAGTGTATACTAGGTCCGTAATTTTACTTCGAGAGTTATATGTTCGTTGAATGGAAAGTCGACAGAACGTTTGATTAATAAATATTCGATAAAACGTTCAGTCGAAGTTGCGTTTGGCGATAAACGGTTCATTCGAAATAGCAATATTCGATCAAACGTTCTGTCGACTTTCCATTCATCGAACATATAACTCTCGAAGTTTAGTTACGGACCCGTGTATACTTGGCTGTAAATGCGGTCTCCATGGTTACATTTCGCCTGACATTTAACAGATGTCGGCACTGTCAAGCCAGCATGGAGGGGATCACTGTCGCAATGCTGGATAGTTTCCTTCTCGGCACATAATATAGGTTTTCTTTTTATATAAAACCGTTATATTGACGTGTCTCCAGAAAACATACAGTATTGTTTACGAAGACATGTTTGTTATCTGCTGGTAACGTATAGAACAACCTTTGATTATATAAATGTCTAGATGGAGCGTCGCCGTACTACCAACAGATATTAAACAAGCCAACCGATGTAAACATGTGTGCGTGCGGCCGGTGTTTTACACGATGCATTCATTTTTCTGTGTGTGTAAATAATGAGACCAGCTACTACAAAATTCCCCAAAAATCGCATAGCTATAATAACATTAATTAAATGCTAAGTTTTCAATTTATGTACGTATTTTTATGACAGCCTCTGTGGCGTGATAGTAGTAAACGCGACTGGTACGTAAGGGCCGCGGGTTCGGTTCTTTGCATTGATCTGGGTACTTTCATGCCTCAGGGAGCACGTTAAGCCGTCGGTTACGGTTGCCATACTAATATTTATGGCAGTCGTTACCGGGTAGTAGGAGCCCTAAATCACAGTATTGTTTGAAATATAAAGTTTAAATAAGAAGATATAATTTTTTAAAGTTTTAGTCTGTATGTTTGTTCCGGTGAATCTATGAAACGCCTAGACCGATTTTGACGGAACTGTCACTGGTAGATAGCTGTTCTGAAGGTATTTTTATGAAAATATGTATTTGAAATGTCCAAAGTCTTGAATTCAAATTGTACATAGTATAATTTGAATTAAAAACTAGACTAGACATTTGGAAAAAATTAAAAATATGCAACAGATTGCTAAGTGGAGGGTACGTTAAGCGTTCGGTTCCGGTTGCCATACGAACCTCTATGGTAGTCGTTACGAGTAGTTGGAGCTCAAGAGTAACATAATTAAGAAATAAGTACCCACATTCTACGATATAACGCTATTAATGCTAATTAAGCCTTTTCATATCAAACACGGCATATTTATCTCAAATTAATTTTTTAACACATTACTTTATGGGCGCTAGAGGGCACCTCATTAGCTTCAATGACACCACATATAACCTATAACCAGCGGACAATAAAGACGCTTCTAATGGTACCTCATTTGTCCAATAATATTCTAATAAGTAGTTGAGGAGTTAAGAAGAACAGATGAACATACATTTGCTTGTCAAAATCATAACCCTCCTTTAGCTTTGCCGTAGTTACTAAATAATGTTCTAATCTAAATCAATGAAAATTTGGGATATTGGTTCCCCCAACCGATAAACATGAATTAAAAAAAACTGGAACACTCACAAATATGGCGTGTGATGAATGTCATTATTTTATGATGAAAAGAAAAAATAATATACCTTGTATTTTGGTTACTTACCTATGATAGGTAATGTGTGTGTGTAGTAGATTTTAGACTTTTTTTATAATTCCGGCACACTATAATAGTAGAAGTCGCCATTATTTCGACAGTTGTTGTTTATTGTTTTTCGCGGGAATTACGTAGTGACACCGAGCCGACACGATGGTCACTGAGCAGCGCGTAAGTACTCATGAGTTAGAAGTTAACTAATATTTTTTGAGACGCTTGTGCGTATTTGACACTACATCTAGACATTTATATAATCAAAGAGAACAACACAACTTTATGATTATTATTGTAGGTTGATCAGTAATCGGAAATAAGCTTTACAGTTATCATTTAATTACTGCAAATACAGTCTATAGGAATGACATCAGTACTTCATGATCATAATTTATTATACAGAATCGATCTGAATTGATTAAATTATCTTATCTATTAGTTAGTAACTATATAATTATTTCCTTGTGCATATGTGATTATGAAGTTAAGAATCTGAAATAAAGAATATCATCGAGTAACTGCTTACCCTTAAGACGCGGGAAAACATGAAGCGAAGCGGTGAAATGGATTCAAGTATCTACGTCGGGAGCAACCCAGGGCACAGCTAGTTGAGCTAGTGGACTTATAGACATGAATTTTCCGACAATACGATTTGTATCTTTCTTTCTCCATCTAGTTATGTCAGTAAGACCCATAAAATAGAAAAATCATAAAATTGCAGATGCGACTTAGCGATCTATGCTGTGGAACAACAGTAAGCTCTTTGGAAACATTCATCCCATTGTTGGAGCGCCATGTAAAAGTAAACGAATGGTTGGAAAATTTGAAGTTATTTCCTTGTTTTGAATTAAACGAACGTGGTTTAAATCGCTTACAAAGCTTTGTAAAGACTTTAAGGCTGCCGTATTTATTATGATGATGCATTCAGTGGAGACAGCATTAAAATGAAATAAAAATTGCTCTATTTGATTTTTCCCTTATTCAATTATCATAAATTTAATAATAGTTATGTATACCTTTTTTTTTTCGTGTGGTAATCCCTTCGGATACACCCCCCCCCCTCCGCGGGTGGTTATGTCGCAACTGGAGATGGCCCCGGGGTCAGTCGGGGTGCGAGGGATATGCTCTATGGGCAACCTTACACCCCGGCGTCTGTAGACCCGAGACGGTGTGCGGTTTCAGTCGGTTCAAGCCCGATATAACCGCCCCCGCTGACCGGCGGGGGGGTATCCGAAGGGATTTCCGCACGAAAAAAATAAAAAGGTATCAATGGGACGAATGAGGGGCGCAGGGACGGCCACGTATGCGCGCTAGTGTCCCAGAATATATATAGTAGGTACTTACGTACAGAATGAAAACTCCTTAAGAAAACTACAAATTCGTGTCTACTTTCAAGGGACTGCCAATTTATTCATTAGGCACGCGTGCGGTTCTAGTCGGTTCAAGCTCGACATAACCGCCCCCGCTGGCGGTCGGGGGGGGGGGTATCCGAAGGGATTTCCGCACGAAAAAAAAAAATTTAGTCACTAATAATTTTAAAGTAGCGATTTTTGACATTTCAGATGATTTGGATAACTAAAAATATCAACGATAGATTTTATATTGGTACCTACCTATTATGGATTCATGTTAAAAATGAAGAATGCCGGGATTGCCGGATTTAGAGAGTGGAGGAAATGAGAGTCGACTTGTGTAATGAGAATATAGTTGAGCACAACAAAGCACAAAGATGCCCATAAGGAAAAGATAAATTGAATTGAGGGACAAATTTAACGCTCCTACCGACTGACGCAGGTGATCTCAGGGAAGGGGTGCTTCGGGGACCACCTGCATCGGATCAGGAAGGAGCCAACGCCTGAGTGTCATCACTGCGACGCGAGCGAGGACTCAGGGCTGCACACGCTGGCGGACTGCCCGGCGTGGGAGGCGCCGAGGCGTGACCTCGTGGCAGCCATCGGGGTGGGAGTCCTCTCGCTCGGCAGCATGATTGCGGCAATGGTGCGGAGCGCGAGCGCGTGGGCCGCCGCCGCCTCCTTCTGCGAGCATGTAATGCTCGCGAAGGAGGTGGCGGAGCGCGCCCGGGAGAGACTTAGAACTCTCCCGGTCCGCCGAGCCCGCAACTTGCTCACCGCGCGTCGCAGGCAACTCAGGCGCCGGAGGTCGCTTAACGACCTCCGTCCTCCATGAGCGCAGGCCTGGGGGTGGCGGGTGAGGCCACCTGTCACCCCAGCAGAAGCAGGCCGGGACGGTGGGGCGACTAGCGCCCCTCCCCCAAACCGGGGCAAGACGGGGACACCGTGGTTCCCAAACCCGAGGGGGCCATCTCGAAACCGGAGATGGCCCAGGGTCAGTCGAGGTGCGAGGGATATGCTCTATGGGCAACCTTACACCCCGGCGTCTGTAGACCCGAGACGGCGTGCGGTTTTAGTCGGTTCAAGCCCGACATAACCGCCCCCGCTGGCACGCGGGGGGGTATCCGAAGGGATTTCCGCACGAAAAAAAAAAAAAAAAAAAAAAAAAAAGAGGGACAAATTTAACGTAACTGTTGGAAAACTGCTGTCCCCATACATCGACAAAGGGGGTGGTCAGTTTACTAACTGCAAATATTTTTTTACCATCAGTGCATCCAGCCTGTTATGACTTACCTACAGTGTCGAAACGTGAACACTGAAAGCGGAGCTAGCTCATAAACAGGTGCGCAGTGGCCCCTAAGTACACGCTGTGCTTGTAGCATCTAACATAGAGTTAAAGTTACTGACATACCTCGTAGTATAAGCAAACTGATATGACCGAGTGAAGATTCCTAGAGTAGATGCCGCGAATCAGCGGACGGTGGACGCCTCCAGCCCTATGCATTGAAATAAGATTCTAACAGGATTTTTTGTGATGTAAATCGACATTTTCGACGATTCTGGTCTTCAACGCCGTCATAACAGTGGCATATTTACCGTGAATTGTGATTTTTCGTGTTGTTCCCAAAACTTCACAGAAGCCCCTAGTAAAGCCTCCACTACTATACTAAACCAGGACTTTGACTTGACTATGACTAAATGGCGAAAACGATGCATTATATTGAATACATATTCAAATTACTTGATTTATCAAATTACTCGACACTGGCAACGTCAGGCATCTGGGCAACCCCTACGGGTCGCGAGGAGTCCGCAACGACACTGGCATTCATTACATATTTGCATGATATTTGCCAAAGAAGGAAAAAAAAAAATGTTGTCATACTTTTGTCATCTGTGTTCTGCTCTGTATGTCATGTCTGGTCATGTCATTCGCATAATTAAAATAACTATTTCTGTTCTCTGTCAACAGCGTAATTTAGTGATATTGTTTCTTGAATAAAAATGCCCGAAAACAAGGCTCTTGTACAGTGTTATAATCGTGGCTGCGGTCAACTATTTGATCCTAATAATAACTCGAAAGGTATGTAACGTTTCCAGACTGTTCCATAACCTAATATTGGGAAAAGGAAAAATTGGCCCATATTATTCTTACAAATATCAGAGTATTCCATTTAATTATGTAATTTTAATCCAAAGATGAGTGCTGCCACCACCCCGGAGCACCGATATTCCACGACGCCTACAAAGGGTGGTCATGTTGTAATAAGAAGAGTGTCGATTTCACTGAATTCCTAAATATCAAAGGTTGTACTTTGTCAAAGCACTCTAATGAGGTCAGTGATTATGTTTTATATCTCATGTATTTTTTTTAATAAGACTGTTTTTAACAATAAATTAAATATACTTATAGAAACCACCTGAACCAGAAAAAAAGGCCCTCGACAAAGAATTGGAAAACAAAGAGGTGATAGTAGTAAGAGCACCAGTGGCTGAGCCTCAGTTAACTCGACCACCATTTGATACACCAATGGTTACATTGAAGCCAACTATTGCTGAATCTCTGAAACAATCTGTGCAAAACACACCTCAACATACTGCTGCTATTGATGATAGGTATATATCTTCAAACTCATATTATGTAATGAATTGTATGCTATGAAATAGAAGAATAAGATTATATATATTTTTATTATAGCAAAATTGAAATGGGAACCTCATGCAAAAATGGAGGCTGTAGTGCTTCATATGAGGGTCCTCATTCAAACGATGACATGTGCACATATCACCCAGGCTGTCCAATTTTCCATGAAGGACTCAAATTCTGGTCTTGTTGTCAGAAAAAAACAACAGATTTCAATACTTTCCTAAGCCAACCAGGTTGCACAACTGGCACACACAAATGGACTAAAGAGGTATTTTTTATACTACTAAGGTAACAAACAAGCATATGGTCTACTAGATGACTTGTACTGGCAGTGTGTAAGGAGGGGAAAAGAGGAAATTGGAAAAAGTAAATGAAAGGTGGCAAGCCTCCATCAGTCTCTCAAACAGTACAGAATGTAGTATATTGATACTCGAAGTTGATCTTACAATGCACCACCATCTGGGGCCCGCTTTTGCTAGAGCCATTTGCCATTAGATCTGTCCTCTAAGAGGATAGAAATCGTTCAATGATTTCCAATGCCTGGTGCATCTTCTATGGGATGTAAGAGTGCTAGACCTTTACCATTCCTTTTTCTCCGTACCCATCACAAAAGCGGTGGAATCAGCATTCTTACTAGAAAGGGACAGTCCGTCCAAGTATCGTCCTGAATGTTAAATTCTTCATTTGAAATTTATGATGTCATAGGTTATTATTATTTGTCAGGTAAGCTGTCATAACTAATAATGCTTATATCCATTCCTTATTTGATTTTCCTTATTAATGTAAGTTGATATTTATCGAGTCTGTTTCTGAACTTATTTGTACTGCCAGCTGATACATCACATATTCTGGGAGCTTGTTTCAAACTGACCACTCTGTTACTAATAAAATGCTTGTGAGGATTGTTGTTGGAGTAGCTAGTACATATCATACTGTGCATTCAAGTCTTAAATGTTTAAAAATATACTTTTTTTTTACAGAGTGCTCCTGCTGGCACTGTGAAATGTCGTTGGGACTGGCATCAAACATCTGAATTTGTCATTGTTAGTGTATACGCGAAAAAGTATGATCCTGTACAGAGTTTTGTTAAGTTAAACCCTATACGTTTAAACACAAAACTAGTATTTAGAGAACAAGGTGATGCCGCATTCGAATTGGATTTAGAACTAAGAGGTGTAAGTAATTATGCACTTATTTTCAAAATGTCGAATCTTTTGTTTTAGTAACAGGATTCTAACTGCTGCTGGGTGTATGGGGAAAATATCATAGATGCCAAGATCACTTGCAAGCCAATACACCTGTTGATTGACAGATGAGGTTCTAGTGCAGGCTTTTCTGTCAGCTTTGCCGAGCTAGATATATAATAAATATATATTATATTAATAAAGTGGAAGCTTTGGATGCAACAGGAATTAGCGATTAGATGAAGAAGAGAGAGACTGAATCTGATGTCACATTTTCGGGTCAGTTAATATGAGTTATACCAGAGCTGCCCTGATATTGGCGAATGTCTCTGTAAAAGAAATATCTTTTAAGTTCCATTTCTCCATACTTACGATTGTTCCATCTTTAAAACATTGTTGGCGGAGATTAAGTAAGGTTGTGAGTAATTATATCAACACAAATAGCGTCTTGTCTTATCTGATATACCAAATGAGACTTTTTTCATACCTATTGTTTTTTATAATTATTACAATCCACCTAAGAAGCTTGTGGGCCATTTCACCTATTTCCCCAACCCTCCCATTGGGGAGAGCGTGGTTATTCCAGCATTCACAGCGCCCCTTCAAACCTTTTTGTATCCTTGCAGAATCTTACCATCTGTTCCACCTTCAGATCCTTCAACTCCTCCGTGTCCAGTGTGTCACATCCCAGAAGTTCCCATCTAATTAGTAAGTACATGGGACACTCGGCCAGCAGGTGGAAACTGGTCTCTTCTGTCTCCATGCATTCTGGACAATTGGGGTCAGTCTTTACTCCAATCACTGTTAGGTGTCTGTTTAGTCTACTATGTCCTGTTATTACTTCTATTGGGTTTGGTATTTGGTCAGTTGGCTCGTCTTTGTCTTGTTGATGCCCTAGATAATGATCTTCAACTGTCTCATGCCTGTCCACATGATCTCCATCTTCGGTTTTTCCTACATATGTATATAATTCGATTTTAGGCATCTTTTAAACGAATTGCTGAACTTTACATTGCAGGTAGCAAATATTGAAAGAAGTAGTGCATCAATGTTATCAACAAAAATAGAAATCAAGCTTAAAAAAGCTGAACCTGGAGTTTGGACAAAATTAGATTTCCCTCGTAGTGAACAGAAGAATGAGGCAGTAAAACAACAAGATATTAAACCAACGGATGATGATGACTATGAAGACCTGTCTACTGTAGAAGCTATTTCTAAAGTTAATGTAACAGGCTGAAGGCTACTTGTCTAGTTATTACAATTTTATGTATAAAACTTAATTCGCAATCTTTAACCTTCACCCGTGCATTGGTCTGTCAGAGATTTCTTTTTAATGGAACACTGGCGTTTTGTGATACCTTATAGCTGCACCGATAAATCGATGCGTGTGGGGTGCAGTTTGAATGGGACAGTGCGATCATAATCGTTGTTTGAACCATAACACACACTAACATAAATTCTAACTTTTTATTTCAACCTCTCCAGTTGAACTAATTTGTTTGGGTTGAATATTTGTTCACACCAGGTAGCACACTGGGCGAGTGTTGGTTGTCTCCCTCATCAGTGCTTTTGGTCTCACACAGAGCGCGGATATGTGGTTTACTATTTGACGCGGGTATCGGAAGGTTAAATAGGTTTTTACAGAGCTCTAATTTAGTTACGTTAAGAATATTTTTGGTAAAATGGTACATGTATATTACTTTTTAAATAAAATGTACTTTTGCTATTACATTTTTCTAATTTTATTTATAACCACCAGGGTCTTCAGAATAAAACTACAAAAACAACTGTTTGATCAAATCAAAACATTTATATACAATAGGAGAAATATGCTATGACTTTTATACACATTTTTGAGATACTGTTTATGTTATTAATATATATCTAATAATAATTGAATAGTGCACAATATCATCATCTTTTAATAATCGAATTAAAATACAATAACATTTACAAATTTATACAATGACGATGTTGATTACATATTTCTTAAAGGTATTCAATAACTTCAATAGTATTTTTGATGAAAAGTGGGGGTATTTTTTTAAACTGATCTTTTTAGAAGATTCAATAAAGTTTGTATTTATAGATTTGTGTGTACAGTAACCAGCTGTTGGCACGTCGCCGTCGGGATGAAAACTGAGGAGTCCGACAAGGATCGTGCTGAGACACGATCCCATTTCGGGTATAATTTTAGTGGACGGCAGCTCGAACACGTTTATACCCGGTGAAGGCCAACGGCAATATGGCGGCGAGTGGCGTCACAACTGTCATTCTTGTGCATGCCTTGAGCATTCTAGTGACGTGCAAGACTGCATAGTGTTTTCCTGTTCTCAAATCCCTTCGGAGCAGAATGTACAAAAACGCAAAATGTATAACTGTATCTATGTGCTCCGTGTATCTATGTATCTAAATAAGTAGTACCCTCCCTCTACTTATTGTTGGGTGTGTTTACGGTTCGATTACTTTGGCATAAAAATATGTAGGTATCAGAAGTGGTACTGACCACTATACAAATTTAGTAATGGACGCGTAATATTGTTGAATTTCTAATATTCTACATAAAATTATATTTTTGATCGAAATAAATTATCACCGTGAATATTTTCCTAATATGCTACGTAACTTAAAGAACGAATCGTTTATATTATTCTATAGAAGTGTAATGTTCTATTATTGATTATATGTAGATATCTATTACCCAATAGCTTTACAAATATTCAAATTCGGCTGCTCAGTGGCAGTGACATCACCAGGTCAATAGTCCGGACTGAATACAGGTTTAAAACCAAAATCTTCGCAACGCTCTTCAGGTAGTCAGTGACAGGGGTGCAACTGGTTGGATCACCTCCAAGTTTGGTGCACCCTGGGCAACGATGGGCGATGACGCATCATTGATTGCTCCTCTGGAGTAGCTGGCGTCAACGTCAACGGCCAAGAGTCTGACTAACCGGCCCTTTTCAGGGCCAGATGACCCCATTGCACGAGGAGGTCGGCGTATGGCGGGCCTGCAAGGCCCGCGGGGGGGCGTGGGCGCTCCAGGTACCCCTCTGCTGTTATCAGAGGGGACACTGCGAATGGCCCAGGGTCAGTCGGAGTGCGAGGGATATGCTCTATGGGTAACCTTACACCCCGGCGTCTGTAGACCCGAGACAGCGTGCGGTTTTAGTCGGTTCAAGCCCGACATAACCGCCCCCGCTGGCCGGCGGGGGGGTATCCGAAGGGATTTCCGCACAAAAAAAAAAAGGTAGTGACAAATGTCATCATCGTCATTCGCACCGTATGTCCCAGTTGCGTCCGAAGCTTTCTACTCGGAGCTTGGGGTCCGCATTCCTGCTTTTTTTAACACTTCACACGGTCTTCTGCATCTCCGATAGGGAGACCATTACATGTCATCCCTGTCTGCGGCAAAAGTGACTTAGCATAATATTATCGTATATCTCCTGTTGCACTTGTAGGTACTTGCGTTGAGTACCTAAGGCAAATTTCCTAGTTTTGAGTGACTTACGTCACGAGTTGAATCACGTTTCGTAATATTTTTTTGAAGTGAAAACTTCTCCATTCGCGTTGAGCACTTTTTAGGTAAAAAATCATGAAACTCGGGTCATCGTCACAAAGCTTTCCATATTCAAAAATATGAACGCCATCTTTGTTGTAGCTGACGAACTCGTTTGGAACCTTAACAAAATTATTTTGTTCTGACCTTATGAAGTTCCGAACTGATTCATAATGACCAACATAGATGACTAAATATTTCACGAGGATTCAAAAAATAAACAGGTAATTGTTCAAGTTATCACTTCCGTCGGCATTCCCGGCATGCCAATGTTTTTTTTTTGAATAGACAACGACATATCGAATCGGTATGATGTCTGAATAAGAAAAATGCGATATGAGTATCGGTGTAAAGATAATTGGTGTGACTGATCAATATAATATAGCGTGATGAGCGTTCTATTTTTATTATCACGTGTGATAGTGGCGCCACCCACGCATTGTGTTATAAAAATGCGTATAACTTGGTCCTTATGGCGATGAACAGTGTTCCGTAGTATGGGTACTCGTAGTCACGGAGAGTGCGTGGAACGCAGGTGTAGGCGCTGGTTGCATACGGTACATATCGTGAAGAAGGGTCGCTACCGATACATCGCCCACGGTGTCGCGAAATAGAAGTAGTTCAATTGAACGGGAACGCACTGCTCTAAGTGATGGCAGCAGCAGCAGGAGGCGACCAAACCTGGAAGAAGGAAGGCTATTTCTTTTTAAAACGTTTTAGATATATTTTGGTTCATTATATAAGACCGCAATAAGTAGATATTTTTTTATTTAAATAAGAGAAGGACCTGAACCCACTAGACTAGACACTAGAATTTACTAGTAATTCCGCTAACCCCTCCAGCTAAGCTAAAGTGCTTGTGTTAGGAGTGAGTTCACATCGGTATAGTGTAACTAATGGCCAGGATTCGAACCCAGGACCTCTCAATGTTGCTTAACCACTAAGTTTCAGTTTTTTTTTTTTCGTGCGGAAATCCCTTCGGGCGGTTATGTCGGGCTTGCACCGACTAAAACCGCACGCCGTCTCGGGTCTTAAGACGCCGGGGTGTAAGGTTACCCATAGAGCATATCCCTCGCACACCGACTGACCCTGGGCCATCTCCGGTTTCGAGATGGCCCCCTTACTTGCTCTCCACTGTGCCATCTGCTAATCAGAGGGACACGTGGAATGCTTCCGAACAGCCCTCAACAGGGCCGTCCTCGCCTCGGTCGGAGTTGGCCGTAGGCGGCAGCGTCTCTCTCACCCTAGGAGAGCGGCTCTGCCGTCTCCGTTGCTCAGGGTGCACCGCGTGGAGGTCCCCAACCAAGCACCCCTGCCCGTGGCATACCTACTTCGCCCTGCGGCACCCATTTCCCATTTGTCCCATACATATCCGTAATTTATTTGTTCTATAATAATGAATGGAAATTTGCCCGATTTGTTGACATTTAAGACTATTGCTCCGCTCTCTTAGGAAGTAGCGTGATGATAAGTGGGCTATCCAACAAAAATGATTTTTTAATTCGAACCAGTAATTCCTGAGATAAACCTTAAATTCAACCAAACAAACAAACTCTTCAGCTTTATAATATTAAAAAGTATGGATTAATTAGATTATTATTTTGTATGGGTACCTTGTGGGTTGCCTGGTGTATCTAGTGCGTACATAGTCCGCAAGAATACATTGAGCTTGGTCTTGCAACATTTCTACCGGCTGTGTTTCGCTCAAGCCCGGAGTATCTGCACAATAGAAGAAATTAGCACGTTAGTTAACGTGCGAGTACTGCTTAGTTATATCAAAAGATCGGTAACTGACCTGGTGAAAATAATACGATCGCCTTCATGCAGCCACATTCGCTGCCATCAGGTGCTATTTGGCGAAATCGACACAGGATTTCCTGCAAACATAGTTAAACATTAGATAGGAAAACTCTTCATTTTATTTTGTGATTTTACAAAGCCATCCCTAGTTTCGAAGGCTCGATAAGTACAGAATTAGATACGTCGGTAACGAAATTCAACATAGTCATCATCTTTAGCATTGTTCCCGGTAGCATCTGAGGCACTTCTCCTTTTGGTTTGGCTTAGGTATACGGTTTTTATGGGTGCGGCTGCCATCTTCATTATCTAAGTACTAGCTGTTACCAGCGGCTTACCCGCGTGGAATTCAGATCCCGTTCCATCTACCCATGGAACCCTATTTCACCACCACAACCTTTATACTCGTAAGATACACAACTCCACCATACATAATTTTATTATATCTCAAAAGGTTTAGGCAGCGTTTTCGTTGAAAGTTCCCAGACAGCTTTTGTTTCCAACACCTCCAACAAATATCATTATATTTTAGCTAATGTATACAAAAACTTGACAAATTATATACTAAAACCTTCCTCGAGAATCACTCTATCCATTGGTGAAAACAGCATCAAAATCGGTGCAGTACTTTTTGAGTTTATCGCGAAAAGGCAGACAGACGCGGCGGAGGACTTTGTTGTACGAGTATAATATGTAGTGACAGTGATTAATAACTTTGTCCTCTGAGGATTACGAAACTCATCAATCAATTTATGGATACATGTATTTCAATGTAATAAAGGTTTGTAAATATTTTAATGTTAAGCAAGTTTTGTCGTTGACTGTACTTAAGGTAAATAGTAAGTATTTTTACCTGTAAAGTATTTAATTCTAAATCGGCCAATGGATCAGGTGGCAGACGCGCTCTTGCGGCAGGCGCAGCGAGCAATGGAGCTAAATCCCATGGAGCAGACCATTGCGCCAAATGCAGCAAGAAGAGATCTTTCCACGCAGCACGCAGGAGAACTAATTGGTCAGATGTAGCTAGTGCTTGAAACGGCGCTAAGCACCGAACCCAGCGCACTGCCATGAAAAGTAGGCGAGCACTGGTTTCCTGTAAATTAAACACAAAGTGATAACCGGAGTAGGTACACTTACTTTTTATTCATAATAGGCTCGCGTTTCACCACTATCTCACCTGTTGATGGCTGATGGTGGAGCACGCTTACCTAGAAGTACCTAGCCTCTTCACTCTAGACTTGAAGACTCCCTCCCAAGTTATAGCTTTCCGGAAATACAGACTCAGGTAGGGCATTCCACTTTTTAGCAGTGCGCATAATGAATGTATTGCCAGAACGTTTTATGCGTATGAGTGGGATATCAACCATTTATCGGTGGAGCGTCGCCGTACGTCTAGTCGTTCGGTGATAGCTTGTAGGTAATAGGTACCTAAAGACCATCTAAAGATTGCCTATTGCTTCAGTGACAGTGGTAGGTAGCGACTAGCGAGTGCCATGCCTAAGGTTCCGGGTTAAGCAACAAAGTGTCATTTGTCTTTTCTGTTAGAAATTCCTTAATACTTAACAGCTCGGAGCTAGGAAGAGTTCTTGATTGACAGCAATAGGCTCACTTCGTATTAGGTACATGGGTACCGAATACCGACGCTGGCGAAATGTACGGGAATATACCCGGTGTTAGGGAAACTCTACCGAAAGTGAAGACAGGCGATAATAGGTATTATAGTACACTCGGTATTATAATAATAGTATTAGAAAGTAGATGAGCTATAATGAACTGTATCCATCTACCTATAGCCAGAATCGAGGCGATACTAACTGGCAATAGTAGATAGTAGGATCTATCTACTACTTAGATATAGGTTAGGTAGAGTAGAGTTTGTAGAGTAAGTAGGTATTGTTCTTCATGATATCTGAACTTGAAGCGTAAGTATGAGTCTTGAACTACTTGTACTAACAAACAAATAGGTACCCACCTAATATAATGTGTCTGTTGAAACAGCATAATATATTTTCAAAGTATGTAAATTAAAGAAAGACAAGTGACGGTACGCGTAAGGGCGATGGGCGGGGTAAGTCAAGTTGGCGATAAGTCACCCCGCGATCGTCCAATCGCAAGTCCGCACCGCCCCTAATCAAAAAGCCACCTATCAAATGTCAATGTTTACACCCCTTCGAGATAACTTTGACTTCGATTGTAAAATACCTACGAATAATAAGACGAATTTAACCTAGGCTACGCTACACCTTCGTCTACGCTCATCTGCTAAGCAGAGTGTTCAATTACTGAGGAGTCATGGTGGCACCTAATCAGTCAAAAAAACTTAGTATAGGGATCTTTAACATAAACTATATATGCTGTTACTGACGGCACTTGTTGGAACTGGCTACACATATTGAATTTCCTAAGTCACTTGTACTTTGCCACAATATTTAACAATTAATTAAACCTGACCGGTTTCGCCCTACGGCATTCTCAAAAGTTTTTATCACAGTTATGACAGTTTCATAATATTTAACACAAATTATGTAAAAAAACACATACTTGTAGTAGTTCCCACGTAGGAGCTAAAGGTGCTCCGAACGCGCTCGGTGGTGGGCGAAGCAATGTGGGGTCACCTTGTAACTGCAGCTGTTTAGCGCTCCACATCAGTTCCTGTTCGAATAGTCTTGTTTTAGTTAGTTTCTTAAGTCATTTCAAGATATAACGGTTGGCTCCATTTATTTGCTGATCGTAAATCAGACTAGACTTATTAAAGTTAATAAATTACGTAGGTATTATTCTACCCTAGACTGTCCAGGTTACACAACATTAAACCTTAATGGCAATTCTCTTTCACATTCATAAATAATTAGACAACAATAGGTCGGTAAGTATTTAGTAGTGGTGCATGATCCATTTGGTAATGATCTATATGACAATATTCCCACCGGCTTCTCTCTGAATTCGTGTTCTTAACAATTTGTGACTGACTGATATGTATCTTATGAATATTTCTAGACTTTGTTGGCTTTTTATTCTAAAATTTTTAGTCTTCACCATTGGTTGGTGGTTAAATATATATAGGTATATATACCTACCTATCATAGACACATAGGTAGGTACAACATACTATCTAACCTGGCATTTATCAGTAGACATCAGTATATGCAGCAAGCCGGGTGGTGGCGGCGCCAGAAATGGATCAGGCACTAGCGGCAGGGGGCTCGTCGCCCCGGCTCCACCCGCACCGCTAGATCCAGCTGATGACGCTGTACTGAGCGGAGCTGGTTCACTCATGCCGGTTATGCTGAACTAATTAGTGACAAAGAAGAGATAAACGATAGTATTATTTTAAACATATACATTGAGGCTTATTAAACGGATAACTCTCAAGTAGGTAAACTTTAGTTTAGATATGAATATAACATTTCCTTAAAATTTCAGGTATAAGTACGTTGTTGTTGAGAACTGCTAAATAAATAAATTATGAGGCTCAATTAAATTTTTAAGCATTTTGTATGCTTACTTTTTTCTAAAGATTTAGATCTTTATTGTTTCCGTAGTTCGCAAGAATTACGGTAGATGGCTCCAACGTCGCCTTAAGACGTATTAATGTATCGGAGAATCTCGAATATCTGGGACTTGTCTAGGTGGCTCAGTTGGTCAGAGCATTCCCCCTGTAAGGGACTGGTCGCGGGTTCAAGTCCCGTCCTAGATGTTCTCTTTTTCCGATCTAAATCTTTAGAAAAAAGTAAGCATAAAAAATGCTTATAATTTTTTTTATTGAACTACTTAGGCGGAGTCATCAAAAAACAATGTTTAAAAATGACTGTAAAGTTATTCATTGTTTCCGTAGTTCGCAAGAATTACGGTAGATGGCTCCAACGTCGCCTTAAGACGTATTAATGTTTCGGAGAATTTCGAATATCTGGGACGTGTCTAGGTGGCTCAGTTGGTCAGAGCATTCCCCCTGTAAGGGGCTGGTCTCGGGTTCAAGTCCCGTCCTAGATGTTCTCTTTTTCCGATCTAAATCTTTACAAAAAATTATGAGGCTTTTGATTTGGCACCTCATCGTTGCCGTAGGTAAGAAGAGTGAGAGTCCGGTTAAGATCGGCTTGCTTTGGTTTGTAGACCGTTCTTTTCGCATGAAACTGAATTGGGTAAAGGCTCGGAAGAGTGACTTTGTTTAATTTTAATTATCCATCATAGACCATTATTGATCTATGTTATGCATAAAATAATCTTGGCATTCTGTAAGGACACATTACTCACCTGAAAATTGAACGGTTGCGGCAGCGGTGTGTAGGGCGACGGTGGAGAGAGTTTTAGGGGGTGAGGCTTGTGTGCATGGGTTAGCTGTGGTGGAGGCAGTATCCCCATTGCACCCGCCTGCAGCTTTGGCTTGCGAGGGCCACGTTCATGCTGCACCGCTACGAGAAGAACTGAGATATTAGAGTATTGTAAGAAATATGTTGGCAATTCATAAAAACAGAAGAAGTAGCACATACATTTAAATAGCCGTAGATTGGTGATATGGTTTTCTTAAGAATTTAAATACTTTGTTTATAATTGTAAATGGTTCGTTGTTTCACACGTCGGATTATAGAGTCATGAACCGCTTATTCGCTGCCTTCGCTGGCGATCCCTCGGTTAGCCTGGATCGCTCGTCGACTACATTTGTGTTAATGTGAATTGAGGGTCGCTTCATAATGGTGTTGTTTGACGATGAGTTTGTAATTATCTCATTGTAATCATCCTTGTTGCTTAATTGTCTTATTTTTTTCACTTTTATTCATTGATATAAAGATTTAAATAAGGTTTGATTAAGGGCAGAATTCAATAGTGAAAATAATTGCGATCAAATCAAACTAAAGTGAGTCATCAGATTTTCAATTTTAATTATCAAGTTTAGTTTGATTTGAAATCAGTTTAACTTACGATCGATAAGTTTTGATCCCAGATCGCCATTCAAAACTTGCACTTTTTATATACGTGTGCAACATCAGAGGTGTCTCTCTAGTACCCTACCCTCCTTCCCTAGGAGTTCTGGTGACCCTGCTCACCACCAGAAAACTAAGTAAGGCTGGATATCATGATGAATGATATAAATGCGATCAAGGCAAACTAAACTGCGTCACTTAATCTTTTTTTACTCCCCAGTCAGGGGACTAAATTTAACGGCATCCCACTATGTCCTAACTCTTCTACTCGTCTCTTTTTCCAAGCGCCAATCCCGGTTGCATCTAAAGCTCGCACAAGCTTGCACTTTGGAGCCCGGAGACCGCTCTCCTTCTTTCCGTAATTGGCTTTTACTTTGACTACCGTCAGACCCCCCAACTCTGAGAGAATAGCCTGCGCCAGAGCTTCGTCCGTCACACATACATGCTCTAATTACTCTAAAAATCACTTTAAAGATAACAATTTATGTTTCATATTACCGCCTACATACCAGGTATGAAACTTCATACGAAAATTATTAATTTAAAATGTACTCAGAATATCGTAAATTCATCGAAGTAACATTGTGCATGTGGCCTACATAGGGATGACGTCACGCAATCAGCTTACCGAGGCTGAGTCCATGAGAATGTGGCTATTGTGTCCGCACATGTCGGCGCATACGCTGGCGTTCCCGCGCCCCTGCTACGCCGTACCTCTACGATACGCTACGGCCGACTTTACTACGAATGCCTACAATCTACAGATTAGCACGTAGCGTCGCTCGTTCAACACACTATCCGAATACTGATGGCTTTATAAGGAATTGAAATATTAATGACTTTAGAGTAGCTTTATTAAGGAGTTAGTGTCCGTCACGATTATCACATTTTATTTTTACAAAATGACTACTTGGTAACGATCATCACATATTCGAATACTTCTCGAGATTGTGTTTATTTCCTATGCTGTGGTTCGGTAATGTACAGGATTCTGGAATGCAACTACGACGTTTCAGCTGTAAACAAATGATGTTTCCGTTCTTGTATTGATGTATAATAATAATATATAATAAAATCTTTATTTCGGACCAAGGGAGTCCATGTAGTGTTAGTAACAAAAACAATCTTATCCTATTGTTAGTAAATACACATCACAGAACACAAAGTAGGTATTGTCGCGACACCAGGACACTGTCTACGTCACAGTATGCACTCGTACCCAGTGCCCCAGCATCGGACTGTCCCACTTATCTGATAATGCGCTCAGGATACTGTGGGAGCTCTCTCGCGTCCTACGGAGAACAGACGCGCATCGCTTTCGGATGATGGCATTAAAACCATCAACCCTCGCCTCCGCGAACATCCCAGATGCACTGCAGTAGCGTGGTAGCCCCAACAATACCCTGAACGCATTATTATACTGAACGCGCAAAGCGCAGAAAGCCTTTTGTGTATAACTAACCCACAGACTGCAGGTGTAAAATGACTGACAGTATGCTCGAAACAGTGTCACTTTAGACTGCTTTGAACACCTTGCAAATCTGCGGGCCAGCATATTACATCGGACTGCCAACGCTCTGCGCTCTCTCTCGATATCGAGACTGTCGCTCAGATCATCAGTGACCCAGTGACCCAAGTACTTGACCTTAGTGACTCTTGTTAGAGGAGTATGGCACAGCGAGACGGGTGGCACGTTCGAGTAACATTTGGTGCCCACCTTAAAGACCAGTAACTCACTCTTTTTTGCACTATACCTGAGTCCATGGGCCACCGCATAAGCCTCACAGACCTGCAACAACCACCTTAGTGCGCTGATCGAAGGGCTTAGCAGCACCATATCATCTGCGTAGCTGATATTGTTGACGCATATCCCGTCTATGTGACAATCAATGTTGGCGCTGCTAAGCTCAACGATCAACTGATTAATGTACAGATTGAATAGGCGTGGAGAGGATATACCCCCCTGCCTCACCCCGCATTCCAACCATAAGATTATAGTTTTTCATAGAAAAGAATTTTATTAATAATATTCGTTATTTAGAGTACCTACTGTTGAGTGAAGTACCAACAGGTTAATCATATACATTGAGTACAGCAAACTACTGCTAAAATTTGAAGATCTGTTAAGAATTTCAAGAATTTCAACGAATATTATACGATATAAATATATACTTAAAGGAATTATGTATTTTTTACATAGTTTTCTAACACTGCTTGGTATACATACATATAATCACGCCTTTATCCCATTAGGGTAGTACATAACATCTTTCTACTTGCCATGCAAATTTGCAACTTTGCAACTTTCATAATTGTTTTTATACATGCTCCGGCATGAAAAAATTGCCTTAAAATGTTCTTGATCTGATTGGAGTTGGATTTGTTTGGCATAATATATACCTACTTCAATCTATTGTCTGAAGATACTTTAGCTGTACCGTAGCTAAAATATCACAAGTTGCTTAAAATATTTCACGTGTGTGGTGTCAATAGGCCAACTGATGCAAAGTTAACCTTTTGTTTATGTTGCACATGTAATCTCAAATAGAACACGTGCTTTTTTTCTCGGCATCACCGACTCCCCCTTTTATTTTCAAAAACGACTTTACGGTGTTAAGTTTAAGGTGTATATTTATTGGTTAAAGATATTTAGGGGTCGTTTAAGCCAAGGGCTCAGTTTTCAGCGTAACGCGGATCAGCGCGATTTTAATTAAATGAAGGCGAAATGTGTAACAAGCCCTTTGGGATCTGATGAATTCAGAGCACTATTTGGGATTAGTGGCTGTTTAAACACACTTGACGGTCATTTTTGTTAAGCCAATTTTTTTATTTGCCAATTTTTTTTTTCTGTAATATTTTAGGTGTTGATGATGATAATTCACAACGATAGTTTCACCTCCGTTTTAAAGAATATTGACTTAATGATAATTGTATTCATATAGGTCACAAAACAACACTTACGAAAAACAGAAACTACATTTACTGACTCGAAAATAACCAGGTAATAAAAACTTCCGAACATTAGGTTTCAGTCAATTATCAAAGCTAGAAGGTAGCAGCAATAACAAGAGTGGATTCCACCAATAACAGGAACTGCGATTCAATCGGACGGAACAACGTCATTTAGTTTTGCGTATTGAAATTTCATTGAGAATCCAGTTTAGTTGAACGAATTTACAATGGTGAAAGACTAAGACATAATACACTCATATTTTCAAACTATACCGTCTTATTGTCTCAATAAGATTCGTTATTTAAGAAAAATGTATGCTGGTAATGTTCCCAAAAGAATGGCACAATTGCCATAGTGAGTAGCAATGCTAATTCTTCACAGCATTCAGATCACGTGAAGCGTCGATCAGTCGCTTTGTAGACAAAAGGGTCATTTGGACCCTTCATTTGGAGATGTCATCTCAAATATTAAGGTAATTTATAAAAACCGTAAGTAGAAAAGGAAATTTTTTTTTGGATTCGGTGATACTAATTTCAATATAATGGTGACTGGTACGTTAATGAATTAAGTAGTTCTCTTTTTTAACCGACTTCAAAAAGGAGGAGGTTCTACGCTCGTCTGTATCTGTTTTTTTTTAGTATGTTCGTCTTTCCGTATTCATATTCATATTTCCGTAGTTTATGAACCGATTTTGAAAATTCTTTTTGCATTGGGTTCGCTTTAACAAGGTTAAGTTGGTCCCATATATATTTTATCAGTATTGGACCTAGAACTCCGGATATGCAGCAGAAATCAACTCACAATCACACTCAAATCACACAGAAAATGTGAAATTATCGAGTGGATCGAACATGATATCAAAATGTCAAATGTCTTTTGTTGGGAGTGCTGTTACAAAACTCTAGAGAGTTTAGAAACTAGACTACCTTTTTAATAAAATTTAGATTTAATCCGACAGCACATAGAACAAAATTTCGAAATTCAAATGAAATAGTTTTAGAGACAGTTTAGTTTAGAGAGATGAGCAACATAATCAACGCCATTTTGTGAATTCAATAACAAATCAAAGATTTCTTTTAAGGTGGTCCTTCACCGTGAGCATTCGCCTGTAATGTAACGTTAAAATTTTATTCAAACATTCGATACAACAGTGAGGTAGTGGTGAGTGGAGAATGGAGTGGAGATTGTAGTGGAGTGGAGTGGAGTGGATTGGATTGGAGTGGCATGGTGTAGAGCGGAGTGGACTGGAGGGGAGTGAGGCGGATTGGAGCGGATAGGAGCAGAGTGGAGAGTAGAGTGGAGTGGAAAGGGGAGTGGAGTGGAGACTAGAGTGGATAGTGGAGTGGATAATGGAGTGGAGAGTGGAGTGGTGAGTGGACTGGAGAGTGGAGTGGAAAGGCTTGAGGAGTGGAAAATGGAATGGAATGGAGAGTGGAGTGGAGAGTTATGTGGAAAGTGGAGTGGAGAGGACAGTGATGTGGAGAGTGGAGTGGAGAGAAGAGTGAAGTGGAGATTGGAGTAAAGTTACCAAAACAGCGCATCTCGACATGGAAAGATTAGGTTAAAAGTGTATGCCCTTCGTGTTAGGTCACATTTGACAAAGCACGAAGAAATGGGAGCCCTGCGATGCGGGGCACTGTCTACTAACTAGGAAGTCAGCTTCAGCTGCAAGCTGGTTCTCCTACTGATTAACAGGTTTTCCTCTCGGGGTTGGAAGTTAGTAGGTATTCATTCCCATAAAAGACGTATAAGCCAAATTAAAACGAGGAGAAGATTAAGCGATCCACGGACTCCAAGGTGAACTGGCTGGGATGCAACCGGGTATAAACTTAAGATATTGAGTTACAGTTACTAAAAAGGGAGAAATAAACCATTTAAATAAAAAAACAACCGACTTCGATAACCAAAAAGGCACTGAAAAGTGTAAAATAACTGAATTACAGATTTGATTCTAAAGATAAAAAAACACGTAAGACTTTTTTGTTGAAGTCGGTGCCAAGCCCGAAAAACAACGTTACAAAGCATCATAAGTTCAATAGGGTCGTCTGCCCGTATGAACACACAATATACACGATACGCACATAGTAATTAAAATATACTACGTAGGTACGTGATCGGCTGTATTTTGCTGCAGACTTGGAGACCTCACTCATGCTTACACATTTTTATCGCTTGCACGGATAGACTCATGATGTGGTGGAAGTGAACCTACCGTATTTACCTTATTACTATACTATTATGGCTTGGCACCGACTTCAACAGAAAACTCTTACGTGTAATTTTATCTTTGAAATTAAATCTGTAATTCATTTATTTAACACTTTTCAGTGGCTTTTTGGTTATTGAATTCGTTTGAATCTTTTATTATTAAAATAGTTTATTTCTCCGTATTTAGTGAATGTAACTGATAAGTATAAAATGGTTGGGTAAATTAGGTAGTTTCACATTTCAAATATAAGCACATATCTTGGTCGGTGACCTACTGAGTTATTTGTCTGCAGTTACTGTCGCGAAAAACACTTGGTCATCTACGTTTTTAAGCACGGGCTAGGCAAATGGGCTATGGTATCCGTCCATTTTGTGTCCTACACCAAAGCCTACTTATTATGTATTATATTAAAGATAAAATCTAAAACTGTCAAGTCTTTCCAATCGTATCCAGCCATCGAGGAGATAACCACAGCACACTGCGTGGAGTACCGTTGTTGAGACCGTTGTAAGCTTCTGGTGTCGTATAGATATTTTGAAATAGTTCATTATTCAAAAACGATAAATAAGTATTAGATTAGATAAGTACCAGAATATTGCCTATTTGATCTCAAAACAATGAATATTAGTTTATTGCCCATAACCATCCAAAGTGTATCGATTTCGATAAAGTTGAACAGATATTAGACTCAAAAGAAGTTAAGCTCGCATAAAAGGCGTTCAGTGAATCACATTTGTAACGTTTAAAAGGGAGATTTAACTTCAAACATCTATCGCCCCTCGCTCGGCCGAATTGAAAGCAAACATAACATGTTTTTCAAAAGGTAGTTGATATAAAAAGTACCTACGTATTTGTTATTTATTACCCGGGAGGCAATGTCGGTTCAACGTGAATTAATTTCACTACATTATAATTTGGTATTTTTCAAAATAGCCTGACTTAAACTAGTCGTTGGTTAGTGACGAAAATGATTTCTATTTGTTTTTTATTGGATTAAATAGTCTAAAATGGTAAATGTTTGTAGGTACACTAAGTAACGTGCATAAAGCTTGTAAAAGGTTCAATGCACTCAAACTAGTGCAGTTTGAGTGTAGTGCAGCGATGGGGAGGCAGTACAAAAGCAACTACTATTAATGTTAGATACACAAGTGTATGTAAAAGTGTAGTGTAGAGTAATGTATGTACTCTGTAAAAGTTATTATTTAACAAATATTGAAGTACATTGAAGTACGTGATCATTCCTTCACATGTGGTGTATTGTTGTTGTTGATTCACTTTGTAAATAAAACTATTGTAATTACAGGTGATTAGTACAGAGTGGTCTTGAGTGAGAGGTCTTTCTCACGGGCGTTACTTATTGCCTTGTGAATCTGGCTGTATAAAATAGCTAGCTGTAGATGATATAATCTTGACGTTCATTAGTGTTACATTGTGACCTATATGAATAAAGATATTTGATATAGTCGGAAGTTTACGCGAAAAGGTACTACAGATTGAAATAATACCCGTGACCATGGCGGTTGGGAAGCAACCAAACATCGGGATCAGTGTAAATAATACAATAACACAAAATATATAGCGATAGAATCCGTTAAAAATTACTTTATTACAAAGATATTTGAATTGATTTGATGTAGCAATATTCTTTAGTGGTGCTTGTAGATACGAGAGGTCCCTTTAATGTACAATGTTAGTGTGTTGCATGATGTTGGAACTTCGAACCTCTCGATTACAATTTCAGCTGTTTGACTTTCTCCTAGCCTCTATGCAATAATAACTTTATAAGCTATTACAAGTTTGCTAAATGCAACAAAGAAAAACTTGCACAAGTACCTAGTATCTATCAATAGTCGGTGCCTGCTCTCGACCGGCAGATACATACACTGAGGAGTGTGGGAGGCTGGCGGGCGAGGGGTGTGATTAATGACCCAATAACCCCGGCACTCGCCGCCTGCCCTATGAAAGCTTCACGAAGCTGAATTGGTGAACGGTCAAAAGGTTTATTGACTGAACAGGCATAACCAAGACGCGCTTACATTACTAACGAGTGCGTTAAATAAGTCATCAACTTACTTAACGATATTCTTAAGGCCCTCCAGAATAGACAATTTGATTATTATCCTTGGGCAAATGTTAGGAATATTCCAAAGAATCTATAGGTAAATTTTAATAATATAGTATATGACCTATACCCTATATTATATATGATATGAACATACATAACATAAAATATGAGAAAGTGATAATTATCCTGTATCGATTAAACATTAAATGAATATTATCACGTGGTTTTATTTTATGAATGGGTAAGTGGGTAACCCCGTAATGCATAGGCCGACTAGACATACGTATGTTAATCAGATGGAGGACGTTATGAGGGAAAGGAAGGCCAGGACAAGAGTACCACAGCCGGCGAGCATGTATAAAACAACATCTGTATGGTTGGAGACCTAGACGAACCGACCGAAAGAGCAATCAATATCGTCGTGTTTTGGGATAGCCATATTTAACACCATAAAAATATTTTTATAACTCGTACTACGTCAATCAGCGTGACTACCAGCTAGGCAGGTAAGGTTGACTTAGGTCCCAAAGATCTTAGTGGACCCTATAGCCCTGTCCTATATCCTCAGTGGTCTCAATATAGGGACTTTATAAGTATATATACTACTTAGCACATTCCTTCTATCGCATTATGTAATAAAAATCACGTGAACAAATTGTCTCATTATGGCAAAGATATACTTATGCACATAAACGTACCTACATAACACTTCTAATAAGATCTTGACAAGTGTGCGTTTAATACCCTAGGGAGGGTGAAGGAGATTCATCGAAGGAGCATGACTTACCAAATTTTGGCATCAAGAGGCAAGTCCCGCTTCACCGATAATATCAACCCGGATCAAGATGTTAAACAGCCTGCTTTTTGCGTTATAAGCTGTACAAAATAGATTTGTATTGTGAACATAGGATGAAACATAATTCTAGTGTAATAACGTTATACGTAAATTAGTGTAATAACATTAAACTTAAAAGTTATCTAATGTAATAAGATAAACTAGTCTAGGCTCAAAATTTGCCAATGAGCAATAAATAGAGCGTAGCATTCTGGTCTTTCAAAATGACGGACCGAGTAAAATTCAGGTAGGATATAAAACCGCCGGGGTGTGTGTTGGGTAACCTCCTCGAGTGTCGCTCCGATTCCGATCCCGCTGCAGTCCGGGGGGAACGGAATCGGAGCGGCCGGTACACCCTGGGCGGCGGTCAATGGCTTCCCCTTCCCCAACGTGGCGGGAACACATCGCTCTCCGTACTCCTCTGCTTTCAGAGGAGACAGGATGAGCGATGCTGTTAGTGGTGAGATGGCCCAGGGTCAGTCGAGGTGCGAGGGATATGCTCTATGGGTAACCTTACACCCCGGCGTCTGAAGACCCGAGACGGCGTGCGGTTTTAGGCGGTGCAAGCCCGACATAACCGCCCCCGCTGACCGGAGGGGGGGTATCCGAAGGGATTTCCGCACGATAAAAAAAAAAAAAAAAAAAGGGTATAAAACCGCCAAGCTGAAATGGGATTGAGCGCTTGATAGAATGCTACCTGATAAGTGGGCTCACTCGGTAACACCCTAGAAGCCAGAACATGGAGGGCGGAAGCCTGGTCGGCCAAGGAAACCTTGGTGGGACGACATCGACTCTTTTTCCCAGATTGAGAAACGAGAGAAAGAGGTGGAAAGATTTGGGGGTTGTCCTTTGCCCCGCAGTGGAATAAAATAGGGGAGAATAAAAAAAAAAAAAAAACGGATGATCCAGTTGTGTGAGGAGATTGAATCCATGATAGAAGCTGAAATAAATTCGAACCGGGTTATCACGTTTTACAAAATTAATACTTTATTCATTAAGTAAAGTGAGAACTCGGTTTAGTTTAGATCTTTACTAGTGAAAATCATGCTATCACGCCAACTCATCGGTGTCATAACATGAATTTGACAACAACATGAATTCATGCCTTTCGAATTTAGAGCAACACGGCAGACCGGTGTCAAACGCTGACTTCGTCGGTGCGTTGCCGCGTTGTTATCGTTGCATCGATTTGTAATTCCAGGTTCTCAAATTAAGAATTTTTGTAATATTCACAGGATAAGTTTAATATAATTATTTTTGCATTCTTTACTTTATGAAAGAGTTTAGTGCTTAGGTGCGCGGAAACTTCGATTTTAAATCATCGGAGCATTTTTTTTTTACGAGCGGAAATCCCTTAGGATATCCCCCGCTCATCCCCCGAAATAAGTGAATGGGGCTCGAAACGAGGCTCTGGCGCAGGCTTTCCTCTCGGGGTTGGCGGGGTCAGACCGCACTCGCTTCCGTAGGTATAAGCCAGGATATGCCACATCTGGAGAGAAAAGCATGAGAGCGGACCCTGGGCTCGAAATTATAAGCTTTAGATGCAACAAAGACTAACTGTAGGTAATTTAAATACATAGATATATGTATTAGCTACTTAGGTAAAGAAAAATCATTCGACCAAAACACAAATACCTAACTGCTTTTCATAAGTAGTTATGATGTTTATTTTCGCCACAAATGTTATTAGCGCTTCATAGCTGCGCATCAAAATCATTGTGTGGAAAATATCCGAAGAGAAAACGACCCCGTGGCCCGACATTCGTTCCGACGTTAATTCCAGCCGCATTTGTTCCATTACATTTCCGACACAAAGTAGATACGCGTTTGCCGAATTGACTAGGTGGATGCGACCAGGCGAACGGCGTACGAAGAGGACGGCGCGAGCCGGTCGAGCAGTCGGACAGGGACAGAGTATCAAAAGTGAGAAAGATGTATTCAGAAGTGAAATAGTCTGCTGGCTGAGCACATCATCATTAACGAGCCAGAGAGGGCGGAGGGCAGCGAAGAGGCAGAGGGGGCGCGTCAGGTGGGCGACGTCCCACGCTCCTCCACACCTGCGCGCGAAATTGTTCCTTACCGCAACCACCTCAGGGAACTTATCCGTGTAAAGCCACCGCACTACGAGTACCGACCTCGGGGAATATTTTCCAGTGCACCGATATAAATATGAGAAATATTCAGGTTTTTATTCACCTTCCACCCTGCAGGGTCCATTCGGCCCGGACAAACCTCTCATGTAATAGATGTCCTGTCGAGATGACAACGGTTTTCCCACACACGTTTGTTTCTCCTTTATTTTTAATATGATAGTGACATTCGTCAATAATTTATTAGGTATTGGTAGGTACTTATATTACAAAACAGTTCTTTTTTTTATTTACTTTATTTCATTTATTTATTTCGTGAACACAGGTTAATATAGATGTTTACAGGGTGCTTTGGTACATACTATGTTCCGCCGATTGGTATACAAAATAACATGCAGATATTAAATTTATTACAATTTACATTTATTACACATTAAATTTATCATTATTTATATAATTTTTTATTACTTTTTTTTTACTTATTTAGTTGATTAGAATAAAGATTAAATATTGTCAAAATTTTATTTGTCAAAAATTGTATCTTAACATTCACAACTAAATAATGTTACTGTTTAAATCTTATAGGCGCGCATATTTTTTGTGAACCATTTGCTCCGCCCGCGTGAAATACTGACCCCGCGACCCACATGAACCAACTCAAGGATAAAAAGTAGCATATTATAATGTGATATTTTCCAGCCTATAATCTATCGGTGCCAAAGTTCATCCAGATTCGTTCAGTCGTTCTGGCGAGATAGAGAAACAAACATCCATCTATAATCTATCCATTGATGAATGCATCCACTATAAGATTACCTATATATATATCTATAGATATACCTAGTAAGATTTATTCCCTACAACTAAGTTAATTTCTTCTGTTAGTAGAGTTGGTAGTAGGCTCACGTCACGTGTCGGTTGAACCATTACAACCTCTACATTGCAACTTAGATTTCTTAATGTTACAGACAAAAATCTGGTTTTCATCTGCATGATTTGATAAAATAATCCTTTCTTTAGAAACTATTTCATCCAGCTTTTGATTTTAATGAATGCGTTTAATTCAATTTAAACTGTAATGCAGTTTAACACTGCACATTTTGATGAATTTCATTGGGAAAACGTAAAACCACAAATTGATTAAAGGATTTTTAGTTACTAAAATCCATTCTAAAGCAGTGAGCGCTTCGAAGGAAAACCTTGGCTATTCATAGAACGAAGCAGGGAACAACAAAATAATATTCTCTGTTTTATAAAGTTGATGCAAAGTTACTAGTGCGGTTTTGAACGTCGCGCCTGTTACAGAACTGTACAAGTTGGGAGTGCACAGCATCACTTTATTTTACCGCTTCAAATAACTTTGTTTTGTACACCATAAAGTTTACAGATGGACTAAAAACTTTCGCCATTTCATGTCGTTTTATAAAAGAGACTGTAACTTTCAACGTAAATAACCAAACCATTCATGTAAATATGAAAAACAAAAAAAAAAATATTTTGAATAGGTACCTACAGGCAGCTCTTAACCTTACAGCCGTACAGCGTTTTAAGACCCGAGACGGCATGCGGTTTTAGTCGGTTCAAGCCCGACATAACCGCCCCCGCTGGCCGGCGGGGGGGTATCCGAAGGGATTTTAGTATGCTAACTTTATAATAGATCCCCCTGTAAGGGACTGGTCGCGGGTTCAAGTCCGTCCTGGATGTTCACTTTTTCCGAACTAAAGCTATACGTTTATGTAGTTTTAAAATCCCCAGAGGACAAAGTTAATATCCTTAATTCAAATTTTATGTTTCATAAAAAAATTATGTGTTAATAATATAATAATAATTATGTATTCACCAGCTTATGGTGAATAATTTAGAATTTATTTAACTACCTTTTTCGCTTACTGTACTACTATTGAACTATATTAAATATCTAGTAATTTGGTATCAACCAAACTCAATTTAAGTACAAAAACTATCATCAATAAACCTCTACTAATCCACTCGTGTGTAATGTAATTAACCCACCCACCGTACAACGCGAAAATTAATTAAGAATCACGTAAACATTTACAAAAAAATAACCCCTAATACCAGATGCAACAGATTATCCCATTAAAACATTTTAGTTTCATTCGATATGACAGTGCAATAATTTGTTCACGCACAACATTAAAATGAAATTAGACGGGTGAGATTCACCCCTGGGGACGAATGAGGGTTGAATCACTTGCGCTGTCAAAATATAGATAATATTGTAGTTGGTTGGAAGGACAGTGGGTAAACACGGAAGCAGTGAATAAATCACATAATCGGATCGACAGTTCCCTGGCCTTTCTATTGTCCTAGCTTAAGCGAAACGTGTCACTGAGGACTTGCTGAGGACCTACGAATATGTGTCGGCTGAGTTGTATTTTATTATGCATGATTCGTAACCGTGCACAGACCTTGAAAAAAGAAATTTTATTCACTACTAGTCGATACCCGCGGCTCCGCTTGCGCGGAGGTCGGTTATCGTTTTTTGGTCATATCTCCGGTTCTACTAAACCAATTGCAATCAAAGTAAGATTTTAAGTCTGACCTCTTGGTTTGAGGTCATCCTCAAAAATCATCATCAAAAAAACCGCATCAAAATCCGTTAAGTTGTTTTTGCGTCCATCCTGAGCAAACAGACATAACATAACCTCACGCCTGTATCCCCGAAGGGGTAGGCAGAGGTGTTTTACACATCCACGATTCGCCGGTTATGACATGAATTCCAAAAACTATATTTTAGTGTTCAGAATTGTTCATTTAACATAACCCAAGTATTTTTTAAATATCCCCAATGTACAGACACACCTAATTCACAATGAAATTTACTTTACATCGAAATGCAATCGATTTCATAATCAATTACATAAATGTATAATACATATTACTTCTACTTACACTTTAAAATAATTTCAGTCATTACTTCTAATTAAATGAAACCTTAGGGCGAATTACACTGTAATTGCAATCATATGAAACTTAACGATATCTCGTTAACTCAATGAAATTGAACAGTTCAGTTTAGATATAATAAAAAAACTGACTACGAAAACCACTAAAAATAGGCACTGCAAAAAGAATAATAACTGAATTATGTACCGATTTAATTCTGAAGACAAAAATATGCGTAAGACGTTTCTGTTGAAGTCGGTGCCATCCCGAAACACAACGTAAAAAATTAATGTCATTCGAGAAGTCTGATTCCAGTTTGGGTTGTGTTGCTTTCCAGCAACACAACCCAAACTGGAATCAGACTTCTGACTGACTTCAGACTGGAATTCACGTGGAGACTCCACCTACGCTTAGAACATCATCGCTTGCATAAGGACATGCTTCGCAATAGGTAGGTACCTATTTGGCTCGGCACTGACTTCAACAGAAAAGTCTTACGCATCTTTAGAATTAAATCGGTAATTCAGCTATTTTTTTTCAGTGCCTATTTTTAGTAGTTTTGCAGTTATTTTTATTTTTTGAAGTGAAAACTTCTTTAGCGGCGTTATGCACTTTTTTGTAATGGGTAAAAAAGGTTAAACTCGCGTCAGTAAACCACGTGACTGATCGTAAGACAACAAATATAGAAGCGCTAATTTCACACTGTACTTAACAACCTTGGTGGCGCGTTCGTCTAATGAGTGGTCGTTGACTTCGTCAAGACTGATATCGATTCCGACCGAGGCCCAAGAAACACTTTTTGTCATCATATAAATTTTTGTAATATTTATTCTATTTCGTGTCATAAATCTATTGATATAAAATGGAAATTAAACAAAGTGCATCTATTAATGAAAATAGTGACGAAGAAACAGCGAAAGAAAATGAGTGAGTACTTTATAAATATATTGGCGATGATGGTTCTGGTAATAATGATGGTGAAAAAGTCGTTGAAATTATGGATGGAAGTTGATTTTAATGAGAGATAAACTTTTTAATGTAAAATAATTGTAATAGTTCTGAAGTGTTAATTTTTTTATGTAATATAAATTGTCATGTTTGTGTACGATAGCGCAATAAATGTATATTGTATGTTACCACATAAATGATAGTACTTTTATACTGACAATTAAAGCAATTCGTGCAAAATTATTCCCTAACCATTCCAAAATATCAAAAATGCACAACGTTAATATTTTCAAGTTCTCACTTCTGCCGGCACTCCCGGAGTGCAACCCGTCGTTTTTTTTTATAATTTTATTTATTTCTCCATTTTAAGGGGTTGTAACTTAATTCATATGGCACCACCCGCATTCGAGAGCTAAACCAAACCCCATGCTGAAAGAATTTTTAAAGTCGGTTTATAAACAACGGACATATATACCGCGCTTGTATACTGAACAGCAAATCATTTAGGGAATATAGGCGTGATGTTATGTTATGTAATAGCATAAATAATGCCTAGATATGCGATAGCAGATATCACGGATGATTTGCTGGCATTTATTGAAGAGTTTCGTTGTCTGTCTCCGAAACTTATCATCAGATCTTCATGAAATTTAAATTGGGACCACCTGGTAAGTATACCTTTTGAAACAAAAAAAGAAATTTCCAAATAGGTTCAGGCGTTTTCGAGTAATCGGAAAACATACATAAAAATACAATAAAATAGGTCATTAAATAAAAAATATTGATAAAAATAAAAGATTCCGACGAATTGAGAACCTTCCTCCTTTTTTAAAGTCGGTTAAAAATGAAAACTACCGGGCCAAGCTATATTAAATTTTTATGGGACTCTCAGCGTAATCGGTATACATACATACAAAAAGTACCAATCGAAGCCTCCTCCTTTATGAAGTCGGTTAAAAATCAAACTTAACTGGGTTTTCACGTTTAACTCATTGACATTCATTGAGTTAATGTGATAAGTGATAATGCAGCTAGTATTAGTAGGTATACTGTTACTGGGTTTTCACGTTTAACTCATTGACATTCATTGAGTTAATGTGATAAGTGATAATGCAGCTAGTATTAGTAGGTATACTGTTCACGACTTCCTCTTGTTGTAGCAGTAGATCGGTCGACTGCTAAGCCGAAAGTCGCGAGGTCGATTTTAGCTTAGTATAAATATTTATACAGGTGCATGAATTTGCATTAGTCTAGGTATATCTATGTTTATATGTATGTATTTATAAACTTACAAAAGATACTGTATCTAAGTATTTTATTCACATTATTGGGTCCCAGAATATTTTATTATTTTTAATGCTATCACTTGTACTAGAGAGACAAATAGAATCATGTTTTGAAAGTGGACTTGTATGGCATCAGATCCAGGAATTCGGAATATGAATGTATTCAACTCCTCGTAGTTAGGCTCTGATTTACAGAGAAATTGATTTAGAGCTAAGTTCCAACTAGTTGGCTAAGAGCGGATTTCATCAACGATAGGAACCGAGATGCATTAAAACTAAATGGTTATCATATTTCATACTTTCATCCAATTAATTTTAATGGATAAAACAGAAAAGTTCAGTTTAGTTAAACAGAATTACCCGAAGCTTACGCGAATATCACAGTTTGAAATAAAACTACTTATATTTAACGGATTCTATCGTGATTTTTGCTCCCCGTGACCATGGTTGCTGAAAAGCAACCGAAACGTCGGGTTCAATGTAAATAATAAAATAACATCAAATAAATCGCGATAGAATCCGTAAAAATAGTTTTATTTCAATGTAAACATAATTAATTGATAATTGGTAAGATCCAGTCTAAGTACAGGATTTCAGTTTTAAAAGACATACTTACAAATAAGAAAGTTTATGGAGGATACACTAGCACAAACACATTAAACTCATGTAGGTTTTATACTATAATTTCTATAAATATATTATAAAAATGTTTACATGCATGCATATGAGACACTAAAATCAGAGCATGAAATTAATTACCTACTTATTTACATTAGTCACATGTCGATCGAGATGCTCAAAATGTACAAAACATTCACAGTAGCTGTAACAATTTGTCAACACTGCTTCAAGATAACATTACTTCACTAAAAGTATAATTAAAGGTAATAAACACCCACAAACATAACAGAAGTAGCCATTATAATACAATTGGCATCCCTTTGTTCGCTCCCCTCGGCCGGGTGTGGTCACGGTGCACTAGGTGTCGAGCGCGAACACGTGTTACTGATCCGTAATACTGCTCAAAAAGCGCCGATCTACTCGATTTGATACGCTCTCAATGCAACAGAGGGTTTAATACATCAATCAATATTCATTACGACTGGAATATCAAGTAAAGGTACAAGAAACTATAAGTATCTGAGTGTCGGTTTCAATAAAATTATACCTCATAGACATTTAGATTTTATGTATTTGTATAACATACATCAGTGAGAAGAAGAAACTGGTAAACGTATCCAAACAATAATGGTTAAGTAATAAACCACCTTTAAAAAATAAATCAAACACAAGACGATTAAGTAAAAAATGTAATTACCTACATAAAAAATATCTATAACTAAAAATACACAATCAGATCTTGTTTCAGGAGAGATATTAATGTAAAGATACCCGTGGCGCTGTGAAAACGTTTTCATTCGTTACCGGCCATTTAAATTCTCTTTAAACACAAAAGGACTTCAAAAAGGTAAGCTCGTTCGAGAATCAAAATCTAGTGCGCGAACCGTTAAATTAAAAATAAATATTGCGAAACGTCAGCATGTTACGGGTCGGGTTCTGGAATATATCCAGGGAAAAATCGAAAAACGTTAGGATGGCCGATGTCGGTTCACAGGGGTGGTGTGGGGTAAGGTGAATCTTTTTGTGAAGTGGAGAGAATTAATTTAACCCGCTGCGGGGTAACACGACATGGCGGTAATTGAAAAGTTTGCCCCCTTGTTGGAGCCGATGCCGACGGCGCCGCGTCTTGGCGACAATCGCGTTTTATCAGCCTTTTTATATTAATTGGTATTTAAAATATGATTATGATATATTTAAAATGGTCTGCATATCTATGATGTTACGTATCATATACATAGATTTTACTTAGATGGATTTAAATATCTATAGCTTCTTACAGAACGACACTCAGGACTCGTGATTGTGACGATATTTTGTATGAATCTATTATTATATCAATCCAACTGAACAAAAACCGTTCGAGGAAAACTTTTTATGAATCAATCCTTTAACTTTTTCAACGAATATTAGTAACTTTGAAATAAATGCCTGGCTTGCTCGCACTCGGATCAATTTCACATTAATTTTATAAAGTTAAATTGGGGATTATATTTATTTGATCACGTGAAAGGGAGGCCGTGGCCGGTAGGATGGCGAATTTTGTATAATCTTAAATCAAAAGGAAGTTTTCAAAGGTCTTTTTAATAAACATTGATAGAAATACTATTAGTTAGTTTACAATCGAATATCAACAAGTTCCCGCCGATCGAATATCAACAACTGCAAATTCATTTATACACAAAACCACAGAATAAATAATAGTACAAGACAAAACAATGTGTGTGTGTACGTAAATATGTACGCACGTAAGAAGTTATATGGCGTAATCTTTCTAAATTTTTTATCCTTCGCGTTATCTTACGTTTGTAGAAATAATATTTTAGTTTATGATGTAAATAAATAATACGTACCGTCAATAAACCTCATATTCTACAAATTTACTCAAAGTAAAATTTTGACTAGCTAACTTCAGGGTGTCGATTTTCTAACCAACTTCATGGTGTCGTTATTTCGTGACGGTGTGCGCGCACATCGTAAAAATTTACTCTCATCATTTTTCCCTATCGCGCTAAAAGAAGTATAACTTCAAAAATATTTAATACAATATTGTTACCCTATCTATAATATGGATAACATAATATTTCGGTATCAAACTATATTATTATCGACACTGTTGGATACCAACTTCACTCAGTAAAACTATATACTTCATATTATATTTCTGGGCTATAAATCCTTATCTAACTTCATTTTTAGAGAAATTAAGAGAACCGTGTGTGCTTCTGTTAGAACTATGGCCTGTCCCTCAATCCTTTGTTTCCAATCCAAATTGCTCTTGCTGGACTATGGATAGAAAAATAATGGTTTTCAGAGAGAGACCCCGTCCAAGTTATCAAGAGCATTCACATCCTCTATGCTTTGCTTCTAATTAGTGAGGTGGTTTGAATATAGGACCGCCCACCGGGGAAATACTTCCACTCTACTAAAAGTTGACGCTAAGAACTACTAAGGTTCTTGTTGGTGGGAAAAGTCACCAAAGTTCTTTTGGGGGAAGATAAGATAGGCAATACTTTAGTGACTCCTCTGGTGTTGTATTTATAGACCCAGGTAACCGCTAGAGATCTGGTTGGCCTAGTATTAGTTTGCTCCCTTTGCAATGTAAATATAATTTAAAGATCCTTAAGCTTAATTATTTCTGCCTTCTTGACTAAAAGTCATCATGCCTATAGTGCTTCTTATAAGCCAGAATTTAACTAAGGTAAGTCTAAAACAATTTAGTAAGGATCTCTGCATACATTTTCATATGTACGTAGTTTTATACGTTTGAGTATCTAGTTAGGGCAGAGGTAGCCGGGTGTGTTGACGCATTGGCTAACATCGATTCTGAGTGTTTGCCAGCGATATTGAAGTTAGCTGATTGGCTCTCTGGCTGCGGGATTGGCAAACTTAATGATTTACTTCCACAGGAACGTGACCTTTTCATCCGTAATCGAAATTTGAGTATGCAAATATTCTATCGGTAAATGATCTATTGCTTGGGTCCAGGGAATTAATATTCGCACCGTATTGATGATTTTGTGGAGTTAGCAATCGACCTGGTCAGGAAATGCTATGCTATGATTTGGTCTACTTTTCTGTATGTGTACTAACACAAAATAGACTAGCTAAGTTTGAATTAACTTCAGCGTTAGTCTCAGGTTTCACTCTACTACTATTTTTTTTTTGATTCGGCTTATGTTGGCTTTTACGAGAGTGAGTGCTGTTTGACGTCCTAACCTCGAGAGCAAAAGTCTACGCCAGTAGCGATGATGAAGATTGTAAACTTAATTTTTATCCCCAAATTATTATCTAACGTGAGCTGCATAAAATACTTATAACACACACTGTCGAACTATTTGAAAATAAAAATGACCAATGTGTTTGGAAACCTAAAAACACTGCTTAATAGTGTTGAAATAATTGATAACAATATTGCGAGTGAAACAAAGCTGCAGGAAAAATAGGATACCTACATTACCTACGGTATGAAGCTGAGCGTCGACAGGCTGCTCCTCCTGACTGAGTAATGGAATTAATTCATTATTCTGCGGTTGCGGCCGGTAAGCGACGCAGTCGAACTCAGCGCTGCTGAATTGTTTATGGCGCTGTCTGCCCTCCGAGAGCACGCTTCAAGCCGATACCCATATTTCACTCTAGAAACATACTCGTATTAGCGACTATGGTTTTAAGTTAGAACCTACTTTTAGTAATTTATGTTTGAGGTCCAAAAGTTAGCGTTATTAAATGGGCATTATCATCATCATCACATCAACCATTGTACGAATAAAATATTCAGCGGCTATTCGATTAAAATGTCAAAGTCATGTTTTGATATGAACATGAAGTATTATGAAATAAGGGCTAGGAATGTGATCAGAACGAAATTTTGAACGGACGGATTGTATATGAGTCGTCTGAAACGTTAGGGAGAAAATGGCATGCTAAAGATAGAGCTTTATTCCAGTAAAGGATAAAAAGAGTGTTATTGACGTATTTCCAAGTGGTTGGAAATCACTGGGTTATCAAAAATCGATGAAGCACTTGATGGACTACATACCTTACTGCATTTATTCTTGATAAGTATGCACTACTCCCGATTTGGTTGGGCGATGATTTCCCAATTGTGACTTCTTATGAAATACTTCTCAAAAGAAGTCGAAATTGAGGAATCGGCTAAAATTACTTTGATGAATGCGAATCATTTAACTGTATAAGTAATATGTGTATATATAATAATAAGTAAATATGTTTGTATATGAACAGAAAAAAACAGCCCGCTGAGTTTCTTGCCGGAGTCTTCTCAGGACAGGGCCGCGTTTCGAACCGGTGGTCCATTTGCCAAACATTAGATTAAATTATTTTTTTTTGACGTTTTGTAAGTGCTGTATTAATGGTCTATACAGAATAAATGGTTTTTGACTTTGACTTTGACTTTGACCCCGTGACCATGGCTGCTGAAAAACAACCGAAACGTCGGGATCAATGTAAAATATAAAATATATAATTATATAAATTTACTAATTGTGTAACAGTTAATCAAACTATAAAACTGCTGCTTTGTTGCTACAAAGCTACAAAAGTTGAAGTAAATTTTAAGAAAGGCATCAACAAACACTTTAGTCGTCCACTGACTATGCTAATCGCTTCCTCTCAGGCCGTGTCGTATAAAAATCGAACAAAGATTTTATCAATTCACTTGTTTTTGTAGCTTCTAAAGTCCGTAAATATTAACTGTATAAAGTTTAACCGCCTGTATTCCACTTTCAAAATACAGAACCTTAAAGTACAATAGATATCTACTTCGTCACAGCGAGTAGCGGTGGGTAAGTTTCGTGAGGGCGTATAATTACGCGAGCGAGTAAACATATAAAGGTAATCCGGGCCGTGGCACAAAGTGATGCTCGTGAATAAATTAGCGCTGAGCACCTGCGGGGGACCGCAGCCTGCGCGCCACCTACAGGGTTACAACGCTGCCGACCTATGTGTTGCGATATGTAGCATCCACCTAAGCCTTTTATGGATTTGGTGACGTAGTTGCATGGTACCACAAGATATGTAGAGTAGATGTGCTTATGGTGATCTCAATTTTTTTATGTTAACTTAAATTTAATATTTATCTCATACTAGCATCCGGTTGCAACTTCGTCTGCGTGGATTTCAGAATAAGGTTCAGAGGAAATTGACAAGTGTTATTCACTGGGATAAAAAGTATACTAATAAACTATATAGGTGCCAGAGTTCATTCAAATCTGTTAAATCAATTTTGCATGATTGAGTTACAAACATAATTTTATATTTAAGGAATTCTGCTTACGACTTTAGAGTCAGCATACGGTTTCTCATACGAAGGTTTGGGCTATATTAGCACCAATCTTAATGAGTACATTGGTGCTTGTAAGGGGAATTCATATTTACTGTAGATGCTTTTGCCGCTATTGGTGGAGGGTTGTTGAATTTCTTACTACACAAGGCAGTAGCTCTTGCAATGTTGCAAATGTGCCTAATTGTTTTTTCCGTGATTATTCCTCAATGGTACATCCGATTCCAAGTTTTCTTTTTCTGATCCGTACGTATGACCATGGACCATATTTGGCGCCAAAATTCAGGTTTTGTAAATTGTAGTTTCTCAAAATCAGTTTTAGAATTTTTTGATGGGTGATTATTCCTCCGTGTCTTGTACGATTTTCAGTTCTCTTTTTTTAATCGGTATTTATGGTTATAGGCTCCGTTATGGCGCCAAAACTTAGATTTTACTAATTATGGTTTTTGAGAAATCAGCTTTTGAATTTTTTGTTTGGTGATTATTCCTTCGTGGTACTTCATAATTTAAAATGACCTATGTCCGTCACATCACTATCATCTATGATTATGCTAAAAATCATTAAAATCGGTAGAAGGGTCTAGGCGCTAGAGGGACACAAACGAAATACATCGAGTGGAGTGAACGGAGCTTTCGCACGACATTGAATCACTCTCACCTCAATTATAACATGTCTATATGTAGTAAGAAGTATAAGAATTGTGACGATTATTCCCTTCTTACTAGCATGTCAGAGAAAAAAAATAGTGCAAAACTGTAAAAAAGGATATCGATTGTAGATTAATGGCTGAACCACACTTCGCTATTTGTTATTCGCCAGATTCGCGCAAATATTCGTCTATATAAGCGAATATCAATTATTTGCCACGGTGTGCCCATGAGTGTGCTGAACATGCCAAATATATGTGTTGTTTACGTGTCATAATAATGTCAGTAGGTAACGGTATATATTGAAACGTTTTGAAAGATAGGAAGGTATCTTATCAAAGAGTTCAGATTTAGCCAAGAATAACCAATGGAGATTGCAATGCCTTAGTAACCTTGAATTTAAAAAAAAATTACCTTGAATGACATCAATGTATGTTTTGCATCCCTTCCTTTAGGGTGACCACGTTTTATTATGGTTGGGATACATATTATGGTTTATGTCTTTCATCATGATCATGAGAAATAAATGGTACCTATCTACGTTTCAATTATTTTCATCATATCAGCCGTAGGAAGTCCACTACTGAACATAGGCCTCCCGCATCGACTTCCATTTCGACCGGTCTGTAGCGGCCTGCATCCACCGAGTCCCTGCGCTCTTTGTTAGGTCGTCTGTCCACCTTGCGGGAGGCCTTCCTACACTGCGCTTGCCGTTACGTGGTCTCCACTCAAGAACCTTTCTGCCCCACCGGCCATCAGTTCTCCGAGCTATGTGCCCTGCCCACTGCTCTCGCACGCGCTCTGCTATGTTGGTAACTTTAGTTCGTCTACTGATCTCCTCGTTTCTGATTCGATCTCGTAGAGAAACCCCAAGCATAGCCCGTTCCATAGCTCGCTGTGTGACCCCGAGCTTCCTTAAGAGGCCAATAGTGAGTGACCACGTCTCGGCATACCGTAGGTCATCACTGGTAACACGCACTGATTAAAGACCTTTGTCTTCAAGGACTGCGGTATTTTGGACGAGAAGATGCTGCGCAGTTTCCCGAATGCAGCCCAGCCGAGTTGGATTCGTCGATTGACCTCCTTCTCGCAGTTGGATTTGCCTAGTTGGACGGTTTGTCCCAGATAGACATAGTCATCAACAACTTCGAGAGGTGAGCCTCCCAATAATACGGGGGTGGGCGACATGGACATTTGACATAACTTTCGTCTTGTTCATGTTCATTTTCAGGCCCACCCGCTGGGACACTCTGTTGAGGCCTCCGAGCATAGTGCTGAGCTCCTTTAAGGACTTTGCCATGACTACGATGTCGTCAGCAAATCGAAGGTGAGTGATGGACTCGCCATTGACATTGATGCCGAATCCTTTCCAATGCAGAAGCTTGAAGGCGTTTTCCATTGCATTGGTAGAGAGTTTCGGCGAGATGACATCACCCTGCCTAACTCCCCTCTGCAACAGAATAGCCTCTGTGCTCTGATCCTGTACTCGGACCGACATGGTGGCGTTTTATACAAGCACTTCAGCACTTCGATATACCGATAGTCAATGTGGCACCTCTGAAGAGACTGCAGCACCGCCCAAGTCTCGATCGAATCGAAGACTTTCTCATAGTCCACGAACGCCAAGCATAGTGGCAAATTATACTCCTCGGTCTTCTGTATAATCTGCCGCAGCGTATGGATGTGGTCTATGGTACTATAGCCTATACGGAAACCGGTTTGTTCGGGAGGCTGGAAGTCATCAAACCTGCGTGCGAGACGATTCGTGTTATTTTTTATTATATTAAATAAACACAATACTGTGGTGTACAACGGGAGTGGCATCCTAACTCAAAAATATTAACATTCCGCTGCCCCTCAATCCGTTAGAGGTTGATGATTGCAATTATAAAAAAATATAAGTATTCTAGGATACACTATACAGTGTTGTCTAGAGCCATAGTTAGCATAATTGAACTAGCATGTAATACGGGTGGACTAGTAGATAAACTTGCTTGTATACTTATATATATATATAAATATATATATATACCTATACTAGCGGTCGCCCGCGGCTCCGCCCGCGTGGATGTCGGTTACCGCTGCAAAAAGCCTACCCAGGAAAGACACGGTCAGCAAAATGATTCCCAGGTCAATTCACAGACACCAACAGCTTGTCGTTGACAGTCGCAATCTCTGTTCACATTGTAATTATAAATAATTGTTAAACATAATTTGAAATAAATCATATAAAATATTCAATAACAAGGTTTAATAAAAGACATATAGTGTTATCCAGTGCCAGTTTTTTGCTAGAACTTAAATAAATCGAAAATAAATTGTGTACCAATAAAGTGTCAGGAAACTACCCTATACTGCATAAATGATGCATTAAAAGTGATACAATTTAGTGCCAATATTGTTTTTCCTGTCTATGTGTGTGGGCAAGTGTATGGTGAACGTAGCTTTCATTGAGACCCTCAGGAGTTGTAGCTTATCCAGACTAAAAAGGAATTCTCATAAATATTGATGACAGCGCCATCTGTTGTTTGGTGGAAGTACAACAGTTTAAAAAAAAATTTTTAGCTAATCATTTTTTATTTCGTAATAACTGGTGTAGATAAATAACAACTATTTACATTATGGCTGGCAAGTGTGCGTCATGCGGAAAATTTATCTCCACGAAAGGGGGCCCAGCTGGCTGTAAATGTACAAATAAGGGAAAAGTCAATAAAGACATCACCCAAACCACCCATACGAAAGGCGACGATGGTGTGGATACTCCTCCCAATCGGCTTGATTCTTCTCTGGCTGCCAGCGGTTCGGGGGGGCCAGTCGGAGAGCAGGCCAGGCAGCCTGGGACCAGCTCGGCAGATCCGTTTCATATTGGATACGAAATGGAGCTCTTGAGGACAGAGATCCGGTCCATGAGGGATGACCTTAAGACAGAACTGAGGGAGTTCAGGCTCGAGGTGGCCGGTCTTCGTCAGTCGGTGGCATCATGTAGAACGAGGGTTGATTCCCTAGAAAACCGCCTTGTAGTGATTGAGAGCCGTCAAGACCAACAACAACCACCACACGAACTGGAAGAGACGATAAATAAGTTAAAATCAGAACTCAACGAAAGGGAGCAGGACCTGTTGCTGTCAGATATCGAGATCTCGAATCTGCCCGAGTGTGTAGGAGAGAATGTGGTGCAAACGGTTGAACTAGTGGCGAGGAAAATAGGTGTAACACTTGAAAAACACGATATAGTGTATGCCGAGCGTGTAGGTCCTCGGGTTGAGCGGTCTAGTGAGTCTGGCATTGCGGCGGCGGGTAAAGCCAGACGCATTGTGGTTCGGTTGGCGCGACGCGGACTGCGTGACGAGCTGCTGCAGAATGCTCGGGTAAGGCGAGGTGCAACGTCAGCTGACCTGCCGGGCTTTGACGCGCCCCCCAGACGATTCTATCTCAACGAAAGGCTGACCAGGGCAAACAAGCAGCTCTTCTATATCACCAGACAAACTGCCACTCACTTAGGCTGGAGGTTCGCATGGACAAAGCGCGGCAGAATACTGACTAGGAAGGCTGAAGGTAGCCCTACCCACACTATTCGCTCAGAAGCTGATCTTGACCGGGTTTTTGGAAGTGATGCGGTCAGGAAAGTTAAAGATTAGTCCAATTATGTCATTCCATATATTGATTGTTTGCCCCTTCTGTTTTCTCTATACTGGAATGTTTTTGTGCACTCGCATATGTACTGGAAAGAGTAAATACATGAATGATGTTGTTTACAATATTTGTGGCACTTATATGCCTATAGCTACTTGCTGTCATCTGATTTCCACATCTACTAGGATATATAAACTCATGAAAAAAATTAAATACAATATTTGTAAAATTCATATACATGTATGTTTATTCTCTATTAACATTAGTAGCAGGAAAAATAAAAATGTGACAGGAAATGAAAAAAGTATTTACAGGATTTACATAATGGTTGTATGTGTACGCATTTGTAGTGGGAAAATTGAAATTACAACATATTATATTTTTTACAGGGTTTACATACAAATAACTACTTACTATGACTTTGTTTTGGAATATCCTGACTTTACAAAGTTATTATATATGGGTAGCATGGGTGCACGGGACATATTATGTGATCTTTATTGTTGTATCTGCAACATTTTACAAATGAAAGTGTCAGAAATGTTAGTATGTGACTGTCTGGGTTGGGAGTCTGATATTGGGAGTGTACACTTTTCCGGTTGCATAAATGTGGTATTGATGCTAGGTATTGGGAAGCATGTTGTAACAGTGTTAGGTAAACAAATAAATATGTATAACCATAAGACTAGGCGTTCTAGTATAGTGGCCGTTTTGGCACTAGGTTGTACAGGCATACTGCAAATATTTAAATTTTATAAAGCTAACTTTGACTTTTGTTTACATTCATTGCATTACTCAATTATATATATTAACAATGAACAATAAGAAATATTTGAAGTTTGGACTTTTCAATGCAGGTTCACTAGGTACTGGGCATGATGAATTCTTGGTAGCCATGAGCCACCATTCAGTTGACATCATGGCCATAAATGAGACCTGGTTGAAACTGGGTGAGGATGGAAGAGCTCCTTCAGTCCCAGGCTATAAGTTAAGGCACACTCCAAGGTCTACAGCGATAAAAGATGGGGTTGGGGGGGGAGTAGGATTTTATATAAAAAATGGTGTTAGTGTAAGGACTAGAAGTCACCCAGTGGATCCACAAGTAGAAGAGTATTGGCTGTCTTTAACTAGTATGGGTAACAAAATTTTAATTGGTACAGCATATAAACCACCTTGGCTTAATGAGGATAGGTTCATGGATAGTTTGACTGCGAGCATTTGTGCATTGGCTCCCTATGATCATATCATTCTTTTGGGCGACTTCAACATAAACATGTTGATTCAGTCCAATGCCGACACAAAAAAGCTACAACAATTTTTACACTACACTAATATGCACCAAGTAGTAAGCGCACCAACACATTTTACTGAGGACAAGAGGAGCACACTAATAGACATAATATGCACAGATATGAGTGTTCATAATGTCATGGTTACCCATGTCAAGGAACTTGGTAGGCATGCAGTTGTGACTTGTGAGTCAACTATAAAAAAAGTTAAGGAGAAACCTAGGTGGGTTACATACAGGTCATTTGGAGATATCTTGCCAGATCTCTTTAAAAGTGATATCGAGCTCATTCCTTGGTACCACATGGAATCCCAGGTTACGGTTGATGATATGGTGGGAGCATTGTCCACTTGGATTGTGCATCTGTATGATATGCATGCCCCTGTGAAAAAAAGGCTCTTTAAGACCAAGGATACTCCATGGATAACTGATAATGTTAAGCTACTTTTCAGATTGCGCGACAAAGCGAGGCTTAATTATCAGAGTACCAAATCAGAGTCCAAAAAACAATACTACTTGGAGCTCAAACATCAAGCAGTTGTGGCATTGCACAATGAGAAGTCTGCTTATTTTTCAAAAAATATTAATGAACAAATTAATAACCCCAAAATCATGTGGAAGAATCTAAAAACTCAGATTCTCCACACACATAAGGATTCTTGTTTGCCAGGTCACTTCAACAACCCATATCACATTAATAAAGCCTTCCTGGATGTGCCAGGGGAATGTGTGGTCAGTTTATCAAAATTAACCTACTATGAATATCATAGGCATAACCCTAGTGTGAGCTTCGAGCTCAGACCTGTAGATCATGCAACAATTCTGAAGATTCTGAATAACATTAAGACACAGGCACAGGGTGTTGACAAAATCAGTGCGCAGATGCTGGCACTCACGTTACCTAACTCATTACACATCATCACTCAAATAATTAACACTTCAATTACCACACATGCATATCCGGAGCTATGGAAGTGCTCTGTAGTTCGGCCTATACCTAAAACTGGATGCCCAAATACTTTTAAGGATCTCCGGCCTATAAGTGTGCTCCCTTGCTTATCGAAAGTGTTGGAAAGGGTGGTGCACATGCAGGTCATGGAGTACCTTGAACAAAATAGTATTCTCCCAGATAAGCAGTCGGGTTTTAGAAAGGGGCGAGGCACAGCTATGGCCTTGTGTGACGTGGTGGGTAACATTTTGGAGGCTAGGGACCGCGGAGAGGGAACAGTTCTAGTACTACTGGACTACTCCCGTGCTTTTGATGCCCTGGATACGTCACTGCTGCTGTCCAAGTTGACCTATTATGGATTTACCTCAGATACTGTGAAGTGGTTCCATAGTTACCTTACTAATCGCTCACAGTATGTTGAGATACGGAAAGAGGATGGTACAGTCATGTCATCATCCCCCCTTAATGTGACAAGAGGGGTGCCGCAGGGATCCATCTTGGGTCCACTTTTGTTTATTTTATATACTGCAGACATCACGGGTTCCTTCCAACACTGTCAGTTTCATATGTATGCAGATGATACACAATTATATTCATCATTTAAACCTAGTGACACGCTTGAAGCTGTATCTAAAATAAATGAGGACCTGCAAAGGGTAATTACTTGGTCAAAAGAACATTCACTGATATTAAATCCCTTAAAGTCAAAATTTATGATACTGGGTAGTGAGCGACAAATTCAGTCTATCTTGCAACATGACCCTGTTATAGTCATAAATGGTCAGAGAGTTGCAAGGGTTGAAGAGGCTACTAGCCTTGGTCTTATGATTGACCCTCAGCTACGGTTTGAGGGACACATAAATAAGATTGTGAGGAATTGTTTTTATAGGCTTAAAGTTCTCTACAATATACGTGCATACATAGGTATGTCATTAAGAAAGCAACTAGTGGACAGTCTCATACTATCTAGATTTAATTATTGTGACACAGTATATGGCCCATGTTTACTTGCGAAAACTAATAATCTTATACAGCGCATACAAAATGCCTGTGCCCGATATTGTTTTGACATACCAAGACGCCAACATGTGACACCTTATATTAATAGTCATAACATATTGAAGATGGAGGCCAGGAGAAGGCTACATCTAGCCACCATGCTATTTGACTTGTTGGGAAGCAAAAAACCTCATTACTTATATGAAAAAATATGTTTAAGACAAACCCACTACCCTTACCCTGTCAGGTCTGCAACCAGTACAATATCAGTGCCAAGGCATAGAACTACAGCTTTCCGAGGTTGCCTAAAATATGCAGCAATGCGAATCTGGAATGATCTGCCTCCACCTCTTAGGGACCTAAAATTCAAACACAGTTTTAAAGTCAAGTACAAAGCATTACTATTACAACATCAAAAGAGTATGCATTAGCACATATCCTTTCTTTTTACTAGGATGTTTTGGCCCATCAACTGGATCACTCCAGAGTCGCATTTCACGGCACTTGACGGCATTGTCTGTGCATGCATGTCTTTGTTCTGGGTTCTAACTGCACTGTTTGGGCGTGCGGAGCCTCTGATGGGACGTATGGCGGGCTGAGTTGTGATTGTTATATGTATAAATGTACCTTAAGGAAATGTTAAATATTGTCAAAGTTATTTAATTTTTATTGTTGGAATATTGTAAAATTACTTACTGTTTTAGCGTGATACTTAGGTTACTTGTAGGGAATTATGTTTGTTGTTGACTTATATACGGAGCGATATTGCCTGACGACGTCAGGTGGCACACATGGGGTGACGCTGAAAATCAGTACTTGGGTGGTAGATACCCACCTTAGTGTATGCTGAGTGTCAATCCCTTATTGCGGACATGGCTTACATAATGTTAATACTGTTTCTATTTTAATATTGATTGATTTAATATCCATTTAACACGTGTTATAAATTGCCACGTAATAAGACACGTTGTTGAGTTGTCAATGCTGCCATGCTTGACAATTTTGTCATACGTAAAATGTCATACGTATGCTCAGGTGGCGGCTACCACAGATAAATAATATATTTATAGCGCCTCTTGGTCAAGGTGGTACGAGCATTCGCCGCCAGAGTAGCTGCGTTTTTATTTTTCTTTTGCTATTTTGTCTTTTGTATTTGTACCTAATCCGCAATAAAACATTTTTCTTTCTTTCTTTCTTTCTTTCTTTCAACAGTAACATTGACGACGCAGTCATTATCCGCAGGCTGCACAGATTGTCTTTCTGTGTATGTTAAGTTGTTAATGATGAAAATATTTAAATGTAATTAATACTAAGTTTTCACTTCTGCCGGCAGTCCCGGAGCGCAACCCGTTGTTTAAGGATAGATAACTAAAGCGATTATTGTAGAGCTTCTCCATAAACAACATTTGACGTTAAATTATTTTCAGGTAACAAAATATACTGATGGTCGGGAGCCCCGACCCGTGATAGGGCAACGTAAAGTTGCCCATGCGTAAAACATTCTTTTCGTAAATCAATTCCTACTAATTTGAATGTTTGGCCCTGGGATTTGTTTATCGTTAGTGCGAAAGAAATTTTTACTGGAAATTGGAGCCTTTTGAAGGGTATAGGCAAATCAGTAGGGATCATGGGTATTCTTGGTATATGAGCTAATTCACCAGCTGCAGGGCCGGTGATAATCTTCGCTACTATTAAATTATCTTTTAGCTCCTTTATAAGAAGTCTCTTGCCATTACACATGTTGGGGGGGCTTAAATTTCTGAGAAGCATTATCGGCGTGCCAACTTTTAACGACAGTTCATGAGGTGGTAGCCCAGCGGGGTTCAGAGAATTTAAAAATTCCTGGGGGTAGTGCACAGCGTCCTCGATGTTAGTGACGGTGTCTATGGATTTATAGCACTTAACTTCACCCGGTACTTTCTGCATAATTAAACTGTTTATTTCGTTGACTGTTTCATTCCTGGGAGAAGCTATTGCTCTACAACACAGCCAACGAAAATCATTTTGATGTAAGTTTTCGATGTCAGGATATATAGCATCTATCAGACTATCTAAATTATGGACTATTTGGCCTAGAGACTCATCCAAAGTAACCGCATAATCGGTGCCCAAATTTAAAGATGGAAAAATTCCTTCTCCAAGTTTCAGCAGCTGTTGTGGAAAATTGCTATGCGTATTTCCATGTAGATGAGCTCTCATATTGGTGCGCAAATTCAAATGTTGAACAGATGTCCAAAGGTGAGACGATTTTAAACATGCCTTCATAATATTTGCTCGCGTACCTCTGTTGACGACTGGAAGCGTTTGTCGGAAATCTCCAGCAAATACAAAAGTGATACCACCCATGACATTAGCAGAGCTTCGGAGGTCTTTTAAAGTACGGTCCACGGCCTCCACATGAGCTCTATGACTCATGGTGCATTCATCCCATATTACCAACGACGCGTCTTGCAGCAACTTACCAAGAGGCCCATTTTTCCGAATAGAGCACGTAGACCGTTGATCTAAAGATACGGATAGCGGGAGTTTAAACGTAGAGTGAGCAGTTTTTCCTTCGTTCAAGAGAGTTGCAGCAATTCCTGACGAGGCAACTGCAATCGCTATCTTCCCTGATTGCCGTATCTTAGCAAGTATCAAATTTGCGAGAAAAGTCTTTCCGGTGCCTCCTGGTGCGTCCAAAAAAAATAATCTCCCCATGTTATTGTTCACGCTGTCCACAATAGTCTCATAAGCATGTCTTTGATCTGGTACTAATTTTGGCACATTGTCATTAACAAACGCTGTTAGATCATTTCTGTTATACTGTTGTACCATTGTGTCAATAGTATTCTTCTGGGTACGAACGGGAGAAGGTAATCCAAAATCACTTAAATTTTTGTCGTTTAATTCTAGAAGTTTGTTTTCTATTTCGATTAATCCTTCATTATAAATGACTTCAGTGAAGGGTAAAGTGTTATCCTGATTTTGTTGTCTGATACGATGTCTAATATCTTCACAGAACTGATCTTTGAAAGTATCCCATAACTTCAATGGTTCCGATGGTTGACAAAATAAAAGTATGACTACGAACAACTCCCTTAGTTTTTTTGGACAATGTGATAACGAAGCTTCGCTTAAACTGTTACCCCAATGGTCATCGTTTTCAAGTAAACCTCGGTCACGGCAAGCTGCTTGATACGTCTCTTTGACAATACCGTTTACAGTTTTAAGGTATGCAAATGAGGTCGGACCGCGTACGTGGTGCAGTAGAATCCTAAGATAAAAACACTCTGATTGGGATGGATGTATCCCGTAGACTCTACCTAAAGCGGTATCTTTTTTTATCCCCGGATGTTCAACTACATCTTCACCACGCCTCCTTCTAGTGAATTTATTATTTGCCCATGTATAGTATTGCGGGACTTCATGATACAGAAGAGTTTTCGCGAATTCATCTTCATTACAGAGAGCAAAAAATGCCAGTAATGTTGTATTGCGTGGGTTTTGGACCACTTGATGAGCTGTCCCTGGTGTAAAATACACCCTTTGACCGTTCTCTAGATGAACGGCCAAATGCACTACAGTAGGATGCCGGTCGTGAACGGGAAATTCAAATAAGCGCCAGACAGCTTCAGATGTGCTTATGTACCTGCCATTTAAATAGTTTTCAACCTCATCGTGTGGGTTTCTAAGGCTAAAAGTTGCCTGATCTGAACCTTTATTTATATACTTACATATATATTTAATGGCTTGGACAGAGTGGCAATACTCCACGTTTATATGAGCGTTAAAAGTCTTACATAGTAGCGGGGAGTATGGAACAATCCACCTATTATCTATCGTCACCATGTTGCCCCTGGTTTGTAGCGTAGTGCTCCGACCGCCATTTCCTGTATCGCGCCTACGATAAACAGGATACCCATCCTCTCCGGTCTGGGTATCGTTCATGAAACGGCGAGGGTATTTTTTTGTGCAGACACCGTTCTTCATGCATGGTGCAGCTAAATTATGTTCTCCGCAGGGTCCATGTACCATATTTTTAGTTATAATGTCGTGTAGTACCGGATCAATTTGTTGATCGGGTAGCTCCGCAACTATGACACTGTCGATCTCATCTGGTTGTATTTTAGTTTCTAGCCAGAAAAGCAAATGACAATGAGGTAAACCGCGCTTTTGCCACTCCACACTTGCCATATAACATTTTACTTTACCGAATATCTGTTCTTTGACAAATAATTTGATGAATTTCTTCATCTTTAAATGAAATACACGTGAAATTATGTCATGACGGTCGAAAGACCGTTGTCCTGGTAGCAGCTCCGCTTTAATTTCAGGCCATTCGGGGTTACATGTAAAAGTGACAAATAAGTCAGGTCTACCATAATTTCGGACGTACGTCATCGCGTCCTGCGTTTTCTCGTGCATGAAACGCGGAGAACCCGTAAATGACGATGGCAATATGACATGTTGACCGATATTTGTTGGGTCAACATTTGCGTCATGATTTAAGGCATCTCTGAGATGAATGTAGTCATCAGCCCTCAGTCTTTGTTGATTCTGAGAAATATAATTTAATCTTTCCGATATCATTTTCGCCATCATGTCAACACAATATTGACTAAATAAGTCTCTGTAATAATGTAACGGATTAAAAGAGTTAGTTCTAAACATTAATCTAAATGCATAAAATTGCATGCACGAAACAGTTTTATTACGCGCAGAACCCTGCTGAGGGATAGTCAAATAATAACCGTCTTCTCCTGTCGCAAACATTATAGGATACTGTAGTGGATCATAGGACCGATGTAGCTCAGAAACTCTTTTGAGCTGTCCGTCTCTACCGTGTAAGACTATATCCCTTGGACCTTTGTCTTCATCGACCAAGAGAACGGCTACCTCGTTTACAGTAGGAGCATTATATCTGCCTCTGTGTGCTGTCTGTGGAGTGCGATCTGAATGAATAATTAACTTTAAATTATCTGAGGAGTTAAGTTCTAAGTTTTGTTTAAAACTTCGTATATACACGTTATGATTATTCAAAGCGGTCTGTAATTCACGAATTAAATCCATTTTTAAGGTTGGTGCGATGCTTGATCGCAACGATAACTGGTCTGCATCCGAAATAAAATATATTTGCAAGAACTGTGGGTTTTGGCCTGACGGTGGTAAAAGGCTACCAATGAGATGATACACCTGTCCTTCAATTTTAAAAGTGGGCATAAAATTTCCTTCCCTGATTTCTTTTGCGCCAAACGAAGTCATTTGAAAAAGACTATTGTATCTACGTATGTTTGTTAAAAAATGACCAGATAATGGATGGTTATTAGTTAAAAGATTTTTTATTGGTTGTGGTGGCTCCTGAAGGTTAGGAAGACAAATTTTACCTGAAGCACAGCACATACCATTAGGTTCGTCTGTCCATTTCTTGGCAGAGCAGTTAGAGCAGATCTTATTCATGACTCCGATTTGGACGGACGCTTGTTGTGCATAATCAACCTGCGGATCATATCTGAAAGCCAGTCTGTTGCTGTTAGCTAAAATTCGATTGCGAACTGTGTTTGTGGACAACTGCTGTCTCTCTGCTTGAGCTCTAAGTCACTGCAAACGCTCGACACTCGACTCTCTTTCGCGCAACTGAGAGGTCCTTATATTTTGTTCATGAATACGTTGGGAACGCTCCAGCCTCGACTCTTGAGCGCGTAGCTCGGAGGTTCTCAGACTTTGTTCGGCAAGGCGTTGCGAACGCTCGACACTTGACTCTCGTTCGCGTAAGTCAGAGGTCCTTACATTTTGTTCATGAAGACGTTGGGAACGCTCCAGCCTCGACTCTCGTGCACGTAACTCAGAGGTTCTCAGATTTTGTTGTGCAAGGCGTTGCGAACGTTCGACACTCGACTCTCGTGCGCGTACCTGAGAGTTTCTCTGATTTTGTTCAGCAAGGCGTTGTGAACGTTCAGGTGAAGATTCTCCCATACGACGTATTCTTGCTGCCCGTGCTTGAGAACTATGTATAGAAAGTTGAGACCTGGCTCTCTTAGGCATTTTCAAATGTTTAAGAAAATGTTAATAGCGTGTAATAGTCTAGCTCTGAAAAGAACTGTTGTTTAGCCCTGAAAAGAACTGTTGGTTAGCCCTGAAAAGAACTGTTGGTTAGCCCTGAAAAGAACTTTTGTTTAGCTCTGAGAAGAACTTTTGCGTAGGTGTAGTTTTAAGAACGAAATCTAAAAAAAATCGCACGAAAATTATTAGACTTCGCGCACGACCGCTGCGTAGGGAGCCGACCTCGCGATTGAGCCGCGCGGGTACCTTACTCATAGATCTAAACTCCCCTCCCGCACGCGCACCCCCGCCTTGGTGACGCCCACTTCGCAACGGGCCGTGCAGCAGAAATCGTAATATTTTAATTTCGCCATAACTTCAAAACCAAACGTCCAATTTTAATCATTCAAAGACCAAATATTATCTACATAAACTGTATTTAGTGATGAAATAATTTAATTTGATAAGGATTAATAGCATGAGTAAAATAAACGCGTTTAAATGTAGTACAAAAAAAATTCAAGATTTTTAAATAAAAAAATGGTTGTTGTGCCTCACTCGATATAGATAGGTATAGTGTGTCGCGGACTTCTTTGTAGATATTTATAAGATCTACCATTAATTAGAACATTTTATGGATCTATCTTTTATAGTTTAGGCAGCGTACGCAAAATAAGTAACTTTTCTGGTTGATTTTTTACACCTTGTGTCCGAAAAACCCAAATATCTTACGGAACCCTATTTTTTTCCAAAATAAAATATAGCCTATGTTACTCGTGGATAATGTAGCTTTCAAATGGTGAAAGAATTTTTAAAATCGGTCCAGTACTTTTTGAGCCTATTCGTTACAACCAAACATACAAACAAACAAAGTTTTCCTCTTTATAATATTAGTGTAGATATATATACTTATATATATAAATATATATACAAAGGGAGGATCTTCCAACCAGGTAAGGTGATCGGGCCTAGTAGGCCGAGGCCCTAACTATCGCAGTTAGAATTCTGTATATCTACACAGCACGTGATCTTCATTTTCGCGATGCAGGATTGTGACGTAGATTCACGTGCTAGTTGTGACATAGTAGACGGTTGTAGTTCAGCTTGTTGGTAACTAGATGGCGCTGATTTCATGTGAGTATCGAAGTAGTTCAGTTTAATGTTGCTAGATGTCGCCTGGGTACCTGTGGTATCGCCACATACATATTATATAGAGAATTACCTAGACCGGTTTTACATGATATTGTCGGAAGTTTACCGGTTTTATTATCTATATTATGGGTGAAATTCATAGCCTAAAAATTAAAAAAAAAATATATTATCGCTAATAAACTGCTTGGTCTACGACCATAAGCCAGCGAACACATGTGCACAGCTATTCAGACTCACTTAACAATGAGAGTATATTGCTTACTCTGTGGAGCGAACACACAAATATTCGACTTATTCGTATTCGCTATTCGCGCTTATGCGCGATTATTAACAAATGACTATAGACGAATATGCCCAAACTTCGTCGTATGCGGGCGAATAAGGCGAATAACGAATAGCGAAGTGTGGCGCCACCATACGCTACAATGTGCTTTAGGTACAATAAACTAAAATTTGAATTTAAATAACTTCATCTAAGTTAATGTTGTCAAGACAACATTCATGTGTTGACAGTGTGTGGCATTCACTGAAATAACTTAAGATCGACAACCCTAGACGAGATAAAACATATATATATCCATATCTACACTTCATGCTAAAAGGCTTCGTCACATACAGAGCTAGATCCCGACTTGCGGCCGACATGGGACTCTATGAATATGCAATTATTCACAAGATTTTACTAAGAGAGAATTTGGATTTCGATCGAGTCATATATTTTACTCGTACCTCACCGAATTACGGAATTAGAATTTTGAAATCGAAATACAGAAACTTATGTAAATATTAGTTTCTCGTCCTCAATATTTAAATGGTTAATTAAATGGTTTATCAACGAAGAACATAAATTATATGTAACTACTTAATGTACAATGTCGACCTCGTCGTACGTATATTAATCAGATGGAAGATGTTTTAAGGAAATAGACAATTATGAAAATAGAAGAAGCGGAAGGCGTATGTCAAGATCGATATCCTTCCGTTTGACAAAATATTTTTCGTCAAACTTTACTTCCCAAAAAACTTATCGCACTAGTTTCATTTCCCAAAAGCAAATTTATATTTCGCATTTTAATCACTTGTTGAAATATTCATTTGGTAACTTTTTACTTGCTCAAGTTTTATTAAGTCAAATATACACTAAGCAAATGCTTTATTTTGTAAAAAAATATATTCTAAAAATAAGTAAAGGGTTAGGTTAGGTTAGGTTACGTTACGTTGTGACGCCAACAGCGACGAAATTGATTTATACCTTTTTTTTTTTTTTCGTGCGGAAATCCCTTCGTATACCCCCCCACCCCCGCCAGAGCCATGATGGCATCCACGGTGGAGCGCCTCTGGCGGAAGCCATATTGGCCATCCGCCAGGTCCGGCCCCACTCGACGAGGCGCTACCCAATTACTCTTTCAAAGAGCTTGCACACCTCGTCGAGCAGCACTATGGGCCGGTAGGCGGACGGCGAGTCCGCCGGGCGCTCCTCCTTTCGGATGAGGACCAGTTTCCCCGTCTTCCATAATTTCGGAAACTGGCCCCGCTCCAAACATGCGCTGAGAAACTGTCAGTCGGGGCTCGAGAGCGTCGTCGACTAGAGCTAGGACCCACACTCGGCCTGGAATGCCGTCGGGTCCCGGGGCGGTGTGTTTGGCTCTTAGCCTTCTCACCGCCAGCTCTAGTTCTACCCAAGTGACCTCGGGCACGTCGTCGTCATCCACGCCGAGCCACGCCATCTGCGGTGGAACATGTTCCACCGCCCGCGCTGGGAACAGGGAGCCAACAACTCCCCCGAGCAGCTACGGCTGGAGACACCGGGTTAACGGCGAGGCCTTGGGGCGCAGCTTGCCCCTCACCATCCGGTAGGGCCGCCCCCAAGGGTCCCGCTGCAGCGTCTCCAGCAGCTCGCGGAAGGCGGCCTGTTTGGCCCGCCTTATCTCCGCTCGGAGGGCTCCTCTGGCCTCCCTGTATCCCTCGTACAACTCCGCCTCTCGGGCCTCCGCATCTGCGGGGCGGCGACGCCTCCTACGGAATCGGGCCCTGATTGCCTGATTGCGGTGCGTGATCACGCAGGCCCGTCTGAGCTGCGCGATGTCCGACGACCACCTCTAGACCCGACCCCTCGGATTATAGGGCGGAGCCCTAGGCATCGCCTCGTCATAGACACGGGTCATGGCCTCCTGGAACCACTCCGCCTCATCGTCTATGCTGACAGGCCTGTCCGGCGCAGGAGCCCAAGCCTGTACGATGGCGGCTTCCGGGATAAGCTCCCGATCAAGTCGCTTATCCGCCCAACGTGGCTCGGGTGGAGCCGGTGCAGCCGGCGCGTCGCTCGCAGGGGGGGATGCGTCAAACCGAATGTATCGGTGATCCGAACTTGTGTCCTCCCCCAAACACCTCGGCATACCCCATGCCTCTCGACGCTGCCTCCGCCGTCAAAGTGACGACGACGGCCGTTGTTCGAAGGGCACGGAGCTTCCCCGGCGCTGCCTTCGCGGCGGCCGCGGCCCTCCTGGCCTTCTTGGCTGCCTTCCTAGCGGCCTTCCGCCTTTTCTTGCTGTCTCCAGCCATCCCCAGCCCCCCTCCAGTGGGGTGGAGGTAGTCGGAGCCGCGGCTGGGACTGGGGACGTCTTCCCCTTTCCCTTGCCCCTGTCTTTGCCCTTCCCCTTACCCTTAGTGGGAGGGGGCTGAGGAGCCCTGTGGGGCCCTTCCGGACTGCAGCCACGTAGCCGGCCACCGGTGGCGCCAGAGGCGGACGGCGGATGGAGTCCATAAGGGCCTCCATCCGACTCATCATGCGCTCCTCGAGCGCCTCCACATATGCGAACCATAGTTCCACCGGTGGTACCTTTGGCTGCGTTGGCCGAGCCAACTGTACCGGCTGCGGTGCCGGCTGCGGCACCGGCTGCGCCTACTGTTCCGGCTGCGTCGACAGCGCTGGCTGCGCCGTCTGCCTGGTACGGGAGCAAGTCACGCACACCGGCTCCACTGGTTGCGCCCGCTGCACCGGTTTGGCCAAGCTCGCCATTGCCCTCTTCAGCTCCTCGACGGCTGCAGCTAGCCGAGCCGTCTCCCGACGGGACTCGGCCAGCTGCGCCGCGAGGGCCTCATTCTCGGAGGCGATGTCGAGCACCGTGCGTAACAACCTCCTGTTCGGTGTTCGGAGACCCCTGGAACGACGCGGTCACCCACTGGAGTCTCTCCAAGAGCGACCGCGTCCCCCCGCACGGCTCCGACAACGAGGTGGAACGAGGTGGAAGGCCTCGGCGGTGCCATTTCCGTGGCCCTCCCAAGAGCCGAGGGGGCTCGGGTGGCTTGCACAACTCTCACTTCACCTCGCGCCCCTCGGCGGCCAGCAGCCACTTTGGACGCCGGCTTTGACACCTCGTCACTGCTGAAGGAGGTCGTCCCGGTGAGGGTATAGTCCTCATCCGACACGCTCTCCCCCAGCCGGGCCTTTGTGCGCCGTCTCCGCTTACGGGTCTGGTTCAGACCGAGACCCGCCGGGCTGCTCGCCCTACTTCTCTCGTTGGCGGTGCCAGCCGTTGACGCCGCAGACACAATGTCCGCGTTGGTTTACCCGCCTAATGGCAGCGGAGTAGCGTGTCTGGGGAAGGCGGCCCTAATTGACCGCGAGTGAGACCGCAGCCTCACCTTCTCTTCGCCCCCCACTAACTCCACTCCATCATTTTCAGTAGTGCCATTGTTATTGCATTTGTCATCGTTATATAATCCGTCCAGTTTATTTTTTAGATTTGATATGTGCATATCATACCCCACGAGTATGGGGGAAAGGTGGTCCATCCAGGCGGAGCCCCCTGCACCTGGATAAGCCTATATACTATGGAGGTCGGCTGTTATCCATAGGTTTTAGCGACTTCGCTGTCGGGTGTTATAGACTTTCCTTGTCGTGGGCCGGCCAATAAAGGCAAGCCCTCCGGTCAGCAAGTTCACAGCGTACCCTTCTGGAGCCACTAGTCAGGTCGTTGCTGATCACCTGCCGATTACGGAACGTGAGAGGATGGCTAGTCCTCTCTCACCGGCGGCAGCACAAGTGCCCGTGCCCCTGCGTTAGCAGTGGGCCAACCCGCTCCTGGGTCCCCCAGGTCCCTATGGTGGCCTCGACCACTAACACCATCGCTCATCCTGTCTCCTCTGAAAGCAGAGGAGTACGGAGAGCGATGTGTTCCTGCCACGTTGGCTTTTGGCCGACGGTCAATGCCAATCCCATGAAGGGAAAGCCATTGGCCGCCGCCCAGGGTGTACCGGCCGCTCCGATTCCGTTCCCCCCCGGACTGCAGCGGGATCGGAATCGGAATGACACTCGAGGAGGTTACCCTACACACATCCGAATTGATTTGTACCTGTAAATTATTTATGCAAGGTGTAACAAACAACCATGCAGCAGTATATTTTCAAAATTGGATCTTAAACTTGAAATACTAGCTTTTTCGAAATCCAAAATGCAGCATTCTGGTGTATTTTTTATGTTTTGGATAAACTCCCTTACAGGTTTCGTGCTATGCTATGCCAAACCATATTTGACTACATAATACTTGGTAAAATGAAATATATAATAAACAGTAAATTGCCGAAAATAGTTTTGCTAACTGTAAAATTGCGAAAAGTTGTTATGCCAAATGTTTTTTTGCCAAATGAAAATTTGGGAAACATACTTTGGCATGTGATACTTTGGGAAACGTTTATTGCCCAAAAATTAGTAGGTAATCCGTCAAGATCATAAACAGTGCAAAGATGTTTTTCATGCCTACCCCAATGGGAAAGAGGTGTGATTGTATGCAGATATGTAAAACGTATTATATAAATTACAAGTAAAGGACGTAACTACGTTAATCTGAATTTTTTAATCTTCTTTTTCGCCAGATGGTGACCATTAAGCGTAGCCGTAAACCATACTGTATTCTTTCATTGAAACCATCCAAGGTAGTTTGAGTCTATTCAACGATTTGAGAGCTTGCGGTAAGCAGCGGAAATAGACCAGTCTGAAAAATCAGACTGCGTCGCGCAGTATACGATCTTTCGCATATAAAGTGGGAGGATGAATTTATGTCGGTGGCAGGGAGTCCATACGATAATCCTTTTTCCATCTTGAAAATAATATAACAACACAATATTCAGTATTCAATAAAACAGTTTGCAAAACTCGAAAACTATTTAATAAAAGCAGCATGTGTCGTCAAAATTACCGAATTTTGACGACATCGACGAATTTTTATCAGATATACCTACCGATATCTGATAAAAATTCTAGACCCGAGTACTACCTAGAATTATAGTAGACATTTCTTAATCACATTACAAGCTATATACATCACATCATTATATCATACATGTATGTAGTCTGTTTATTTCCATTGCTATAACTAAAAGACACAAAGGATGACATCAGAACATCGGCGCACAATATTGGGTGGAAACGATGACGTAATGACAGATAGGATCGGAAACTCCGGTGGAAATTGAACTGGCCACCGGCAAACGCTATATTTCACTCAATATTTAAGCGAGTGGACACTGGACAAAACAACCTGCTGTGAGCCTGATGGACGTTATGTGCCGAATGATAGTGTATACGAACAAATATGAACGCCATTGTCGGGAAATAAACTATTGTTAGTCTACATCATACGTCTGTGTTTTGAATGTTTGGTGCTTTGGTACCTATTTATTATATAGATGATAATATGTTATGAATTTATGAGATTATATTGGGTAGTTTATTTACTGCGTTTAAGCTATTTCAAATTTCTTTAATATGGCTGTTGAATATGAAAATTTAGTTTGATTGCACGAAATAAATTGATCCTAATGCAAATTGCCATTATTGTAGGGAAAGTGTTTCTTATTGACTACACAGGTGCTTTGGTATGTAAAAAAACTGTAAACACAGTCATAACGAGTTACAGTTTTTACCATTTAAACCCGACTATTTAGTCCCGGTTGCATCCAAACCTTGCACTTTACAGCCCGAGGTCACTACTTCAAATCTTTATCTTGATTTGCCTTATCTTTGTTTTCACGGGGACGACTGCATTCTGACATACCAAAGAAGGAGAGGAAAGATAACGGATCTTCGTCCGTTAACCGTGTACCGGCTAGGAGTTGAGGTTGCCTTGGGCCCCGAAGATCTTAGTGGGGTCCCATACACTCAAAATTTTTCTCTAGAGTCGAACGGTTGTTAACAGTTTACTAACTGAGTCATGAGCGCCATTTTCTCCATTTCGTGATGTTATAATATGTATAAACTCACCATCTTTGTTCATATTAGCCTGGAAACATTTCGCGAGTCGGCACGCACGGCATTGATTCCTGTGAGTCTTGTCTACAGGACACCGCCCCTTCATCTCACCTCCTGCCTTGCAAGTGTAGACACGATTCCTGTGGATTGACCGCTTGAAGAAACCCGAACAACCTGTACCAAATTAATTTGTTTCTCAAAATTATTTAATATTTTAAGGTTTTGGGTATGTGACGGGTTGTGAGTTCTTTAGGGGAGGACATAAAACTTTACACTATTATCCACTTCTCTACACAAAGTCAATTGGTAAGTTATCCTTTTTACTAGCGACCAATAGTCTCACTGTTGAGGACGATGAGCTCCGAGATGGAAGTTTCGGAACCAATCGGGACAGATGATTATGATGATAGTTCTGCGGTTTAACATTCAGTAGTTAATATATATTTATGGCTTCTGATTTGGCACTTCGGGAAGCAGAGTGCGAGTCCGGCTAAGATGGGCTAGCTTGTTTTGTAGAACCGTCTCTGTATCGCACACCGGACTGACATTTTGGTACCTGTATGGCGTAGTAAAGCTGTTTGTGTTTATAACCTGGGTTTTAACTACTCTAAAAAGACATTAAGCTGATGCAATGTGCGATACAAAGAAAGGTACATAAAACCGAACCGACTCTCGCTTTACTTTCTGACGACGCGATGATGACGACATACCGAAATAAGAAACCGAGTAATGTACCTTATGAATCGATAAGCTTAAATGTATTATAGGTAAATGGGTGTCATCTTACCATCGCAACTATAGATGCCATAGTGTTTGCCAGAACTTCTATCCCCACACACATTGCATGGGATGTCGAGTAGACGATCACCTGTAACAAAACATTGTTTTTATTTTCATCTTTAGGGTTCCGTTGTCAAATGGCAAAAAACGGAACCCTTATAGATTCGTCATGTCACAGCCATTTTCTTTTATCCGAAACTATAAGAACTATGCTGTTAAAACTTGGTAAGTAGATGTATTCTGTGAACCGCATTAAGATTTTCACACAAAAATAGAAAAAAACATTAAATTTTAGGGGTAAACTTAGAACTGAAACTCAAAAAAAAAATTTTCCCCAAACCCATACGTGTGTGGTATCTATGGATAGGTCTTCAAAAATGATATTGAGGTTTGTAATATCATTTTTTTCTAAACTGAATGGCGTGCATGTATGAAAACAATTATGAAAGTGGAAGAAGCGAAAGGCGTATGCCAAGATCGTAGCAAGTGGAAAGATGTTGTCTCTGCCTACCCCTATGGGAAAAAGGCGTGACTATATGTATGTATGTATGTATGAATGGTTTGCAAGAGAGGCACTTCCAAAGTGGTAAAAAGTGTCCCCCCCCCTTTTTTTATTCTTTCGCGGAAATCCCTTCGGATACCCCCCACCGGCCAGCGGGAGTGGTTATGTCGTGCATCGACTAAAACCGCACGGTGTCCTGCCCAAGTGTCCATTGCCGGGCACCCCGGGTAAGGCCTCGAAAGGATAACCCCAAGGTTAACGGCGGATCTTGGCCAGCGCGGCCTCGCCTGGTGGGGTCGGGTTTTATCCCGCGTCGGTGAGTAGGCAGGCGTGTGTAGGACACACACGACACGCCTCCGCCACGGCCTGCTACTGTAAGGACGGCAAGTCCCCGCCGCAGACTGCGGAAGTCGGGGGGCAGGGTTCTCTCCCGCTCCCTTTCCGCTGTCTCTTTCGCGCGCATAACCTGCTCGCAGAAAGAGGCGGCGGCGGGCCACTTGCTCCCGTCGGAGACCACGGTACTCACCATGGTCTCCAACGAGAGAACGTCCACGTCCAGGACTGCACCGAGATCCCGGCGTTGAATCGCCCACGCAGGGCACTCCACCAACGTGTGGAGCGCCGTGTTTTCGCCAGGATACTCGCAGTGCTGGCACTGCGGCGTTGCCTCCCGGTGGATGCGCCACAGATACTTACCGAAACACCCGTGTCCGGTAACCATCTGGCACATCCGGTAGGAGAGGTCCCCTTGGTCCCTCTCCAACCATTCCTTCATGATCGGCCTCACCGCCGCAATAATAATAATAATAATAAAGGATTCATAATAGCTATACAAGATCAAATCATCAACACTAAAAACTACAGAAAATATATTATTAAAGACCCAACTATTACAAACGACAGATGCCGCAGATGTTATACACAGTCAGAAACCATACAACACATAACAGGAGCATGCACAACACTCACACAAACAGACTACACTCATAGACATAACCAAGTTGCAAACATCATTATCATCATCAGAAACTAGCACTTAAATATTCACTCATACAAGACACTGGTAGCAATTCTGTTGTTCAAAAACTCTCTAAACTAAACTAAAAATCACTAAAATTTAGTTTAGTGATGTCAAACGACGTTTTGTATTCTGAAAACGTATGACTAAACTATTATTAGTTTGACACAACCAAAATTAGCTTAGTTACTCAACTTAGTCCAAATTTGCTTATTTGGTATTCTGTTGTACGTCCTAAACGTCTAAAATTAGAAACGTCACACTAAAATTAGACGCCATTTAAAATACTGCCGACCAGTAATAGTGATAATTGTAATTTCGTTAAAATTTCAATTCAAATAACATTTTTATGATGACATTTTTTTTTTTTACGTGCGGAAATCCCTTCGGATACCCCCCCGCTGGCCAGCGGGGGTGGTTATGTCGTGTCTCGACTAAAACCGCACGGTGTCCTCCCCAAGTGTCCGTTGCCGGGCACCCCGGGTAAGCCCTCGAAAGGATAACCCCAGGGTTGCCGGCGGACTTTGGCCGTCACCGCGGCCTCGCCTGGTGGGGTCGGGTTTTATCCCGCTTCGGTGAGTTGGCAGGCGTGTGTAGGGCACACACGACACGCCTCCGCCACGGCCTGCTTCTGTAAGGACGGCGAGTCGGCCAACTGCCGTCCTCAGGCCCCGATCATGGAGGTCGGTAGTCCCGGGCTTAGATGAGTCTGCGGCGTCCTCGCCGCAGACTGTGAAACTCGGGGGGCAGGGTTCTCTCCCGCTCCCTCTCCGCCGTCTCTTTCACGCGCATTACCTGCTCGCAGAAAGAGGCGGCGGCGTGCCACTTGCTCCCGTCGGAGACCACGGCCCTCACCATGGTCTCCAACGAGAGAACGTCTGTTCGATACAAGTATCCGAACATGGATTTAAGTAGTTGTGTTGGTAGTTTTACTTTAAACACTCACTCTGTACGCTTGTACTGTACTGTGTAGTCGAATCAATAAATTACTATGAGATCTATAATCTCGCCAGTTTTATTTATGTTACCATCGCAAAACCAGCTAATTATATAAAGTGGCTAACAACGTCCACGCCCAGGACCGCAACGAGATCCCGGCGTTGACTCGCCCACGCAGGGCGCTCCACCAACGTGTGGACCGCCGTGTCTTCGCCAGGATCCTCGCAGTGCTGGCACTGCGGCGTTGTCTCCCGGTGGATGCGCCACAGATACTTACCGAAACACCCGTGTCCGGTAACTATCTGGCACATCCGGTAGGAGAGGTCCCCATGGTCCCTCTCCAACCACTCCTTCATGATCGGTCTCACCGCCGCAATGGTGGATTCCCCCCACCTTGAGTGCTCAAATCGCACCCTCCATGTCTCATGATGAATAACATAACATAACTTCACGCCTGTATCCCCGAAGGGGTAGGCAGAGGGGTATTACACACCCACGATTCGCCAGTTATGTTAAGGTCCCAATGTAATAGGGGGCGAGCCTATTGCCATCTACCGGGCACATTATTAAGCGAGTGATAATTAACATTTATTAATGCACACATAACTACGAAAAGTCAGAGGTGTGTGCCCGGGGCGACTGGGGATCGAACTCGAGACCTCGTCTCAGCAGTCCGTTACGTACGCCACTGGGCTATCGCCGCAATGATGAATAACGATTTCGTGATTTTGGCTTTGGCCAGTCAAAGTCAAAGTCAAAAATCATTTGTTCTGTATAGACCATTAATACGGCCCTTACAAAGCCTTAAAAAATTGGAAATGTTTCTTCTAACATACAAAAGATTTTCAAAAATATATTGAGACACTACAGAGACTCTTGGGCCCAACTTATAAATTGCCCGCACAGCCCGCTTTTGCAATACAAAGATTGTATTTAAATCTGCGGCATTAACCCAAAGGAGAATACCGTAGCTCATAATACTATGGAAATAACTGAAATAAACTATTCTAGCGGTATCTATGTCTGTTAAAGTCCTAATCTTTTTCACAGACAAATGCGGGCAGAATTAATTGAAAGAAATTTTAATTAAAAACATATAATTCGTTTTAAATAAAGTTATTTTTTATACATATAATCACCAAAAATCACAATCAACAATCACAATCACATCAACACTATGTTACGAATAGTTTCTTGTAAGGTGCTATTGCTTTGGGGTGCTTGGTTGGGGACCTCCACGCGGTGCACCCTGGGCAACGGAGACGGCAGCGCCTCTCTCCTAGGGTGGGAGAGACGCTGCCGCCTACGGCCAACTCCGACCGAGGCGAGGACGGCCCTGTTGAGGGCTGTTCGGAAGCTTTCCACGTGTCCCTCTGATTAGCAGAGGGCACAGTGGAGAGCAAGTAAGGGGGCCATCTCGAAACCGGAGATGGCCCAGGGTCAGTCGGGGTGCGAGGGATATGCTCTATGGGTAACCTTACACCCCGGCGTCTTAAGACCCGAGACGGCGTGCGGTTTTAGTCGGTGCAAGCCCGACATAACCGCCCCCGCTGGAGACCCCCAGCTCCAGCGGGGGCGGTATCCGAAGGGATTTCCGCACGAAAAAAAAAAAAAAAAAAAGGTGCTATTGCTTTCATGCAGGGCATTCACTAAGTTTTCATAGGCAGGAGGTCGTGAAGGCCTAGGCAATATGCGGCGTCTCGGCACAATCCGATGGCGAATGGGGCCAGTTTCTGCTGAGACACCAGATTGAGGCAGTTGTGGCTGCTGTAACTCCTGAGGAGATTGTACAGAGGGCAGCAATAGAGATACAGGTGGCGAGCTGCTCAATGTAATTCCCTAAAATAAATATTAAATTGTTCATGTATTTCAAATCAAGCAATTATTTCCTTGCCAAATTTTTAACTGATCCGATATGTCAATTGTGTCATGTCACGTCAAATTGACTTGCACATATTCCAGCCAGAGATAGTTTAGTTGCGTAGATAACAAAGAGGTTTACACCGGGTTGCCAGGCTAGTGAACTGAATAAAACCGTTTGTACTTAGCTATGACTAAGAAAAATAACGGTTTGTTTACTGTTTGATCTATAATTTGCATTAATAATCATTTTTCGGCATTCTAAAAACCTAAGAATATAGTTTTTAAAGAATTTAATAATTCACTCTTTATCATTCATTCTTATTTTTTTAATAACGGTAACACTTTCATATTTAAATTTTGGTGATGTCAGATTCAAATTTGGTGCTGTCATATTGAACACCAAATTTAGTTCGACGTAACAACAGAATAGCATTCCCTCTAAATTTCTCTAAAATAAGAAAATTTTAGAGAAAAATTAGTTTAGTGATGTCAGCAACAGAATTGCTACCACTAACACCCCTAACTATAAATATACACCACAAACAATATTAGAAAATAACACACACAAAATTTATTATGACCGGGCAATTCTAACAGATAGGACTATTCACTACAATAGACCAGATATAATTCTACAGGACAAAATTAAAAAAGTTACATATTTAATAGACATTTCCCAACACGCATAATTTACAAAAAACAATAGCTGAAAAAATAAGCAAGTATGCAGAGCTAAAAGAAGAAGTGATAAGGATATGGAGACAAGATAATGTCTTCGTAGTTCCTCTGGTTCTCTCCACTACTGGTGTTATCCCGAACCATCTCCTCCATAGTCTAAAATTAATAGATTTGCCAGAATCCCTATACATCAATCTACAGAAAGCTGCCATATTAAACACATGTAGAATAGTTAGAAAGTTCATGCAGTTAGACGAAAACACACCCATTTAATACACACCACAATCTGTATTTACTTGGTTTAGGCCCGTAAATGCAGTTAAAACCAGCCAAAAAGCTGAGAAAAATAAAAACAAAACAAAAATAATAATAATAATACTTTAGAGATAGAGCGGGGTATATTCCAGGGTGATAGTCTTAGTCCATTATGGTTTTGCCTGGCACTGAACCCTCTCAGTTATATGCTGGAGAGTTCAGGGTTAGGCTGTCGATTGCGGAGAGATGGTCAGGTTATATCCCACCTCCTTTACATGGATGATCTTAAATTATTTGCCCCCAACAATTCCCAACTGATAGCGTTATTAAAGATAACTGAAACCTTTAGTAACTCTATCAGGATGGAATTTGGTGTGGACAAATGTGCGGTCATGCATGTAAAAAGAGGTGAGATTGTGGAATCTGACGGGGTTGAGCTTTCAGATTCCACAAAACTCAGGTCTCTCTCTGCAAACGACACCTATAAATACCTGGGTATGTCGCAGGCATTAGGCATTACAGAAGCTAGCATGAAGCAATCGTTACAGGAACGTTTCTTTGGCCGCTTGAAAAAAGTTCTTAAAAGTCTTTTGTCAGGCGGTAATAAGGTGCGCGCCTGTAACGGTTGGGTCATGCCGGTTTTAATGTACTCCTTCGGCATACTCAGGTGGACTCAGACTGAATTAGACACCCTGGATCGGAAAGTCCGTACGCTTCTTACTGCATACCGAATGCATCATCCGCGTTCATCTGTGATGAGGTTGTACATACCGCGGAAATGCGGGGGACGTGGCTTTTTAAATGCCAAATCCCTCCATAACCGTGAGGTGTGCAACCTCAGGGAATACTTCCTACACAATGAAGCTGGTATGCATCGTGATGTAGTAGGGGTGGACAACGGACTTACCCCGCTAGCTTTGGCTAAAGAGAACTGGCGCAAACCTGTGGTATTAAGTATTAATGACCGTATGGATGTATGGAAGAGCAAGGAGTTGCATGGACGTTTCTATCGGGCTCTCCATGGGCCTGATATAGACTTACCAGCATCTGTGTCTTGGCTACGCTTCGGTGATCTATTTGGAGAAACCGAAGGTTTTGTTTTTGCAATTATGGACGAAGTTGTGATGACGAATAACTATCGGAAGTATATACTAAGGGATGGTACGGTTGACATATGTCGGGCGTGCCACCGTCCCGGAGAATCCCTTAGACATATAATTTCTGGTTGTTCTCGTCTTGCCAACGGCGAGTATTTGCATAGACATAACCAAGTAGCCAGGATTGTTCATCAACAGCTTGCTCTAAAGTACAACCTTGTGGAATCAGAGGTACCGTACTATAGGTATGTGCCCGACGCAGTTCTCGAAAATGGGCACATCACGTTGTACTGGGATCGATCTATCATCACTGATAGGACTATTGTAGCTAATAAACCTGATATAGTGTTGATAGATCGGTCAGAGCGCCGCGCAATAATTATCGATATCACCATTCCACATGACGAGAATCTTGTGAAAGCCGAAAAAGAAAAACAAATTAAATATTTGGATTTGGCTCACGAGGTTGTCGACATGTGGTGTGTGGATTCGGCGATTATTGTTCCGATAGTTGTATCGGTTCACGGACTGATTGCCAAGAGCCTCGAACAACATCTCCAGAGGCTCGCGTTAGGCAGTTGGGTCAAGGGCTTGATGCAGAAGGCAGTGCTCCTCGACACGGCACGTATTGTGAGGAGATTCCTCTGTCTGGAGCCCTAACCACCGGTAGCTTGGTCCCTGTACCCGATGCCGGTGGGTTACTATTTTTTATATTTTTAAATATATTTGTTTTTTTTTTATATATATGGAATGTATTTAAAAATATAATTTATATGTGTTTAAAATGTAATAAAGGAAATATAATACTTTATTTATTTTTCTTCCACAAAGGTAGGCACATAAAATTCATTCATACAATAACTATTACAGTCTTAATTCTTTGTGGGAGACTGGTATCTGCACTAGGAAAACCTGTCATACAGATTACTACAGATGAATATATGTAATGATAGATTAGCGCAAAGGGTGTCCTATTCCAAGAAAAAATACCACAATATTAACCATATAAATCACTATCGCTACAATAAATTAAAATTGAAATCAATATCAAAATTATTCTCGAACATAATTCAAAAAATAAAATACAATTAATAATAAAAAATCAAATCAAATCAAATCAAATATTAAAATTAATAAAAATTATTTCAAAATAAATTAAGATCAGATCAAAAATATTATCAAAGTAACGTTCAATCGAAATAAATCTAATCAAATAAAGTAATCTTCTTTATATATAAAAATGAATTGCTGTTCGTTAGTCTCGCTAAAACTCGAGAACGGCTTGACCGATTTGGCTAATTTTGGTCTTGAATTATTTGTGGAGGTCCAGAGAAGGTTTAAAAGGTGAATAAATATGGAAGTTGTTATCGATCGAGGCAGTACGAAGTCTGCCGGGTCAGCTAGTATAAAATAAAGTACAATATAATAAAATTAGACACATTAATAAAAATATATAATAATTAAAGGTAAAACAATGAAAATCGAAATAAAATCAATAATACAAATAAAATCTAAATTTAAATCAAAAGTAAAAGTAAAAAAGTAAAAATTAAAATTAAAAATAAAAGCTACATTAACATTATGCATGCGTGAGTGTGTGTGTGTATGTGTGTGATGCTCCATTACACAGGAACGACTAATTTTCAGTGGCGTCATAATCAAGGTTTAGTAGGTAAGACGTGAGTATTGCTTTGCATTTTGCCTTTGTTAATGGATATACATATATTTAGTATAGAATTTAACCTGTTAAATAAATACGTACCTACTCAGAAAACAATAACTACAATGAGAAAGACTGCTCCTAAACAATTCAGTTGTGCATACTCTGTTTTTGTTGCGTTTATTTTCAAATTGAGATGGATTGTAGGTCAAAGTAGCATGCTTGTGCAAGACGATTTGCACTATGAAAAGTTGGCGAACGGTAAGGACTTTGCACATAGAATAGAGCTCTGTTGTGGGATGAAAGAATGGCAACGAATATGCAACCTTCAGTACCACTCTTTGGGCTCTTTCCAACTTCGTCATACACGTTTTTCCGGCCCCTCCCCATGTTGCAATGCAGTAAGTCAGTAAAGATTGGCATAATGCAAAGTAGACGGACCTGAGCACAGCCCCATCAGCAACACGACGTAGGTTTTTAAATATGAAAATGAGCTTTCTTATTCGCTTAGACAAAAGGTTGATATGTGTATGGAAGTTTAGATTTTTGTCAAGCATAATACCAAGGTATTTTATTGAATCCACTCTTTGTAGTTTGGGGCACGTGCAAGAATCTGAATGGGAAGAGTTATTGCATGTATGTGCAGTTATGGTCAACAATTGATTGCGAGTAGATGGGTGATTATTAAGTGAGAATTGTATATATTTGGTTTTGTCTGTGTTTAGTGTGAGTAAATTTTCTGTTAGCCAAGTGGTAACTTTGGAAAAGCCAACCTGAGCAGAGTGGTAAACTTCCTCCCAGGTGTCCCCGTAAAAAAGGAGTGCTGTGTCGTCTGCGAAGGTGATAATCCGTCCATTAAATAAGTTTAACTGACATAAGTCGTTAATAAATATCAGAGACAAGGTGGGGCCCAGTATACTTCCTTGTGGAACACCAGTATCAACCTCACAGTCGTCACTGAGTCATTCCTCCACTTTGACGCGTTGATATCTGTTTATTAAATAACTGTGGAATAATGTCAGCTGTGTGCCACGGATTCCAAGTCTCTCCATCTTCTTCAGTAGTAGTGGCACAGAGACCGTGTCAAATGCCTTTGCGAAGTCAAGAAACACCGTTAGTACTTTCTTCTTTTTATCAAGCTTAGTCACTATAGTGTCTGTTAGTGGCTGTACTGCTTCGGCTGCCGATCTACCATTCGAAATCCAAATTGGTTCTCTGATAATAGATGTTTTTTTTCTAAGTAGTTGGTTAGTTGAATGTTTTTTTCAAAGATTTTCGATAGTGAAGGTAGGATAGATATTGAACGGTAGTTATTGACACAATCTCTGCTGCCACTCTTGTGAATTGGATGAATGAGAGACTTTTTAAGATCTTCAGGAAACACTCCTGTAGAAAAGCAAAGGTTGCATATAAATGTGATAGGTGCCACCAATACATTGGAGTGCTTTTTTAACGAGCTACTGGGAATGTTGTCACGGCCCACTGCACAGTTGGTGCTGGTGGTTGTGCTGCACACATTTTAATTCATCTATGTCAGTTGGTAGAAGGACAAATGAGGAATGACAAGGTGACACCTGATTAGAAGTATAGTCAATGCCACTTGTATCAGTAAATCCTGCAGCCGTCCTAGTCAAGGACTTACCTACATTTATGAAGAACCGGTTTATATCATTAACAGATTGCGACGGGTTATTTGCATCAATTAGATCTATAGCTGGTCTAGTATCTTTCTTAGTGTATGTGATAGCTTTAATTTTCTCCCACATCTTTTTTGTATTTCCTTTGCATTGAGCAAATTCGGCTTTATCGTGATCTTGTTTAGCTTTTTTAAGTAAATTATTACAGAAATTACGGTACCGGTTGTAGGTTACCCTGAGGACTTCATCATTAGGATGTTTTTTACATTTGAGGTGCAACCTATCCCGATTTCGCATACAGCGCAATAAGCCAGGTGTAATCCATTGTTTTATTATACGCTTCCGTCTGGGGACAATGATGCTTCTAGTACAGCTACTTATTGCAGACGTAAGAGTTTGTAGGAAGTAAGTCAAAGCTTCATTAGGACGTTCAAGTGTGTATATTGTATTGAAGTTTAGTTCTTTAACTTTCCTGTCAAGGGCTGCATGGTCCGTTATTCTGATTGTTTTTGTGACTTGACGTGAAGGAGGCATACCAGAGACACTAATAATGAGGCTATAGTGGTCTGTGATGGTTGTGTGTGCAACGAGGCATTTAGCAGGTAGCTTTGCCTTGACCACGACATGATCAACGCACGTTTTGTCGTGAGTGGGTGTATAGTATGCTGGCAACATACCATGGGATGCCACGATATTGAGATAAGTCTCGGCATTTGTATGAAATGTGGGCTTAGATATATCTATGTTTATGTCACCGGTGAGAAATATGTTCCTATACGATGAAAGGGATGATAAGATATCGTTCAAAGACTCAAGAAACCTGTGTAAATCTGTTTCACCGGGAGGGCGATATATACCCAGTAGAACAGTGTTGACATTAAGTACAACTATTAGGCAATTTCCACCTGCTAGTAGGGGCTCATATACGTTATAACTGTGAGTAGATTTGTAATATGCAATGACACCCTCGTTTTGCGAGTTGACATTGTGTGTGCCTGCGGATCGGTAACCACTCAGGGTTGGTATAATCGGGTTGCCGAATAGCCAACATTCAGTTAGGATGATCACATACCAATCAATCCCGGATCTCGATAAAACACAAAACAAACGCAAACCTGCGCATTTGTTGGGTCTGGTGACGCTGACTACGGCTTCCGTGTCCAGCGACTCCCTTAGCTTGACCGCTAGGGCGTCAGCTTTGGGGCCGCTGGTGGCGCCGGAGACCTCGAGGTCTGCTCCGGTGCGAGTCGTTTTTTCGACTTCTTGGCGGCTCCCACTACCACACATCCCTCCCCTCTGGAAGGACATTCGAGTGCAACGGGAGTGGCGGCGGCTGCAGCGGGAGTGGGGGGGCCACGCTTTTTGCCCTCCCCCTCCCCTTTCCCATTGGCCTTATTTGGCGTTGGGTTCGCAGGGACGGCAGTCCCTGTCTTGGGACCGGGATTACCGCTTGCGGCAGCCGTGTAGGATGCGGGCCGCGCCAGTGGAGGTCGGTACGCCTGGTCCTCCAATACGCCGAGGCGCCGTTCGATCGCCGCTAACAGCTGAACCACACTCGGCGCAGTTGTGGTTGCCGCCTCAGCCGACGGCTTGGACATCGGCTTGGCTACCACCTTAGGCAGCGACTTTGCCGCCGTCTTAGGCGCCGCTCCTGTTGGCGCAGGAGCCCTCAGTTGGGCCGCCGTCTCCTGGGCTCTTGGAGCCTTATGGGCCTCCGGGGATCCCCTGATCATCTGGGTCAGTTGACTGACCTCCCGGAAGATCCGCTGCTGCTCCAAGGAGTTAGCGAGCTCAGTTTCCAGGCTTGTCACCTGGGCCCTGAGCTTCGCCTCCTCCTCGGAGACACTCCTCGCAAGGAGCTCCTCCAGCGCCATCCTGGCGACGGAGACGTTTTCCGCCACCGTCTTCTTCTTCCCGGACACGTTTTTAGCACCCTTGATGGTGTCCGTGATCCGGGCAAGTGCAGAGAGGAGCTACCTCGCAGCTGGGACCGCCTTGGTCCCTGCCACTGGGTAGTGGAGGGACGTGCACTGGTTGTTTTGGCGCTATGCCCGCCGAAGTGGCCAATATTTTGGCCGGCCGATCGTCCTCGCTCAAGGAGACCGCCATCTCCCCCAGGACCCTACGGTGGCCTCCATCACTAACAGCATCACTCATCCTGTCTCCTCTAAAAGCAGAGGAGTACGGAGAGCGATGTGTTCCCGCCACGTTGGGTATTGGCCGACGATCAATGCCAACCCCATGAAGGGGAAGCAATTGACCGTCGCCCAGGGTGTACCGGCCGCTCCGATTCCGTTCCTTCCGGACTGCAGCGGGATCGGAATCGGAATGACACAAGAGGAGGTTACCCAACACACACCGCGTGTCGTCGTCCCTGTAACTTCTAAAATAAGAGAATGATAAAACTAAAAAAAACATATGATGTACATTGCCATCTAAACTTCCACCGAAAATTGGTTTGAAAGAGATCTAGTAATTAGTTTTTTTTTAATACGTCATAAATCGTAAACCGCAATTTACCTTTCATTCAATTAACTCAAATATAAAAATTAAAAAAAAAAACTTTATTATGTTACTTGCTGCTACGGAACAACCCTTCATGGGCGAGTCCGACTCGCACTAGACCGCTTTTTTTAAGAAGTCTCTGGAACGTTTCGGCGTTAAGTAATTTAGTTCAATTCAGCAATATTATGTAATAAGTAGGTAACTTTTTTTTTTTCGTGCGGAAATCCCTTCTGATACCCCCCCGCCGGCCAGCGGGGGCGGTTATGTCGGGCTTGCACCGACTGAAACCGCACGCCGTCTCGGGTCTTAAGACGCCGGGTGTAAGGTTACCCATAGAGCATATCCCTCGCACCCCGACTGACCCTGGGCCATTTCCGGTTTCGAGATGGCCCCCTTACTTGCTCTCCACTGTGCCATCTGCTAATCAGACGGACACGTGGAAAGCTTCCGAACAGCCCTCAACAGGGCCGTCCTCGCCTCGGTCGGAGTTGGCCGTAGGCGGCAGCGTCTCTCCCACCCTAGGAGAGAGGCGCTGCCGTGTCCGTTGCCCAGGATGCACCGCGTGGAGGTCCCCAACCAAGCACCCCAATAAGTAGGTACCTATGAATCACGATATGTGTTCCGAATGACTTGATCAGTGTATTCAGAATCAGGTAGTCTACCTAGGCTAACCGTCTGAATAGCACCTAGCCAAGTCCACGAAGGGCACCTATTTCGCGGAGACGCTGGTAGGTTGCTAGAATCTGATAACTTAGTGCAGTATCATATGTCACAATGTTCCAATTTACAACATTGCTTCAGGTCCAAAGGTTTAAGGTACCTGCTTTATACATTCACGACTTTCTCTCTAAGGGCTAGATCTGATGCTGAAAAATTCGTTTGCTATCAAATCAGGGGTACCGCAGGGGAGCATTTTGGGAAGAGAATAAAGGCTAACCAGCAAGTCGGCTCATATCACCTTTACCTTAAGGATGGGTGACTGTCCACCAATCACGTTAAATGGAGAACAAATTCCACACGACATTACCGTAAAATATCTGGGCATGTATTTATATAAAAGGCTAAGCTGGCAGAAACATATCTGGAGCAAGAGAAAAGCGTTAGACTTAAAACTTAGGTACATGTGTTGGCTAATCTATAAAAAGTCTCGGATACAAATGAGAGCAAAATGGCAATCCCCAAAATTATGCTGAAGCCGGTTCAGACATATGGAAAAGAGCTCTGGGGAATAGCAAGTAATGACAAAATAGAAATCCTGGAATGGTTTCAGACAAAGCTATTAGATCCATGTTCGATATTCTAAAATATATCCCCAACGGATATATTCTGCATGATTTGGGACTCAACATTGTGAAACTAGAAACCGCTTCCCCTAGCCAAAATTAAAATCAAAAATTAACCACTCATGTTAATGCTCCAGCTGCTAAATTAACGGGTTCTGGAAGTGTTAATTACACAAGACTGCTGACTAACAGTTTTCCGAATCTCGTAAACCGATTGTCTAAACCACAGTAAGAGTGGCCAATGGACAATTCCTCACTGTTAAGAAACGACACACACAGGCAAAGACAAAGAATCAGCTAAATGTCCTTAACAGGTATATTGCTGTGTTGAGCGGGATACACAAAAATGATAACAACGTCATCATCATCGTCATTTTAGCGTTGTTCTCGGTTGCATCCAAGGCTTACACTTTGAAGCCCGGGGTCCGCTTACTCCTTCTCCTATTCTTGGTTTGGCTATAACGACTTTAATGGGATCAATGGCCGTCTGACCTTATCCCGTGAGAAAAGCCTGCGCCAGAGCCTCATCGGTACTTGGACAACGAGATTTGTGCATTAAATAGTAGATCATTAACCAAGGGGATAAAGCAGTGTCTTCTGTCGCGGGTGACGATTTAAATCGCGAGCGTAACGAAGGACTCGAGGTTTACTCCCGAGAGTAGCGAGGGTTTTAAAAACTGAAATCACGAGCGAAGCGAGGGATTTAAGACGAGTCCTGAGTGTAGCGAGGGATTTAAGTTCACCCAAGACTAAGACAGCTTTATCACCGAGGAAAATACTCTACTTTTCGTACCATTTGCGAAAAAATTAACACAATAATATATGAGATTCATAAGCATTTATTAATGCGTATTCCTTTTTCAAAACAATATTTTTTATCAAACTTTTTCTATTTTATCACATAAAATACTGGCAGGTCACAAATAAAGAATTAAAACTTCTAATTTAAATTTCACGCTCGAAAACTAATCAATCAATGTTTTTCTTTAAACTGTTGGTTTATTAATTAAAATATGAATCGCGCGCGTAATTATTTTAAAGGCAACATTCCATTTGCAAACAGCCTTTGCCCGCGAACGCCGCATATGATTCGAAGCGTGCAAATGGTCAAATGTATGTAGGTATAATGCTTTGTATATACAAACTCAATGGTGTAGACACAGATGTAGTTCAGTATAAATTTCGGTAAGTATTCCAAATTTAAATCACATTCTCCCCCTAGAGGTGAATTAAATTCAGTACAATTTTCTTTCCGTTTTTAACAGATTAAAAATGACTATTGTTATGTTCGCTTTTTGTGGCATAGAATGTCACTTTTTTGAGCAAATGGTACGAAAATAATGTTATGTGCGAGCATGTTTAAGAATGTAGCTTTTCGACAATGTCTTAGGTTGCGGACATGCTTAAAAAGCTGCCCAAGATATCTACTCAAAGAAATGTTTATTTATTAACTGACTCTTCTCAACAATACAGAGTGCCCCCTTCCCAAAATAGATTAGTCAGATTACACCAATCTCGCTAATAACGTTGGTGTTTTTGTTCCGTTTACCGAAGCTTTCCCCCTCGCCCCTTTTCCTTCACGATGCTAGAGCCTTCATCCTTCTGTTACACCGAACACGAATGGTTATATCATCAGTGCTCTTGATATTCTCATTAATGTTCGAGTAAATATAATATTAGCTTAGTAAATTAGAGTCGTAGGGATTCCGTAAACAATTTGATTAATTGCGTTTAAGGTAACTATAACGTGTTGGTGTACTATACTCAACGTACACTAACAACTTTGATATTATACAATTTTTAGCGCAATAACTATTTACTATGCTTATATTTTTAATCCATGTAAATTACAAACTCAGGTCAGAAGTTTGCCAACCGTGTTCCTTGGGTCCATCAACTTATCACAAAGCAGTAAAAGTTCAAATAGGTACAGGACTAAAATGTATGCCCTTTTCTTTTTCTAGCGGAGGCACATGATCATGTCATTCTAACTTATCCAAGCAGTCTTTGATCTAAGTTAACTTTGATATCAATAAACACTGTCTGAATTCACTTTGATGTTTACCTTTCTTTCTAGCTTTCACCTTTCTCTAGGCACATGCTTCAAGCTGTTAGGTTAGGTGAAAACAAACGAGAACATTTAATTGCAAGTCCGAATTCAGTTTGATTCACCGTCGTCGTCCAATTTTATACGCCTTGCAAAATCAATATTACCACTAATGCCACGGTAAAAGAGCGCCCAATTAATTGTCCAATCTAAAGTAGATTTTATGAAAGGTTAAAGTGTACGTTCCCTTTGATTCGATGAAAATATTAAAGCGCCCTTTCACCAGTTATACAACAAATAAAATAGCATCCTAACATGATGGCTTTGATCGTGTCAAGGATTAAATTTCGTACTCAACCGTTCTGTGATCTATTTTGGTGTTAGAAAAACCCCTTTGCCTTAATACATAGGATCCTTTTCAAGGCATTATTTTATTTTTTGTTAAAATGGACTTAGACGACTTTACTGTTCGTCTTCCGAGCCTCTAAAGGAAGCTGCGAAGTGTCGTAATTATCCCCTTTTTGTGGGCTTTGAAAAGGATTTACTGTAGGAAAAACGATCGCACTGTTATACGTATAAATGAAGATAGAGTAAAGTATAACTGTGTATATAATGTTTTTGAGCATTGAATGTTAAAAGATACCAACCATTTAGCAACAACTTATAACCTATATATAAAGATGGCGCTAGCTGTCATGTACGATTGTCTGTGTAATTAATTTGAAATTAAAAATATAAATCAACAATTATAATAATTCAAACTCAAGCAGACCGTTCCTGTTAGCATAAAAAGTGTTTATAAAATTGTTGTCCAGCGAGAATTCTTATTTGTAATTTCACAAAGTTCTAAGAAAAAAGGGCAGCAAAAACAGTGAGTACAGATTTGAAATAACAGTTATTAAGCAGAAGAATAAATTTATTATACTTAATATAATACAATAAGACAAGATTAAGTCCACCAAAATAAGTGACAAAGGCATCAAAATAAAAATAATTATTAGTCTACAAGTTGATACAAATTTAATGAGTAACCTGTCACTATAACGAATTCTATTTAAATTCATATAGCACCTATGCAAAAATATCTAGAATACTTAGGTCTATCAACTTACCACAAGCACAATATAGATCCTCACTTGGTGAATGGTTTATTCGTAAAATTGACACAAATACACAAAACTCACAGCCTGATCCTTCACAGTGCTTAAATTAAATATTTTGCTTTGAAACATTCTCAACAAGTGTAAAAATTAGTTATGGAGTCTGAAAATGTAACTATTCGAAGAAATAAAACCACAATAAGCTCGGTTCACTCCTCGTTTGAGTCCACAAATTCTGAATGTTTGTCAAGAAGTTTACCACTATTGTCAACCAGCGTAAGTTACGAAGAATTTGAGAAACTGAACACTGAAATCGAACACCTGAGAATTCTATTAACGACTGCCAATAATGAAATAGATAATTTAAATGTAGAAAACAACTTGTTGAAAATACAAACAGCTGAACAACAAAACACCATATTAAAATTAAAAAAATTATGCAGTGTACCCACTAGTAGCACAACAAAAAGATCTTCCGCTAAAAAGAGGAACTTCAAATCACAGGATCTTAGTATGTGCAAAAAGGTTCTTGATTTGAGTTTAGACGACAGCGACACGAAATCGTACGAGCAAAAAATGATAGGTGGCACTACAAATAGCATCCGTAAGAGTGCAAAAGATGTCGGTGTACTAAAATTGCAAAATAATGACAAGATTAAACCTAAAAAAATTGAAAGTGATAGGCTGAAGAAACATCCAGAGTTGACTATACTAGGAGGACAACAATTTACGGGACTAGCGGCCCAACTTATACGGTCCAGGAACACCACAAAATTTAGGAAGTATCACATCTCATCCCCTACAAAACCATATGCGACTACAGAGCAAATCTTAAAATCTGACTGCACCCTAGTAGACTCTGAAGATAATTATTTGATTTTGTGCATTGAAGAAAATGATACTAACCCTAACAAGACCATAATAGAATTAATAACGACGCTGAAAAAGTTACCAAAAACTAACATATTAATATTCAATGTTATGCAGAATAGGTTTCTCAATGAAAAAATGCTAAATAGCAGTCTGAAGATGATATGTTCGAATTTTCAGAATTGCTCCTTTGTTAATATAGAACACACTTACCAATATAATAAATATAACTATTTATTAAATGTATGTAAAATAATTAACTTTATGATTGACTCAAAATATTATGACACAACATTTTTATGTTATAGGAATATGTTACTATTGAATAAGGGTAAAACAGAAAGCATTGTCACTCCTAAAAAAAAATATAATAGTACTTGTAATAAAGTGTCATTGGGAGAACATTGTCCACAACCTAGCTTTAATACTAGCTCATTGAACAAACCGACTGGTCACAGAAAGGGTACCATACCATATTATTTCAAAACAATAACAAAGAGCTTAAATATACAACTTGAGACACATACAACCCCACAGGCGAAGGAATGTTTTCGTCCCCAACTCAGACTTTAATTTTAGAATATTTCATCAAAATATTGCAGGGGCCATAAATAAAAGTGAAGAGTTATTATGTGCAATACACCAGCTCTCACAAACAGGGTTAAAAATAAATGTAATATGTCTGACAGAAACATTCATTAAACAAAATACAGAAACACTTTTAAAAATCCCTGGTTACCAACTAGTCTCATTGTATTCCCGTAGGAAAACTAGAGGAGGGGTATGCATTACGGTAAATTACAATATAAAATATAAATGTTTGACTTATATAAATAACTTGACTTGTGATTTCCATTTTGAAGGTTGCGGTATAGAAATAGATAAAATAATAATTATTTGTTTATATAGAACTCCTGATAGCAATGCAAAGTTATTTCTTGATAAGTTAGAACAATTACTATCATGGCTTACTAGATATTCCAAAAAGAAAATTATTCTTTGCGGTGATTGGAATTTAAATATTTTAAAACCGGACCAGCATTGTAAAGAGCTAAAAATCATATTACAGAACTTTAATATTGAATTACACATTAAAACACCAACAAGAAAGATGTCATGCCTAGATCAATTCGCTAGCAAAATCAAGCATGTTAACGCGGAGGTACATCATCTCGGGTTGTCCGATCATGATACAGGCCAATCTCTTTCTATTAAAGCTAACAAATACTACGAAATATGCAGTTGGTACGAAAGGGTCAGAGATATACATTTTTGGACTGCATATCTGCTCTCACCTTTTCAACTGTGTATGAAAAAAGTAACTTGCAGGAAGCTTTTATTAAATTTCATAGTCTATTTAAATTGTTCTTTGATTTGTGTTTCCCGATAAAGAAAATAAAGAAGTACACAAAAAAGGGTAACTGTAACTGGTTAACAAAGGGTATAAAAAAATCTTGTGTAAGGAAAAGACATTTATACCTTAAACAAGTCCATAGTAAAACAAATAGAAAAACGTTAAATAAAAATTATACATCCTACAGCCAAATATTAAAAAAATGCATACATAAATCTAAGCAGTTACAAAATAAGAAATATATTGAACTTGACATATGATGACCCTTTGGAACTGAGTGATTTATTTAATGATTTTTATATTCAACTGACTAATAGTAATAATTTTAAATTTAAAGTTGACGAGATAAACAGTACTATCAAAATTAATAACGACAAGACAATATTTCTTAAGCCAAGTGACAGTAGGGAAATTTTTAGAACAATTAATAGTCTCAATAATACAAACGCAACAGGGATAGATGAGTTAACAACAAAAGTAATTAAACTATGTGCAGCACACATTAGTCAACCCCTGTGTTATCTGATAAACATGTCATTTGAAGAGGGCACTTTTCCAAACTTACTGAAAACGTCAATCGTAAAACCACTTTTTAAAAAAGGTTGCACATCTGACATGAATAATTATCGCCCAGTAACACTCATACCAATTATGTAGAAATTTTTTGAGAAGGTAATGCTGAAGCGTCTACAACAGTTTACGACATCACATGCTATACTGATAGAGGAACAACTTGGTTTCCGACATAATAGTACCACCTCACTCGCATGTTTTAACCTAGTGAAAACGGTTACACAGGCTATTGACGACGGTTTACCAGTAGCAGCAATTTTCCTAGATATGAGTAAAGCTTTTGATTTTGTAGATCTCAAATTGCTCTTACATAAGTTGGAAAAGTATGGCATCAGAGGTAAAGCGAATGACTGGTTGGGAGATTACTTGAGCGGTAGGCAACAATGCGTAGAGATTGCTAGAATACAGGGAGATGAAAATTCAATTTTTAGAAGTGACTACCGGCAGAATAATTTCGGGGTGCCACAGGGTAGTGTACTGGGGCCTTTTCTCTTCCTAATGTACATCAATGATCTCCCAATATTATTACAATATTATTCGCTGATGATACAACTCTTATTGTCAAATGTGAAAGGAAAGAAACTTACGAACTAGAATTAAACGAAGCAATAAGCAAAATAGTACAATGGTTGTCTTCTAATAATTTGCAAATTAACATACAGAAGACAAAAATGATACAATTTCAGACGCATAAAAGCAAGGTAATAGATTTGAATATAAAATATAATGACACTGTCATAGAACAAGTTCCAAGTGCTATGTTTCTAGGTATAAGGTTAGATGAGAATTGTAATTGGAAGGCTCATATTGATTATGTTTGTGACAGGCTTAACAAATTCGTTTATGCAATAAAAAGATTACGAATAACAGTTTCGACAGAAGCCGCTCTTATTGCATATCACGGGTATGTTTCGTCAGTACTCTCATATGGTCTTCTGTTATGGGGTAATTCGGTAGACGTTATAAGGGCGTTCAGAGTACAAAAGAAGTGTATACGGGCAATCTGTGGGGCCTGGAGTATGGATAGTTGTAGGCCTCTATTCAAAAAATATAATATTCTACCACTACCATCCATGTACATTAAGGAGTTATGTTTATTTGTACAACAACATCCAGCATACTTCTGTAAGCAAACTGAGGCTATTAAGCGAAATGTAGTTCCTAGAAACAAATATAGGTTACATGTACCACAATGCAGGCTAGAATTGCATAAAAGAAACTCGTACATGAACGCTATAAAGGTATATAACAAACTACCGAATACCTTCAAGAATTTACCTTTAATTTTGTTTAAAAGAAAGTTGACGCAATGGTTGATAAAAGAATGTTTTTACGATTTGGATGAGTTTATGTCATACCGTGGGATAGTAGGTGACTTTTAATATACCTTTATACACAATAATTAATATACCTTTAATGATACGATTGATATTATCAGCGATTTGACATGATATTTAGAATTTATAAATACAATTCATAATTATTCTGACATTATTATAAAACCGACATATATATAAGTCCGACGTCAATAAAAATCTGACAATATGAATCTGACATTAATACATTAAATAAATAGATAATTATTGGGTAGGTACATGGATGCTGAAAGACTATAGCAATGTAACTCAAATCATTTAAATATTTGCACACCATAATGGTAGGATGTACATGGGCCATTGTAACGATAAGATCTATCTGTTTACCTGCATTCTGGCAAATAAAATATTTCATTTCATTCACCTCTGAAAAAACTACATTATAATAACCTCTTCATAAATGATATTGTCGGAAGTTTACGCAAATGTTACATATTGTAATAAAACTATTTTGACACTGACACTGTGAGTTCATTCTGCGTAAATAGTAACACCAACAATTCAACATAGTTCGGGTACTTTGAGATAACTTTCATTTCAAACTACAAGACAACAACCATCTTTAGTCTCCCCGTGACCATGGCTGCTGAAAAGCAACCGAAACGTCGGGATCAATGTAAAATATAAAATAACATCAAATAAACCGCGATAGAATCCGTTAAAAATAGTTTTACTCTTCATAAATGTTAACCGCTTTTTCAGAAATGTTTTTCCAAAACGTCTGATGCACAGATGACTTTTTAGCTTCACCGCATAAAACAAGTACCTAAATAAGAAATGAATTTCTCTTTTATCGTTAGATTATTTAGTAGAAATTCATAATTAAAAGTGAAAACTCAATTTATATACAAACAGGCGATGATACAGAACTGAAAATGAAACATAATTAGGTACAGCACGACCGGTTCCTAAAGATCCATTTTTACAATCATCAGCAGTGGCCAAATCAGTTCAATTATGCATTATTTGTAATAGGCATTATTGATTAAGTATGACATTATTTTTTGCTATTTGTATCTATTCCACCGTACAAGCTTTACCATAACTGTAAAAATAAAAGAATAATAATAAAGAAAAGAAATAAAAAATAGATAAATAAATATTGCCTTGTTTGAAGTAGGTGAGTACTTGGTCATTACCCACGAGGCTAAGGCCCACTGTCCACGGACGCTGAGCTTCATGGACGTGTAGTATTCGTCATTGTACATTTGGTGTACGCTTGCATGCAGCCCAGCGTACTGGACACTGTCTATTGAACTAAACACTGCCTACGTGGCGTATTGCACGTGTACATTTTCGTACATTTGTGGTAAAGCCGCCGGAGGCGTCCATAAAGGCGTAACTCCATAGACGTGTTTTCGTAATTGTACGCTTGGTGAACGCCTGCTTGCAGCTTACATACAAAACAATACATGTAGGCTTCACGGCGTGTACCGTACTTCATATCATACGTACAGGCGTATATCAAGTTTTGTATGTAAGCTGCAAGCAGGCGTACACCAAGCGTACAATGACGATTAGGCGTCTACAAAGCTACGCCTCCGTGTACAGTAGGCCTAAGATTTACATAGGATTATCAGTTAAAAAAAGATTTTATTTGATGTACATCTGTAAGTTTGGATCATCTGGAATTAAGTCTGGATTGTCAGATTTGTCAGGCCCAAAATAAGGTTTCTAATTTAAGTACTTTTTAATCGCAACTGTATCAGCCAGTTCAATAACCGTCTTATGGTTGACCGACAGACATATAAGTTGACCCCAGTATATTTTTGGCAACATTGTCGACAACCTCTAGCGCAAATAAGGTTTCATGACGAATAATCACTTAAGAACTTAAAAAAGTACTAGAACAGTTTTATCTTATTATCTATAAATTATCTGTTTACGGAGTTGGGTAATGAAAAGCTGCGTGTGTGTACTGATGCATGTGGTTGCGCCGCGCACTGAACTCGATATAATGCGCGACAAATTGCGATAGTCGTGCGAAACGCCACACTTGCTAATGCCGATCAAATGAATATACTTAATACTTGCCCTCGTGCTGTGTATGAGGGAAGCTAGGGATAATGTGAATCATTTGGGTAGAGGATTTTGTAGATTAAAACAAAAAGTTTCTGGGGTTATTTCTACTAAATTTATTAAAATCCTTTATAAATTATTCTATTTAAATAAAAAATGATTCGCTAAATTTGTTGCTTACCGCAAAATTTAAGAACGGCTCGACCGATTTGCATGATATATTTTTTAGTGTGTAGCTGATTGATAAGACAAGGTATGAAAGCACGGGTAAAGTCGACACCCGTAGTAATATTACAAAGTTTGCAAGCAGTTTAACAGTTCTCCCTTAAAGTAAGAACGCAGAAGATTGGAAAATAAAGCGCGGTTAAATCGGCATGTAGTTAAATTGAATAACATATTTAACAGTGATTTGTGATCAACAGCTAAATTACATATAAAAATAAGTGACAGAATGGCAATTACATGTTCCCACGCAGTTCGCATTACTTTTAATTAAAATACTTAATTGAAATACAAATACGTATTTGGTATTTGTATTTCATTACTTGCTCAAAATGTAATTTGTAATACGTATTTCATTAAAATTTTTAAGCATTTTGTATGCTTACTTTTTTCTAAAGATTTAATCGGCTTAAGACGTATTAATGTATCGGAGAATTTCGAATATCTGGGACGTGTCTAGGTGGCTTAGTTGGTCAGAGCATTCCCCCTGTAAGGGACTGGTCGCGGGTTCAAGTCCCGTCCTAGAAGTTCTCTTTTTCCGATCTTCCGTTCTCTTTAGTTAGTATTTCAAATACTTATGGCTTCAAAATAAATTTTAACATGTACAAGGCTCAAAGATGACTGGTGACTCTCGTTTCGGATAGGTCCTGGTACAGGCTGGCCATCACAATCCAGCGTGGAAACGCGGCGAGTGTGATGAGCACTTTTGCACCGGGAGCGGTTACGGGCGGGTTATTTTCGAACTAGTAACGATCGTTTGACTTACTTTTGTATTTGTATTTGAATGATTTAATGTTAATTGTAATTGTAAAATAAATAAATTTAATCTTCATTTAGTTATCTTATTAATTTTAACAGGGATAGTGACCAACCATGGATACACCATGGAAGCAGTGATCAAACATCAAAAATTGACTTTGACTTTTGACTTTGACTTTGGAGTTAGAGTTGGTCAATTACCTAAATGATAAAAGCAAAGAGCTTTCCATTCTTGAGCGCTCACCAAATATAAAAAATTTGTTCATAAAATTTAACACACGATGGTGTTCATAAGGACCTGTAGAAAGATGGTTTTCTTAAGCAGGTTTTATTCATTCTCTAACAAGAGGCTGTTTATCTGACAGCAGGTACATTTAAAAATCTGGTGTTCATGAAAGGAAATCTGATTTTACTGATTAATCTTCTTTTACTCTGCTTTTAACCCATGCTGGGCTCAATTACTTCTTGTTCCTAATATTGTTTTGTAATTTGTATTTTGTATGGCAAATAAAAATAGCTAAATACTGTATTTTGTATTTTATGTTTCAAATACATCACTTAAATATATTTTGTATGTTTTATTTTAAATACTTGGGTGATAGTATTTTGTAATTTGTATTTCAATTAAAGCAAAGCATGTATATTACCCAGCTTGTCCCCACGAATACAAACAGAACATTGTCAAATGTCTGTAGGTACAGAGTAGACAAAATATGTCAATAAAATATAGGTTAATAATGCTACACAATTCATCTATGTGAAGAAAGATATAATTCAATAATAATATATAGATAACCGAGTTGAATAAAGAAGTCGTGCTTTACGATAAAAAACCGGTGAAGTGCGAACCAGACTCGCGCTCTGAGGGTTCCTTACAAAACTGGATCGAGGGGCGAACCTAACGTTACTATAAAGCTTCTAGTCTTGACAGACAGACATACATATATTTGTTTGTGAAGCTAAATATTTACGGTTTTCGGACTTTTCTTCTTTAAGATTTTATTTATCATGATTCTAGCTCTAGCTCAGTATGCTGCAATGGTTACATCTTCTGATTGCGTTGACGCAGAAGTTTACTTTTTTCAGTTTCAAGATGTTAGAGACCGGAGTATTTTATATTAATTTCTACTTGATACCTCTCCGCCTGAGAAAAGGACTTGACAGACCGACATACAGACACTTGTTTTGCGATGTGGGTAACTACATATTTACAGTTGATGGATTTTTTCCAGTACTTGAGCTACATGAAACTTTAAGAAGAAGACAGAAGTAAGATTTTAACCTTAGTTCTGCCCAAATTTCATGTTTCTAGCTCAACGGGAAGTTCCCTAAAGGTTTTAAATTCCTTACGTTTGATGAAATTGGCTACATAAATGGTTGTAACTTTTGATTGCATATAACTAGAAATTTGATTATTTCACAGCTTTAAGGCGTTACAGACCTGAGTATTTGGTATAAATGTCAACTTGATGCCCGTACAGGGTTCTGGGAAAAAGACAGACGGACACCGAAGTGATTCTATAAGGGTTCCGTTTATTCCTTTTGGGGTACAGAACCTTAAAAATCAAGACTCACAGGTTCTATACTACTAGCTGTATGTCTGCCCGCGTGAAATACTGGTCTAATCTCCGTAACCCACACCCCCTATTCCTAGGATTAAAAGTAACATATGTGCTATTCTTGACTATAGAGTATCTCGTTGATAAATTTCATCCAGATTAATTTATTGATTAAGTTAACAAACATCCATTCAGCCAGCCAATACGTACATAATATAAACAAGTTGAATTCCTGAGACGAGCTCAGCCGAATACAAGGGATTTTCGATTTAGCGTTTTTTTTTTTTGCGATTTTTTGCGATTTTTTCTTGCAATGGTTCACCCCAGCACGAATCTATTACCGAAAACAGCAACTCGATAGCTCATCTCCTTCATACCCAAAACCGTGACAGAAAATTGGCAACGACGACGACGTCGACGACAACTCGATAGCAAAGGGGCTTTTCTAAAGAAAATCCCTAAAAATACAGCAATTCTAAAGGGAACTTTTATTCATTTAATAGTCGGCTCACGGGACTCAGTCGTGAAAAAGTAGAAAATAAATGCCATAGTCCAAAGTCTTAACAAAGATCGTGACAGGTTGAGAAGTAAAGATAAGATTTTTATGCGTAACAGAGATTAACAGAAGAAGAAGAAAGAAAGAAAGAAAGAAAATTTATTTTTATTGCGGATAAAAACACATGCACATAATATTAGGATTTAGGAAAAAACCTAAATAAGAAACAACAAAGAAACAGGCGTTTTATGTCCACATTTATCTACAATATAATACTACAATATTTAATACACATAATACAATATTACAATATAATATAAATTTTTTGTTGCTGCTTTTAATTGTCGGGCAGGATCGGAAGCATCCAAAGTCGATGGATTAAAGAATAATGATTAGTTATACAGTAAACTTGAGAGGTGTGTAATAACAGAAGCAGATGAAGGTATGCTCTCCGGGTTTAATACCCGGTTGTTATATTCCCGTATCTTTGTCTGGGGCGTAGGTACAATAAAGTAGTCGAAAGTTTAAACATTATTTGTGTTTTCATGAATCCCTCCACATAAACTAAATTGTGTGTGGTAGGAGTGGATTTACTTCGGTAGCGTGATGACCATGGTCACAACCACGACCACTCAATCGTTAGTTCTACGCCTTAGCCACTAAGCTATCGCCGCAACATCGTCAATTAATTCATACAAATTCTTACGAGTTTAAGTCCCCTACAAAGTAATCATTCCCAACTGTTAAAATTGTAGGATATCTTTGTAATTTTAGCCTTAGAAAGCCATAAGAAGAAACATAGTCACTTATTTAAGAAGAACGAAGCAGAACAAAATACTTAATGAACTCAAACAACGGTAATAAGTTAGGCGTTAAGTGATTAGATTAAGTTAAATGCACCCTTTGTACAAGAATCTGAGTGGGGGTGCGTGTCACTAACAACAAGTTTTGGGTCCGTCGTCCCTAAGTTACAGATGTAAGGGACGAATGATTCCCTCGTCTCGTAAGATCTTATTTGTGGGTCTAACTACGAACAATAGACCGAGCAAACTTACCGTACGCTGTATAACTTTATATAACAATAACTGTTAAGCTTATTAGCTATACATGAAATGATAGTAGGTATACGCAGCTTATAAATATGAATCCTCGACTAAATTTTCATAACTTTGTCATCACAGCGTTAGTCCCGGTTGCATCCAAAACTTGCATTTTGGCGCTCTTTTTGCTTTCCTTCTTCTATGCTACTTCCTTTCACTTTTCTTATTCACTTTCTGATCTTTTCCCCTCCCTTTCTCCTCTGCATATAACAACGCAAGAGGGAACCCCGGATAAGTAAGTCTCTATGAGCCATCTGTGACCATCTTGCTACCTTAGTAGTATAAAATAAGTTGTAGCTAATGAAGTATTGCTTTACTGGAAACAAATTTATTTTGTTAGGTATGCGGATCAACAGATAAGAAACGACTAAGATAGCATGATTCTTCCCTCTTAGCAGCACCCTAAGATTTCACTACATAACCACCCCCGCTGGCCAGCGAGCGATGTGTTCCCGCCACGTTGGGTATTGGCCGACGATCAATGCCAACCCTATGAAGGGGTGAAGGGGAAGCCATTGACCGCCGCCCAGGGTGTACCGGCCGCTCCGATTCCGTTCCCCCCGGACTGCAGCGGGATCGGAATCGGAGCGACACTCGAGGAGGTTACCCAGCACACACCCCAACTATGTTTATGTACCTATGAGAAATATTTTTGGGGCCCAAGCCAACCACACTTGTCAGCTGCTGACCAACGGAAGAGGCCTTGGCGCAAGCTATCCTCTCAGGGTTGGGAGGGCAGACGGCATTCCCTCTCGTTATACCCAAAATTTGCCAAGTACCAAAATAAAAAAGCGGCCAAGTGCGAGTCGGACTCGCCCATGAAGGGTTCCGTAGCAGCAAGTAACATAATAATGATTTAAAAAAAAAATTGAGTTGATTGAATGAAAGGTAAATGGCGGTTTACGATTTATGACGTATTAAAAAAAACTACTTACTAGATCTCGTTCAAACCAATTTTCGGTGGAAGTTTACATGGTAATGTACATCATATATTTTTTTTAGTTTTATCATTCTCTTAGTTTAGAAGTTACAAGGGGGGGGGGGGGGGGACACATTTTACCACTTTGGAAGTCTCTCTCACGCAAACTATTCAGTTTAGAGAAAAATGATATTAGAAACCTCAATATCATTTTTGAAGACCTATCCATAGATACCCTAAACGTATGAGTTTGATAAAAAAAAATTGAGTTTCAGTTCTAAGTAGCCCCCAAAAAAATTTTCAAGTTTTTTTATATTTTTGTGTCAAAGTTTCAACCAAGTTTCAACAGCATACTTCTTCTAGTGTCGGAAAAATGTGGCGGTGACATACGGACGGACAGACAGATAGACATGACGAATCTATAAAGGTTCCGTTTTTTGCCATTTGGCAACGGTACCCTAAAAATGAATCAGCGGATCCCAGCCGCAGAGGGGAAAGCTTTAAATTCAACCGGAATCAATGCTAAGATGATGATGATGACTTAACTAAATACGAAGTGCATTCAAACTCTAGCACAATATCAGTATAAGCATTTCACCACATTAAGTGTTCCATGTCGAATCGAACTGACAGACCAAAGTTTTAAACGAAGTGGCGGTTAGTAGTTAAACTACTAGACAGGTAAGTCTTAGGATGGGCGACCCCTCCGTGATTCGAAGAGTACGTTTAGCCTTTTTGCATATAATGTACCATACGAACATCTTTGACATTCGTTACGGGTACTTGGAGCACTAAAAAAGTCTAAAATCTGGTAGAACTACAGAAGTTCGATATCGCCAGTGGGTTGTGTTGGTCAGATGGCAGTCATATCATAAGAAAAATATTGAAGTTCAGCAGCTTTGTAATAAGACTAAACGCTGACCCCAACTGACTTGGGTAAAAGCTCGGAGGATGATGAGTATCTATCGCACTTTGCGGACCCTCAAGTCATGATCCTTATCTCACTATCGTGATAGATAGTCTTTTTTTCTCTTCTGCTTAACTATGTCAAGCATCTTCTTCTTAATCCGACCGCCAATCCCGAGCGATAATATAGGTAAGATTAGAAGTAATACATTCTCTCTTGGCGCTACAGACCGACTGTCTTTTATAGGATAATATAATCATTTGTCTAAATGAGATTTTACCAAAACTTATAGTCTGTCTGTGCTCCACTTTAGTTAGTAACATACTACTAAAATGGGGAGCATACTACGCGTAGCAGAAGCCTAGCGTTTATGAAGAAACTAATTCCTCGTAGTGCCGTAGAGGATATCGTCTAATCTAATAATATGAGAAAATAAAATGGTTAACTCTTAGATACCTAAATACATTTAATATGTCCATTACTCATTATAGTACCTTTTAAGATTATGTTATTTGTACCTATATTATTTAAATTTGAATTAGAAAGAATTAATTTGAAATAAAACGTGTAGTACCTACTTTTTAAGCTAACCTTATAATAATTATATTATATATATATATTATATATATTAACCTTATAATATTGTTTTTAAAGTCACTGTCAAACATTAAAATAATATACATTTTATGCAAAAAGGCTTAGTTAACGTAACATAATATATAGATACAATAATGATTTAATTTATTATATGAAACTTTTGATTAATTAGGTTTTTTTTATTTTTAACTGTATTTGTTATTGTAGGCCTAATTTATTATTACTTAGACATAAATGTAATTATTACACTTAGAAAATGTAATTAAAAGGGAAAAATATAAAATAGGTAAAGAAACATGAGGTGAGCTGACCTGTCCCCATCCTACGGACTGCCACGGCTGGCACCCGTTGTCTCTCCCAGAAGGCAGACAGCGCGACAGTTGATTCGCGAACTTAAACAAAACCTACATTAACATTTTTATCTACAGACATATTTCTATCAACTTCACTATAAAACTTTTTCAAATGGTAATAATGAATTGCGTATAACGTAACGTACTAAACTGTTCGTCTTAAACGTATTCATAAATAATGTCAATATATTCGAAACTTTTAATGACTTCACTAGGTGACTTCACCACCCAGTGGCGGCTTTCGACAGACTGCTTCAATAATTGTGATCTTTGAAGCCGCTGCGGAGATCGCGAGTCACATCATCCCCTGATTACATCGAGACCCACCCCCTGAGAGAGATAAAAATACGACAGTTAACTGTGTGGGAGAGAGACTGCCACGATCCCATCTTGTGTCCCGGTCCACAGGCTACATTGTCAGGGCATCGGTGGCTGCGTATCTGACGGAATTACGTGTGAACATAATGGGTTGCATTACCGTGATAAGGCGATGTCTACTCACGCACATTTATTTTGATATACAGATGTAATATATAAATGCTGAAGCCAAAATGTGAGCAGCGGACTTGATGAAAATATGACAAAAGCTTTTTAATTAACAGTTCGACTTTTGAAAATAACTACAGGTTCATTGTACACTTGTGACTTTTTTTAATACCGTAATAACTGTATGATAAATTAAAAGCTTTATTTGCGTAAAAAAAAACAACAAACTATGAAACAAAGAAATTTTAATAGTATTCTTTCGAACTATCGGTACAGTAAACATTAAAATGTCAAGTTAGATCGCGGGGTGAACGAGGCAGCTTAATTGGCTGGGCGGCATCGTCAGCCAATCACAGCGCCCCATTGCAAGGAGGGCGGCGCGTACAGCTTTTGAAATTGGAACTTGGAACCGAGTTACGAAGCGAATTCGTCACCTCAACCATTTGAATAGAACGCTTCTGTCTAATGAACGGCTAAGAAAGACTTTGCTTCGGTTCGCTTCGCTATTTCTTTGTAGTCATGTTGTACCCCTATCTATCTTTAGTTGATCTTGTAACCATCCGTAGACTTATGTAAATCAACTCCTTCTACTTCTACCTATAATATGTTCGTAGTTCGTAAGTAATTTGCTGAGTCTAGATTTAAATAAAGAACAGTAAAAGAGCGGCAAGAAATACGTCTGTTCTTATTTTAAGAATGAAGTAGTTGTTGTCCGCGACTTCGTCCGCGTTAAATCCGGAATAGATCAAGGTATGTTTACTTCTGCAGTTTCGAACCCAGAATGTATTAGGTTACCTATTTCATCGTTAATATTTTCATTCATCACGAAGAAAAAGAGTTTTATATGTAACATCAAAATGAATTCACCCGGTTCCCTAATATCATAGCGTGATGAAATTTATTATCAAAGGTTGAGTCTCTAATCAACAATCTTTTATACGTAGGTAACTCTGTAGATACGAGATTTCATATTTTACTGCTCATCACATTTCAGCTTTAGCGTGATGATTTATAGTCCAACCATGTCGGAGTTCTTTCGAACTTCAGAATTTCGAGATCATCTGCTTTGTAATAATAAATGATAAATAATAGATTTAGTCGATTTGACCCTGCTGCTGCTTTTATCAGACTTATAATAGCGTGATGATATATAGCGCAGTTTATGACCATACCCTAGACGAATGTTCATGCAAAATTTCAGCTGTATCTGCGCGGTTTTCAAGTGATGCTCGGATATCGATAATAAAAGCAGACAAACAGACTTTCTTGGCATCGGTATCATTCCTAGAACAGCAATTTTTTTGTTTGCAAAAATACTTATTCGATGTACAGTTTTCACCTCGTTACGATTTTATTATATGTATAGATGATAAGAATGAATGACTTCAAATGATCAAGTAATATTGGCATCATCGGAACAAGAGTAGCAGGCCATGATTAATGTTATGCATGGTGCTTAACAAACAAAGGAATAAAAGTAAATGTAGGTGTGACGAAAGTGATAGTTTTTGAAAGAGAAGAAAGAATGACAAATTGCACAATTTGATTGAAGGAATCACAGTGAAACAAGGGAAAGAGATTGTATACTTGGGTTCAAAGGTTACGAGAGATGGAAAGTTGAAATGTGATATTAAGCAAAGAGTTTTGGAAGGAAATCGAGTGCAGAATGTATCTAGGCGTACAAATGCATCAGATCGAGGATGTTTCAAGGCAAGGCCAGGTCAAGAGTACTCGTAACCGGCGTGCATGTATGAAAACAAGTAGCTAAAGGTATGCCAGGATCGTACCAAGTGTCATTGCGTGTTGAAATGGGATATTTTTCTTTTATTTTATTACATTTTACCGTTTTCTAGGGTTCCGTTGCCAAATGGCAAAAAACGGAACCCTTATAGATTCGTCATGTCTGTCTGTCTGTCCGTCCGTATGTCACAGCCACTTTTTTCCGAAACTATAAGAACTATGCTGTTGAAACTTGGTAAGTAGATGTATTCTGTGAACCGCATTAAGATTTCACACAAAAATAAAAAAAAAACAATGAATTTTGATGTTCCCCATACTTAGAACAGAAACTAAAAAAAATTTTTTCATCAGACCCATACGTGTGATGTCTATGGATAGGTATTCAAAAATGAGTAAGTTGTTTTTTTTAATACGTCATAAATCGTAAACCGCAATTGACCTTTCATTCAATCAACTCAAATATCTTAAAATTAAAAAAAAATACATTATTATGTTACTTGCTGTTACGGAACCCTTCAAGTTAAAGTTGGCCACTTTTTATTTAAACAGTGTAGCGCTTCAATTGTTAATCAGTCTGCTACGAAACCGCATTGGCTCTCGGATACGCCTGTTACTTGCAGAAGTCGGTTATTGATGACTCTTTCAAATATTTTAAGTGTATCTTATATGACTTTTGTTGCGCGGTTAGTATTAATCAACATTTGTCGTTGACTGCACATAACCAAATTAACAATATTCCTTTGCAATTAAATGTCATCAGAAATCCCAACGTTAAATGTATCCAGACATGAAGTAGGTATTAATAAACAAGTTAGTATAGCTTGACCTGCAGTTCGTCCGACCGACCCCCGTATCTTGCCTAAATCCGGGCGATTATCAGAAGCATGTTGTTTTTGCGCGTCCGTCGGCGGTAATCCCGCCGCTCTGCTCCCGGCGTGGGCTTGTGCACGCGACCTGCACACATTGCACGTTCTCACCAACTTGGGATAACTCACCGATGTTATTTTTATTTTGAGTACTTAAGTATAACAGTAAAAATTTTATTAAATCGATAAATAGTTAATACCTTTTTTTTTTTTTTTTTATCGTGCGGAAATCCCTTCGGATACCCCCCCGCGTGCCAGCGGGGGCGGTTATGTCGGGCTTGAACCGACTAAAACCGCACGCCGTCTCGGGTCTACAGACGCCGGGGTGTAAGGTTGCCCATAGAGCATATCCCTCGCACCCCGACTGACCCCGGGCCATCTCCGGTTTCGAGATGGCCCCCTCGGGTTTGGGAACCACGGTGTCCCCGTCTTGTCCCGGTTTGGGGGAGGGGCGCTAGTCGCCCCACCGTCCCGGCCTGCTTCTGCTGGGGTGACAGGTGGCCTCACCCGCCACCCCCAGGCCTGCGCTCATGGAGGACGGAGGTCATTAAGCGACCTCCGGCGCCTGAGTTGCCTGCGACGCGCGGCGAGCAAGTTGCGGGCTCGGCGGACCGGGAGAGTTCTAAGTCTCTCCCGGGCGCGCTCCGCCACCTCCTTCGCGAGCATTACATGCTCGCAGAAGGAGGCGGCGGCGGACGACGCGCTCGCGCTCCGCACCATTGCCGCAATCATGCTGCCGAGCGAGAGGACTCCCACCCCGATGGCTGCCACGAGGTCACGCCTCGGCGCCTCCCACGCCGGGCAGTCCGCCAGCGTGTGCAGCCCCGAGTCCTCGCTCGCGTCGCAGTGATGACACTCAAGCGTTGGCTCCTTCCTGATCCGATGCAGGTGGTCCCCGAAGCACCCCTTCCCGGAGATCACCTGCGTCAGTCGGTACGAGAGGCTTCCGTGTCGCCTCTCCAGCCAATCCTCCATGATGGGCCTTACCGCCGCTATTGCGGCGTGCCCTGCGCTTGGTCGCCCAAGTCGTTCCTTCCACTCCACCACGATGGCCTGGCGGAGCTGGGACTGCACGGCCTCGATTTCTCGAGGCTGGGGGTTCCATCCCTGCTCCCGCGCCTCCTTTCGCCACTGGTACAGTTGCGAAAGGGCTCTCGCTTCCAGGTCCCATGGCGGAGTTCCGGCAAGGAGACTCGCCGCCTCGAAGGAGATCGTGCGGTACCCTCGGATGACCCTGATGGCCAGAACTCGCACATCTTCTGAGTTCTGGTCCTCAGGGCCTCCGCCCATACAGGGCCATGGACCGCACGATCCCCGCGTAGAGTCTCCTGCAGGAGTCATCGGGCCCCCTCATGTTGGGCAACAGCCGAGCCAGAGCAAGAGCTGTGCCCTTCAATTTGGGGGCCAGACTTCGGATGTGCTCTCCGAAGTCCCATCGGCCGTCGAGCACGAGCCCCAAATATTTCATTTGGAGCTTGATGCCGATGCGATTTCCTCCCACGATGAGACTGGATCCCTCGGGTGGCCTGCTCCGAGGCCCATGGAAGAACAGGGCCTCGGTTTTATGCAGGGAAAAATAGTTTATACCTAGTTATAATTTTGCACAGAAGTATAAGACTACGCTGGAAAATCATCCTAATCAGCTAACTGTCCAACTTACCCTACCGCGGACTTATTAAACCATTTCAAAGAACAAAGAACCTTGGCGGTCCGCTGCATTGATGTAACAAATATTTTATTATTGTATTCTGCCGCTGCATTGATGTAACAAATATTTTATTATTGTATTCTAGATGTTCCTAATGAGGAATATCTCCACCCGTAATTCATCCTATAACTCATCAGCTGACTGATTACATGATCTATTAAAAATAAGAAAAAATCATATTATATTTTTAGTAACATTTGTTTATGTACTTCACTTCTTATCTTGGCGTATACCTATTGCACGTACCTTTTCTTGTACAAATATTATGGATTCGTCCCCAAAAGTTGTCACCTGCTAAATTGTAGTTATTAAGTAATCTGTGGCAGTACTGAGTGACCATCGTCATCATCTAAGCGTTAGGTTCCGGAACCGGAACCTAACGCTTAGATGATGACGATGGTCACTCAGTACTGCCACAGATTACTTCCCTACCCCTACCCGTGGGCTTCACTTCGGAGCCCGGGGCTCGGTTTTCGGCTTTTACTCCTCCACTTCACACGATCCTCGGTATCCCTGCCAATGATACTATTGACACGCATAGTATCCCTTACGACATCAAGTCAGCACTTCTTGGGCCAGATATTTGTTACCCACGTATATAGCCAAGCGGTTACCGTGAAAAGTGGCCGTACCTGCGAAGGTGACTTTTCTGTATTTTATCTGTGATGTCAAGGACATGGAGGCTGCCGCGGTTTCTCACAATTTAATATTTTTTGTGATATTGCATGAGGTAAGATGTTGATGATTGTTGATGCATATTTTAGTACAGACAGTAATTATTGTTACACTGAAATGAATCATATATTATCTCAGTCGTAACTTTGTAAGCTGAGAAAATCTCACGACTTAATTTCAAAATTATAAATTGCATAGTTTATTCTCAAAACACTTCAAATTTAGAACTATTTAATTCCTTTTATTGCGACTATTATTAATTATAGAAAGAAAACGTATGCGTCAGTGGTAAAAAACACAAAAGGGGTGACATGTCATTGGCGCGTTTGAGAAAGTACTTAAAAATTTCAAATCCATATTGTGCGCACGTGATCATTCCTTTGTTATGATTTACCCTCTTTAAATTAAATCAACGTTGCAAATTGCAGATTAAATATTTGTCATTTTTGTGTCATGCGGACAAAATTGAACCCTAGTTTTTTTATACCAAGGGGTAACCTTAGTCTAACCTGCCTAGCTGTTAGCTGTTCTAGGACTTTCAGGCAAGGCGCAGAGTTTGGCACACCGCAGAGGTTTTAGTGTGAGAGAGCTACACATTACCACGCGGCCTCCGCGTGTCGCGCGGTATGCAGTAGGACATTTGCCTAAAAAAAAGACTGTCGGACTGTTTCGGGCTCAAACTACGCGTAACGGATGCCACAGATGGTCGTATGGCAACCGGGACCGAAGGCCTAACGTGCTCTCCGATGCAACGTCACTTTAATCGAGTATAATATTTCAATGTATTTTTGTTCACAAACCACATTAATTGAATGGGTGAATAATTTGCACCAAATACTTAAATTAACATACACAAGTGCGGGTCACCGGCTAGCATGGTTGGAAACAGTTAGACGTAGAAGAATCAAAAGGCGAGTGCCAGATTGGAGCAAGTGAAACGAACTTGTCTCTACCTACGCCAATGGGAAAGAAGTGTGATTATATGCATATATATGTATGAACACAAGAACGATGCTTTTATGTAAAGATTTAAAAAGAAAAAGCTATAATGTATGACTACGATTTATACATGTTCATAAAGTTACGTAAGTACCTACCCACTAGGCAATATACGATTCTGTGAATGTGTATATTGTATGAACAAGCTCACTCAAAGTTTCATTAAGGAGACATCGGACGAAAGGAATCATCGCACTCCACTTACCGTTGTCGCTAACGTCTTTGCAGATGACCTGTCAGATGTGAAACGACAACTCATTCGATATCAAGACGCGTTTCACACTTCACTAGTCGTCATTAAGGGAAACAAGGATGCACGAATTGCCTATTTTTGATGTGTTTTATTAGACGTGGTATAAAACATTTCGCAATTAGGAAGCAAAGGTAGGTGAATGTGAACAAGGGTAAGTGGATTGTTATGGATTTCATCTACTTCTAAAAGACCTGATTCAGCCGAATCTCCCTGTCATACACAAACACCTACTGTCGATCATCAAATTTGTAATTTTAAAGAGTGTCTCATTGAAGCTGGTAATAGGACAAACGCGAGTAATAAAGTGTGTTGAGTCGAAGTTAACAAAACCGGGATTTAAAACCTCCACGTTACGATAGCATGTAACTTCTAGGCTGCTGCTAGGCAAGCTACTCCAACAGGTGAGATAGTGGTGGTAGTTTCTGGATTTTTTCCATCAATCGTGCTATAAGACCTTGCTTGCTGCCGAATTTCATGATTCTAGCTCAACGGGAAGTTTTGATGCCCTTGCATTTGGTGATGGCTACATAAACGGCTCTACCTTTTCATTGCATTGACCTAGAAGTTTGATCATCCAGGTGTGCCATGGCAACTTGTTGGTGCCCTTAGGTCACATACTTATTCCACGGTTAATTTCTTGTAACTCTTTTTCGTGCGGCAATCCCCTCCCAGAGCTCAAAAGAACTAAAACCTTACGCCGTCTCGGGTTTTATTTTACCGGATGTAAGGTGACCCTGACCCTGAACCATCTACGGCTTTGAGATGGCCCCATTGGTACTTTCCTGTATCTGTGGTTCGCCTAGGTGTTCCACGATTAAGTTTTTCTACTTCAATTATTGGGACGGTATTCAAGTATTGGGACGCCTAATAAACCACATCCAAAATACTTATAAGGTATATTATGCCCCCATGTGGTGCTTTTAGCGGTGTGATGATACGCACCTGTACACGTTGGGTGACAAATGAGCACTACTGATAAAAATCGCGCCTCACTCGCCGCATTTGGCTGAATTAATCCGTTTCGCGATGTCTCTTACTGTGTCACATTCTAATGATGGCAGTGTACACGATAGAGGCGGCACGCATTCTGCATTGAAAAAATAAAGATTAATTAATTAATATTTTCATTAATTCATGATAGAACCAGAAATAAGTTTCAGGTATCGTTACTGGCCATATGTAGGTATAGCTAGTACAATATCAGAACAGCATAATTCTCCGTGAAAAACCGCGAAAGCTTGTACTATGTAGTGTCGATTTACATACAATAAGGATGAAACACTTTTTTTCAAGTCCCTAAATTATTTATGAATGTAATTAATTATTAGTCACAAAAATTCAATTTAATTACTAAAATTTTACTATATCATTATTTTTGGGCTATACACCTTTTTCTATTATTAGATAGGTACATACAATTATAGGCTGCCCTGTCTACGTGTTGCTACGGCGCAGCACGCTCGTAGCAGGCACTTAGCTGGTCGCCCGAGGCGCTCTGATTTATATGCCCTGTGTCGGCTACACCCAGTCGCGACAATTTATTTCAATTAAAGCTCGAGGCGCCCCCAGCAGTTTTGCGGTGTCATATAAGATTAATAATTATTATATCTTGCGGTACACCTTTATTTTGGAAAACAAATTATTGCGAATGTTATAGGTAAAGTTCACGATATCATTTTCCAACTTTAATGTTACACAAATGTAGTTATTATATTTTTATTTTCATACATTAGTTTATTAATTTGCAAACTGAAAGATAGTACGTATAACAAAAATACAATTTAAGACTAATAACAAATAAATGTAAAGAAAACTAAACCAAAAAAAAATAGAAAAATATTTACATACGATGATGCGGAGGAATTCTATGACGCATCATAGAATTCCTCCGCATCATCACCGACTGGTCATGTTCCCAGAAGACTAGCAGCATTGCCACGTTGAATGGCAATGCTAATTCTTTGTGCGAGATACAGTCCTGCCTTCACGTGTAGCGTCGATCAGCCGCTTTGCCAAATTTTTGTAGACAAAACGGGCACTTGGACCCCATGACCCCAACGTCTCAACCCCAAACGGCTCAAAAACATAATCCCCTACTAGGTAGGAGTATTTACACCGTTTGAGGCTTTTCGCAGAGGCAGCAGCAGCGCCGGCACAACCCGCTGTGCTTGGAAGGTGTGAAGGCGCAAGGGGTCGAGGTACGTTGCGTCCCATACCAAAGGCCTACCCATCTTCCAAGGCAATAACGACATACCATCCGGTCTTTTGCCATCGTCGCGTACCAGCCCATTAGGTTGCACGCCAGCGCTGACAAGAGCGGCGGATTATGTCGTTGATGCTAGCGTGTCGCGAAATACGGCCTGCGCTTCTGCTGCATGAAAGGCCATGGTGCCTAAGGCTGTCGAAAGCTTCACCACAGTGACAATGATGCGGCGAAATACACGACGCTCCCAGACGGAGAGAACATGGAACCTATTTTGGGCGATGGATCCAGAGTCCTGACTCCCATTCCCCCACAGCTAACAGGCGCACACGCTCTGAAACATTGGAAGATATAATTATTAAATGATCTTTGACCAACTTGCAGAGCGGCGCATCCCATTGTCTCTGGGAGAAAAGGTTAGCATGCAATTCAGTATTGGGACAAGCCACTTTCCAAGCATTTGTGGTATCGGTCTTGCACGACACTTCAGTGTCAACCTGTGTGTTTAATAGAATTTTCCTGGTTAACTCCTCAGTGCCATGGACCGACGACAGAAATGCTGGTAGGCTAACATTGGAAATTTTGCGAACACCGACACCGCCCAAGCAAACCGGTAAAGATGCTTGGAGTCAGGCTCGGTCGTTCAAAGCCACATTTAAAATTTTGCTAAGGGTATTATTGATAATGTTGTCAATTTTTTCCAAAAGTGTCAGATGTTGCCAAAACTGGGATTGGGATGGGACTGGGAAAAAGACAAAACCGAAGTATGGTGAAAGCCGAATGAACACTTATTTTTGAATTTTTTCCTCTATAAATAAATAAATATTCTATGACATTCTACATGGCGCGTTCTAGACCCAAAGTAAGCATAGTTTAACTAGCTTGTGTTATGGGTTCCAGAATGTGGATAAATGTACTTATATACTTTTTTTTTGTAAATAGATACATATTATACATAGAAACACCCAGACCAATGCAAATAGACATATTCATGCATTTACACATTGGCACTAAGCGGGAATCGAACCCGCGCCCCTTGTCGTAGCAGTCGAATGCACTACCGCTACGCCACAGAGGCCGTCAAAATGAATGAATGATATCCATCTTCCAAGACCGGGGACCCAAGGAGGCGTAGTGAAGCTTTTTCTACTATTTTAATGTTGGGAGCCAAATAATTAAATGTTTCTATAGTCGAGAGTCTATCTGTTTTGTCACTGATAAAAGTTTCACATTTGTCAGAGTTAAGTTCTAAGCCAATGGATTTCAATTTTTTTTTGATAAGTTCTAGGTCTTGTAGAACTGCTTGTACGCTACCCCCTAGGGTCCCGTCGCCTAGATACCATATTTTGAATTTTGAATATATCTGTTGAATTATAGGGTGTATCGCTAGACTAAAAAGGACTGATCCCAATGGGTCACCTCGCTGACATCCAACTGCCGATTCTATAAGATGATCCTTGTAAACTAATTTTGTCGGATATCTATAACACTGCCAAAGAAATTTATAGATGTGAGGGGTTTCTAATGAAATCGTTTATTCAGGGGTGCTTGGTTGGGGACCTCCACGCGGTGCACCCTGGGCAACGGAGACGGCAGCGCCTCTCTCCTAGGATGGGAGAGACGCTGCCGCCTACGGCCAACTCCGACCGAGGCGAGGACGGCCCTGTTGAGGGCTGTTCGGAAGCTTTCCACGTGTCCCTCTGATTAGCAGATGGCACAGTGGAGAGCAAGTTAGGGGGCCATCTCGAAACCGGAGATGGCCCAGGGTCAGTCGGGGTGCGAGGCATATGCTCTATTGGGTAACCTTACACCCCGGCGTCTTAAGACCCGAGACGGCGTGCGGTTTTAGTCGGTGCAAGCCCGACATAACCGCCCCTGCTGGCCGGCGGGGGGGTATCCGAAGGGATTTCCACACGAAAAAAAAAAAAAGGTACGTTTATTCAATTACTTACTTTTTTCAGTGTCTGACTAAATATTCTAATTATTTACAAAAATGTAGGTAAACAGATATAGATAAACAATTCAATTCGGTTTCACTTGTATAATTAAGTATATTACATTGAATAATAGAACGCTGCCGCGCTGTTATAGCCACGTAGAGAAAAGAAGCAAAAACATTTTTTTGAACTTAACAATCGAACGCTAAACGGTTTACACAGCGAAGCCCGATCATTGGTGGGAATTCATTTATTCGCTAAAAGCGTGACAATTGCGAAATCCGTGGTGGGCCCGACGACGATGCGCAAACAGAAAACGACGGCTGCTCGCGAAAAAGTCCTTTTAAAAATGTTGCGGCACGTACGGGTGGGAAGGCACCCATTACTGTGAAGTGGCGATTGTTGGTTTAAAGATTTAGCTCCACGAGGAAACAAAATGGTGTTTGGGACCCGTGGAATTACCTACGTATGTGCTGGAAGAGCGTCAACTAAAAAGTGGGAAATGGGCAAAACCTTACCATCAGTTTAGCTGAAGTAATATTGACGACCCGCCCTACATAAATAATGCTTTTTTTTTAAATTTTATATTTGAGTTGATTGAATGAAAGGTAAATTGCGTTTTACGATTAATGACGTATTAAAAAAAACTACTTAGGTACTAGATCTCGTTCAAACCAGTTTTCGGTGGAAGTTTGCATGGTAATGTATATCATTTTTTTTTTTTAATTTTATTATTCTCTTATTTTAGAAGTTACAGGGTTACACACATTTTACCACTATGGAAGTGTCTCTCGCGCAAACTATTCAGTTTAGAGAAAAAATATATTGGAAACCTCAATACCGTTTTTGAAGACTTATCCATAGATCCCCACAAGTACCTATGGGTTAAATGAAAAAAAATAATTTGAGTTTCTGTTCTAAGTATGGGGAGCCCCCAAAATGGATTGTTTTTTTTTTCTTTTTTTGGGTGAAAATCTTAATGCGGTTCACAGAATACACCTACTTAACAGCATAGTTCTTATTGTTTCGAAAAAAAGTGGCTGTGACATACAGACAGACATGACGAATCTATAAGGGTTCCGTTTTTTGCCATTTGGCAACGGAACCCTAAAAAAACAGAACAGTTCTTCAAGTTCTTTTACATTGCTCTTTTTTTTAGAAAATTAGTAATCAGTATTGCCCTTATCAACTTTCTAAAAACTTTCAATAAAGCTCTTGTATTCTAGGACAATACCCAGCATCGAATACTTATACCAAAAGTAGGTATATTATAGATTTTATTTAGAAGAATACATTTTATTAGATTCTAATAGAATTTAGTTTCCTCACAGCGCACTTAATTTTACATCTTTAAGGCGAGCTTCGTTATCAATCATTATTTTAAATTCGACTAACAATAACTTCATAATGTAGTGCTTCTAGTACAATTGATCTTTGATACGCCTTTATACCTAATTGAACAGTCGCGACCTCACATAATGCCGCATTTAGAGATCAGAGTAGGTACCGAGTGTCGTCGCCCACATCACGTCTATACAAAGAAAATATGGAGATCTTAGCAACTTTTAATTTATAGGGCTTGAGAATACAAAGCTGAAGGCTTTGACATTTTTAATTAAGTATACGACACTAATATGAAGTCACTGATACGAAGCTATTTTCTAGCACTTAGCACGAAAACTTAATGATAATTGATATAACATGCTTCCCCAGTATAGCGACTGTACATAACCAGCTACACAAAGGTTATTTGCCACCTTAATGATGTAAAAGTAAAGTAAAAAAAGTCCAACTTTCGAAGACAAATCCTACTTACTATTATTATAAATGTGAAAGTTTGTGAGGATGGATGAATGGATGGGTGTATGTCTTTCACATAAACGTAGCTGAACGGATCTGGATGAAATTTAGCACAGAAATAGAAAGCACATAGGCTACTTTTTAACCCACCAATGGGTTCCTGTGGATTGCGGACACTGTTATTCTTTATTAAATGAAAGTGTGTTTAGATTTCGTACTGAAATGATCACATGCTGGGAGGACCTTGAAGCTAATTTTATTGTCGGCTAATAAAAATATCCATAAAATAAACTTTGATTAATGAAATATGCCATGACCGCGAATTTTCTCAATGCATACCATCCTTACCTTTTAAGATAAAAATTGCGTGCCAATGGTCTCACTACCATGGATGCCCAAGGTCGTGCGAAGTGGAAGGAAAAGCGGGAAAGCGGATCCCGGGCTCTGAGTCGTAGGCCTCGGGTGCAACCGGGACACAACGCTCCGATGATGATGATGATATATTCCGTCGTTTAAAAACCGATTGTAAAAATTCTTTAGCTTAGCTCGCGGGTGCGAGTGGCGCCATATGAAATAAATTACGTTCACTACTAAAGGAAGAAGTAAAATTTTAATTAAGAAATAAAACCGAATTTCAAAACCACTAAGATATGCGTATTTTTGTCTTTTGAATTAAATCTGTAATTAGTTTTTTTTACAGCGCCTGTTTTTAGTGTTTTTTTTTAAATTAAAAATGTATATAAATGCGAGAGATTGAATGGATTGATATTTGTCAATTAATCACGTCAGAATGGTTGCATGAGTTAGAATAAAATTTGGCACATAAGTAAATTATAGTCTGAAATAGCATAGGCTATCCCGGGATTGGTACTGGATAGGTAGCATATGGCAACAGCTAGTATAAAATAAATTATTCTAGATTTGAAATCTTTAACACAATTTTTTTTGTCCTAAATAACTATTTTGGCAAAACACATTTGGCATAACTTTTAATAGCATACCCATATTTTTGGGTGAATATATTATTTCGTGCATATTACGCGGCCAACGATAAAGAATACATTAAACGTTAAAAAACTTTTTGAACCAGAAATTTATTTTATTACGTTAACCTAGGATTGTATAAGGCGCAACCCTTGAAACACCTTGTTTTATAAAAGAAATGCACAAAATTTAAAAAATCAACCCCATAATCTATTTACCATCCATGTCCCTTTTCCCAAATTGTCGTTAATTGATAGACATACAAATTTCTGTTGGAAGAACGGTTTATAAAATATATTTTCGGTTAATATATATTTATTAATTCATACTATAAATTGTTTCCGAAAGAACAAATTTAGCTAGTTTCATACGACTTACAAAAATATTAAACTTCAGATATGAACCAAATTAAATATCCACCCTTTAATATTTTTAATAATTTTTAAAATTATGTCCTTATTCAAAAGTCTGAGTCACGCCTAAATCATTATCTTGGCCATAATAAACAGAATGAAATAATACAATTATTAGGAGAAAGTATAAAAAAAAACTATTATTTTGGAATTGAAACAAAAGCAACAAAAGTTCATTAGAAATAGTCAATTTCTTAGCAATTGTGCATGAAATTTGGCTTTGGCGCTTTGGCTAATACTTGCAAAAATAGTGCACACATTAACTTTAAAACCACTCTCAAATACTCGATGGGAGAGCAGAGTTGACGCAGTTAGAGCAATACGTTTTAACCTAGGAAAAGTGTATGATGCCTTGCTTACCATATATTCCGATAGGAGCAAAGATGCGTAGTTGAGAAATATGGCAAATTCATGATTAGAAAAAGTTAAGTCATTTAAATTTATTTGCTCTCTGCTTATTTGATTTGAAATTTTAAGCAAGATGAATGTAGATAGCAAGGCTCTTCAAAAATCGGACGTCATATTGTCAGAAGCGGTAAAAATGAGTGATCATGCAAAAATAAGTTTGTCTGAATTCCGTAACGAGTCCGCTTTTGAGGTGCTCCTTAATGGCGTGAAAACTGTAGCGGAAGAAGTCGAAGCAATAGCAGAATTTCCCTCACCTGCCTGCCCTCGCGCTCGTAGAAGGTTTTTTAATTATGAGGCGGAGGATGAACCGATAACAAACGCGAAAACGCATTTTAAAGTAAATATTTACTACTACCTATATATACATACCGCAATAACCAAGTTCTACGAAGGGTTTGAACTTTTAAATCAAAATAATGTAATTTTAACATTTCTTCAAAACTTAAAAAACTAGTAGGATATGGACTTAGATACTAAAAAAGCGCATTTTACTAATTTAGAAAATACACTGTGCCATGCTGGCTCTTCAGAAAATATATCCCGCCTTAATTTCATCGCAGTTTATTTTTTAACTACGACTATTTTCCCGTACTATCAACATAAAAAGAGGTTTATAATAGTTATTGAAGAAGAAAATTCCAAAATAATGTCAGTGTCAAATTCTTAATATTATTATCGTTGTGCGTATATTTTGGGAAACTATTTTTCACCATTTCGAAAGTGACTTCACGGTAGTCTAGTGGTTTGAGCTATGGCCTCTCAAGCAGAGGGTGGTGGGTTCGATCCCTGGCTCGCACCTCTAAGATTTTCGGAATTTATGTGCGAAATCACATTTGTAATTTATCGTGAGCTTTTTGGTGAAGGAAAACATCGTGAGGAAACCTGCACTCCTGCGCAGCAATTCAAAGGTGATGTGTGATGTTCTCAATCCGCACTGGGCCCGCGTGGGAACCCTCTCATTCTGAGAAGAGGCCTGTACCCAGCAGTGGGACGTAATATAGGTTGATGATGATGAATGAAAGCAAAAAAGGACTGAGTATCGTTTCACCTAAGATAAGAAGGGTTATGTAGTTTCATTAAATTGAGAGAAATACTTAAGGTATTCTCCTTTTCATGCGAACCGTACAACCACTACGATTGCAATTCCAAGCTATCGCTCGCCAATTCATCTATATATGCTTGATTTCGAACGACATGAGAATTAGTGCCTTAGTTTAACGAGAGTGAAAATTTAAGAAAAACTACGCATGCGCCATGTATACTGCGACATAATAGTGTAGAAAATGTAGGAGGGCGCCACTTTCTTCGTAACTGTGACATTTTTGACGTAAAATAAATAGCAATTTTATATTGAAAATTTTAGTGCTTCTTTTATTCTTTTTCTACTCCGCACTGTAGTTTGACTTTGCCACCATTTCCCACTAAACTGAATTATTGTCAAAAGTTAATCATATTGTGAGTTTGTAAACATACACGAGCGTCCTTTAATATAATTAGTTTTTAAATTTAATATTTTTGAAATCACTAATCTGTACTTTATATTCTTATATAAAAGTCCCCTTTCTTTCGAAAAAAATACTTTTAACTTGTGTACTTACTGCTTTCTAACACCATTTAAATTGCACCATTTGCTCTCAAAATTAATATACCTATATTTATTCCATTTTGATCGCGCTCCTACTAGAGATCACCAGCGTTTTGACTGCACACGGGCGCTACATAGGCTAGAGCCGCCCCTGGCCTCAAGGTCCCTATTTCAAATCGCAAACGTATCAGCAAACCTTGGATCACTCCGGGAATTTTTAGGGAGCTTTACCGCAAACATACAACAAACCTAGAAAACTGTGTTCATAAAACTGTTTTCTTGCGTTACCGAAATTATTGTAATAATCTCTTAAAAACAATGAAACAAGATTATTACCGAAAACAAATAGAAAATGCTGGCAAAAATCCTAAAAAGACCTGGAAAATAATCAACGATGTTGCAAATTTACAGAAAATAAATGCGGCCAAGTTCGAGTCGGACTCGCCCATGAAGGGTTCCGTAGCAGCAAGTAACATAATAATGCTTCTTTTTTATTTTTTTATTTGAGTTGAATGAATGAAAGTGCTGTTTACGATTTATGACGTATTAAAAAAAACGACGTACTAGATCTCGTTCAAACAAATTTTTTACATCATATATTTTTTTTAGTTTTATCATTCTCTTAGTTTAGAAGTTACAGGGGGAGGGGACATTTTACCACTTTGGAACTGTCTCTCGCGCAAACTATTCACATACGGACGGACAGACAGACAGACATGACGAATCTATAAGGGTTCCTTTTTTGCCATTTGGCAACGGAACCCTAAAAATGGTACATCCTGCTGATGTTTTAAAGCTCTCGGGTTCTCCTTTGTCCTCAGTTGATACAGTTAACTCATATTTCGCAAATGTTGGACAACAATTGGCCGATCAAATTAGCGTTCCAACTCGGCTTCAAACACATCTGTAAGCTCGGCCAATCTGTGTCCCCCTATTCTACATCACCTCACTCAATTAAAGTCTATGGCTCTGTTCCCAGTGTCCACAGAGGAAATAGATACAATAATTAGAAATTTAAGGGACAATTGCGTAGTGGGCTGGGACGGTATTCCTACCACAGTTATTAAAGCCGCTCGTCATGTACTTACTCTTTGCCTCGTTTATGTCTTCAATCTCTGTATCTCAGTTGGGAGTTTTTCCACGCGTCTTTAAGAAAGCAATTGTTCATTCTGTATTCAAGAGTGAGGACAGAGGCTGTGTCACTAATTATAGACCCATTTCAGTACTCTCAACGCTATCGAAGATCTTTGAGAAGGCTCTTAACAACCGGTTAACCCGATTCATCCAAAATAACAGTGTTCTGGCAGCAAACTAATTTGGTTTTAGAAAGAGATTATCCTTTGAAGATGCTGTTCTGGATCTCAGGTGCACTGTTGTCAAAAATCTGGAAAAATGACTTAAAACCATTAGTATTTTCTTAGATATTTCCGAAGCGTTTGACAGTGTCCCCATGTTGATTTCTAAATTGGAACAGTATGGAATAAGAGGAGTTGCTCTGGATCTGTTTCGCAGCTACCTAACAAATCGCACACAGTATGTTCAAATTGAATCAGTTACCAGTAGAGAAAATGCTGTTTATTATGGTGTTACTCAGGGTAGTATCCTCGGACCTACCCTGTGTCTGATCTACATAAACGATTCGTCCAAAATGTCCCTTCCAAATGGCAAAATCATAACATACGCGGACGATACTGCTATTCTTGTTGGTGGTCGAAATTGGGTGGAAGCTAGATCGAACTCCGAAAACGCACTACGACATGTAGGTAATGAACTGATTGGATTCAAATCTCCTTAGACTTAATTTATTAAAAACTAAATACATACCATTTTCTACCAACCGAGCGTATCTGCCTCCTGCTTCATTCTCTCTTCGCGCTCACACTTGTCTGGCACCACATGGAATGCAGAGTTATGACACGGGCTATGTATATCCTATAACCTACGTCATGTATCAAATACCTAGGTGTTATGATAGATAACACCCTGAGCTGGAGGCAACAAATAGAATTCTCTACTTCTCGTACCAGAAAATTAATTTACGTCTTCAAAAATTTAAGAAATATTTGTGACTTAGACTCCCTAAACTCAGTTTATTATTCTCTTGGTCAATCGGTTCTTTCCTACTGCATTACTTCATAAGAGGAGCCGTTAAAACACAAATGCTTGCATTGGAAAGGGCGTAGAGGGCTATCCTTAAGACAATTCTGAGAAAACCGGTTAGATTTCCCACAACTGTACTCTTTTCCTTATGCAAGGTTCTTAATGTTCGGAAACGTTTCATTTTAAATACCACACTCCGCAAACACATGGAAATATTTTACAATCCCATCAGGTGGGCCGTGTGCTTGTCTGCCACCTTAGTGGTATAAAACAAAAAAAAACTTACCAGTTCAGCAGTCAACAGTTCAAAGTCAGTTCAAGAAGGTCTGATAGGGTCTGCTAAATATTGCCTCGCCGAACGACAGTAGCTAGTAGACACTATAACTATATTAGCTCAAAACTGTACAACATTTTAAATAGGAAACTAAATATATATCCACTTCTACTGTATAAATGTAAGAAAATATGTAGTGAATGGCTACTTACTCTTAGATATGATGACTCTGAAGCTCTTTTGGATGGCTGACTGCTTAAAAATTAGACACAAACGCACCCACACACACCCTTCATACATATACACATATAATTATCTTCATATGTATATAAATCTCTTAGTCCTGACTGACTGACTGATTGACTTAGAGACAACGCACAGCCTAACCGCTGGTCCTAGAGACTTGAAATTTATATAGAGTGTTTGTTTAGGGGCGTAGATGTGTACTAAGAAACGATTTTTCGAAATTCAGACCCTAAGGGCCAAAAAAGGGGCAAAACATACTTTCTTATAACTCAAGAACGGCTGAACAGAATTTCATTATCTTTGGTTTTTTGAATTTGTCTCGATCGCCGAATAGCAGCTATCACAATTAAAATGTGGTAAATTCACGAAATAACGTAATATTAAAGAAAATACGATGTATTATGGCGCTAATATCGCTAACAAAATTGTTGGCATGACAATGGAAATTAAAAATCCGTTCCCGCAGGGGGAACGCACAGGTAGATTTCGTGAAGCAATTAATATTATTTTATTAACATGTTACTTTTTTTTTCTCGAAAAGGGTAACTTTTAGCGAAAAACTTTTCAGACATTTATTTTAGACTTAAAAATGGCCTATCGATTAAAAATATTTCCGACGACAAGAATGTTCACCGGTTAGAAGTTATGATTTTTTTCCCGAAAAAATTTGGTTTTTTCCCCCTCCACTTTTAGTTAAAGTTTTAATCTTATATGTTTATAATTAAAAGTTGTTGGTATTCATGTATACTATGGGATAAAATTAGAACGGTTCGAATATCTTTCATGGAACGTGAAATTTTGAAGAAAAACTGATTTCACAAAAAGTGAGGCCCTACCGTCCCCTTAGGCCGGATCCCACCCGTTCACGAACTTAAACTATGTTTACACCCAAGCAATTTTTGACCGCAGTTTGAAAGCGATCGGGGCAAAAATGTGACCGTGAGAGTGCCGCAAATTTTGGGAAGTGGAACCATACATACATACATATATATTATATATATAAACTTTTTGACCAGTGGTCATTTCGGACTCAGGGGGTCATAACTAGACCTCCTATGAAGATTTTTTTTTTTAATTCGACAGTAGTCAAGAAACCAATAGGTAGATCGATTTCATCGAAGTCTACCTAAAAGTGATGGTGTCAATGTCAATGGTCATATCAGTTGTCATTGTATAAATAATAGCCTTCTGCCCGCGGCTCCGCCCACGTGCATCTTGGTTTACGGGACCTTTGCTCATATCTTCGGTTCTACTCAACCGATTGCGATCAAACAAACGTAAGATTTTAAGTCTGAGTAAGCCCTTTCTAACAAAAAAAACCGCATCAAAATCCATCCAGTAGTTTTTGCGTCCATCGCGGACAAACAGACAAACAGACAGGAAATTCAAAAAAAATATTTTCGTGTTCAGTATCGTTAACATAACATAACCCAAGTATTTTTTTAAATATCTCCAATGTACAGACACGACCACTTTACAATATTATCTATTAGTATAGATATAAATTGATTGCGTTTTTAGATTGTTTTCCATCGTGTTATTTTATAATGCAGTAGAAGTAGGCTCAAGTGGGAGAAGCTGGTGGGTGAACGGCTCGCGATTCCTTTCTAGGGTGTATCAGATTCCCCACCCACACTGGCCGATATGACGGAGCACCATGCGCTTCAGGTTGGAGTTAGTCCCGAGAAGTCCTGGCTTAACATCGAGAAGAGCGACATACGTGCCAATGGTCTCACTACAATCTATTGTTAGAGAAGAGATGGATTTTCAGGAGTAGTAGATATATTATATTAAAGGGTTGCTATTACTACTGTACCTACACAAATTAATAAAAACGATTCCGCTTTATTATTTATTATTATTATATAGATATACATTATTAATATCATAAAAAATCATATCCTGACTAAAGATTGTGCAGAATGTGCAGGTATTGTATTGGTATGTACTATGTAAGTGCCATACTTCGCTCATAGTACAACAAAAGGAAGTCAATAGGTTATCAGGATATAGTGTCCAATGAATTTTATTCGGTAGGTATTCAACTGGGTTCGGTATTCAGATAAAACAATACCGTAATTTGATGTGTTGGTTCCCGGTGGAGTACCTAGAATAGGGCCATCCCATCTCATCTTGTGGGTGTCGTTGAAGGGGACTAAGGTGTTCTCTTCAGTAAATAATTATACAGCCATGACTAAGTGCCCGTTTGACGGCAACAGGCTCGCCCCCTATTACGTGGGACCGAATGTGGGTGTTAATATGCCTCTGCCTAACCTTACCTGACACCTTATCAGATTGACAACATGTACTTGACATGACAAGATCTGGGTACCAAACCAATCATGCGCTAACATGGTAAAATTAGCTTTCCGCCTGTAGCTCCGCCTGCGTGGTTGTCGGCTTCCGCCACCAAAAGTATTTATGAGCTTTTATTTAAAAAAAAATCTATTATTATTTCTATAAACTGGTCCTACGAGGCAAAGTGATTCGAAAGAATGATGTAATTCGGGGTTCCTCTTAGATTTATAATTGTCATTTTAGTGTCTAGAATCTTTCTTCAGTGCCTAAGATGCAACGGAATTTAGCTATGCCTGCATGAATTCTTTTTCTTTTTTTTTGAAAGGCAAAGAGAATTTTATTATTACTAGCTGATGCTCGCGGCCTGCCCTTTTTTTTTTTTTTTTCTTGCGGAAATCCCTTCGGATACCCCCCCGCGTGCCAGCGGGGGCGGTTATGTCGGGCTTGAACCGACTAAAACCGCACGCCGTCTCGGGTCTACAGACGCCGGGGTGTAAGGTTGCCCATAGAGCATATCCCTCGCACCCCGACTGACCCTGGGCCATCTCCGGTTTCGAGATGGCCCCCTCGGGTTTGGGAACCACGGTGTCCCCGTCTTGCCCCGGTTTGGGGGAGGGGCGCTAGTCGGCAGGCGACAGGCGGCCTCACCTGTCACCCCCAGGCCTGCGCTCATGGAGGACGGAGGTCGTTGCTCGCGGCCTGCCCTGCGTGAATTTTTGCTCCTATTCCCGTGACTCCTTTTTTAATTACAAACTTTTTGAATTGAATCTTTTCTTTATTTAGTTTGATTGTGTCAAAATTGACGATTAGAACGTGCGCTAATTTCACATGGTTTCATCTGTTGTCACCAAGTTGTCACAGTTGTGCGTGCATTGGAGTAATTTCGTCATTATAAAGCTTAGCAATAGATATTAATTGTATTGTATAATAATATTGTATTTTATTGTAATTATTCGTAGTATTGTAGTGTAGCAGTATTGTATTGTATAGTATTGTAAGCGTAGTTTAGTAATTGTAGTATTGTATAGAATAGTATAGTATTGTAAGTAGGCAGTGTAAGCGTAGTGTTGTAGAGTTTTAGGCCCGAATATGGCTCAGGAACGACTCAATATTAATGGCGAAATGGTGAGTCATACCGTTATACCTATTGTAGGTGATGGGGCTTGCCTATTTCAAACATTGGCTTATTTAATGTTTGGAACTCAAGACCGGGAAAAGACTGTTCGCGAAGAAATTGTCAGGTATGTAGTGGTAGTAGGTGGCGGAGCGCGCCCGGGAGAGACTTAGAACTCTCCCGGTCCGCCGAGCCCGCAACATACTCGCCGCGCGTCGCAGGCGACTCAGGCGCCGGAGGTCGCTTAGCGACCTCCGTCCTCCATGAGCGCAGGCCTGGGGGTGGCGGGTGAGGCCACCTGTCACCCCAGCAGAAGCAGGCCGGGACGGTGGGGCGACTAGCGCCCCTCCCCCAAACCGGGACAAGACGGGGACACCGTGGTTCCCAAACCCGAGGGGGGCATCTCGAAACCGGAGATGGCCCAGGGTCAGTCGGGGTGCGAGGGATATGCTCTATGGGCAATCTTACACCCCGGCGTCTGTAGACCCGAGACGGCGTGCGGTTTTAGTCGGTTCAAGCCCGACATAACCGCCCCCGCTGGAGCGTGGGGGGGTATCCGAAGGGATTTCCGCACGATAAAAAAAAAAAAAAAGGTATGTAGTGAGTTAGGCAATCCGCCGACCAGCAGGATTGCTGACGACGCATCGTACGACGCCGACACGCGCTGACCGGAATTGTCGACGCATCGATTTTGTCATAGCTTTGTTGTATTAGAATATTAATTAAGTAAATCAGTCTTGTAGTACATTTCTTATTGTAAACACTTTTTATGAAATAAATATTTTTTTATAAATAATCGCGTTCGCCGTTACTTATCTGGCGCAGTCGGTAGGATCGCGACACTCTAACTTCGAATAGATCTCTTCGACCTGAGTGAACGGTATCTATCGTTAGCTTCGCGATCGCAACGAATCTACAGACGGCGACAACCCTGCGGGATATCCGGAGAATTGGAGGTCCTGCTGTACTACAAGGCCCGACTAGGAGATGCAGAGGATACTAGGGTGAGTGCTTGTTGTATTCCCAGTTCCTGTGCTATATTTCCTGTCGTAATCTTGAATGTTAATGTGTTTTTGTGTGTAGGCTAAAATCGCTGCAAACAAATAACATTTAGATATATTTAATTAAGAAAAGGCCTGCTCGTATACACGCTAAACTCGCGGTATACGCTTCGCAGTGCATAATAAGCAAGTATATGATATTGCATTTCCTTTGTGTTTATTTTTAGCCAAAGTCACCAGCACGGTAGTAATATATAGATATAATTGTTTTAACTTCACGCTACTGTAGACATATAGAGTAGGCAGAGAAGTTGGTAATTTAAATACTTGGTAATTTTTTTTTTTCGATTTTATTAAATTTTATATATAATGGCGACCATTGAGTTAGCCACCTTTAAATTCGTATCTGACCTGTTACCGAGATATGATGGTAACAAGAAAACACTTAATTATTTCATTAGAGAGGTAGAGAACGTGCTATCTTTGTTAGAGGCACCCGTAAGAGTAAACCCTGCGGTTGTATGTTTAATTAAAAGTAAACTGAGTGGTTCTGCCGTCGACGCCATAGCGTCCGAGGGCATAGTAGATAGCTGGGAGGCAGTTAAGGCTGCGTTGACCCGTAGGTTAGGAGAACCACGTAATGAAATTCAGTTGATGCAGGAACTGACCCGCCTGCGGCGCAATAAAAATGAAGACGCCGAATCCTTTGGTAAACGTTTAAGAGAAGTGTTAGATACGCTAAACGTTATCGGTAGGCACTCAGATAAAACATATTATGAAAATATGGTAATAGACCAATATGTGAATCACCTCGACTTCCACGTGTCTATAGGTGTTCGTATAGCGAGACCGACGACCCTTGAAGCGGCCATAGTAGCGGCTAGACAAGAAGAAGCGCGTCTAGCATTTAATAGATTTAATAACAGTTTTCATTCACTTTCTATACAAGCCAAACCGAAAGAAATGCCTAAGCATAACCCCATGTCACCCTTAGCTATCCAACCAGGACATAGTCGTAACTTCCCACCACGTAATAACTGGGCCCCAGACCAGAACCAGCAGAAAGTTCCATGGAGGAACGGACCCAATCAAGGTACCCGGCCTAGTGGCTCAGGAACCTTTAGAAACTCAGGTAATTTTAGACCCCAACCAAATATACCCCGCCAACAAGTGAACCCACCGCAAAAGATATCTGACGTCACCATGAGGTCAGTTAATAAGCCCGAAAAGCCTAGCTTTGCGTCTGAGGAACTTTTCTATACACAGCCCAGTCAGCCCGCTCTAGAACTCGGTTACCCGGATAACTACGAGCCATACTACAACGGTGAGTACGTTAGTAATAATTTACAGGATCAAGAGAAGGACTACAGACAGGAGTACTCGCAGGAGACACCGAGTGGAGAACCAAGCTACCAGGATTTTCCTACGGACGAGACCCAACTGGACAACAGTTAATAAGTATAGTAGACCTCAATCATCATGGGAAAGATCACCTTCCCTACATAGAGCTCCCCGAATTTCAAGGTAAGTTTTTACTGGACACAGGAGCCTCACGATCAATTATATCACCAGATGCTGTAGTAGGCACCAGGTTAGAGGAGCACATCGAAAGCGAACCCTTCCAGGTAAAAACCGCGCACGGTGTATCCTTTCACGAACAGATAGTAGTCTTACCCCTACCACCACAATTTAAATCCGATAAATCTCATAAATTCCTGTTATTCGATTTCGACCAAAAATACAAAGGCATTATAGGTGTGGACATACTGAAAGAATTAGGATGCAACATAGACTTGAAAAACAAGTTGTTGCGAACCACTAATGCCGAAATACCAATTTACTTTGACTATCCCATAAAGAAACTTAAGGTGGGGCCTAACTGCGAGAAACTTATAATAGTAAAAACAAACTATTTAGACGGACAATATATTCATGACGACTTTCAGTGGACAAAAGGACTAAAGTCACCCGCAGCTATTATAACCGTTAAAAATGGGACATTTAGGACTTCTATTATTAACTATACCGATAAACAGCAGACAATTAGCAACAATAGCACCTTGCCCCTTGAGCAGTTACCCCCACAGCTATTAGATAGCAATATAGCTCACAAAATTAACACACTTGAAACTCGTACTGACATTGACAAAGAACTCTGTGAAAACTTAAAGAAAATTCGAACGGACCATATGAACGAGGAAGAGAGACGTGAGATTACTAAACTTTGCTATCAATATAGAGAAATATTTTACTCTGAGAACATACCATTGTCTTTTACTAGTGCAGTGAAACATCAACTGCGAGTAACTGATAACACTCCAATTTTTGTAAGAAGTTACAGACAAGCCCCCCAACAACGTATAGAAATTCAGAAACAAATTGGTAATCTACTAAAACAAGGAATCATACGTGAAAGTATTTCACCATGGTCCTGCCCTGTTCATATAGTCCCAAAGAAACCCGACGCTTCTGGAAAGGTTAAATGGAGACTCGTAATTGACTATAGACGACTTAATGACAGAATCATAGAAGACAAATATCCCTTACCTAATATTAGCGACATTCTTGATCGACTAGGACGAGCTCAGTACTTTACGACCCTCGATCTGGCGAGCGGTTACCACCAACTTGAAATGCACCCTGACGACATCGAAAAGACTGCATTTACGACTGAGAGAGGTCACTATGAATTCCTGCGCATGCCATTTGGCCTTAAAAACGCGCCTAGTACGTTTCAGCGCCTCATGGACCATATCCTCAGAGGTCTGGATAACGTATTTACATATCTCGATGACGTCATAATAGCATCCACTTCGCTACAAAGCCACAACGAAAAACTAAAGTTAGTCTTTGAACGATTCAAGCTTCATAATCTAAAAATACAGTTAGATAAGTCAGAGTTCCTACAAAAACAGGTTAACTTCTTAGGACACGAACTCACGGACCAGGGCCTTAAGCCTAACAAAGACAAAATCAAAGCAGTCTTAAACTTCCCCATACCCCAGACTCAAAAAGACATCAAAGCATTCCTAGGCCTAGTAGGTTATTATAGGAAATTCATTAAGGACTTCGCTAAATTGACAAAACCTCTGACAGCTTGTTTAAAAAAGAATGCAAAGGTCTTACACACGGACGAATTCCTTGACGCAGTTAAGAAATGTAAACAGATCTTGACAAATGCCCCGATTCTGCAATATCCTGACTTCGACAAACAGTTTATCCTGACAACCGACGCATTAGACTTTGCTTTAGGTGCTGTTCTCTCACAGGGAACTGTCGGCTCAGACAAACCGGTTGCATTTGCATCACGGACACTATCCGATACAGAGACACGCTATTCAACCACAGAAAAGGAACTGTTAGCAATCATTTGGGCAACTAAGTACTTTAGACCCTATCTATACGGTCGTAAGTTTACAATCTATACAGACCATAGACCTCTAATGTGGCTTATGTCCTTAAAAGACCCCAACTCAAAATTAACTCGTTGGAAACTAAAACTAGCCGAATACGATTACCAAGTAGTTTACAAAAAGGGCAAACAAAACACCAACGCAGACGCATTATCAAGAGTAAAAATTTTCCATAACAGTATAGACTCCTTAGCAGTTAACCCCGGAGAGGACGAAACTGAAGACGTAAACAGACTATTAGAAGACGTACTTAGAGATGTAGAAGCAGAAAACAACCCGCTACGTCCTAATGATATCAATAGGGACGTGAGGGATGACGATGACATCGCAACCAGTAGCGCTGTGCCATCAAATACTGACAAAGACACAGACACAATGAGCATTACAATAATTGACCCCGACCAGTTAGTTTCGACAAACCACACACAGCCAGATAACGAAAATAATGGCATACCTATACTATCCGACGCAATAGACAAACAGCTTAAACAGTTTTATATTAGATCCACCCCAGGGTCCTCTTATAGAGTAGAAGATAGATCTACTAATTCCAGAACAGTTATTAAAGATGTGTTTATTCCAATTAATAACACTGAGTCCGAAATAATTCAATTCCTAAAAGAACATACAATTGCCAATCGTATCTTCCATTGCTATTTCTACGATGAAAGCCTCTACCTAGCTTTTTCGAGAGTTTACACCACCATCTTCAATGACAGAGGTCCCAAATTAATACGGTGTACGTCGCGTGTTACGGTCATAGAAAATAAAAACGAACAAGAAGAGATGATAAAGCGGTACCATGAGGGTAAATCATCGCATAGAGGAATCCAAGAAACCCATAAACACCTCCTTAGAAATTATCATTGGCCCAATATGTTACTCTCTATCCAAAGGTACATAAACCAATGTGACGTGTGTCTCAGGGCGAAATATGAAAGACATCCTGTGAGACCCACACTAGCTATAACAGAAACACCCACTAAACCTTTCCAACATCTATTCATGGACTTATATTCCACAGGCGGCGCAACATTTCTGACTGTAATAGATAATTTTTCTAAATTTGCACAAGCTGTGCCCTTAAATGCATCTAGCAGTGTTCACATAGCGGAAGCACTGTTGCAAATATTTTCTATCTTAGGTTTGCCACTTAAAATCACCACAGACTCCGACACAAAATTCGACAATGACGTGATAAAGGAAATATGTGCCTCTCATGACATTAATATCCACTTTACGACACCCTACAATCCGAATTCAAACTCACCAATAGAACGATTTCATTCAACTATTGGCGAAATCATTAGAATACAACGAATGACCAACAAAGATGAACCGATACAGTTACTGATGAAATATGCTATTATAGCGTATAATAACGCCATCCACTCCACCACAGGTTACACACCACGAGAACTTTTATTTGGTCACACAGCTTCCAGGAACCCCCTAGAACTGTTTTACCCCAGATAGTTCTACCACGATTATGTGCTTAATCACCGGAAAAATGCAGAAGCAGTGCAAGAGTGTTTAGCAGCTCACGTATCGAAAAATAAAGAACAGGTGATAGAAAAGAGAAACCAGACAGCCGAAGCAATGATGTTTAAGGTAGGTGAAACAGTCTATAAACAGGTCGCCAAGACTACGAGGAGCGACAAGACAAAGCCGGTATTCAAAGGCCCCTACAAAATCATCCACCTGCATCCTAACAACGTAGCAGAAATTATAGGTAACCACCCGAACTCGAAATCCATAAGAGTTCATTTTAAGCTCTTACGCAGACCCCATCTTGTTCCAGGGTCCTCGTCACAGGAGCCTTCGTGCTCTACGCAGCCGCAACCGTAACCTTTAATCCTGTAGATAATGTAAATGGAATCCTCCTTCTAAAACAAGCTCAGCTTTTGAAACAGGTTGATACTTTTAGTTTGGCTTGCGCGTATAATGTCTCATACTTACACGAAACAGCGCTCAAGCTTATGGTTATATATGCCGAGACTAAACACGCTGAAGACGACGAGGATTTACATAGAACCTATAAGGACCAAATAGAAAGTAGCATAAATTCGATAAGTAAGAAAATTATATTTATAACTCCCAAACATAGAACTAGACGTGGTATTATCAATGGTTTAGGCTCTATAATTAAAACAATTACAGGTAACTTAGATTATGACGACGCCGTTAAAATTGAAAATGAAATATCTGGTTTACGTAATTCAGTCAATAAAGTGGTTACATCTCAGAAACAAACCTTATATATAGCCGAACACGCTGTGGACGAATTTACCAAACAAATCAATCTTGTAAACAAAAATCAACAGAAATTAAGCTCAATATTAAGAAATACCACACGTAATTATAATGGAAGTATTAATAAGATACACTTCCTAGACTTATATATTCAAATTAACTTTAGTTTGCAATTACTTTTAGATAAATTGGTAATCTTAGAAGATGCTATGACTTTTGCGCACTTAGAGGTAATGCACCCTAGTATTATAAGTCCCCATAGCCTTATTACAGAGATGATGACCATCCAAAAATTAAATGAATTCAGACCAGTAGATACAGTTAGTATAAAGAATATACACAGTATAGAGAAATCTATTAGTGTAAAAGCTTACAGTACAGAGCACACATTGACATTCATATTAGATATCCCATCTACCGATCAAAATCCCTACGACCTTATCCATCTATACTCCATTCCCGACAAACAAGGCCTGACCATCATCCCCAAAGCCAAATACCTAGCACTGGGAAGCAGCGAGTACTCATACCTGGAGGAAGACTGCAAAAGGATAACACCAGACACACAGCTCTGCCAGTCACTAACGACGCAACCAGTAGAGAAATCTGAAGATTGCGTGGTATGCCTGATCAAACACCAGAACACCAACTGCACCCGTGCCAAGATGGAAATCAAGCAAGGAAAGATCCAACGGTTACAGGATAATAAGTGGCTTATTATCCTCCCAGAAGAAGAAATCATAATAACCCACTGTGGCAGGAAGACCGAGTACAAAAGGACCAAGGGAATTTATATAACCAGTTTGACAAGCGACTGTCACCTGGAAGTGCTCAACCGGACATTGAAAACCAACATTAATACAGTGACAATAGACGAGGTAATACCTCTGCCCAGCCAATCAATTGTACTGGAGCAGAGCATCGAGTACAGCTTGCAGTTAGAAGATGTCGATCTGGACAGCATCCACAAGATCATGGACCGTGCCAAAACACTAGAAGAACCCACTATAGACTGGCAAATTATGATGGCAATGCCCAGCTGGTCAACACTTGGACTTTACCTGGCTCTAGCAACAGTAATTGGATGGAAAGCATGGCAATGGAGGCGGACAAAACTAAGCCAACTCGAACTTCGCACCGAGGACGCTGCAAGAAGCTGCGGGACGCGCTTCTGTCTTAAGGAGGGAGGAGTTAGGCAATCCGCCGACCAGCAGGATTGCTGACGACGCATCGTACGACGCCGACACGCGCTGACCGGAATTGTCGACGCATCGATTTTGTCATAGCTTTGTTGTATTAGAATATTAATTAAGTAAATCAGTCTTGTAGTACATTTCTTATTGTAAACACTTTTTATGAAATAAATATTTTTTTATAAATAATCGCGTTCGCCGTTACTTATCTAGTGGCTAATTTGAATTTTTTTGCGATATTGTCTTATAATGCAAAATCTAATGGAGACAATTTTACCACAGCGGCAGAGTATTCTATCGATATGTTACAACAATCGACATGGGGTACGGCATGTGAGTTAGAAGCCGCGGGGCAGGTCTACAACTACATATTTGAGGTGTACCAAAATGTACAACTGTACGCAAAATTTGTTACTGAAAGTCGTCCAATAAAGCGATTACGGTTTACGGGCAATCATTTCGATGCATATATAGAAGATATTGAACATTCTGCAATTCTTTCTTTATCTACCGCTGCTTATGAAGGAGTATCACCCACATTTATTCCTGTCGATGCGATGTCTCCTACATTTACTCTCCTCGAAACAATCCATCAACACACAACTCCACAACTCCTTCTCATGAAGAAAACTGTGCAATGTCTCCCACTTTTACTTCTCATGAAGATTCGGTTACATCTCTAACCACATCATCGCAAAAATCTTCAAATAGATCACAAGCTAACGGTAACAAACGTCGAGCGAGGTTTACTAACTTAACTTGCAGAAGACAAGTTAAGAAGAGTAAATTGAACAATCCTGTCGCACAAAGAGATGCCGTTGCTAAATATAACAAACAAAATCCTCAGGTGCATATAGCCGCGGCAAGTAAATATCAACGTGCATATCCTGAAGAACATCTAACCACCGTTAGTGACTATCAGCGCGAGCATCCTGAAGTTCACAGAGCCGCGGTAAGTAGCTATCAGCGCGCGCATCCTGAAGTTCACAGAACCACGGTAAGTAACTACCAGCGCGCGCATCCTGAAGTGCACAGAACCGCGGTAAGTAACTATCAGCGCGCACATCCTGAAGTTCACAGAGCCGCGGTAAGTGACTATCAGTGCGAGCATCCTGAAGTTCACAGAACCGCGGTAAGTATCTATCAGCGCGCGCATCCAGAAGTTCACAGAGCCGCGTTAAGTGACTATCAGTGCGAGCATCCTGAAGTTCACAGAACCGCGGTAAGTAACTATCAGCGCGAGCATCCTGAACAACATAGAGTAAGACAATCGCAATATGAGCTACAACATTCTGGACAGTGGGTAGAAAGGCGAGAACGCCTATGGAAAACAAAAGTTAACTCGGGTTTGACATATGATTCTGCAATTTCATACGAGACTGATAATACTACTTTTATAGGAAATATGAATCATAAATGTCAGAGGTGTTACGCTTTAAAGTGGAAGGAGGAGTCAATTGGCATGTGTTGTATGTCAGGGAAGGTTCAACTGCAACCATTTGAACGATTGCCTGAACCACTTTATAGTTTAATTATGGATTTGCATCCAAAACATAGTCATTTTATGGATCACATACGAAAATACAATGGCGCATTTCAAATGACGTCATTTGGTGGCAAACAACCTGTACAAACAGGATTTTCAACAACTTTTAGAGTTCAAGGTCAGGTCTATCATTTAATTGGGAGCATAATGCCTATGCCCCAATCAGAGCCCAAATTCTTGCAAATATACTTTGTCGGCGAAGATAACAGGGAAGTTCTCTAATTATACCGATATAGAACCAAATTTAGTTAAACATCTTCAAAAGATGTTAAGTACATGAAGTCAACCCATATATTAAAGATTTCAAAACAGCGTTAGATAAAGCACCTGCTTCTTGCAATAATTTTCAAGTTGTAATTCACGCTGATAAACGAATATCTGGGGAACAAAGGGTTCGTTTTAACACTCCAACAGCTAATGAGGTGGCATAAGTTATGGCAGGTGAACAATTCGAATTTCGAGATATTATAAGTCGTGGACAAACATTGAAAAGAATCTATAAAATTCATAGGTCTTATGATGCCCTTCAATACCCATTGATTTTTTGCCGTGGCAAAGATGGTTACTCAATACATTTGCCACAACATGATCCAATTACAAAAATACCACTGACAAAAACCATCTCGGCAGCAAGTTTTTATGCTTATCGAATTATAATTAGAGAAGCAGAGGATAACCATCTTTTATATTTTCGGTCTCTATTAAGTCAATTTTTAGTAGACGAATATGCCAAAATAGAAACAAAAAGGCTCAATTTTATACGTAATAATCAGTCAAAGCTACGTGTTGACGAGTACATCCATTTAAGAGACGCTGTGGGCATTGAAGACACAAATAATTTCGGGCAGCTAGTGGTATTACCATCCTCTTTTACAGGGGGACCAAGATACATGCATGAGCGTACACAAGACGCCATGACATACGTCCGTCACTACGGGCGTCCTGACCTTTTCATCACTTTCACATGCAACCCTCGCTGGGAAGATATAACAAAAAACCGCATGATCGCCATGATATAATAGCTAGGGTTTTCCATCTGAAAGTTAAAAAAATTATGAACATTTTGATTAAGGGAAAAATATTCGGTGAAGTACGATGCTACATGTACTCGGTGGAGTGGCAAAAACGAGGACTGCCACACATTCACATACTTTTATGGCTCATGCGTAGGTACTATTACTTCTGATCTAATTGACAAAGTAACTTCAGCGGAAATTCCAGATCCTGAATGTGACAGTAAGCTATACAAAATAGTGGAATCAAACATGATCCATGGACCGTGTGGCAACATTAATAACAAAGCACCTTGCATGGAAGAAAACAGATGTTCTAAAAACTTCCCTAAGTCTCTAATAAATGAAACACAAACCGGTGATGATGGCTACCCGCAGTACAAAAGGCGTTCTCCTGATGATGGTGGCTTTGTAGTTAATAAACAAGGTATATATTTGGATAACCGGTGTGTAGTTCCGTATAACCCTGTATTATTAAGAACTTTTAATGCACATATAAATGTGGATTAATGTAATTCCGTGAAATCAATAAAATACATTTGTAAGTATGTTAATAAATGATCCGACCAGGCTACGTTTGCCCTAGAAAATAATAAAGATGAAGTTAGTATTTACGAAAATGGAAGGTACATAAGTAGTTCACAAGCTGTGTGGCGAAGTCTTGGGTTTCCTATTCATGAACGTTTCCCTCCTGTTACACATCTGGCCGTTCATTTGGAAAATGGGCAAAGAGTCTACTTTAATAATGAAAATGTAGCTGATAGGGTTGCAAATCCACCTATAAGTACGCTCCTTGGTTTTTTCAATTTGTGTCAAACAGATGAATTTGCAAAAACTTTACTATACACAAATGTACCAGCATATTACGTGTGGCATAACAACAAAAAATTCGAAAGAAGAAAAAAGGGAGTCAATGTCGAGGGCTGGCCTGGCATCAAGAAAGAACATCTGGGACGTGTCTAGGTGGCTCAGTTGGTCAGAGCATTCCCCCTGTAAGGGACTGGTCGCGGGTTCAAGTCCCGTCCTAGATGTTCTCTTTTTCCGATCTAAAATCTTTAGAAGAAAGAACATGTTTTAGGCCGAGTTTATACGGTGCATCCGAACAATGCAGAATGCTTTTACCTCCGCATACTGCTACATGAAGTTCGAGGTTCAGCTTCATTCGAGGCGTTAAAATCAGTTGACGGATTAGTATATTCAAACTTTCAGGCGGCTTGCAAGGCACTGGGCTTGCTTGAAGATGACAAACACTGGCATAAGACGTTGGAAGAGGCTGCACTAAGCAAATCACCTTCTCAGTTGCGAGATTTGTTTATAGTTCTGCTGCTGTTTTGTCAATTATCAGATCCAATGAAATTATGGGAAATATTAAAAGATCATTTAAGTGAAGATTTTAAATACCAACTGGAAAGGCTGCAAGATTGTAATATTGGGCATTTAAGTGATGAAGCATATAACAAGGGCTAATTTGCTATTGAAGAGACTGTTTTAGCATTAGGTGGACATGCCTTGAAAGAATATGGGTTACCAGAACCAAGTAACCCGCAGAATATAGGAAATAGAGAATATTTGAGAGAGACTAATTACGATGTTTTAACTTTGGATAGATATGTGAACGATAACATAGCAACAATGACTTTAGAACAAAGGGCAGCTTATGAAACAATACTATCGAGTACAGACGCAAATGTGGGAAGTATTTTCTTCTTAGATGCTCCAGCTCCAATTTGATTTTGGCTAAAGTAAGGAGCACTAAAGGCATCGCTTTGGCTGTAGCATCGTCAGGTATTACAGCGACACTACTGGAAGGAGGTCGAACAGCGCATGTAACTTTTAAACTACCACTTAATTTAACACGTTGCGAGACTCCGGTGTGCAATATTTCAAAGCAGAGTAATTTAGCAGAAGCAAGAATCACAAAAATTATTGTTTGGGATGAAAGTACAATGGCGCACAAAAGAGGTATCGAAGCTTTAGACAGGACTTTGAGAGACATACGGGGAAACAATAGCTTGATGCGTGGCATAACTTTGTTGTTGACAGGAGATTTCAGACAAACTTTACCAGTGGTACAGAGAGGAACTAGAGCCGATGAGATTAAAGCTCCTACTATACAGCTACTATATTCCTAATTACCACACTCGAGAACCACGATAACTACCACCATATAGCTTTTATTAAAAAGTTCGAATCCTTTGGAAAAAAATAGCATATTTATGCCATCTTGAATCTTGAACCAATTGCGGGCAAGCAGTGCCCTTTACCCTACCAAAATCGTTAAGGTCCGCCTTTTTTGTCTCAGTTTTAAGCTAAAATACTTATTATATTACATGATTATTTGAATTATTCCCCTAAGATACACTTTCCCGGTAGATACACTTTTTGAAAATTATCGCTTTTATTCTCTTTTGGTACACTTTTGTGTTGTAAATTTCCATTTACTTTTCTATACTACGCTATAAAATCTTCCAAATCAGATTTTAGTGTGAAAACATCAACAAATAAAACAAGTTAATTATTATGGAGGAGCTCAATTACCAACGCACACACGTTGCCTGGAGCAGATTGTCACTCTGATCATCAGCTACTAGTATGCAACCTGAGGATTAAACTCCGCAACTCTATAACCAAAGTAACAAACAGGCGTTTAGAAATTACAGACAGTACCAGTTTAACCAAGAGCTTGCAGGACTTTACAGTGCACAGTTGGGGCGGTGACGACCATGAACATCCAAACACCCTATGGCAGAATGCCAAGCTATACAACAAAGATTTGGTTAAAAACTCACAGCCAAAATCACCTCTAACAAAACGACAACATTGGATGTCTACCAACACATGGGACATGGTTGAACACCGGAGAAAACTAAAGGCTGCTGGAAAACCTGTACAGGAACTAAATTCTCTCAATGCTGAAATACAAACCGCTTGCAGAAGAGACCGGAATGCAGCACTCAATAAAATCTGCGAAGAACTAGAGCGACATTCAGAGAAGTTCGAAACCAAGGATCTTCACATGAAAATAAAAACTATCACTCGTCAATTCAAACCAAAGACTTGGGCAATTGAGAACAAAGATGGTGTGATGGTAACAGAGATAAAAGAAATTGTCAACACGTGGAAAGAGTATTGTAGATCCCTATTTGTTGACCCAGTTTCATTACCGTCACAATGTTCTCTAACGTTGGAATTGGAACCAGATTTATTGAAAGACGAAATAAGAGCAGCAATAAAACACCTTAAATCTAACAAAGCCGTAGGCGTAGACGAGATACCGATTGAGATCATTAAGGCTATGGGAGAAGCTGGAGTAGAGATAATGCACGCTATTTGTAGTAGAATATGGACGACCGGCAATTGGCCGAATGATTGGTCTTGCTCCCTTTTCATACCTCTCCATAAAAAGGGCTCGACCAAGAAGTGCAATAATTACCGGTTGATCTCTCTTATGTGCCACGCAAGTAAGGTGCTACTACACATTATCAACAAGCGGCTACAGTCTTACCTATCTCCGCAAATCGCACCTGAACAGGCTGGATTTTTTAAGGGTAGAGGAACGAGAGAGCAAATTCTTATACTACGCCAGGTCATAGAGAAGTCACGAGAATTTAACAACCCCCTGTTTATTAGCTTTGTGGACTTTCACAAAGCTTTCGACACGGTGCAATGGCAAAAACTGTGGGGAATCCTAAAAGTAATGGGTATACCAGAACACCTTACGTACCTCATTAGACGACTCTATGAAGATGGCACAGCAGCAGTGCGCGTCGACGGAGTTGACTCAAGCCCATTCAAGCCTGAGGCTGGTGTTCGACAAGGCTGTATTCTTTCTCCGCTGTTATTTAACATCTACACCGAGCACATAATGCGGATTGTTTTGGACGACTGGGACAAAGGTGTATCCGTAGGAGGTCGAACAATATCTAATCTTAGATATGCTGATGACACTACTCTCCTAACAACGTCTAAAGAGAATATGGAACACCTTTTGTGCCACCTTGAATCCACCAGCCTGAATTTTGGACTTGCTATCAACCGGGAGAAGACCAAAATGATGATAGTGAACCGAGCTGAAAATAACGAACCAGATGTCAAAAGCATTGCTAACTGTGAAGTTGTGCAGAACTACATCTACTTGGGTTCTAACATCACCAACAGCGGAGGCTGCGAGGAGGAAATCAGAAGACGTTGCGCTATTACACGATCAGCTGCTGAAAGGCTCTCCAAGATTTGGAAGGACCGCCGGATAACCAAAACCACCAAGGTTCGTCTGATGCGGAGTCTGGTCTTTCCAATTCTTCTGTACGGAGCTGAGACATGGACTCTGAGACAAAAAGAGCGGAGAAAAATAGATGCACTGGAAATGTGGTGCTGGAGACGTCTCCTCAGGATTCCGTGGACCGCGCATAGGACTAATGTCTCCATCCTCAAAGAACTTCACATAAAGGAGAGATTATCGTCGACTGTGCAAATACGAATACTCAAGTTCTTTGGGCACCTGACACGGAATGAAGACTCGATGGAGCGTCTCGTGGTACAAGGGCAGAATGGAGGGCAAAAGGTCCCGTGGTCGCTCTCCAACTAGATGGGCGGACCTCATCACCTCCCTAACACAATCCACCATGACCGACTGCTCCCACAACGCAACCAACAGAGAGCGATGGCGGCGCATTGCACGAGCAGCCGTTCATCAGGACCCCCCATCATAGCCACGACCACTCTGTCAAGAGTGCACGACTAAGAAGAATTATTATCTAGATTGAAAATTTATTTCAAATAAGACAGCCTCGAATCGTTGTTCCTGAATAAGTGTATTGCTATACATACGACTGCTCTTTCTAGAAGGCTCCGTCGAAAGACTGCAAAAGAGAGTTAGTTTAACTGTGGTGTAACGCCTTCCCAGCCCTTCACAATGCCACCATAAGAGCTCACCGCATGAGGCCAGTTTTGGCTAGCCGCCAGCGGTGGCCTCTACACCTTCCCTGCTCTTCAGGGTGTCACCACGTTAAAACGGATTCATACAAATGCCGTCGAATTAAAATTTTGTCATATCTTAGGTTTCTCTCAATGGATTACAATTAAACATAATATCGCAAATTTGAATATAACTGAAACATTTGTAATGAAATAAGCTCTGAAATATCGTTCAGCCGTTTATGCATCCATTGCGATTAAACAGTCATGAAGTAAAAAAAGAATTAAATTCGGAAACATTCATTTTACGTTATCAAGAAAAATGTCTTTAACAAACCCAGTAAGTTTTTTTTTTATATACCACTCAGGTCGCAGACAAGCTCACGGCCCACCTGATGGGAAGCGGTCACCGTGGCCTATGGACGTGTGCAACACCAGGGGCGTCACACTCGCGCTGCCGACCCTAAAAAAAAGAAATTGCAAAGCAGGAATAGCCTTTTCATTTATTTTTTTTCGTGCGGAAATCCCTTCGGATACCCCACCGCCGGCTTAGTCTTCCGGGAAGACCAAAGGCTACTCCCGCCCCTCCCTTCTTTTTTAGTTTTTGTGCTGTCAGAAGGAAGACTCTTCCCTCTGACAGCACAAAAACTCTCAGTGAGCTCTGGCTACCCTACTCACCACCGGGAACACAACACGAGGTTATTATGGCCGCGGTATTCTTCCCCAGTCGGACTGCTCAGTTGAACGGGAATACCGTCATGTCCTACCTCTCTTAAAAAAGTTTGAATACTTATAAGACCAATTTTGTTTTTTTTTTTATTTATGTTCAACCATCTTTTATCCCAAAATAGATAGTCTATTCGTAACCAACAACCCAGGACCCTTCAGGAACGACACCAATAATGTTTCCAATGCTAAATTGGAGTGCGTCGCATCTTGAATCTTGAACCAATTGCGGGAAAGCTGTGCCCCTTTAACCTACCAAAATACGAGGCCAGTTTTAGCTAGCCACCAGTGGTGGTCTCCACACCTTACCTGCCCATCACAGTGCCACCGCATCAGGCCAGTTTTGGTTAGCTGCCAGCGGCAGCGGTGGTCTCGACACCTTCCTTATCCGTCACAGTGTCACCGCACTAGGCGAGTTTTGGCTAGCCGCCAGCAGTGGTCGCCATACCTTTCCAGCCCATCATAGTGTTATCACGAGTGGTCACTGCATCAGGCCAGTTTTGGCTTGCCACCAGCAGTGAAGGAGAGAAAGGACAAGATACTCAAGAGCGCCTCCGAGATTGCCATCGTCAGGATAGAAGAAGAAAAAGATCAACTGTGTGTGTCCCGTGTGGACTTCGATCTGATTTTATCACTTCGCAGTTTGACCATTACAGACAACAAATTAAAAATTGCCATTTCGGCATAGTTGTGTAAAAATCATTTAGGTATATTAAAATTAGAAATAGATACATTAGTTCTTCAAATTTATTTATTTATGTAGATGTACATCCATATTAAGAACTAGCTGTGCCTCAGTTTTATTCGTTTGTGTCGCTATTAATAACTAGATAACTGTGCCCGCAACTTCGTCCAAGTGGACTTAGTCCAAGTTCAAGCCCATAGTAGCCATAGCCCAAGTTATGCCTTAATTCATTTCAGCTCTTCTTCATCCTAGCGTTAATTCCCAGTCGCATCCGAAGCTTTTCACCTCGGAGTCTGGAGTCCGCTTTACCAGTCTTATCTGCGGATTTGGCAAGACCTCGATATTTTCCGTGAAGCGACTGCCATCTGACCCCCACAACCCAATGGTAACATTAGGCAATATCGAAGCATTGCAGTTAGGCAGTCTATTGTTGGACATTTTAGGGCTCCAACTACCCGTAACGACTGCCATAGCCAGGCCAAAGCAAATACCCTCCACTTTGGAAATTACCATTTACAAACAGACAGAAAGACATACTATTTTTTTTAAATAACAATTTGGTTATTATAATTGAATTGTGTAGGTACCTATAGGTACTTTCATATTATGCATTTATTAAAAAAGTGTTATTTTAATGTTACAAACAGACACTTCAATCTCATTTTATTTGTATAGAAAATGCACATTCGTTCACATTTAGTATAAGGAATTAGGTATATAATGTAAAGGGGTGTGTGTTGGGTAACCTCCTCGAGTGTCGCTCCGATTCCGATCCCGCTGCAGTCCGGGGGGAGCGGAATCGGAGCGACCGGTACACCCTGGGCGGCGGTCAATGGCTTCCCCTTCACCCCTTCATAGGGTTGGCATTGATCGTCGGCCAATACCCAACGTGGCGGGAACACATCGCTCTCCGTACTCCTCTGCTTTCAGAGGAGACAGGATGAGCGATGCTGTTAGTGGTGAGATGGCCCAGGGTCAGGCGGGGTGCGAGGGATATGCTCTATGGGTAACCTTACACCCCGGCGTCTGAAGACCCGAGACGGCGTGCGGTTTTAGTCGGTGCAAGCCCGACATAACCGCCCCCGCTGGCCGGCGGGGGGGTATCCGAAGGGATTTCCGCACGATAAAAAAAAAAAAAAAAAAAAAAAAGGTATATAATGTAAAGACGTCTTGAAAAAAAATGTCGCAGTGGAGTTTGTTGCGCCGTTTCTTCTCCACTAGCGCCTAGGAAGCGGTAGTAAACTTAGCTTAAGTAAAATAGACGTCCATGTTTATTATTATAATGAGAATAAAATATTACATTGAACATTGAACATTATTATTATTGAAACAAAATAACCCGATCCTACTTCCTAAACAACTAATTTCATCAATATGGGAAGCTTTAAAAAAATCTTAATGTACATTTTGATGCTTAACATCTGGCTGAAATTCATAGACTGGGATATCCAAACTTATTCATGTTTGTTTCTATTTAATTGACATTGTCACTAGTCATATTGTTCATATTATAATACCTTTTTTTTTTCATATTTCTTTTTTTGTACGATTTAAAATTTATAGTCATCAAAATGAGTACTGACGATTATACCATAATAAAAAGAAAAGGCGGTAAAAGTCTTTTAAGCCATGGGCACCAATATCATCAACATAAGGTATATTCAAACAAAAATATAATATGGTATTGTAGCCAACGCAGAAAATTTAAATGTACGGAATCGGTCACTACCAAGGTTAGTATATATTACATACGTTTATTTTACAGAGTCTGTAAATAGTTATCATCATCATATCAGCTCCAAGACGTCCACTGCTGGACATAGGCCTCCCCAGATACCTCCTTCTATTTGTTGCGTGTTTATTATTTATATGTTTTCTCTTTGCTTTAGGATGACAATGTTGTAAAAAAGGTAAATCATACTGGGGAGTGTACTCCAAGTCAGATTAAAAATGATTTAGCGGTATCCATAGATAACTTGAAGGACAAAGGCTGGAACTTCTGCGGATTCCATGCCTGCTATTTATAAAAAACATGTAAAGAATTTGTATGATCAAGGCATACAATTTGTAACTGAAGTGCCTTCGTTTCGCAGTATTAAGTATAGCTTGTACTCTGCTAGAAAGAGTAAATGACCAGAACTGTTTTTAAAACGCTGAGTGAGATCGAGTTCGCTGTACTATTTAATGATTTTTTAGTAGCTGACTACTCTTACATAGCCTTAACAATTTTGGTATTTTGTTTAGAAAAAGCAAAAGAGTTACTTGGTACGGTAAAGGAATATTTCGGTGACGGCACCTTTAAAAGTGCACCAAAACCATTTCAGCAGTTATTCATTATTTATGGTGATTTGGGAAGTTCCTCGGGATCAACAAATATCGTACCACTTGTTTTCGCCCTGATGAGCGATAAAAAGGAAAGCACGTATTTGGCTTTTTTTGACAGTTTGCAAACCCGGTTTCCGGAATGGAAGCCGGAAAAGTTCCACTTAGACTTTGAGGTAGCAACATCTAATGCACTTAAAATATTTTTTCCAAACATCATAATCAAAAGATGTTACTACCATTTTACAAATAGTCGTGGAGAGAAGCAAAGTCTATAGGCATAACAGAGAAGATTTATCGCCGTATCGTAGGTATACACAAACCTACGATACGGCTCCTCCACTTTCAGCTGAAACTGAGGGATGGATTTATATACAATCGCAATGTACTGAATTGCAAAACAAATAAGTTACAGCTTTTATGGCGTGAAGAATACTTGGCTGAAAAATGATAAATGTATAATGGAATGGTGTGTTAGCAATGAGCGCCATCGAACTGACAATGCTGCGGAAAGTTACAATTATGTAATAAATAAAAATATCAACAGGAATTATGTCACAATACATAAATTACTTAAAGTGCTACATGATGACATCAGCATAGCAAATTTCGAACAAGTACCAAACGAGCGAAGAAAAATAAAGAAGGAAAAAGACCAAATTACATTAAATTTACAGATGCAATTAATATATATATATATATATATATATATATATATATATATATATATATATATTTATATGGTTCATATGTACTAATAAAAAGAAACTAATAATAAAAAAAACAACAAATAAGTACATACTATTTTACTCCCCACACTAATGTGGTCACGAGTCTTATGTTTCAATAGCTTACTGTTGTTCACACCACACAGTGTGACCACGAGTAAAATAAATTCCTGTCGGTCACACCAGTGTAACAAGCTGGTGTGACCACGAGTCTGCAGTGCGTGTGGTATCTATGGATAGGTCTTCATAAATGATATTGAGGTTTCTAATATCATTTTTTTCTAAACTGAATGGTTTGCAAGAGAGACACTTCTAAAGTGGTAAAAAGTGTGTGTGTGTGTGTGTGTGTGTCCCTGTAACGTCTAAAATAAGAGAATGATAAAACTATATACGGCACAGAATTTTGAATTTGTTTTGCAATTCAGTACATTGACGGCCTCTGTGGCGTAGCGGTAGTGCATTCGACTGCTACGACAGGGGGCGCGGGTTCGATTCCCGCTCAGTGCAAATATTTGTATGCATGAATATGTCTATTTGCATTGGTCTGGATGTTTCTATGTATAATATGTATGTATTTACAACAAAAAAAAACTATATAAGTATGTTTATCCGCATTCTGGAACCCATAACACAAGCTACTTAAACTATGCTTACTTTGGGTCTAGAAAGCGCTGTGTAGAATGTCGTAGAATATTTATTTATTTATTTATTTATATAAAATATATGATGTACATTACCATCTAAACTTCCACCGAAAATTGGTTTAAAACGAGATCTAGTACTTTTTTTTTAATACGTCATAAATCGTAAACCGCACTTTACCTTTCATTCAATCAACTCAAATATAAAAATTAAAAAAAAAACATTATTATGTTACTTGCTGCTACGGAACCCTTCATGGGCGAGTCCGACTCGCAGCCGCTTTTTTTTTTACCTATACGAGTATGTGGAGGCTTGTAAATAACAATTTGGTAATACCTATTTATATATATTAAATTAAGTTGTTAATTACCTAGCTTGTAAAATCTTATTGTATATTTTCTCTTTACTCCTATTACCCTACTCTCTATTTGGTTCTGGCAGACATTTATTTTATTCAGTGATTGTTCTGTTAATGCCCATGTTCGACAACCATGAGTTAAACATGGTAAAATACATGTGTTACAAACTTTTCGTTTTTCTTGGATAACTCTTTGTTTTTCATAATTTCGGAGCCCAAATTCTTTTTCAGGCGTTAGCAATCCTTCGGTGAATTTCTTTAGGCGTAGTGTCATTTGTAGCTATTAAATGTTCTAAGTACTCATATTTTCCACGTATGCCACTGTTCGAAGTCTACTGTTACTTTATGTGTCTGTGACGAATTAGTCTCTTTTTAGGTAGATTTCGATGAAATCGAACTGGTGGTAGAAATTTGATGACACAAATTAGTCACAAAATTCGGCCGGGTAGGTACCACCGTGCACGTGCGGAGCGCGAGCGCGTGGGCCGCCGCCACCTCCTTCTGCGAGCATGTGATGCTCGCGAAGGAGATGGCGGAGCGCGCCCGGGAGAGATTTAGAACTCTCCCGGCCCGCCGAGCCCGCAACATGCTCGCCGCGCGTCGCAGGCGACTCAGGCGCCGGAGGTCGCTCAACGACCTCCGTCCTCCATGAGCGCAGGCCTGGGGGTGGCAGGTGAGGCCGCCTGTCACCCCAGCAGAAGCAGGCCGGGACGGTGGGGTGACTAGCGCCCCTCCCCCAAACCGGGGCAAGACGGGGACACCGTGGTTCCCAAACCCGAGGGGGCCATCTCGAAACCGGAGATGGCCCAGGGTCAGTCGGGGTGCGAGGGATATGCTCCATGGGCAACCTGACACCCCGGCGTCTGCAGACCCGAGACGGCGTGCGGTTTTAGTCGGTTCAAGCCCGACATAACCGCCCCCGCTGGCCGGCGGGGGGGTATCCGAAGGGATTTCCGCACGAAAAAAAAAAAAAAAGGTACCACCGTGCACGATTGCGAAAAACCCTCCATCGTAATCAAATTTCGGTTTGATTGCGTTCAGGGGTCAGCAAGTGCATAGCCGGGCAGGGGGATTGTGGTCGCAGCACTAGTGGGACCGGTGGGTGTCACGCGGTGCTGCGACGACAATCCTCTTCTGATGAGGCCGTCAAGCTGAGTACCACCATTGTTAACATGATACGTGTATGTAATGGTGACCCTCTTTCCTGAGACTTTACCTTCAGCTTACCATCAGGCGAGGTGAAGTCAAATTGACGTGTCCTAAATATAACAAAAAAAAAAAACTATTGGTTTCTTGACTACTCTCGAATTTAAAAAAAAAATCTTCATAGGAGGTCTAGTTATGACCCCCTGAGTCCGAAATGACCACTGGTCAAAAAGTTTATATATATAATATATATGTATGTATGTATGGTTCCACTTCCCAAAATTTGCGGCACTCTCACGGTCGCATTTTTGCCCCGGTCGCTTTCAAACTGCGGTCAAAAATTGCTTGGGTGTGAACTTAGTTTAAGTTCGTGAAAGGGTGGAATCCGGCCTAAGGGGACGGAGGGACGGAAGGGGACGGCCTCACTTTTTGTGAAATCAGTTTTTCCTCAAAATTTCACGTTCCATGAAAGATATTCGAACCGTTCTAATTTTATCCCTACATGAATACCAACAACTTTTAATTATAAACCTAGGTATAAGATTTTTTCGGGAAAAAAATCATAACTTCTAACCGGTGAACATTCTTGCAGTCGGAAACATTTTTAATCGATAGGCCATTTTTAAGTCTAACATAAATGTCTAAGAAGTTTTTCGCTATAAGTTACCGTTTTCGAGAAAAAAAAATTAAACATGTTAAAAATGCGCTCGGCAGGGGGAACTTCACGAAATATTGTTTAAAGTCCGTAGTTCTCTATGTAAAATAATATTAATTGCTTCACGAAATCTACCTGTGCGTTCCCCCTGCGGGAACGGATTTTTTTCTTAGCCGTGTTTCTTGAAAGGCTTGCTTTCTTACTTTCATTCGATAACTCTTGTAGAGTAAGTTCTAGCTTTTTGGGACACTCAGAAAATATATTCAGATAGTCTGCGAAACGTAAGTTATTGAGGTTTTTACCATTTATGTTGAGTCCAAAACCACACCAATCCAGGTTCCTGAATATCATCTCCAAAGCCGCTGTAAACCACTTGAGTGAAATAGAATCGCCTTGCCGAATGCCTCGATCTATAGGGAACTCCTCACCCAATGTTTCGTGCCTGATTTGAGCTGTGCTTTTTGAGCAGATACTCTTAAGTAGATATTCGTATGTATTTTCCCTGTAGTCCCAGTGGTTGTACTGCTTCCCAAATATAATCATGTTCCAAGGAATCGAAGGATTTATCACGTAGTAGTAAGATTGGTAGTAACACGGGGCAATAAAGGATTTTTTTTACTTATTTTCCAAAAACCATTACATAACGGAATCTGATTTTGATACCTATATAGGTAGTATATATACACCTTCACAGATCGGACACTAGTTTTGTTACATATTGTATAGTATTGTAAAGAGGAAGAACTTTTTCACGTGACTGATTTTGATTGGAGTAAAGTGATTTATGTTTTACTACTCGTCTCATTTTAGGTATAGCGTGATGAGTTTGGACGGTGCCAATGCCAGAGTTCTAACGAACTGTAAAATTTCGTGAAGATCTGTCCAGTAATTATTAAGTTACTTATATCATAAAACGTTTTAGTAATCGAATTACCTACTTATATTCAAAGCGTTACAAAGCGGCTCAAAGTGTCTCGTAGGAGTTTCGGTTGTTGAGCAAATAATTTAATAATCTTTTTACATAAATACAGGAAATTTCGTCTATGTATCTCAATTTCAACTATCATTATGGTTTCATAATCGTCGCAACTGAGGCAAATCTGTGCCGTTCTTTCATATTTTAGAAATTAAACAACAAATTAATATGTAATAGATTTATTGTATCATTAAATCCAGACTTACATATAGTATCTACTTCAGATATTTTAAAATCGAACAAGAACATTGATACGGCTGTATCGTAATGATAATAGCTAATAATAATGGCAGGTTTCTGAATTACGAAATTGGATTTGAGTCTTGTCAGCGCATATTTACGAAACTGTGGTTAAGTAGATGAGACTCAACTTCTGGCGAAATTCAGGAACCGCCATTTCTTATTTACAAAATGACATCGCCATTATGTCATTAATTAAGCGAATCTGTGAAATGGCTATCGGAACCATGAAGGTATAATTAAAACTACGGTTGTCTCAAATGTTATTCAATTACACTAAACAAAGGAGGCCACACTTCGAATACCTAATTAAAACAATACTTTATTGCTCTCTGTGGGCTGACATTTTTCTAAGTAAGGTATTATTATTATAGTATTATTACCTTAATTTTATTTTTTGTATATTTCTAAGGATTTGCATGAAAGTATGAACCAAATTCATTTTTCAAAATGCCTATATTGTTTACTTAAAAATAATCATACAAAAGATATAACCAGTAATTTACGTGGTAGGCGATAAAATTACTCATTAGTCATGTATAATAAATAAGTACAATAAATGGTTTTGTTTGAAAAGTGTTTTTATTACCACGTTTTTCTTAGTTTCACTTCGTGTCTGTTTCTTTCCCTCTGAAGCCAAAAATTGACACTTAATTTTCGACCACTTCTGATCACCCTAAAGCTCTGAAATTGTTTATGTAGGCTAATGCCACCTTTTTCATATTTAATCATCAGAAATAGTCAGTAGTTAATAAAAAAATAAATAAAAAAAACTTTTTAAAAACCACGTTTTCAACACTAAAAAACGTGGGGCGGGCGTATCGTTTTCCTTAGATATTCAATAATTTAAAAATTTCAAAGCGCCCGCCTCACGTTTTTTAGTGTTGAAAACGTGGTTTTTAAAAAGTTTTTTTTTCTTTTATCATCATATCAGCCGTAGGAAGTCCACTGCTGAACATAGGCCTCCCCCATTGACTTACATTTCGACCGGTCTGTAGCGGCCTGATCCACCGAGTCCCGGCGCTCTTTACCAGTTGGTATGTCCACCTTCCGTCCGCAGTTCCGCCGTCACGTGGTCTCCAACCTTTCTGCCCCACCGGCCATCGGTTCTCCGAGCTATGTGCCCTGCCCACTGCCACTTCAGCTTGCGGACTCGCTCTGCTATGTTGGTAACTCTAGTTCGTCTACGGATCTCCTCATTTCTGATTTCCTTTATAGAAATGGTAATATATAAAATATTTTACTTTAATATATTACCGTGCCTTATAAGTCTGGTATAATTTAAATGTCTGTTAACGAAAATATATGAAATCCTCCGATTCGATATAATGTTATTAAACATCATATCGAATCTAAGGAATGAACAGGAAATGTGTACAATAATAATCTTTAGTAAACACATTTCCGGCTCCGAACAACCTGACTCCTGAGTAAAGTTGCATGAAGAATTGCATACTTAACTATGGACAGCATTAAATATTGTTTTCATCCCTTCTATTCGAAAAGTGTCACTTTGTTCCTCTATAAGTGGGAGCAAAGTAGCACTTTTCTCTTCAGAGCTTTTTAGCGGGCGGAAAAGTGATTTGAATTTGGAACGTATATCGTTCATAGAAATCGAACGCAAATTATATGAAATGCTGGCTGGTATGGCCAGCCAACGAGGCTGCGCGGTGCGGGCACCCGTGCTAATAAAAAATAAAAAACTAAAGCGCGCGGATTACGTCTCTGTTCTTGTAATTAAGTACATATTTTATTTGAGTTGATTTGCTTATTTTGCAATAAAATATGAGTTCCACGTCAACATAAGACAGTGACAATGAGTTAACACCTGAAGCAATAACTTCAGAAGCAAACAACATTGTACAAAACCTATTACCTACGAAATCCCGGGCGAAATATTTAAGGGCCTTTGAAAATTTCATCATATGGAAAAATAAAAAAAGGGGGAAAACGTTTTCAGAAAATGTATTCTTGGCCTATTTTCAAGAATTGGCCAAAACTAAGCAACCTTCTACCCTATGGAGTATATACTCAATGCTTAAGTCAACTGTAAATACCAACAAAAATATAAAAATTGATAATTACTCAAAGTTACTAACTTACTTGAAGAGATTATCCGAAGGACACAAACCAAAGAAATCAAAAGTATTTTCTCATCAAAACGTCGAGACCTTTTTAAATGATGCGCCTGCTATGGAATTTCTCGCAACAAAAGTATGTATCATTTAGTTTTTTCATTGTAATCTATAAACAGAGTGTTTTAAAACGTGTACGTATTGTACCTACTTGTCTGATTTCCTTTCTGTTTTGTTACAGGTAGCTTTAATATTTGGCATACATGGAGCATGTCGTAGTAACGAACTTATAAAACTAACAATTGATGATATCAAAACACATTCAGATGAATTACTTTTAGTCAATTTAACTGATACTAAAACAAAAATTGATCGGTCATTCGTTATTCGTGGCCAGTATAAACGAATAGTTGAACAATATCAGAGCCTACGTCCTTCTCAAACAACATCAAATAGATTTTTTATTAGATATCAAAGTGGAAAGTGTTTTAAACAAGTAATGGGAAAAAATAGAATGTCTTTAATGCCCTTAGAAATAGCTGCATACTTGAAGTTGCCCGATTGCAAGTCATACACTGGTCATTGTTTTCGCCGAACGTCTACTACACTTTTGGCAGATTCTGGAGCGGATCTCACTGTTTTAAAACGGCATGGAGGATGGAAGTCCAGCTCTGTAGCTGAAGGTTACATAGAAGACTCAATTCAAAATAAAGAAAAAACTAGCACCCGCGTTGTAGAAAATATTAAATTAAGACGTAAAGATAATTCACCTATACCATTGTCGCCACGTCCTTCTACATCAAAGGATTCTGTACCTTTTCTTGAGCATCAGTCAGATACTAAGATAACAAATACTCAAAATGTAAATGAATCGACAACAATATCGATTCCAAATAAAACAGTGACAATAAACTTTCAAAATTGCGCTAGCGTATCAAATATAAATATAAATTTGTAATTGTTTTTATACGTATATTCACGTCTTTGTTTAATTTAATTTATTCATTATTCCATAACACAGTCTCTTATTTATTTTCTCATAGAAAGGGGATGAAAAGTAGAGTATATAACTCGAGGAGCAATATATTTTTCCCTCGGGCGATATACTTTGAACCCCTCGCTGTGCTCAGGTTTCTAGAATAGAACCCCGAGCTTTAGCGAGGGGTTCTAACGTAGAAGCCTTCGCTAGACTCGTGGTTCAAAGTGCGCCCTCGCCGTAAAAATACTATTTTGCTCCCTTGTTAAACAATCTACTATTGATCATTTATTTCACACATTTCCTAAATCCTTATTCTATACCCTTCCACGGAACTTATATAAAATGTCAAAAATGCGCACTGACTAAGTCAACAAACGGTTGATTAACCTAAAAAATAACCCACTTGAATGAATAGTTTGTTTTGTTTATCATAATGTATTCAATCTGTAGAGAAAACAGAAAACAGAGATAGATGTAGATATTAAAAAAAAACATTAAATAAGAAACAATAAGTTTAAGCGATATCCTGGCAAAAATAAAATTAAAGTTACCCTACTTATAGAAAGAAAGCCCACATAGAGAATTCGAAGTGTGGCTTCCATTGTTTATCTGTAACGTCATGGTGTTCTCATATTACATAACATAAATTAAAGAGTGAGATCCCAGGATCACCAGAACTCACTTATTTTTACAAGGATAAAATGTATGGGATATAGTAGTGTAGGTATGTACTTTGAGTGTATGCTTAACTGCTAGCCTGTCCCGGTGGCCATTTGTCACTTATCAGATGCTAAAAGTAGGTAGGTAGGTTAACCGCTTCCCATCAGGTGGGCCGTGAGCTTGTCTGCCAACTGAGTGGTATAAAAAAAAAGTGAGTTCTTGCGATAGTGGGATCTTGGACCATTACCCAATATTATTTACAGAACGAACGGATTACTTTTCTTTTTTCGAAGTATTTTTTTTTCTGACACCTAATTGGCATTACTGTTAAGGTATCTAACCTTTCGTCAAATGTGGAAGTACATATTACAGCTAAATGCTAGCCTTCAGCCAAAAAATTAGATCAGGAGTTCCGTAGAACAATAGGTGCTTCTTAGAGACTGGCGAGATAACTAGGTGCGATTACAAACTTTTTGTAATGCGAAAAATGTATTTTTCTAATAATATTATTTGCTAACTTGCTCGATTTTATTGCATATCAAAGACAATTAGCAATACTGATGCGGCGGTGACGCCACCCTTCAGTTCACAGAAACGTTGGTACGACTATACAGTACACGGCTTTTGATTTACCACGTCGGAAGAAGTGAGGGTCTGGCCAACATCGGCTTGCTTTAGTATTGTAGAGAGCTCTCTCAATTGCACATTGTACTGACAGTTTGGTACCTTTAAAGAGTAGGTTAAACTGTTTCTGTTTAGAAAATATTAAAACTATAATTTCGGTATAGCTATCCAAAAATATATCATACTGTAGACTTGCGCTGTGCTATAAAAAGAACGCTTAAGAAAATCGAAGCAAGCCGATGTCAGCCGGACCCTAGTCTACTTTTCGATGCGTACCAAATCAGTAGCTGGGTAATGTATATTCACATTATTGGAGTAAAACGTGTGAGTAAAAAGCACAAGTGCATGGTTGTTTGTGTGTTGCAGGGCTTTGTTTGTGTAACAAGATGCGTGAACTTAGAAAACAATATAAAGGACTGTCACAGTCCTTTTTTTAATAATTCATCACTTTATTTTTTAATATTATTTTTATGTACATAACTACGTAAAGTACCCGGATTTTAATTTGGCGGGAAGAAGAGTGAGTGTTCAGGTGGGTTTGGTTTGCTTCGGCTTTTTAGTACGTTCTCTCTATCGCACAGCGAATGTCTTGATATCTTTTATATCTTTTAGTTAACACTGTAGCTATAGTTTTAATGTTTTACAAATACAAACGGTTTTAGCTACTCTATAGATGTATATACAGTCCGATATGCGATAGAGAGAACGCTTTACATAACCAAAACAAGCCGATCTTAGCCGGACTCTCCTTCTTCTTCTCGACGTGCCAGATTCATAGCCGGGTACTGTATGTATGTTTATAATATAAGAATGCAAGCGTAGACACAACAAATTAACTTAACAGCCTAACCTAAAAGCGTACCGATCCTACTGAAGAGATACTAGATATAGAACCTAGTCAAAATTACTCTGCGCTGTCACCGAGATAAGCTACTCTTTGTTTGCGGTCAGTTCTGCAACATAACAGTATATAGAATATACGCCTTAATATGCAAACCTCGTAACACCATTCGACCGTGGGGGATTTCAGTATGCAGCTTTTGATTTGGTACGTCTGGAAGAAGAGCGAGAATCCGGCTCAGTTTGAATCAGTTTGCTTCGGTTTTGTACAGCGTTCTCTATCGCACGGGGCATGTCTACAGCTTTATATCTTTCTAGAGTTGTTAAAACTGAAGGTTCGTTTGTGTACGCTTCAAAACTTCAAAAAGTTCTGCATCGATTGAGCTCAAATTTTGACACGATATATAACCCGCTGCAAAGATGGTTTTTATCTATTGTCGCTATATTTATTTTTCGATTGTGCTGCGATTGTGTTACAGTACTTTTTTTACGAATTTACTCCCGGGCTAAGCTTGGAAACTGGTGGCTAGCTATTTTTTAATGACAAACAGTTTTAACTACTTTATATAGATATCAAACTGTCAGTCCGATTACAATAGAGACACCGCTCTAAAAAGCTGAAGCAAGTCGATTTTAACAAGACTCTCACTCTCTTCCCAAACGTGCAAAATCAAGAGCAGGTTCTATACGAGGTTTGAATATTAAGGTACCGAAATTATGCAGGCACCGCCTGGCACTTTAATACATAGACTTTACTGCTTGTAGCCGCTAGGGTCTGTAGGCCTACCTTGAAATGTTCATCTGAAGTTACGGATCGCAGTTTCAGACTTATAATATATTTAACCTAAATGTTTTTAGATTTCGTTTTAAGATTTTCACCAAATTCTTCAAGCGACATGAAGCCTTCGTTGTCTGCGGATAACTCGGCCTCCTCATTAGTCTTATTGTTTTGTTCATCATTTTCTTTTTCCTTGTAGCATTCAACCTCTTCTATCGCAGAGTAAATGGCTTTCTTTTCAATCTTGGATAAAATCTTTTTATCGTGGAAGGCGTGGTTATGGAGGTTTGCTCTGTAAATTAATATAATGATTACATAAAGTTGTGTAAGGTAACTTCACCTGCTCATCGGTACACCTGCTGCTTAACGGACGAGGCTCTGGCACAGGCTTTTCTCTCGAAGTTAGGAGGTTGGAAGGCAGTCGCTCTCGTAGAAAATGTATAAGCCATATCAAAAGCAGAAAAAGAAGTAAGCGGACAACGGACTCTAGGTGAAAACATGCATATTAGTATCTGCTCAAAAGTATACAAACCTGTTGAGTACAACATTGCCCTTTGTCGTGACGTATGCTGAACATTTGTTATTTCTATAATCCACGCACCGCCAGCGTCGAAGTCCAGACCGTGTAGTCGAATGTGCGTTATAAATGTATCGATTTAGAATTACTTGTAACGAACCTCGGATTGATACGGTAAATTGCAGTTTCGAAGACGCTGTAAAAACAATCTGAATTTAATTTGAAAAATGATTAATTAATTTAATTGTGACGTATATTTTATTTCTACTAATACCTTTTTTTTTTTTTTTCGTGCGGAAATGGGTCTCCAGCGGGGGCGGTTATGTCGGGCTTGAACCGACTAAAACCGCACGCCGTCTCGGGTCTTAAGACGCCGGGGTGTAAGGTTACTCATAGAGCATATCCCTCGCACCCCAACTGACCCTGGGCCATCTCCGATTTCGAGATGGCCCCCTTACTTGCTCTCCACTGTGCCATCTGCTAATCAGAGGGACACGTGGAAAGCTTCCGAACAGCCCTCAACAGGGCCGTCCTCGCCTCGGTCGGAGTTGGCCGTAGGTGGCAGCGTCTCTCGCGCCCTAGGAGAGAGGCGCTGCCGTCTCCGTTGCCCAGGGTGCACCGAGTGGAGGTCCCCAACCAAGCACCCCTATTTCTACTAATGCCTAACTGATGAATTTTGATAATTTCTGATACACGTGTTTCATTATTTCTGATACACGTGTTTCATTATCTTTATAAGGGTTTTTCACCTACCAAAGGTTTAATATCTCAAAATCCTTTCTTAGCGCTTTCCATAGAAAGAACCTACTGATCTAATTTGGTGGTTTAAGCTTCGGTGGTGTAGCTCTGCGTTGATGAGTCAGTCACACGAAAAGGGCTTTCTTCTTAAAAATAAATAATTGAAAATGTAATTGAAATAACCTGTTGAAATACGTGTTGAGATCGAGGCTACATAACATAGGCGAACATTTTTTTCTTCGGTAGCTAATGGTTAGTGGTCCGAATCCTGGCCATTACACTATCGACGTGACCCCACCCCTCACACAAGCAATGTAGCTTAGCTAGACGGTTTTACGGGATTAGTTTAAGACAGGCCTAATAAATGAATGAGCCTGACCTTTTAGTTATTTCAATAAGCATGAAAGAATAACTTACGTTTATCATGACAACTGGAATCTCTATTAGAACTGTCTTCCATTTTAAATCCATCGTCAGAATCGTGCATAGTCCAATCATCCATTTCGTGGTCGTCCTGTACATTGTCTTTTGGTGTAGATGCTGGGTTCGCCCTATGAAATTAAAATTGTTAATACTTCTATGTAGGCAGCAGTTCATCTAGTCATCATCATCAGCCAGCCGAGTGCTATGGCTATTCTATGGGGCATTTCATCGAATAGTCACAGTACGATCAAATAATCCATGGGCACACCCCGGAAACTCCAAACAAATTATAAAGCCATCGTGTTGCAATTACGACGTGCATAATTCGTGTACGTGTACAGTGGTATTGATGTGTGAGTAAATTTCAGATGACATGGTTAGTATTATTTAAAAGTTAACACATCATCCGAGCGAGGTAGCACTATTTTGCGCGCTCCATCCCTTAGTCCTGCCTAAATTCTCAAAGAAGTGTTGGGGTTTGTAACCTTAAACGGCATTGTTGGTATTATCTATGAATATTTTATTGTATATTTTTAATTTATTTGTTCACTAAAATACAAAATACTTGTATACTAGTGTCCTTAGGTGTTTGTCGGCGGTAAGGAGCAGCCTGTGTCATTTTTGAATCACAATACATCGATTTAATTTTCAATAATAAACCGCTCTAATGCCGTTGATTATCGCGATAATCAACGGCATTTACATTGCCGTATGACGTTAAATAAGGCGTTAAAATTAAAACTATTTTTATTCCAAACAAAATCTATTTTTAGACCATTTTTGGTAGAATCAAAGATTAGCACTTTCAAACAAACAAACTCTTCAGCTTTATATATTAAAATAATAATAAAATAAAAAATTTAAACTAATAAACATAAATAGACTTGCAGTGTAAGTTGCCTGTGCATTTGTAGTATCAAACATCTTTTTCTTCGTGTCTTTTTTTTGTTTAAATTGTATTTATGTAATAAAAATTAGCTCTCAGCAAATATAAAGTCGCGCCGTTAATTTCCATCCTTAAAATTACAGGATTATTGATATATTATTGCTAAACTATATTTTTAATGTCACTTTATTAACTTAGGCTTAAACAGTGGTGCAGCGTGCCTTGGAGGGGCCCTGTATGTTGTGGGCCCAAATAAAGGGTAAAGATTTCTCACAAAAGAAAGAAGAATGCTTGAATGACTTAAACGGGGGAATCCTGCAATAACCGATGTAGATTGTTGCCAACTTTTGGGCGCACGCTTAACCCGGGTAAAAAAGAGATTGCTTTTTGACTTCTGTAATTTCTGAAGTAAAACTCCATCGGCACGTATGACAGTTTTTCTATGTGTTTTTTTCCCCGAGAAGCACGAGATTATGTGAAATTATGGATAACATTTTACTAATTTTTGCTTACACACGTTAGGGGCCTCCGTAGCCCGGGGGCCCCGTATCATTGATACGGCTGATACGGTACAAAATAACAGAATCTTTCCGAATTTTAAGTTTTATTCATAGGGCTTACAATCATTACGAATTTTAATTGGTTTAAATAGGCATACATCAATAGTCACCTAATTTAACAATATGTAAGTTAATATTTTAGTTATTAATTAAAAAGTTGTTTTTTTTGTTTCTTGTTTTCTTGTAGAAATATCATAAAAAGAATTATGCTTTTTAATGCTAGAAAATAACAATACTAAATTATACGGCAAAAATATAGACAGACTGTCTTGTTTGCCTGGGACAGTATGGGGAAACTCCGATCCATAGTAAATACAAGCAAACTGTCTTAGGAACCATTAGCTCTTCTTTATTTTAACAATATTATTTAATTTTTTGGTGAAGCGTGAGCTTCTTCCTGCTCCGTCGCTTTACAGTACCTTAAAACTAATTAGTTCCATTTGTGTGATTGGACGTCATTTTGTGTATGTACTTATGGCAACGTTGTCCTAAAATTTACGAAAGTTTAGTGTTCACGTGACTGCTGAGGTAAAGGTGAGTGTAGGTACATGTTTTTATCATTTATTCTTCATCATCCTCATAGCGATTTCCCAGCTGCGTACAAAGTGCACTTTGGAGCCCGAGGTCTGCTTATTGTGTTTCATCCGTTGTTCAGCAGGCGCATCAACTTGCAGGTGAGGTCGGCTTGGGCCTGAGGGATGTTGGTACTCCTCTACACTACGCCTTTTGTGTTTTACATGTAGGTATATTCATCCCTATTTCTTACATAATATTTGATTCATATTTATATATATTCATAATATAGTTTTAGATGCCTCGAATACTACATGCCTCGTCAAAGAATGTAGCATATGTATATTTATAAACAAATAAATAAAATTTAAAAAAAATCAGAAGCGATGAAATTTGTCAGTCATTACACGCGGTAATTCATGAAGATGATAATGAGGAGAATGCAGAACAGTTAAGACGATCGAGACGAGAGTGAATCAGAAGATAACTTAAAAGAGGAAGAGCATCAACGAACTATTTTGACATGACTTTATTTTGGAAATAGCTGATGCACTTAATATTGTTCTTCCCCTCAAAGAGAGAAAAAATATTACAGCTTTGGGCGTAAAATAAAAGAGTTATTAAAAAGTATTTAACTAATTGAATCTAGAAACGACAATAATCAAAAATTCTAATGCAAAAAAAATGTGCCTGGTGTTCATATTATTCAAGAAAATTACCAAAATTTCATGCAAAAGAGTCATTTATATCGTGCGTAAGCTGAACATGTGTTTCAACGGTGTGGTATGAAATAATATAGTTTTCATTATAACATAATTTATAGTTTAATAAGATAAATCTAAAGAGTTTGTTTGTTTGTTTGGTTGAAAGTGCTAATCTCAGGAACTACTGGTTCTAATTGAAAAATTATTTTTGTACCGGATAACCCATTTATCGAGGAAGGTTATAGGCTATATATCATCACGCTACTACCCAGGGTAGCGGAGTAGTAATCATAGATTTCAACAAATCGAGCAACGTCCATACTTTAATGTAGAACTAATAAATTACGGGCTTGTATGGAACAAATGGGTGACACGAGGGTGAAGTATGCCACGGGCGAAGCTGCGGAGCACAGCTACTCTCTGATAGTCAAAAAGTGTACCTACCTATCTATTATTTTAAAAACAGGTCAAAAATGTTATCATCTTATTCAACCTCGTTTCATTTCCATGTCATATTACATATTTTTAGTAACGTCACCCGTAGGAGACATGGAGGGTGCGACTTGAGCATCCAAGGTGGGGAGAATTCACCATTGCGGCAGTGAGGCCGATCATGAAGGAGTGCTAGGAGAGGCACCACGGTGACCTCTCCAACCGGATGTGTCAGATATTTACCGAACACGGGTGCTTCGGTAAGTATCTATGGTGCAACCACCGGGAGACAACGCCGCAGTGCCAGCACTGCCAGGATCCTGGCGGAGACACGGCGCTCCACACGTTGGTGGAGTGCCCTGCGTGGGCAAGTCAACGCCGGGATCTCGTTGCGGTCCTGGGCGTAGACGTTCTCTCGTGGTGACCATGGTGAAGGCCGTGGTCTCCGACGGGAGCAAGTGGCACGCCGCCGCGTCTTCCTGCGAGCAGGTAATGCGCGCGAAAGAGACGGCGGAGAGGTAGCGGGAGAGAACCCTGCCCCCCAGAGTTCTGCAGTCTGCGGCGAGGACACCGCCGACTCGTCTACGGCCCCGATCATGGAGGTCGGTAGTCCCGGGCGGACTACCGACCTCAATGATCGGGGCCTTGGAACGGCAGTTGGCCGACTTGCCGTCCTTACAGAAACCGGCCGTGGCGGAGGCGTGTCGTGTGTGTCCTACACACGCCTGCCAACTCACCGATGCGGGATAAAACCCGACCCCACCAGGCGAGGCCGCGGTGGCGGCCAAAGTTTTCCGGTAACCCTGGGGTTATCCTTTCGAGAGTTTACTCGGGGTACCCGGCAATGGACCCTTGGGGAGGACACCGTGTGGTTTTAGTCGGTCCGATTCCGACACGCTCACCCAATCGTCGGCACTGATGGGGTGAAGCCCGTGGGGGTTTCCACACATATAAAAAAAAAGTTCAAGGGTTCAAGTCCCGGTCCTAGATGTTCTCTTTTTCCGATCTAAATCTTTAGAAAAAAGTAAGCATACAAAATGCTTAAAAATTTAATATAAAAAAAAAGTCACCCGTAGGGCTTTTTTGGATCTGCATTTTCTAGGGTTAGCACCCATTTTATTGGCAAGAATGGGCATTGATTATCGCGCTGTTTATTGCCTTACTGTGTCCGGGGCATTACAAGGTTAGGTCTATCCGCTTAGCGCCGTAATTACGACGTGGTTTGTCAGAGTTTTAATAGATGGCGCTCTACTCTACGCAGGCTGTACTAAGAAAACATAGCAAAAATATAAAGCTGACTTATCACTGTGGGATATAATGTAACATAATATCTATATTTGACGGCCTCTGTGGCGTAGCGGTAGTGCATTCGACTGCTACGTCAGGGGGCGCGGGTTCGATTCCCGCTCAGTGCAAATATTTGTATGCATGAATATGTCTATTTGCATTGGTCTGGGTGTTTCTATGTATAATATGTATGTATTTACAAAAAAAAATGTATATAAGTATGTTTATCCGCATTCTGGAACCCATAACACAAGCTAGTTAAACTATGCTTACTTTGGGTCTAGAAAGCGCTGTGTAGAATGTCGTAGAATATTAAAAAAAAAAAAATCCCGGGAAGTATACTTTCAAATTGAATTGTTTACACTGAAATATAATTGAAATTACATTTCAAGCTATTGCTATCATATACATATATCTTTATTTGTTATTAAAGTAGATAACTATAAATAAATACCTATGTATTTTTATTTATTATTTAAGCGATATATTATGGTCATAAACTAAAATATAGCATTAAATTTTTTTTATGTTAATACAACAAAAAGTATAGTTGTTGTACTTCAATAAGTACAACAACTATACCTTTTTTTTTTTTTTTTTTTTTTTTTCGTGCGGAAATCCCTTCGGATACCCCCCCGCGTGCCAGCGGGGGCGGTTATGTCGGGCTTGAACCGACTAAAACCGCACGCCGTCTCGGGTCTACAGACGCCGGGGTGTAAGGTTGCCCATAGAGCATATCCCTCGCACCCCGACTGACCCTGGGCCATCTCCGGTTTCGAGATGGCCCCCTCGGGTTTGGGAACCACGGTGTCCCCGTCTTGCCCCGGTTTGGGGGAGGGGCGCTAGTCGCCCCACCGTCCCGGCCTGCTTCTGCTGGGGTGACAGGTGGCCTCACCCGCCACCCCCAGGCCTGCGCTCATGGAGGACGGAGGTCGTTAAGCGACCTCCGGCGCCTGAGTTGCCTGCGACGCGCGGCGAGCAAGTTGCGGGCTCGGCGGACCGGGAGAGTTCTAAGTCTCTCCCGGGCGCGCTCCGCCACCTCCTTCGCGAGCATTACATGCTCGCAGAAGGAGGCGGCGGCGGCCCACGCGCTCGCGCTCCGCACCATTGCCGCAATCATGCTGCCGAGCGAGAGGACTCCCACCCCGATGGCTGCCACGAGGTCACGCCTCGGCGTACAACAACTATACCTATTGTATAATAGGTAATTTTTATATTTGTTCAAGTATTGTAAATATTATTTGTACTATTCTAGATCAAACTTTTAATAACATTTCTTCACCTTGAATTATATCTGTATTACCCAAAGGTTGCCTGTAGAAAATGACTATGGTATTAAATCTGCGTTTTTATAATTATATTATTTCTGCAGAAAGTTAAAATAAATAAATCTCGGGATATAATATATTAGCTGACCTGGCAAACTTCGTTCCGGCTTAGGAACAAGTTATGTACCTTATCACCTGAATTTATTTCGTGAATGTCTATTTGCACTACAGCATTAAAGATCCGAGACGGCATGAGATTTTGGTCAGTTCAAGCTCTACTTAACCACCCCAGCTGGCCCGCTGCATAAACGTGGCGTATTCCGCAAAAAGAAAATACAAAATGACGGATATAAACGGAGACAAATCTAAAAAATCAAGGGTCATGAAAATATTTCCACCCGTTCTTGAGTTTATCCCGGTCATCACTAGCACGACTATCTTTTATATATATTAGACTAGATGACTCGGGAAGCTTAGTTTCGCCTTAGAATAAAGTTATGTTGGTGACCTTATCAGCTGAATTTGTTTCATGAACGTCTCCTTGCACCCCTTGCATTAGAACCCCGAGATGGCGTGAGGTTTTGGTCGGTTCGAGTCTGACATAACCATCCCCACTGAGCATACACAGTCCTTTTATAAGAAGCCTATGATCGTAGGGGCAGGGTGTGGTAACTGATATTGGTGGGAGAGGATGAGTTTCTGTTCTGTATGTCTGTACTATTTTATCTATTCTTTGCCATGGGTTTAATAGCTTTTCGATGATTTAGTGTTGTAGAAATGGGCTTTGCAAAAATTGTCTTTGGAAAATGAGTATGTACTGCCTGACAATAAATATACATGCAGACTGGCTCTGCATTGAAGATAGGCTATGATTTTGTAATGTGATAGGGTACAGTAATGGGATAGGGTACAGACTACACAGCCAATTAAATATTTATATGGACATGTTAACTAATAATACTTCAAGGAATATATTCAAGAGAGGATACTTACATAGAAGGACCACGCTTTATGAAAATTTTTGTAGCGTTTGCTGGCAGGCCAACCTGTGGAAATGTACAAAATCACTTTTTAAGACCTAATGTTATAAGATTAAAAATGTTAACACGAACTTGTTAATGGATATCTTACTTCGTCTAGTTTGTCTGGGGTAGAGACTATTATCCTTTTAGTTCCAGTAACAGGACAAAGTTCACCGTCTTCAAAATGAGACATGCTTCCAGGCACCTTGACAGGTAAAGAACTGGGATTACCCTGAAAATAATTATTTATTTTAGTTAACATATATATACAAAAAAATACTGCAAATTAATTCTTAAAAGTGACTTTGATGTTCAGAATACTCATAGCTTTCTTGTTCATCTCTAAAATTCCATGTATATACTCACCCTATACACGCCAACAACATATTTGCAGCACACATTACAAATGCACATGTTATTATAGATATTCCACATGCAAAGGTCTACTGAGTGCTGAGTGACAAGTGCAAAATTCCAACACTACTTATGAGGAGACTGGAATGCCAAACATACTTCCTGGGGCTCCAGACTTACCAACACTAGAGGCAAACAGCTGAAACTGAGTGTAGACAAGAATAAGCTTAACACAGTATCCACAGGAGAACCTACAAACTGGCCAACTAATACCAGACCTCATAGATTTAATTTAGATTTATTTCCTAATGAAATGGTATATGAAACCTGAGTTTTGTTATGACACCTCCTCAGACCATACACCGGTGCTTCTGACAGTTAGCACTTACCTACCTTACGGCAGTGCAACAAACAGTAAGACTGTGTAACAAACTCACGTACTGGAATACACTTCGGGAATATATCGAGGAATCAATATACATGAAAGTGGCCCTTAAAACACCTGAAGATATAGACGAGGCGACCGAAAATATCACATAGTTGATTCAAAATGCATGCTGGATAAGTACTCCTGAAATCCAAACCTGCAATAATAGTGGTGCAAACAACTACCCTCTGGAAATAAAAAAGGCTGTTCTCGAAAAGAGAAGACTACGAAGAGTCTGGCACCTTAGTAGGCATACTGAAGATGAAGCTAACCTTAACAAAGCTGCAGAGAGCCTCAAGAAATTACTGCAAGACTGGCATGACTACTCACTACAAGAGAAACTAGAAAACCTAACTGCTACAGAGCATACAAACTATTCACTTTGGAAAATAACTAAGGGCCTCGATAGACCTCAAGTCGCCAAACCACCTATGAAGTGCGCTGAAGGCTGGGTAAGAAAACTACAAGAAAAAGCAGACCTATTCGCTGAACATTTGGCTAAAGTATTCCGGCCAAATGACTCTGCGGATAAAGATTTCAATGACCTAGTGGACAAAACTCTAAGCCAAGACCTCCAAATTGATCTACCGCCAAAAGCTGTAACAGTGAGAGAAGTGTGGTCAGCGATAAGGGAACTGAAAGATAAAAAAGGCGCCGGGATTTGATCTAATAACCAAAGAAATTACTAGGCAACTGCCTCGAAAAGCCATAACTTTCATCACAACACTATACAACGGGATATTAAGGGTCCAATAGTTTTCGGCCATATGGAAAGTGTCCCAAATAATCATGATATATAAAGATGGAAAGCCTCCAAGAGAAGTCCAACATATAGACCTATAAGCTTGCTCCCGATATTGTCCAAAATTTTTGAAAAACTCCTTCGAAGGATCATTCCTATTTTAACAAAGAATGGTACCATACCCAATCACCAATTCGGCTTTAGACAACAACACTCAACTGTCGAACAAGTTCATCGAGTGTGCAATAGGATAAGACAGACACTGGAAGAAAAAGAATATTGCTCTGCAGTATTTCTGGATATCCAACAAGCCTTTGATCGAGTCTGGCACAAAGGCCTGCTAAGTAAAATCAAAAGTTGTCTTCCACACAGTTATTTCCTGACATTCAACCCTTACCTGACAGGAAGACTGTTCCAGGTAAAAGAAGGCGAATCCACCTCGAAATTCTTAGAAATACAGGCTGGTGTGCCCAGGGCTCAGTGTTGGGACCAATATTATATACCATCTTTACAGCAGATCTCCCCTGCTCGAATAAAATTACCACAGCTGCATTCGCTGATGATACAGCCATCCTGGCAAGTCACAGGGACCCAGTGATAGCCTCAGAAATGCTCCAGGTAGGACTAGACCAAACAACTAAATGGCTTCGGAACTGAAGGATCAAAGTTAGTACATCAAAATCAGTACAGGTCACTTACAACCTACAAAAAGGCAACTGCCCCACCGTAAAACTAGGAAACAGCACCCTTCCCCACCAGAACTCAGTACGATACCTTGGCCTCCATCTAGATAGGCGAATGACATGGAATGAGCACATCAAGAAACGAGAAGAACTTAATATCAGATACAAAAGCTTCCTATGGTTGCTAACAGCACACAACACGCGCGTAACACAGAGGGGCCAAAGCCCGAAGGTGGGGGAGACGGATTGCAAACGGGCACCTCAAATAAAGAGGTCCCCACTGAAGGTCACTGGCCCCACCAACAGGCTAGCCCAGTACTCAATGTCGGATCACTGAAGAATCACCTTCAGTCTAGAGACCAAGATAAACAAGATTATGATAAGAAATGCGAGGAAGACCAACTGGGCGACATACACCAAATAAAGAAATGGAACCCGGGAGGTGAAACCTTACTACTACTACTGCCAGTGGGGACGCCGTTTGACCAGACGGGTGATCAGCCCTTCTATGTGGGGCCATTTCACCCAATTCCCCTATAACGACTGTCATACATATTCGTATGGCAACCGGGACCGACATCTTAACGTGCTCTCCGAGGCACGACCAGACCAATGCAAATACTCATTTTCATGCATACAAATATTTGCACTGAGCGGGGATCGAACCCGCGCCTACTGCGTAGCGGCCGCGTTCAATACCGCCACGCCACGGAGGCTGTTTTATTTATCTATTAGTGAGGTGAAACCTTACTAATAGATAAATAAAATAATTAATTAAAGAATCAAATAACCCGACTGCCCTAAAAAGACCGAAACAAGTTTAATAGCAGGCGGGACCCATTAATTTTCTTTCAGTTTATGATTTGCATCTTTTTGGGGCAGTCGGGTTATTTGATTTTTTAATTAATTATTTTATTGTATACTTTTTAGTTATGATATATATATTTTTGAAATCCCCTTTTAAAGTTCTTCATTTTGATACCCTACTCGATAAGTTTGAGTGAAAATATTTTTTGAATAACATACATTTTAGCGCCAAAAATCCACCATTTCGTTTTTTTATTATTTTAATATACCCAGTGTCACTCTCACAGTAAATACGAACTAACGACACCTCTCAAGCTAAAATCCATCGAGCCGTTCAGGCTGCAGAGCGTGCCAAACAATTATACATACATACATACATACTCTCGAAAAACATAACCCTCCTTCTGGCGCAGTCGGGTAAATAGAAATAGAAAAAGAAGCTAATAGACTGGACGAAGCTCTTAGGGAAGCATACCACAAGGCATGCCCACTCAAGGAGATAAAACCAGGCAAAGGGCAACTCTGGTGGACTAAAGCACTAGGCAAACAACCTCAAACACGCTCTGAAGAAGGACGTTGATGATAGCTGGCGCGCGTACAGAGAGGAAAGAAATATATACAAGAAAGAATGTAGAAAGGACTTTTTGCTTGTTTGTGATAGGTTATAAATGTGTCAGTGAGTTTTCTGGTGAAATTCCGTGTTGGAAATATACCCTAAGCAGTTTTATCTACCCAAAATACTAACAAGTCTATTAACTAACTGTGTATATTGTGTTTGTGTGTGTAATACGGTGGTAAGTACCTAACCTCTAATGTGATGGATACTTCTCCTGACCCTCCCGATCCTCCGGACCCTCCGGGGACCCCACCCCCTTACCAGCGTACCTCTAAACGCCGCCTTTCTATTGAGGAATCCTCTTCAATCCCCCAACAAAAAAAAACAATTACAGATTCTGCTCTGGCCTCTGCATCGGTACAACACATATACCGTCACCCATTGCTGATAGTTGGTATTAAGGAGTATCGGAATGAGGACAAAGGTCCGTTTATAGTCTCAATATCGAGAACGGAAAATGATCTTCATTCTGGTACGAATCTAAGTGCAATTAAATTTGGTCAGTTTTTGGCCAAAAACCGAATTCTAAATATTTGTAGGGATGGAGTCAAAAAGATAGGAAGGAATAAGATATCCGTGGAATTTAAATCTTCAACAAGTGCTAATAGCTTTCTAAGCAGCCCAATCCTAACGCTAAACAATTATGTTGCTACAATTCCAGCATACAACATTTCTAGGATGGGTATAGTTCGTCAGGTGCCACTAGACCTCTCAATGGATGATTTTGTAGAATCCATTGAACTCCCTGAAGGTATAGGAACTGTCTTAAAAGCCCGTCGGTTCAATAGAAAAACATTTGTAGATGGCAAAATAAACTGGGTGCCTACCCAGACTGTTGTAATTACATTTCAGGGACAAGTTCTTCCTGAAGTGATTTACTCTTTCCATGCATCTCTTCCTGTAGAACTATACCAATTCCCCACACATTGGACACATTAAAGCTCAATGCCGCTCAAAACCACGTTGTTATAGATGTGTTCAGAATCATTTTGGTGACGACTGCCAAGTTCAAGAAGACGAATCGACATGCATTTTCTGTTCAGGTTCTCATTTTTCCATCAACAAGAATTGTCCAGAACAGGGTAGACAGAAGCTGATTAAAATGTGTATGGCTGAAGAAGGCCGATCATACCTGGAGGCATCTAAACAATACCCAAATGTTCCTCGTACTTATGCTTCCGTAGCATCCTATACGCAGTCGCCTGCTCCTGTCAACACTATCCCCCAAAAGAACTTCAATCCCAATCAATCTCATAGAAAGACCGTTTTCATAACTCCACGTCCAAAGGCTCCTCTCGGCAAGTCCTTTGATAAGACTGCACATCAGAACATTGTATCCAACTGCCCATCTTCTCAACCTAATGGTTGTGCCCTGTCCCATCCCAGTTCCTCACCCAACAGTGAATCTCTCCAAGAGAGTAACATAGTCCACTTCCTGTTATCCCTCCTCCTATCAATAATTTCGGAGAATAATTTCTCCCTACCGCCCAACGTTGCCCAGAAACTGGCCCATATTGCTGTCCATAATGGCCCCTCTAACGGTACTCCAGTGGAATTGCCAGAGCGCTCGTGCTAAAAAATCTTCTCTGATTTATTTACTAAATACTTATAAACCACTGCTAGTTGCTCTCTCGGAGACATGGCTACCCCCTGGGGCCAGGTTCAGGATCCCGGGGTATTCATGTCTCAGAGATGATAGAGATGACAATCATGCTGGTAGTGCTTTATTAATAAAGCTTACTTACCCCTTTTCCCAAATTCCCCTTCCCCCTCACCCCCGCGATATAAATATAGTAGCTGTTAGGATCTTAGACATCTCCTTTGTGTCTTTGTATATACCCACTCCCAACTCTTCCTTGATTGCTGATATTCTGCTCCTCATTTCATCCGTACCTCCTCCTGTTTTGATTATGGGAGATTTTAACGCACATCACCATTCTTGGGGATCAAGCCGAAATGACTCATTCGCCCATGCTCTCCTGGAAATATTTGACGAAGCAAACTTATGCATAATAAATGACGGCTCTCCTACACGCCGTGTTTACCCACGACAAGACCCCCGTAGTGCAGTAGACCTCTCCATATGCTCTGCCTCACTATCTAGCAGGTTACAGTGGAACATTTTGCCCCAGGCGTATGATAGTGATCACTACCCTATTGTCATCCGCATCTCTACCACAGTTTCTCCGGCATGTAACCCTGATCCATTACTTAAATATCGTCTGTCCGGTGCTGACTGGGCTTCATTTTTGTCTCTCGTTGAGTCCAAAATTGCCTTCCTCCCTCAAACCGATCACCTAAATTTCCTCCAAAATTACACCAATTTAACTGATGTTCTATTGGCTGCAGCTGATGAATCTATCCCAATTAAAAGAACTAGAAGGGATTTTATTTCCACACCATGGTGGGACTCTGAATGCACCATTTCTGTTAGGGCTAGAAATGAGGCTGAAGCCAATTACAGGTTCTCAATGACGCAGGATAACTTTTGTGAATACCAAAGATGCGCAGCTAGCACTAAACAAATTCTGAGGCGTAAGAAAAGGCAAGGCTGGCGTGGGCTCTGCGAGAGTCTCTCACCAAGAACTCCTTCCTCTTTAGTGTGGAAACAAATTAAAAGGTATAGGGGTTCCTGTTCTGCAGAAAATGTAGTAGATAATGACCCGCAGAAATGGTTAGACGGCTTTAGTGACAAACTAGCCCCCCCCTGGGTGCCCACTGAAGACTCTTTACCATCGCTGCTTCCAATGTCTTCTAGCCCAAGTCCTCTAGATCAACCTTTCTCCATGAATGAACTTAAGTTGGCACTAGACGGTCTTAAAGATTCCACTCCAGGTGTCGATGGAATCCCTTATTCCTTTTTGATAAAGTCCTCCACCAATATTAAAGCCATATTTTTAAATATTTTAAACCAAATTTACAATAGTGGTATTATTCCAGATTCTTGGAAGACACAGGTAGTTATACCTATTAAAAAGCCTGCATCTGACCCCTCATCTCCGAACAGCTGGAGACCTATCGCTCTCTCGTGTGTCCTATGCAAGGTCGTTGAACATATGATCAAGCATCGCGTGGAATGGTATGTGGAGAACCAGGGTTCGCTGGCCAAATCTCAGTTTGGGTTTAGAAAAGGCATGTCCACTTTAGACAATCTTTGCATCCTCACTTCTGACATCCGTCTGGCATTGCTCCAAAAGGGATACCTTGTGGCTGCTTTCCTGGATATACAGTCTGCTTATGACAACATCCTCCTTCCTTTACTCAGAGATAAACTTATCCAGCTGAGTATTCCTGAGAAGTTGGTTCGATTTTGCATTAATCTCCTAACAGAGAGAACTGTTGTAATCAGGCACCGGAACTCATTATTGGGCCCTAAAACTATTTGGAAAGGTTTGCCCCAGGGTTCAGTGCTGAGTCCTCTACTATATTCAATATATACATATGACTTAGAACAGTCTGTAAATCCTAGCACCCAAATTTTACAATATGCAGATGACTTGGTTCTCTACATGCCCTCTCAAGTAATAGAAGATGCGGCACAAAGTCTAAACAGCTCACTCACTAAAGTAAACGACTGGCTTGGTTCTCATGGCCTATCACTTTCTACTGCCAAGAGCAAAGTTGTTGTTTTTACCAAAAAAAGAATTGTGCCTATGGCTAACTTGAAAATTGGTGATGTGTATATTCCCCAGTCCTATTCTGCAAAATTTTTAGGTATCTTCTTGGACTCTCGAATGACAGGGTCTCAGCACTTTGAATACATAGCCCATAAATGTGAAAAAAAATAAATGTTCTTCGAACTCTGTCTGGTGTTTGGTGGGGTTGCCATCCTTACAATCAAAAATTATTATATAATGCTATTATTCGGAGTAACATGGACTATGCTGCATTCGTCCTAGACCCATGTAATAAAATGGCTTTGGCTAAATTGGACAAAATTCAAGCGAAATGCCTACGTATTATTATTGGAGCTATGAAGTCTTCGCCAATCAATGCAATGCAGGTTGAGTGTGTAGATCCTCCTCTGGCACTGCGTAGACAATTTTTATGCGACAAATTCTTTATTAAAAATTTCCAAAATTCTAACTCCCTAGTTTTAAAAAAAATCAGGTCACTCGCAAGCTTTATTAATTTAGAAAACGTATCTTTTAATTCTCTCCCTTGTGTTGTTAAAAGCTTCATAAAGTTTTCCCGCCTCCCCAACCCTGTCGTTCAGTGTTCACGGCTTCCACTATATTCGATATCCTACGGGGCACTTACTTACTCACCTCATGTGCTCACTGATTTTAATATAGAGAAAGGCTCTGTTGACGCATATACAATTTTCAACATCAAAATCCGTTCGGAATTCCCTGGTTGGACAGCTATCTACACGGACGCTTCTAAAATGCCAGACGGCCCCGCTGTGGGTGCTGCTGTGTGGATACCGTCATCTAGAATTGTGCTAAGTTTTAAATGTCCCTCGACTTATTCCGTATTCTCTGGAGAGTGTGTTGCTATTCTCGAGTCCATTTTATTCGTTAAATCCCACAATCTTAATAAAGTCCTTATCTTTTCTGACTCTAAAAGCTGCCTCCAAAACTTAAATTCTAACCCTTTTAGGTCTACGTCAAAATTCCAAATTATATATAAGATAAGAGAGGCCTTATATGAATGTGAACGTACTGGTTTGGAAGTGATACTTGCCTGGATTCCAGGCCATTCCGGTATACCGGGCAACGAAACTGCTGATTCTTGCGCTAAGCAGGCTATTCATGTTGGTTCCAGCGAATATAGCGCACTCTACCCTCAGGATTTACTCCCGGCCATCAAGGAAAACCTGAACAAAGCCTGGATCAGGGAATGGGATATATCGAGATCCCAAAAAGGAAAATTTTATGGGCATATCCAACAATTCATTCCACCTAAGCCGTGGTTTTTTAAATTTTGTGGTTTTGACAGAGCAACTACTTCCACAATTAGCCGCCTTAGATTAAACCATGCCACTACACCTGTCCACTTAGCCAAACTCCGGATTAGGGATAGCTCGATCTGTGAGTGCGGCCTAGAGGAAGGAACGCTAGACCACCTTATTTTCTCGTGTCCGAATTTGCAGCATTCTTTGTACGACTTACTGCCTCCTGATATCCCCCGTCCGGTCTGTATGAAGTACCTCCTCTCCCTTGCTTTTACCCCTTTTGTGAAAGTTTTAGGCAGATTTATAACAATTAATCGTTTGAAATTTTAAATTTTGGTGCGGAATTTCCCTTTGTGTTGTTTCGTTTTGTTCCCTATAACTACTATTTGTCATCTGCACGTTTAACAAGTATTTATATACACCTAAGCTATATATCCAACTATCTTATTTATTTGTGCCGTTTCCTTTTGTTTAGATACCACTGCCGGGATCTTTGCAAGATTTACCGATCATATTACACATTACTGATCAAACTCCTTCGTTTATTTCTCTAACCACGGACATTGGCGGAAGTCTGGGTGAATATCTGGGATCGCCATTAAATAAAAATTCAATTCAATTCAAGAATGTAGAAAGGAGAATAGAACAAGTTGGAAGGCGTTCTGCACAGTAGTTGAAAAACAACCTGACGCGGCACGACTTGTGAAAACATTCTCTAAAGTTAACACATGTAAACTAGGAACTATCAAGAAAGGGAAAGAGTTACTAACGGACCCCAAAAGGATATTTGAGATCATGCTGGAAACACACTTCCCAGAATGCGAAGAATAAGAGGATGATAACACGCCGATAGACTCAAACCCCATAGAGGACCCACATTCGAAGGCCCTTATCACAGAAGAACATTTACAGCGGAGTATACGATCATTCCAGCCATACAAGGCGGCTGGACCGGACGAAATCTTCCCTAAAATGTTACAAGTAGCCAGCAAGTATATAAGCAAAGATATACTGGCTCTCTACAACAATAGTATCTGAGCTGGATATATCCCAAGAAAATGGAAAGAGGTAAGAGCAGTGTTCATCCTGAAACCTGGGAAGACTTCATATCAAGAGGTCAAATCCTTCAGGTGCATTAGCCTATCCTCATTCCTTCTTAAGACATTAGAGAAAATCCTGGACAGATTAATAAGAGAACAAATAAACAAGAATGGATCTCCACTCCACCAAAACCAACATGCATATATGGAGGGCAAGTCCACCGAAATGGCCCTCCACAATCTGGTGACAAGAGTGCAGAGATCAATAGACAACACAGAATATGCACTGGGCTGCTTCTTTGATGTAGAGGGCGCTTTTGACAGAGCTACCTCAGATTCGATTCCGGTGTCCCCAATTGTAATAGTTCCTATGGTTGCTAGAACGAAACACCAAACTGTCAATAGACAATAAACTGTTAATATATAAGATAGTTCTGAAACCTGTATGGATGTATGGCCTTAAACTATGGGGTAGTGCTTGTAACTCCTCTATCATACGTATACAAAGAATGCAAAATATGATCCTCCGCACCATCAGCAATGTTCCTTGGTATGTGACTAATGCTGAAATACAAGAACATCTAGAAATATTAACAGTGAAAGAAGAAATAACTAATGTGAAGACTAGATACAGGGAACGGCTAGAAGCCCATCCCAATAACCTTGTACGACAGCTAACTATCCTTAGCTGTGGTAAAAGACTTAAAAGAAAAGATATACTTTGGAGAACAGAAATGTGAGTAGATGTCCTCACTGGAGGGCACACTCGGAAAGAGAGAAGACATACAAAAAATTTGCTAAAAGTAAAAGCAGATTGCAGATAAACTCTGATAAAAAAAAAATTGGAAAAAAACAACATCATGCACAGTCAGTTTAATCTCAGAAAAACAAATGAGTTCATGTGTATAACATCAAAACTCAGTTAATTGGAATGGACTAGAATACTGATTGAAAATATATTTTATTTATTTATTTTATTATGAACGAGCAGCTGCAAGCTGATATGTTCACATCTAGTGATAAAATTTTAGTAGTCTTTCTGCTTCATTTTAACAGTCCGTCACTTTTTTAGCACTGAATTGTCCAGTCGTAGCCAGTTATCGAGTCTGTTTTAAAATGAGTTTATAGAAGTGGCAGAAAAAACATTCTCCAATTATGAACCACTCTATTGCTGAAGATTTTTTTTTTATTTCACTTCAGAAGATCCAAATTGTTGTACCTATTACTGAAATTGTTGAGTCAAGCTAAGCGGATTAGGAACATTCCTTCACTAGCCCACATATTACTGCAGAAGTAAGGAAATGACCAGGGTTTTATACTTACAATGTTTTCAAGACCCCTTATGTGTAATGATTTAGCTGCTTCTGCAAAGGATGGCAGATAATCTGCAGACACAACAGCTTCTCCTGTGTAAATGTATTCGAGTAACAAACATAGAACTCGATGTGACACATTCTGAAAATAGAGAAGTTAACTCAGTTGAGCATGATATAGAAACATAAGGATATTTTTGTGGCCCCACTAAGATCTTCAGGGCCCTAGCCACCTGTAATTGTTCTCCCAATGTTACATTACCAACTTACATTTTGAAACAACTATTTTTAGCAGATTATTTACCAATTTATTTGGTGTTTTTTTTATTATTTACACAGGTCCTAATGTATCGGTTACTTTTCAGCAAAGTAGAATCTATAAAAAGTAGTTTTATTTCAATGTGTAACATCCGCATATACTTCTAATAATATCAATACTTACATTCAAAAAAATAATGGGATGTTGACAAGGAGCAGAGGTAATAAGGTCCTTGAGATAAGGACTAGCCAAAGCCACTAACATCTGATGAACTTTTACAAAATGGCCATCTGCAGCTATAGTCATATCTACAAACTCACCATTCTGAAAATTAAAATTATAAATTAATTCAATAGTTCACATAGAGTAAGAATCCTCTAAAGCAGTCCTTGAAATGGGCAAAATGATTGAACAAAGGCACAGGGATGAATATTATTTCACTGTAATTACCTCACTGCCTTGTTACCTCAAGCTAAAAAATTGAACTCAACAAATTAATGAAATGAATCTGGTTATAAAAAATAGAGTTAATTCAGATATTCCACTTTGATATGCTCCTACATGTTTTTATAGCCACTCAAAGTTTGTTAAGTAGTACCTACTACCTCAAGGTTCCTGCCTTAATTCAACAGACAAGACAAATACTCAATTGGTATTAGGCTAAAATTTCATCGATTCTATAAGTGTGAAAAGTTACTCAGTATTTAGTTACTTCATATTTTCAAATGTGCTTCCTAGTGTGGAAACAAAATCATGAACCTGCCAAATAAATTTAATGTAATCACTCACAATAAGTGTTGTGATTCTCAACAAACTTAGATGATGATTCGGAATGTTTACTTGCGAAATTTCTTCATTATAATAAAAAAAAAAGATTAAATTACCTGTTGTAAAGCACTGAACCCATTGTAGATATTCGATTTATAAGAATCCCAAGTTAAAGAAAATTGGGACTGTGTCATTTTCAGTTTCAACAGTTATTCAAGTTAGTTTACCAATAATACTGTTAACTTTACAACACCTCTTTAACCAATTCTTGTTTATTGTTGTTTGATTCAAAGCCGTAGCCGAAAAAAAATTTTATGTAGTCTTACGTATGTCACGATTGTGACTTCAGTTCAGACAGCGCAGATGAAACAAATGAGTTCGTTCAAAAATACATTTAGGTTTGGCTGTCAAAATCAAAATAAATAAGCAGAAACAAGTAATATTGACTACTTGTGGACTAGTAGGACGAGCCGAGAACCTATGTTATAGTAATTAAGGAGCTTGCGAACAAAACAGTATAACAAGATGAAGTTAAATTTTACATTAGCAGTAACATAGAGCCTCTAGCCTCTTTCTGCGAGCAGGTAATGCGCGCGGAAGAGACGGCGGAGAGGGAGCGGGAGGGATCCCTGCCCCTCGAGTTTCGCAGGCAAGGATTCCGCAGACTCATCTACGCCCGGGACTACCGACCTCCATGATCAGGGCCTGAGGACGGCAGTTGGCCGACTCGCCGTCCTTACAGAAACAGGCCGTGGCGGAGGCGTGTCGTGTGTGCCCTCCCTACACACGCCTGCCAACTCACCGAAGCGGGATAAAACCCGACCCCACCAGGTGAGGCCGCGGTGGCGGTCAAAGTCCGCCGGTAACCCGGGGGTTATCCTTTCGAGGGCTTACCTGGGGTAGTGGCAACGGACACTTGGGGAGGACACCGTGCGGTTTTAGTCGGTTCATACCTGATATAACCACCCGCGCTGCCCGGCGGGGGGTATCCGAAGGGATTTCCGCACGTAAAAAAAAAGCAGTAACATAGATTTCACATAGTTTATTTTTACGTATTGAAGTTGTTAACACATTTTTAGATTGTAAATGCAACGAGATTCGTATTCCGCGGGCCTATAAACTTCCGCATTAGACCAGCTCCTCAATTATTGTATAGAATTTATTTTCATGCGCAATTAGTGCTGAAAATGAGAATGACAACAATGACCTATCTGAAATAGGGTTACGCACGGTTACCATGTACATCTAAAGTGGCTAACCGTGGCGTGAATCGTAACGTAGCCGTCCAGCAACAAAAAGGGCAGAAGTACTACTACGAGTAGTAGTGCATTGCAAATGTTGCAATGATTAATTTATTTAGTCATTTCTCAAGTTCAGTCTGTTCCAACTTAAATTTATAGAACCATATTAAAACAAACAAATCACGAAGTTGGTACATGCATACAGTAATACCGGAAATAAAATTAGGCCGCGACAAAAATCGTGGCACTACGTCGGCGTGTACGGGGAAAGTTAGCGCATGTGCACTGCCTAGCAAAAATAGCTAACATATAAAAATCTTAATTTTAAAGTGCCGATTTTTTACTGTATTTAAATTTTATTTTGGGTTTTAAATTCTAATTCGTATATAGTCATTGTTGTTAACTTTTAATCGCGTTAATCTCCGTTAACATTATTGTAGGTATAGCACGAAGTGTGAAAGTTAAGTTATAACACGTATATTTGATTGTAAATAAAGCATATTTAAATAATAGAATTTAAAACAACAAACAATTACAAACAATAAAATAACAATTTATTACTAATTCGTTACTGGTGCTAATTTATTTGGCGTGCAAGTGTAATGGGAGTCAACCGAGTCAACGTGACGCAGTCTGACATTGCAAGGACTGATCAACCAATGACTCGAGTCCATGCGTCCGGTTTAGTGTCATTGGTTTAGTGACCCGTATTTTATGTAGGTACTTCCTAATTTACTATGCCAGCTGGCTGAGTTCCTTGGACCGGCCAGGTCTGCTCTCAGACCTTCGTACCGTCGCCAAGGAGCTGCTCTGAACTATTGGACCAGAATGGGGAACCGTTGCCAAGTAAAAGACAGAGCAAGAGTGAACTGTGTTTATTGATTCAAATTGGCCGTCTAATATATACAATATTCATTTACAAGTAGTTACTATTTACACGAGCAATAATCTCCTTTCCACCAATCAACCTTATATAGAATTGTTATCGTACAATTCTAACTAATTAGTTCATCGATGAATCGCGTGGCGCTGTGCGGCTTCGCTACGTAAATAGTGGCAGTATAGGCTAGTATAAAAACGGCGGGTCGCACTCCGCCGGTTCATTCCACGAATTCCTTACTGGCGCGCGGACGTGCGCTAGAGCGTGCGGCGCACGGCTTCAATGTTTCGTAATCTGGATGCTCTGTGTTCTGTGTCACTACCTACACCGACTTGCTGCCTACACCGACAGCGCCTGTTGAGATACATCTAGCATAGTGTTAGAACGAGGGTCGATATCTCGAAAAGTACTGATCGAATATTCAGGTACTAAAACGCATTGCTAATGTCGAAGTACTTTTTTTTTTTTTTTTTTTTGGGTAACCAAACAGCAACATAATACAATATTTGCCTGAGGAAGAGTTTTTTACATGTGTTATAATCGTGTTACCAACGACATTTACCACAGCTTGGTAAGATAGTAGTAAAAAAGAAAGCGAATACATAATAAACACTAAATAAATATAAGAGAATGGTAGGGCTATTTGAAAGTTTCAATTATCTTAACTCTAAAGGTACTAGGACGCGTTGCTGCAATATCTATATCGTTAAAATTACCGTTATATAAGTTGACTAAGCGATGCATCGGGGAACGTGCTCCTGCGTTAGTCCGGCAGCGATATGTTGCAAAAAGTTGGCAAGGATTCCGGCAATGCGTCCTAATAGGTATTCTATATGCAATTTTATTAATTAAGGCTGTACAATCATATCTATTATTACAAATATCATATAACAACATTGTTTGAAGCAATATATGTTTATTTTCAAGCGTAGGGATATTGTATTCTTCAAGTAGTTGTTCGTAGGTTAAGTAGTTACGGTAACATTTGTATTGCATAGATCGCATGAACTTCTTCTGGACAGACTCTAAATCCTGCTTATATTTACCATAGTAAGGGACTAAGGGTCCCATATAGACACTGCAAATTCCATTTGAGGTCGCACCAGTGATTTGTAAAGATGGAGATAAGTGGCTGGCCGTGCAAATCTTTTGGTATTTCTCATAACAAACCCGTACATTTTAAACGCTTTATTTACTACATTATCGATGTGTGAATCTAGATGTAGCTTGCAATCTAACGTGACACCTAGGTCTTTAATAGAATCAACACTATCTAGTTGCACACCACACAGTGTGTATTTATATTTGAAAATTTGTTTTTTCTTTGTAAAGGTAATTGACTTGCATTTATTTAGGTTTAAACTTAATTTATTACTGACGCAATAGTTCGAAAAACAGTCAAGATCATATTGAAATTTCGTAAGATCGTCGGTATTTGTGATTGTATGAAATATTTTAAGGTCATCAGCGTATAATAAAAAGTTACAAAATTTAAAACAATTAGGTATGTCATTTATGAAGATTATGAATAATAGAGAGCCCAAAATAGAACCTTGTGGTACACCTGAGCTCACAGGTACAAAATCGGATTCAAAGCCATTTAGTACGACCTTTTGAGTTCTATTGCTTATATAAGCCCTGAACCACCGCCATAAATTTCCACGTATTCACGCCATTGAAGGCGAGCTTATCGAGAAGAATTTTGTGATCCACCCTGTCGAAAGCTTTTCGAAAGTCTGTGTACACGCTGTCTGTTTGCATGTTCTTATCCATATTTTCAAAAAGATTAGTTGTGTAAATTAATAAATTTGTGTTTGTTGATCTACGTTGAAGGAAACCATGTTGCTGTGGTATGATAATATTGTGAATTGATTGGTAAACAATATTATGTACCAGTCTCTCGAAGAGCTTCGACAGAGCGGGTAAAATCGAGATAGGACGATAATTTTCTACTTTAGTTTTAATGCCTCCTTTGAATACTGGTATGATACGTGCAGCTTTCCAGACATCTGGGAAGACACCTTCGCGTAAGTTAAATAAATGTTGTAAGGGTTGGTATATAACCTCAGCAGTTGATTTGAGAAAAAAAGGACTAATGTTGTCTAGACCAGATCCTTTTGTTATATCAAGGGCTCGCAATTCTTTAAAGACATCCTCTTCAGTTATTTGTATGTGACTGATGATAAGATCAGATTGCTGGTTATTATCTGGTATATTTTTAACATCATAGTTGTCAGGAACATCGGAGGGTTCAAATACAGACTCAAAAAATGATGAAAATAGATGACATGTTTCTTTGGAATTGTTTGAAGTAACATTTTCATATGTTATGTTATTCGGAATGTCAGGTCTAATTTTCAGATTTTTTATATATGCCCAGAAATATTTTATATTGTCTTTAATTCCATCGTCGACAAAAGTCAAATACTTTTTATAACATTCCTGTGATACGAGGGTCAAACTGAAAGTTCTTAGAAAATCAAAAACTGATTACATTAGCCAGTTATTAGTTTTATTATATCTTTTCAAAATATTGTCCATTCACGTCAATACACCGCTGCATGCGATGGAACCACTGGGAAAAGCACTTTGCCCACTCGTCCTTAGGGGTCTCTTCAATGGCATCGCGATACGCAGCCACCGCTTCTTCAGCATTCATAAACCGCTTTCCTTTAAGTTTTTCTTTAATTTTTGGAAATAAATAAAAATCACAAGGCGCGAGGTCGGGGCTATACGGCGGGTGACCCAGTAATTCAACGTTTGATGTCGCCAAATAGTCGATCGTTCGCTTGGCGGTGTGCGACGAGGCGTTGTCGTGGTGAAGGAGGATCCTACTGCGAGGTCGTTTCTCTCGAACTTTTTCCAAGACAAGTGGCAAACAATTGGTAGTGTACCATTCTGCAGAAACTGTTTTTTGATCCTCTAACACAATTGTTACGAAATGACCTATCCTTCCAAAGAACGAGGCCACCATTTTTTTTCCCGCACTTCGATCTCTCTTCACTTTAGTTGGCAACTCCTCGAAAGGAAACACCCACTGAGCAGATTGTCTTTTGGTTTCAGGATCATAACAGTAAATCCAGCTTTCGTCACCTGTTAGTATATCGAACACAGCATTAGAGTCACCTCCGTTAAATCTTTCAATCATTTTACGGCACCAATCCACACGATGGAGTTTTTGAGCCTCAGTCAAATTATGAGGTATCCACCGGGCGCAAAGCTTCCTGACCGCTAAATGTTCGTGGAGGATTTTGTGCACTTGACTCATACCGATGCCTAAGCTTGTCCGAATCTGCTGATAGGTCACTCTTTTGTCAGTCTCTATCATACGCCGCACAACACAGATGTTATTTTCAGTCGTCGCCGTAGAAGGCCGTCCCTCACGTAAATCATCAGTGAGATTAGTGCGACCACGTTTAAACTCATTAAACCAGTTGTAAACAGTCGCACGAGATGGGGCTTCATCGTGAAAGGCCAATCGTAGTCTATCATAACTTTCTTGTTGACTTAAATGACATCGAAAGTCATAAAAAATCATTGCACGAAAATTTTCTCGTGTTAAATTCATGTTAACGTGACACAGACAATTTTCAATTTGCCGCCAAATCGTAAAACAAATGATAAATGAATGAAATATATACTCAGTAATATTGGCAAAGAGTTCTATTTTCAAATTTTAGAATTATTTTTTTATTATATTGTTTATAAGTGGCCAGTTCTAAGAACTTTCAGTTTGACCCTCGTACGGTACTGAATCTGTCCCTGTACATGGAAAAGATATGATATTTTTGTACTTTTTCCATTTAATCCATGCTTTTTTTTTATTTTTACTAATGTGGATGAGAGCCGGTGAGAACCATATAGGAAACTTAGAAGATTTAATTACTTTAGAAGGTACATGTTATTTTATTATGGAGAAAATATGTTGATAGAAAACAGATACAGCACTTTCTGCATTAAGATTGAGAAATACTCTACTACTGTAATACTCTACCGATTAGTGTAGAAAAATCTAGAATAGCCGTCATAAAGACGCATCTACCTCGAATACCTATACCTACTTTACCTACGATCTTGAATACAACGTTATTCACCTTGAATGTTGGCGCGTCTATACCTACTACTGTTGTAAGTACCTTTCTCGAACGCTCTACTTAGATACCTAACGTAGATAGATAGATAGATAGATAGATAGATATAAACTTTATTGTGCACCAATCAGAATATACATATATGGAAACTTAAACAATACATGTACAAATGGCGGCCTTATCGCTAAAAGCAATATCTTACAGGCAACCTTTGGATGGACATGAATTTTAAATGAGCTAAATCGTATATTGGGTAATTATTGGTGTAATAGGAAAAGATAGAGGAGTAACGTAGTCATATAATGTAACAGACTAGATTACAAACACATATGATTGCAATGTACTAGGTACATATACCTGGGGTGTGTGTTGGGTAACCTCCTCGAGTGTCGCTCCGATTCCGATCCCGCTGCAGTCCGGGGGGAACGGAATCGGAGCGGCCGGTACACCCTGGGCGGCGGTCAATGGCTTCCCCTTCACCCCTTCATAGGGTTGGCATTGATCGTCGGCCAATACCCAACGTGGCGGGAACACATCGCTCTCCGTACTCCTCTGCTTTCAGAGGAGACAGGATGAGCGATGCTGTTAGTGGTGAGATGGCCCAGGGTCAGCCGGGGTGCGAGGGATATGCTCTATGAGTAACCTTACACCCCGGCGTCTGAAGACCCGAGACGGCGTGCGGTTTTAGTCGGTGCAAGCCCGACATAACCGCCCCCGCTGGCCGGCGGGGGGGTATCCGAAGGGATTTCCGCATGATAAAAAAAAAAAAAAAAAAGGTACATATACCTAAAAATAAGCATACAATGATACATAAACAGACATATATAATCGAACATAATTGTAGGGTAATATAAATTATTCATATAGACATACAAAATTTATATATATACTAAACCTACACATAAATTATTTTTATATCTCGTACGAAAGTTAGACAGCACATAACGCAAAAAGAAAAAAAAAGGAATTGGGGAGACTATAGGCCCAGGTAACTTTCACCATCGTTTTGAAGATGGCCAGTGATTGTGCCCGTCTAATCGATAATGGCAGTGCATTCCTTATCCGTACCGCCTGTACAGTGAACGATTTATCATAAAAAATCGTAGAATGCCTAGGTACTGCCAATACCAATGATTCTGACGACCTCAAGGATTTTAAATGTGTGTCATTGAGGAACACGAAACGTTCTTTTAAATAACAGGGAGAATTGGGATTAAAGAGAATACTATAATAAAGCATGGCAAGAATATGAGCATTCCGTCGAAGTCGAATTGGGATCATATTTGCGTACCTTATCTAACAAAAAATAAGCATAATTATGGTAGCTTACGTCCAGACAGGGCCTCAAGCTATGCTTACTTTGTGTCTAGATAGCGCTCTGTAGAATGTCCTAGAATATTTATTTATTTATTATTCATACGACGGTACAGAAGATCGCTAAGACACTTTAACAATAAGTACTTCAGCCGTGTAACATTTCATTCAACGAAACGATGCAGGCATGTCACCACATAAATATATTTACTCAGTTTATGTAACAATGCTTGTGTATGTCTATGCTTCACCTCCCTCAATGCGTCGAGCTGTAGTCAATGCAGCCAGCCGGATGCAGCTGGCAGCAAGTGCGTTGTGAGCCTAATCAAACCCCTATTTATTCAAATCACCCAGGCCAAGATTGATTTTGTTGAGAGTTGCAAAGAGTTATATCTGGCCGACCGTAAAATTTTCCAAACGCTCATTTCGCCGATGATGAATTCAACGAATGGTTATATGGTCAACTGTTAAAACTCCGAATGGTCATTTCGCCGATGATCAGTTTTACGAATGATTGTATGGTCGACTGTTATGCTCATTAGGAATCGGCATGGTTAGGTTAGGTTAGAACTGTGACCACAACAAGCACGAGGCGAGAGTGCCGCGGCAGCGGCCGCCGCGTGCCAGATAACACAAATAACATGAAAAAATTAAAAAAAAAAAAAGAAGTTTTAACAGTCGACCATACAATCATTCGTAATCGTAAAACTGATCATCGGCGAAATGACCATTCGGAGTTTTAACAGTCGACCATACAACCATTCGTTGAATTCATCATCGGCGAAATGAGCATTCGGAATTTTGACGGTCGGCCAGATTATTTCGAAATTATGACATGGACTCTTATATCTGGCATTTATAAAGTACGTGCGGAAATCCCTTCGGATACCCACCCCCCCGCCGGCCAGCGGGGTGGTTATGTCGTGTCTCGACTAAAACCGCACGGTGTCCTCCCCAAGTGTCCGTTGCGGGGTGATATTGGATTTCGCCGACGACTGGTTCTGTGATAAAGTTGAACTAAACTGCGGTACTTACAACATTTTACTTAATGTTTTATTGAGTGAAGCGTAAGAACTTAGTTTAATTGAACGGATTGTCACTGTTGAAATCTAGCTTTAGGCTACCAGTTAGTAGGTACTGTTTAATTGGCTGGAGAGGCGACACGGAAGCCTCTCGTACCGACTGACGCAGGTGATCTCCGGGAAGGGGTGCTTCGAGGACCACCTGCATCGGATCAGGAAGGAGCCAACGCCTGAGTGTCATCACTGCGACGCGAGCGAGGACTCAGGGCTGCACACGCTGGCGGACTGCCCGGCGTGGGAGGCGCCGAGGCGTGACCTCGTGGCAGCCATCGGGGTGGGAGTCCTCACGCTCGGCAGCATGATTGCGGCAATGGTGCGGAGCGCGCCCGGGAGAGACTTAGAACTCTCCCGGTCCGCCGAGCCCGCAACTTGCTCGCCGCGCGTCGCAGGCGACTCAGGCGCCGGAGGTCGCTTAACGACCTCCGTCCTCCATGAGCGCAGGCCTGGGGGTGGCGGGTGAGGCCACCTGTCACCGCAGCAGAAGCAGGCCGGGACGGTGGGGCGACTAGCGCCCCTCCCCTAAACCGGGGCAAGACGGGGACACCGTGGTTCCCAAACCCGAGGGGGCCATCTCGAAACCGGAGATGGCCCAGGGTCAGTCGGGGTGCGAGGGATATACTCTATGGGCAACCTTACACCCCGGCGTCTGTAGACCCGAGACGGCGTGCGGTTTTAGTCGGTTCAAGCCCGACATAACCGCCCCCGCTGGCACGCGGGGGGGGGTATCCGAAGGGATTTCCGCACGATAAAAAAAAAAGGTACTGTTTAAGGTACAACAGACCTCATGGACCGTACCAGTTTTGTTGGACATACTAGGGTTAAATGAAGAATGGACACCAGCAGGTTGTTGGAAGTTTATTTTTTAATTATACTAATGTCTACGACAAAATTTACAATTCAGTTAACCCAATGGGATGTACCTTGGAAAATGTTCAATGTGTGTAGTTAATTGGGGGAGTCAAGGTACAATATACATAGTATTGTTTTTGTTTATAGTCTTCATTTCCATAAAAATATACATAAGTTATTTACATGCAACAGTAAACGTGGGCACTAATATCAATTTTATCGGGCTGAGGCGCCTACAAAAATTATTAATACTTCTAACACTTAAATACATTTTAACTGAATTTGAGACACTGATAACATGTAACAATTATGCAAAGTTAAAAGATATATCATCCGTCTAATTAAGTCACTCCTGTTCGTACGATGACTTTGATTTCATGCCAAAATTGCCACCAGCAATGGTGGGCAATCTGCTATTTATGTTCCTGTTTATCTTCTTCGCTAGATATTTTCACGTACCACCACTTTGAAACTGCTTAGTTTGTCAAATAATACTTTTATTTTTGTCGACTTTTTCCTCCTCTAAGTATTTGTCAATAGCGGTTACAGCGGTTGCCAGCGAGGTAAATACTATATTACTTTTTATTTTCTTTCTTATTTGAATATCGTGATCTGGATGACAATGAGATTCCATCCTGTAATCGCAAGAATTATTTTAGCCAATCTCAATACTTTATAGACTTCTTCCGCGTGGACTCACATCTGGGTTTTAACTGTTTTACGCGAAACCCTTAAACTTTTACTAAAATAAAAGTAACTTTAGTAACGCCGTATAACACCAGCTTTCTGCAGTAAAAACCCGTCGGCTGCAACATTCCCGGTCGTCCCCACTGCGTACGAGTGGGAAAAAAAAGTTTCGTTCGTCCCCAGTGATGACGATTGGTACTTTTTATTTCCCACTCATTCCGCTATAGACCGAAAGTCAAAATGCAATAATCGCAACATTATAGTAAGATATTAGTTACCTATAGTTTCCTTTTTTTATACTTATATTAGTTAATGATTACGACTATTTCTAAGTGCATTATCACAAGTGACATAACACGAAGGAAGCTTAGAAGGGTTATTGCCCTTCCAACCTATATCTATCCGTACTAATTATGTCTTTTAAAATTATTTTTAATCAAAAACATTGTTCAGTCTTGCTCAGAAAGTCACAATTAAAGCATTTTAGCAATCCGTGAAATCGCTTATTGTAATCCACGTGTATTTTTTTTCGCTTCAGTGGCTCAAACATGTAGGTTTTGCTGCCTGAGTGAGACCAACTTTTTAATTTTTGATTTCAGAAAGCCGCGAATATCTTATTCAGCCCTTTTTTTTTACGTGCGGAAATCCCTTGGGATACCCCCCGCCGGCCAGCGGGGGTGGTTATGTCGTGTCTCGACTAAAACCGCACGGTGTCCTCCCCAAGTGTCCGTTGCCGGGCACCCCGGGTAAGCCCTCGAAAGGATAACCCCAGGGTTGCCGGCGGACTTTGGCCGCCACCGCGGCCTCGCCTGGTGGGGTCGGGTTTTATCCCGCTTCGGTGAGTTGGCAGGCGTGTGTCACACGACACGCTTCCGCCACGGCCTGCTTCTGTAAGGACGGCGAGTCGGCCAACTGCCGTCCTCAGGTCCCGATCATGGAGGTCGGTAGTCCCGGGCGCAGATGAGTCTGCGGCGTCCTCGAAGCAGACTGCGAAACTCGGGGGGCAGGGTTCTCTCCCGCTCCCTCTCCGCCGTCTCCTTCGCGCGCATTACCTGCTCGCAGAAAGAGGCGGCGGCGTGCCACTTGCTCCCGTCGGAGACCACGGCCCTCACCATGGTCTCCAACGAGAGAACATCCAAGCCCAGGACCGCAACGAGATCCCGGCGTTGACTCACCCACGCAGGGCACTCCACCAACGTGTGGAGCGCCGTGTCTTCGCCAGGATCCTTGCAGTGCTGGCACTGCGGCGTTGTCTCCCGGTGGATGCGCCACAGATACTTACCGAACCACCCGTGTCCGGTAACCATCTCCGGTAACCGGTATCACGGAGTGCCTCCTTACCTCCGCCGTATTGTCTTATTCAGCCCTGGGTTAATCATACAATTCGAAACATTCACACTATCTCTTTCCCGCCATTAGAAAGAGAGAGAGACAAAGACTAGACCTCTCGAAGTTCCGATTTTGAATTCGACCTCAAAGACAAACACGTTCGGAATTTCGTACGAACTAAAGAAATTTAGCAAAAAGATAATCATATCTTTAATGTAATATATTGCATTTTTAACTTATTGTTGTATTTAAACGAAAATAAGTAGGTATTTACTGCAAAATAAAACTGATATTTTAACCTTTAAATATTTATTGCTAGTCTCAATAATGTTATGTACCTTTTTTTTTTCGTGCGGAAATACCTTCGGATACCCCCCCGCCGGCCAGCGGGGGCGGCTATGTCGGGCTTGAACCGACTGAAACGGCACGCCGTCTCGGGTCTTAAAACGCCGGGGTGTAAGGTTGCCCATAGAGCATATCCCTCGCACCCCGACTGACCCTGGGCCATCTCCCCACTAACAGCATCGCTCATCCTGTCTCCTCTGAAAGCAGAGGAGTACGGAGAGCGATGCGTGTTCCCGCCACGTTGGGTATTGGCCGACGATCAATGCCAACCCTATGAAGGGGTGAAGGGGAAGCCATTGACCGCCGCCCAGGGTGTACCGGCCGCTCCGATTCCGTTCCCCCCGGACTGCAGCGGGATCGGAATCGGAGCGACACTCGAGGAGGTTACCCAACACACACCCCTGGGTCAGCGCTACCTGGCGACAAAATTGTGAAACAATTTTTTGCGAGAAATGCCTTCATGTCGTTTCAGTGAGCACCGAATGTGAAATAGCGCTCGATGTGACAGCGTTTGCGAACGTGATTGGTTAATTCAAAATGCTAGCGAGTGCGAGTTGCTAGACAAGTCGTATTATGACGTGAAACAAGTTGTTAGTGAGTCAGTATTGGATTATTAGAAAATACATTCTAGGAAACTTGACATTGGTGTCTTCACCATTAATAATTTTATAAACATTTATTATATTTTACTTTACATTGGCGAAATTGCAATGATTCTACTGTCTGAAGCCTACTACTTCTGAGCCATTAACTAAAAGAAGAAGAAGAGTCAGTATTGATATTATTGTCACATCCATTTTCATTATAATTAAACCTATAGGAGAAATCAGATATAAAAACTTTTATTCATTAAAAAGTGTGTTGTACCTATATTACTAACAAATTATGGTCGGACCGTAATCTTCGCTTGGAGCATAATAAGTTATTACATGAATAATTATGGGTTATTAAATTTGGGGTAAATACATTTACATTTTAATACAACTACTTATAAATTACTCTAAAGAAATTAAACCTAGTTATTTATAAGTAGTTGGATTATTTTAAGTTATTTACTGTGATAAATAAACATAATCATTCATTTCTATATTTTTAAAAAATTGTGCGATTCTTGAAATGAGTGAAAACGGATTGTGTATGGATTAAGCACATTTACATTTCAATATTATAAATAAGTATATTACAGTTCAATGTAAGTGCAAATTAAAATGTGTGTGTGTATTATTAACAAATTTTGCCGGGTCGTATTTTTTCGCTAAAGCATGTTTGCGGCTGACCAAATTACTTTTTCATTAAAAAATAAATCGTTGCTATTTGCTAGACTTCTTAGAAATAAACAGACACGATTTTTCAAAGAGAATATTTCGACGAAAAGGCTGGTATTCCACCCTATCAACTTAAAAAAATGGTAATCGCATGCTCTCAATTATATCGCCACTAACGGTGACTAAACGTCTCCCGACGTTTTATTTCACTGTAACCCACACTCGCAAGCTTTCGGTTCTGACTTTGATTGAACGACTCGCTAAATTCGGTGACAACGTCACTCATAATATTATTGTGCAACTCGCACTAGGCACTCCTTGATCTCACCCACGCCCATAAATTTCCAACGACGCACAGTGTACTTATACAGAAAGCCAATCAGAGTCACCAACGTTCACCGTTGTTCCTTCTCAATCCGCCACCGAAACAGAAACCTTAACCCCAGATAATCAAATTCAACTCAATGCAACTATAACGTTGCCAAATAAATCTGTTAGTTCTAATATGCAGAATTGCAGTAATTTTCCTTTTAATTTTTAAAATGTTCCATTTTATTGAATTGGTACCTCTACCTACAATGTTAATTATTTTGATTCACAATAAATAGTTATTTCAATCTATTCCTGTTTATTATTTTATCTCCTAAAGTGTTCACGCTGCTGAAGTGAAAAGTTATTTGTGTTACACGAGAGCAAAGTTTTTTTGCATCTCGTGCCTTTGAATCCCTCGCCACACTCAGGTTTCAACTTTAGAATCACTCGCTCGTGATTCAATCGTTGAATTCTTCGCTTGCTCAGTATTCAAAATCAGCACTCGCAGCAAAAAACGACTTTGCTCTCTTGTTGCACAAATAACTATTTTCTCACTCGTATCCAGTGGGGACGACAGGGTGGGAACGACCGGGAATAATCCTGCATTTATTAAAAAGTTGTTATTTTAACATTGCCAACAGACACTTCAATTTTATTTATTAGCAGAGGGCATTGCTCAGAATTCATTTACCATCACTCAACATCCCCACTGAGTTATTTAGCAGTTTTATGGGAGTTGTTTGTGAGATCAGCTGCTGAGGACACTGACCGAGCTTGCTCAACATTTAAAAATTACGTAACTTTTAATACTTAATTAAACTTCAATATTTTTTCTGGCTGAAGTTTTGAGGCATCTATTGTACTTACACGGCAATAATTTTGTCATCGTCGGTATCAATACAAGCTGGACAGTGCATTTTACGGTAGTCAATACATCGCCATCTTCTTTTACGACCGCCATAAGCATGGTGATGTGAATGGTAGAGGAAACGATTCAATAATAGTTGTAAAGATCCTCTGGTTGATATTGTGTAATGCGCTTTTTTATCTGCAATTGATCAATGTTGTTAATACTAATCAGCCCTGTTTATAAAGCTCTCCCACTGCTGAGCATCGACTTTCTCTCAGTATAGTACGAATTAGGCTATAAGTCTTTAGAATTTAGGGCCTGCGCTGCGTCGTACGTGTGCAGGCTCGCGGGCGCCTTTTTCGTGCCAAAAAATATCCATACGATTTGCATGACGGCGACGTGCGCACGCCCGCATGCTTGCACATAAATGACGCGACGCAGCGCAGTCCTTTAGGAGTTAGTCATCACACTTAATAATTAACGCGACCGAGCCACCATACGTTCTATTTTAAACGGAACTCTCCATTATATCAGTTCTGCGTCCCGGTGTCCCCGACAAGAGCTTCGGGACGTAAAATTGGCCCATTTTCCTAAACAACAGTCACTAACCATGAAAACATTTATTATATAAATTTAGAAGATTTATTCTATGTATACCTGGCTTAAATGAACCAGCAAAAAGAGTAGGTATCTATTAAAAAAAATATCCAGGAATTTTAGTTAAAATTATTTGATTAGCCATTGTTAACTATAACCCACCTCGCTAGTCCAGTGCCTATGGATAAGATATGGATAAGATTTTTTCAGTAGGTATGAATTATTTTATCAGTGAAGGGAACATTTTCACTATAATCACTTTCGAAGCAAGTGATCATTTAATTCTAACACGTATCTTGATTTCGGGACGTCTGCTAAACAGGTGCGTAACAGGGGACCAACTGTTTACTGTCGGCGTGAAACACTATGATTGGCTGAACTTCAAAGGCCGCCAGGAGATCATGAGATGGAAACGTCCTATTGGCAGAGTACAACTGACAATCAGACAGACAGAGTACAGCTGACATCAACAAGACTGTTGATGTCAGCTATATACCAAAAATATGACTTGTGATTCTCTAAAAACAAATTACTTACCCATTTCAATTCTATTTAATTTATTTAATGTAATTTTTGCTGGGTTTATGTCTTTTGCATAAGACCCAATTTTTTTTATCTTTTTATTTCTTATTATTCTTCTATTTACTGCTTTAGGTATGAACTGCAGGTATTCAGTGTTGACACTACTTTCCATTGAGTCGCCATGTGTCTCGCAATTGCTTTTATTAGTATTCTCTTGATAGTCATTAGTATTAAATGTAACATTAACAGGATGCTGGATGGGTTTATCTCTTGATTCTGTTTGTGAAGGTTGCTGAATTTTCCAATCATTTAATTTGATATTGTCTAAATCTTCTTTTATATTCGTATTTATTTTCATAACCGAACTGTCAAGTGTTGACGGCATGTGTTTAGCGACTATAACTTCATCACTTATTATGATAGCATTCCTTGTTTTATTTGTGCTTAATTCGGTATTATTACTGGAACTTTTTGGGTTTTGTATTACAAAATTATGACTATTGGGAACTTCAAAATTCACAGCGGGAACAGGGAGAGCGAAAGGTAAGGGATTTTCATAAATTTGCGGCATTACGTTATTTTCATTAGACATCACTTGTAAGCCATAATCATTATCTATGCTATTTATAGTAATACACGCTGCAAAATTATTATCTGGTGGATTATCAACCCTGAAAAGGAAAGGTTGTGGTTATTTTTAACGCTAGTTGTATGCTCTTCAGTTGGTAATTCATTGTAGTGCCTGTATACAGGGCGGAAGCGCTAAATGTGATCATGTCCAGTCGATTATTTCGTCATTTTTAAAGATATTGCAAAACGTTTAATGACTGATATGAAATCTGCTTCACTTAATCTATAAAATTAAATATTAACAAATTAAAAAGAAATCGTCACGTGTTCACAGTTTGTACTTACTATAATGAAAAAAAAAATAGAGACAAATTTTCCTCAAAACACCATCTACAAGATTGGTCTGAAGTATTTTTAGGGATTTTCTTTAGAAAAGCCCTATTGCTATCGAGTTGTCGTCGTTGCCAATTTTCTGTCACGGTTTTGGGTATGAAGGAGATGAGCTATCGAGTTGCTGTTTTCGGTAATAGATTCGTGCTGGGGTGAACCATTGCAAGATAAAGAAAAATTCCTGAGACGAGCTCAGCCGAATACAAGGGATTTTCTTTTATTTTATCTTTTATCTTTTTTCTTTATCTTGCAATGGTTCACCCCAGCACGAATCTATTACCGAAAACAGCAACTCGATAGCTCATCTCCTTCATACCCAAAACCGTGACAGAAAACTGGCAACGACGACGTCGACAGTAATTTTCTTTAGGAAAGCCCTATTGCTATCGAGTTGTCGTCGACGTCGTCGTTGCTGGGGTGAACCATTGCAAGATAAAGAAAAAAGAAAAAGAAAAAGAAAAAGAAAAAAAACAAAGATAAAATAAAAGAAAATCCCTTGTATTCGGCTGAGCTCGTCTCAGGAATTCAACTTGTTTTTGTAAAATGTATAAAAAAAAGTCATAGAGCAAAAAAGAAAATTTTTATACAAAATTTTCTCAACGTTTTTGCTTATAACTTCTTTAATTTTAAATTTAGGCCAAAAAGTTTTATGCACATATTTGTAGGCAAAGCGATTTGCTACAAATTATCTCTTTCCAAATTTTTTGTAGGACGCATTGTTTCCAAGATATCGCGAAAAAGGTGTTTGCACCCCTTTTACCAAGATGGCGGCAACCCCACAAACTCGGGGTTAAGCTTCTATTGACACACATGTCCCAAAAATAAAATTGCGTCCTCTTAAAAATGCAATATTAGGTCCTTAAATTTTAACATTTCAATGGACTATTTAAAATTAGAAACGTTAAATTAAAAGATTCCGACGAATTGAGAACCATCCTCCATTTTTAAAGTCGGTTAAACAATAAAAATAAAATAACCATTAAAATAAACCGGGCAAGTGCGAGTCGGACTCTCGCACGAAGGGTTCGGTACCCGTAATTTATTTTATTTTAATTTAATTATTTATTTTTAACCAACTTCAATACGGAGGTGGTTCTATATTTCGTCTATGTTTTTTGTATGTTCGTCAAGTAATTATCGTATGTAAAGTAATTAAAATATACTACGCACGTGATCGGTTTGTATTTAGGCAGCAGACGTGGAGACCTCACTCACGCTTACACATTTTTATCGCTTGCACAAGAATCCCTATTTCCCTAATTCCTATTTGGGTTCGCACCGACTCCTCCAACAGAAAAGTCTTACGTTTTTTATCTTTACAATTAAACTAGCTGTTGCCCGTGGCTACGCCCGCGTATAATACTGATCCTAAATCCGCAACCCATGGGAACCTTCTCCAGGGCTAAAAATATATGTTATTCTAGACTATAATCTATCCCTGTGCCAAATTTCAGCCAGATCCGTCCAGCCATTAAAGATTAAAGTATGATTGTGTAACAAACATACAAACGTCTTCACAAACTTGCATATTTATAATATTAGTAGGAGGATAGGAAATAGGATAGTCGGATAGGATAGTAAGAATAAGAATAGTGGGATAGCATAGGATTTTCGTTTAATTTGTAATTTACAAAAAGTGATAAATACTGAAAATAGTAATATGCTTATATTACTTGTTTGCTTTGTTCTAGCACAACAGTTTTGAAAACGTTTTTGGAATTTCTAGTTAAAAAACACTTTCAGGTAAAGAAATATTAGTTCTTAGCCAATTCATATCATTTTCTAAAAAATGGTCCCGATGACGATAACATTTTGTCAATTTTACTTCAATTTTTGGCATAGTGCTCTCAACAAATGCTTGGTTTTAGTTTTAGAACTTTCAACAAACTATCAACTTTATTATGATGGTATATACTGCACTATAAAATGCCATAAGATAAGATAATTATTTATTTACTTACACACGTGTATACATACATAGGCATGCAAGGTAGGTATTAGGCTTATAGTGTCCAATCGTTTAGTTATAGTGTCCAATTTTTTACCATTGATCACAGATATAGCATTATAAAAGACCATAAAAAATAATTGAGGTCAACAGTTTGTTTCTTTAAAATTGTTAAGAAAATGTCTAAATAAGATGTCAAAAATATAAGCAATAGATTAAGTTTTAATGTGTTGGTATATAATTAAAGTCTTAATAAACATCGCATCATGTAGACAACAACAAATAACAAATAGGTGGAATTCAGAGTGAACTCTCAGACAATCACATCATCCAGAAAATTCGCAACACTACGCCTTTAACACAAAAAAAAATTGCCACCGTTTTAAGTAGTGACTGTGGAATAATTAGACCCCAATAGATGATAGATAAAACAATGTTCAAATTTTGAATTAAATCCCGTTAGATTGCGATTTCCTTAGTGTGCGTCGGTGTTTCCTGTTTTCTGATGTCGTAATATCTTTTGAATGCAATATCCGAATTCAATCATTCAAAAAGTAGTCAACGGGTATTGAAACAGTCTTGAATATGAAATCGTTATTTAGAAAATAATTAATACAAAGGTATGAATAACATGGTCTGACTTTGATCGGCCTTTCTGGGCCTTTCTATCAACTTTAAAAATGTAAAAAAGTAGTTTTAGTGAATTGACTACAATAGTTGGACATAATTATGGTCTAAGTTTTTTGTAGATATAACAATTTTTTTTACACTTTCAGAAGGGCTTTCTAAGGATCTCTAATTTTTTCTATTAATAAATATAGCCTATGTTACTCAGTGTTTCTTTTTCGTGTGGAAACCCCCACGGGCTTCACCCCACCGGTGCCAGCGATGAGGTGGGTATATCGGAATCGAACCAACTAAAACCACATGGTGTCCTTCCCAAGCGTCCATTGCCGGGCACCCCGCGTAGCTTCCTAACGGTAAAATAATTTTTGAAATCGGTCCAGTAGTTTCCAAGTTTATTTGTTACAATACAAATCTCTTTTTTGACGGCCTCTGTGGCGTAGCGGTAGTGCATTCGACTGCTACGACAGGGGGCGCGGGTTCGATTCCCGCTCAGTGCAAATATTTGTATGCATGAATATGTCTATTTGCATTGGTTCTATGTGTAATATGTATATATTTACAAAAAAAAAATAAGTATGTTTATCCGCATTCTCGAACCCATAACACAAGCTTGTTAAACTATGCTTACTTTGGGTCTAGAAAGCGCTGTGTAGAATGTCGTAGAATATAAATCTTTCCTCTCTATTTATTATAAATTTAAATTTTTACGACGCGTGCGCACATCACACCGTCGCGAAAAACCGACACCATGAAGTTAGCTAGAAAACCGACACCTTATGGTTAGTTAGTCAACATTTTACTTTGAGTACAATGAATACGTTTGTAGAATTTGAGGCTAGTTGACGGTATATATTATTTATTTACCTCATAAACTCAATTTTTTTTTATTATTATTATTTCCGAAAACGTAGGATAACGTTATACCAAAGAGGTATAACTTCTTACGTACTCACTTTTTTTTAATAAAAGCTTGTTTTCAAAAAAGTTTTTTTTATGAATTATTTTCCAATATTTTTAATATTTATCTCTATTTATTTCTCAAGACCCATTTTATCAAAATAATAGTTAAATCTGTCTACCTTTTATCTTGAGGCTCTGACTGCTTTTCATGTGTAATCTGAAAAATGAAGTTCAGCTTCAGTGTGAACATATTTATTTTCATCGATTTTAATATTACTAGTCATACTTTCAACAAAATTTATAGTTTTTTCAAGGGGGAACATTTGAATCTAATTTATTGAGTTGTATTCAACAGTGGAAACAAGTCCGGGCACTTTAGTAGGGTTCCGTTTCCAAATGGCAAAAAACGGAACCCTTATAGAATCGCCATGTCTGTTCGTCCATATGTCACAGCCACTTTTTTCCAAAACTATAAGAACTATGCTGTTGATACTTGGTAAGTAGATGTATTCTGTGAACCGCATTAAGATTTTCACAAAAAAAAGCACAATAAGTTTTGGGGGTTCCCCATACTTAGCTACTTAAATTTCATCTAACCCATACGTGTCACACACATCTATGGATATGTTTCTTAAAAATGATATTGAGGTTTCTAATTTTTTTTTTTTCTAAAGTGAATAGTTTGCGCGAGAGACACTTCCAAAGTGGTAAAATGTGTCCCCCCCCCTCCCTCCCCCCATTACCATGTAAACTTCCACCGAAAATTGGTTTGAACGAGATTTAGTAAGTAGTATTTTTTTAAATGTCATAAATCGTAAACTGCTATTTACATTTCATTCAATGAACTCAAATATAAAAAATTTACTTGCTGCTACGGAACCTTCATGGGCGAGTCCGACTCGTACTTGGCTGGTTTTTGCAAAGGGCATGCAACAATGATGACTGCAGAGGAGAGTGACAAATATGTAGTATATTTGCTCATTGCAATACACATGACTTAAGGGCAAAGCAAGATTTCTAACACTTTGGCTTTGATCTTTGCCTGAGCCATGGATATCAGACTCACAAATTGCACACATAAAAGAAGACATATTGTATAACAAGTATTGAGCTGAGCCAGCGAAGCTCTTATACCCGGCATAGCCGTTTGTTGGTGGCTGAACTCCTCCGTAACCACTAGTGCGATCTTGACCAAATTTACCATGGTGATAGTGTGGACACTGAGGAGTGTTCTGAAGCGAGATGGTTTATTTCCAATGTACCATTGAGGAATGATCACCGAAAAACAGTTTCAAGAATGCGCGGCCGTAGTAAGATGTCTTATTTTCAAGTAAGAGCCCTGCTTGCTCAGCTCAATTTATTTCAGTTGCACCCTGCGCTGAATTCCTAGTTATTAGATTACCTTTAAAAATGTTAGTTCAAAAGTTTAAGTTACATTCTTATTACCTTAGGTGCTGTTATGCTGTCAACTCCTCTTATGCATAGTGATCTGCAGGCTTCAAAAAACATGCCAATTATATCTGGTGGCAAATTCACTTCTCCAGTATAAATATACTCCAATACATAACTAAGTATTTTGTGACTTACATTCTGTAAAATATAATAAATAAAAAAAATAAAATAAATACTCTACGACATTCTACACTGCGCTTTCTAGACCCAAAGTAAGCATAGTTTAACTAGCTTGTGTTATGGGTTCCAGAATGCGGATAAACATACTTATATACTTTTTTTGTTTGTAAATACATACATATTATACATAGAAACACCCAGACCAATGCAAATAGACATATTCATGCTACAGATATTTGCACTGAGCGGGAATCGAACCCGCGCCCCCTGTCGTAGCAGTCGAATGCACTACCGACACGCCACAGAGGCCGTCAAATATACAATCATTTAATTGGGGGTTTCCATACTGCGATATCACAACAATTATTATTTATAAATTTAGTGTGCACCTTCTTTTGTTGTTTATTATGTGAAAAAAAAAGCAATACAACAAACCTGTTAGTATACTTTTCTAGCCAATTCTTAGCTTAAACAGCATAGAGAGCTAAAAAAGTGACTTACATTTAGAAATATTACTGGATGCTGACAAGGAATAGACTGCAACATAGCTTTGAGATACGGGCTAGCAATTGCTACTATATTCTTATGCACTTTCACTAGGTGACCCTCTGCAGCCAAAGTCATATCTACAAACTCGGCATTCTGTAATTATATGTTTCACATAAATGTGTATATTTTCATCTTAGTGGAAACTTATTTAAAAATATTTTTTATTGAACCTGTTGTAAGCAAGAGAATTCTTTAGACACATTATTCAAATATGCGTCCCAACTTATACGGACGTGAGATTGATTCATAATTAGCAATTATGAACTATTCTTTCTCTTGAATTACTTGAATGCTCCGAGAAACAAAAATCTACATGGGTATCCAAAGGGATTTCCGCACGAAAAAAAAAAAAGAATGCAGATTCGGCTCAGCTGTTAAAGAACTCATGCCAAAGAGCTAGTATATATATAATAATCTATGCCAAAGAGTATATGGCATAGATTATTATATATATATATATACTAGAAAGTATATGGCATAGATTTATTTATTTATTATATTCTAAAGACTAGAAAATATGGAATATAGCTAGGGAATATAGTCACAGACTAAGTAATTTTTTTATTTTTTTTTAATTAACGGGGGCACAAATCGGGTTTTCGCGTGAAACCATACTCCTCCTAGTCGGCTCGACCGATCTTGACCAAACTTGGCACGGTTATCAAGCACAGTGTGCTGAGTGTCTCTATGGGTCGAAAGTTGATGTCCGACGTACCATCGAGGAATAATCACGGAAAAACCAAATCAATGGAAAAGTCGTCTATTGTTGAATAGGCAAATCTCGCTACGCTTAAGTTTGGGTTGATTGCGAAGCTGGTAACCGTCCTAGTTATAAAAGGGCTTCGGCGCCAGGCTTTCAGCTTATCCTAAACATGGAAACACTTACTCGCCCAAGTAGTAGGTAGGACACTTTCCTTAATTATTAAATAAATATTAATAGTTTGAACAAATTTAACGTATATAGATAATAACGTATTTACGGTTATTTTTATGGCCTGGGAGTTTATACCGCAGTTTTAACCGTACCTAAACCAATAAAATTCATAACATTACCTATAGTTTAAGTGAAATAATTAAGTTAGTTTAGAGAAATGTTATGTAGGTAAATAACCTTTGCTAATTGGGAAATAAAAGGCTTTATTATTATTATTATTATTAAACCAATAACTATAAGACCGATTCGGTTCTGGCACTTCGCCGGCCGCTGCCGCGGGCCGCGGTACGCTCGCTCCGCTCACTCGGCTAGTCCGTTGTGGTCACAGTTCTAACCTAACCTAAACCAATGACTATAATAGTACCGTGGTATGTGGAGTTGTTGCAAACTGTACTTGAGCAATTATAAATGCAACTTGAGCAATTATAAATGCAACTTGAGCAGTTTTTTAACACTTTGAGCAATTTGAGTTTGAAAGTACGGATAAATGAATTTTTTGTCAACGACTTTATTGATTTTTAATTAAATAATTTAAGGTGAGCAATTTTAAAGGACAACGTAGTTGAATTGAGCTATTGAAAATCTATCGATTAGTATTTTTTTTATTACAAATATTATTTTGAAGGCTGGGGTGGGGTAGTTTACGACTTTACGTTTTACGAGTATATTATATATGAGTCGGCTGTATGCCGTATTTTTTTTTTATAATAGGGCTTTGGCGCAAGGCCTTCAGCCTAATCTTAAACATGGAACACTTAGACTTGCCCTAGTAAAGTAGTGGGAGCTTTACTAAAGACTTCATTGGAGTTTTGGATACAACATGGAAAATCACAATTCACGGTAAATATGGCACTTTCCTACACTTGTGCGTGTTGTCGAAGACGTTATGTCTAAAAACCTACCATTTTTACACATAAAAACTCGAAATTACACAAATTTAAAAAAATGAAACACTGCCTCGATGCGTCTTTTCCCGTGTTGGCGCCAAAACCCCGTATGCCGTTTGCCGCACAGTTGGGTTTCTAGACTGAGTTTCTGTATTTTCCCTATACCTTTTCCTCAAATTGTTTAACTATTCCTTTCAAGTTTCAGCCAAAGACTATAAATCACTACGTTTTATATATATTATTAGATTATTATGATCTCACAAACGAATTAATCAAAAACGGTTACGTGGTTAATTTGTATCCAGTGGAAGTGGGAGCGAGAGGTATACCAGCAAAATCTCTCTATAACCTACTAAAAGATCTAGGCCTATCGAGAGCTACAATAAGCTCATTACTAGGACGAATGTCTAAAGCGGCACTGGTATGTTCGCATCAAATTTGGTTAGGCAAGGAACTTGGGTAGTGAAGGTGAGTGTTGATGTACATCAACAAAAGGGGTCCCTTCTAAACCTACACTTGGGTCGCAAGTCTCAAGCACTGTCCCGAGTTTCCAAGTCAGCAACGCGATGGACCCGGCACCCGCACGAAGAATCCATGGATTGCTAAGAATATCGGTATTGGTCTCATTATACCATTGACCATCTATTAAAATGGTATAGATAATAATATGTTATCTCAATGCTATGGCCTCGCCGTTATTGCAATGTCAAAAGTTGGTATACTTGTTATATGACAGAAATCAAACCCTGTTCGCACTTGCGTAGAGTGAGACGAATTAGCCTCGTTTAACGGAGGAACCGTTACAAGGTTACGTTATCGAATCGTCAAATGTGGCCTATTATATTGGCCCTACTTTAGTGGCGTCCATTGTTATGTTGGTGTTGTGAAATTAACCTTAAATTGGCAGAGGAAATCAATTTTTTACTCTTTTTTTGTCTAAATCAACTGCTCATCAACTTTTCTTCATTGTTCAAAAATGATAGACCCTTAGTGTGCGTTCTGAGTGGTGGCGCACAGCGGATCGAACGAGGAAGCGGATTGCTGGTGGAAAAGTTGAGGCGTGTTTAGTGTTGCGATCATTCATATAAAAATCTCGATACCACAAAAATTAATCTCTACGCTCTATTAAGCTCTACGCTGGGATCGTGCTCTCTCCCTCCCGCCATCCTTTCCTCCCCTCTCTGTCCCTCCTTCCGCTCCATCCCCCCGACCCTCCTTGTGTTCCTCCCTCATGCCTTCCCCGCCTCAATCCCACAAATATGGCGAGCGTCTCAATGACGTAGGCGGCACGGTGACGATTGGTAAGTTGGTAAGATTTAAATTCAAAACGCAAGTGATCTGATATTTCTTCACCCAAAAAGTGCTTATATGGAAAGGGCTTTATGCGCCTAAGTTTCACTTCAATAAAAAAATATGTTCAAAGGTAACTTGTAAAATGGACAACGGAATGAAAAAGAAAGAATAGGACGTCTAATGAAGTTGTACCAAAATCCCGCAAAGTATTCAGTTGACTAAATTGTCTGAAATTGCCAAGAAAGAAAGAATACTAATTGAGCTGAGAGTGAGACGAAGTCGAGCGAAAGCTCCTTTCACTCCACTCGATGTATTTCGTTTGTGTCCCTCTAGCGCCTAGACCCTTCGACCCATTTTAATGATTTTTAGCGTAATCATAGATGATAGTGATGTGATGGACATAGGCTATACCTACAAATTTAAATTATGAAGTACCACGGAGGAATAATCACCGAACTAAAATTCAAAAGCTGATTTCTCTAAAACCACAATTTTGGCACCAAAACGTAGCCTATAACCATAAATACCGATAAAAAAAAGAAAACTGGAAATCGGACAAGACACAGAGGAATAATCACCAAACAAAAAAATTCTAAAGCTGATTTCTCAAAAACTATAATTTGCAAAACCTGAATTATGGCGCCATAATGTAGACAGCTTTCCAAATCACTCCGACATGGGCTCAACACTGCAAGAGCTACTGCCTTGCGGACTTAGTAATCATAGCCGCGGCCGGCAGATGTGGGTTGCCTGCGCCGCGGCTTCCACGCTGCTCGTCCGTCAAAGAAAGGGAGCCACTTTCTTCTAGGCAATCTTTAGGTCTTACTGCGGTATCGCGTATACTAATACACACAAACCACGTTTTATTTATCTTACGCAAATTGTACCAGTCAGTAGGAGTACTAGGACGGTTGCCAGCTTGGCAATCAACCCAAACTTAAGCGTAGCGAGATTTGCCTATCCAACAATAGGTCAACGTGACCGGTCGACTTTTTCCATTGATTTGGTTTTTCGGTGATTATTCCTCGATGGTAAGACCGATCTGGACATTCGAACACTTACGACACTCAGTAATGTCTACTTGATCACCGTATCAAATTTGGTCGAGATCGGTCAAACAGTCTCGGAGAAGTATCATTTGTTTGAAATGCAACTTTGAAACCAAAGACGCTTCGCTCGCCTTCGGCTCGCTACGCTTAATAAAAGTTTAAATAATTTTTATATAAATATAATTATAGAACTATATGTATATAAAAATAATGTGATAAGTAATATATTCTTAGATAGACTGGATGCGCAAGGCGGAGGATCGGGTGCTATGGCGTACAATGGGAGAGGCCTATGTCCAGCAGTGGACTGCAATAGGCTAATAGATTTATTGATTGATTGAATATATTCATTTAAAAACACTTTGAGCTCGAATCCTGTGGTAATCTCGATATGTTATCTACAATAAGAAATTTTTGACGGCCTCTGTGGCGTAGCGGTAGTGCATTCGACTGCTACGACAGGGGGCGCGGGTTCGATTCTCGCTCAGTGCAAATATTTTATGCATGAATAAGTCTATGAGTCTATGGTCCTGGGTGTTTCTATATATAATATGTATATATTTACTGAAAAAAAGTATATAACTATGTTTATCCGCATTCTGGAACCTTGGGTCTAGAAAGCGCTGTGTAGAATGTCCTAAAAAATAAAATATAAAATGAGATGCCATCAAAAACAGAACTTCTAAAAAAGTCAAGTCTCGCAACTCAGTTCTTCTACCGTAAAATTTGTGAGATCCATGTAATACCAAGTCACGTAATTTATTCAATCCCTTCTGTCCTAAGGTTTTACGTGAATTTTTTTTTGTGTGGGGTGTGGTACGTTGGCCGACAGGCCTCTACAACCTTACGTGGGCAGTGTGGCGAGCTCATAGGGCTCTCAGCCAAATTTGACTATAAGTATGTAATTAGCTAACCAAACAACATCTTATAGTGACCATATCAATATTAAAAATAAAATCAAACCTAAATTATTTAATATAGGTAACACGTATAACTTGTGAGATATACATTGTATTTTCATGTGTCATCGATATTCCCACTTTTATTCGTAGTATCGATTTATTTAGTATCGAAAGTAATTTCGAAAAGCGATTCGCAATCGCTAGAGAGAGACCAAAAGATCAAACAATAACAAAATAGTTATCACTTTGACTTATCACAATAAATTGTAATCACCATAGAGTAATACTTAAGGAGATCACAGATCACACTCACACTGATCCACAGATTAGAAGATATGTACATAGTACAGATAAGACACCTCCTAAACAAATATCGAACCGTTTTGGAGTCCATGACGACAATCCGCTAGGGGCGCTAGTGTGCTGAACGTAGGGCAGTGCATAGCTTCAACATCGCATCGAGATCGATAAAATAGTGATGGAAAAATAGTCGATATACCTCGTTTTGAGTTCCTGTTTATAAGTTAATTTTTAAAGGTAGATAAAATCAAACACTTTTTATTTATTAATCCTATATTTTCTAGTTTTCATAAATTTTTTATATGCTAATTTTTGAACAACATTTAAATTTTCTGAATTTATCCTTCTTTGGACTGTTCCACTCAGTATTAAATTGATTCCGCGGCACCAATTAAAAGTTTGTAATCTCGTAATGATTTTTATGAAGTGTTCTTTTAATGTATCTTTATGAGTAGAACAGCCCAACCATTCCAAATCTCTTGCTTCCAAATATTTCTGTCTGATATTCTTAAATATACATTTTTTATTGCAGTTATGTTCTAAGTATTCATTTACTACATTAATTAATTCCGAAAAGGCTACAATAAATTGGGTAGAGGGATACTTTAAGTTTTTATTTTTTAAACTTTTTCGTTCTCTAAACAAAGTTAATTCGTGAACATTTGTCAACTCATTCGTAATCATTGTTTTTTTGCATTTAGGACATTTAAATGACTTGCATAACTTGTAGATTATGTAACCTGCAGTAAAACCTCTGGCATTACATTTAATTTTTTCTGTAATAACAGTACGTATCGTTATAGGTGCCGAAAGAGCAGAAGTCGTGGCTATTGTAGCATTCTCTTCTACAATGTTTGGTTCTTCAACAATCATAGTAGTTTGGCCTGGATGACATGGGGACATCAATTGCTTTATATTTATTATTGTTGCACCTACATCATCCTCACAATTTGCGTGATTCGAATGAATACTTAGCATATTAGTCATAATCAACGATTTAAAAGAGTTTTGGAATGTGTATGTGTCTGGATTATTATATCTATAATTGTGAGATCTTATTTTACCAAAAAAGTTTTCTAAAGGATCTTGGTTAAAATTTCTAGTATAATAGAACGAGACTCCTTTAGAAAACAAAATTTCTTTTAATCTTAAATGGCTTTCTAAGGTAGTGATCCAATTATGTAATGTGGGTACACTCTTAATTTTTTGTGTCCCACTAGCACAGTCTATATATTTTATATTTTTTATTATATTAATTGCATCAGTCCAAAATACTGCATGGGGTGAATTAGGTTTCACTGGGCCCCTCAATTTGCCGGGAGCTTGGCCTCCTCTTGATCCATTGCAACTATCAAATAATTTGTCGAAGAATTCCACAGCATCTGCTGTGTTTCTTACAGTGTTGCTAACCAGGCTTCCATCTGTATGTTGACCTACACAAGAAAATAAAACTATTGTACTGATATTGCAATAAAAACTATCATGTTATATTTTCACTGCCTAGTGCAAAAAATATATCCAAGAGTTAATGTGAATAATATGTGAAAGAAATAATAAATTACATACTAGTTCTAGTTCTGGAGAAATTAGTGATAAGAATACTAAAATATGAATGAATATTTTATTACAAAATTTATATAACAAAATGCTCTTAGTTTGTGTTTCCATTAAATCGTTCAAGATAAGGTGATGTAAGTGGTCCAAAGTTTATTACAATTGCAATTTACTCACTAAAAGTTCCAGTATATCTTAGGGTGGCAGCCACTCGTTCACTCAATACTTTGGTACAATTGCTAACTTTCATTTTTTTTATTTTGTCTGGTATGACATGCTCATCTGTGAGTTTCGGCAACATTCTTATATTGCCGATTTGACAGTCATAATTGTAAATATCTACAATATCCTGCCACTTCACAAGTTTATCTTGAAAAATCATATTTTTATTCAATAAGTTATTTCTAATGCCCTTTAATAGGTGCGGTGGATCATAAACAATGCACAAGTTGTGTCCATCTATGGAAATAGTGCCATCTGAAAATTAAGAACCAATTTAATAATTTATTAAATAAACACTTGATCATGAAAAGTCTACATTTGAACTGCTCAAGCCCAGGTGCACTCACTGTAGGGGAATCAGTGGGTTAAGGTACCATTTGATGGGTGACCGCTTAGTTGTATTTCGACAGAGCGCTTCTGTGCTTAGGAGGGCACATTAAAACTCTGTCCCGCCTGTTCATCAGGTTAAGAAGTTCAGTTCTGTCATTAGGTTAAGAAGACAGACATGTCGCCCATATAAGCCGTATGGGCGACCTAAAGAACTGAGGCTGGGAGGTCAAACGGCAGTCGCTCCCAAATATAACTGAACAACCAACCACATCAAAAGCAAGGGTACCTCCCGCTCGAAAAGTAAAAACTTTGAATGGAGTATTGACACTAACATTCCAAAAAACAAACAATTAAAAATAGATTTTATAATTAGGTATATTTAAGTATGTAGTTCCTTTAACTTATTATATTTCCTAATTTGGCAGTGGGCCTCAATCAGCAGAATTATGATGAAGTACAGATGTTAATATAAAAATACATATATACATAACATACCATATGTTAATCCATTTTTTAATTGGTCTCGTCTAGTACTTGCTTGTAAAAACTTTAATGCACTCTGATTAGTCATGCCCTGGTCACATATTAAGGCCAATGGTTCAAGACCAGTGCTTATAACAGCCCGTACCACATCTTTTATAATTTTTACCAAGGAAACTGTTGGCATGGTACCCTCACAAAAATAATAAGCGATTGGTTGTCGCCATGAGCCACAAATACCTCTTATCATAACTACAAGAGCATGATCTGCAAATTTGGGAGAGTAGCTATCTGGGACAAATCCATGTATAACATCTTCAGATGGAACAAATTGTAGTCCACTTGATAACTGAACTTCATCAAATAGTATGTTACATAATTTTTTTGAAGAACTCCATTCAGAAATTTTGTGTTTCAAAGCATTGAAAAATTCTTTATTTATGCCACAGTTCATAGGAATTCTTTGAAGAACTCTATTTAGAGTTCTTTTATTGGGTAAACAGAAGATTTTCTCGAGTAGAGAATAGCCTTTTGGACTCTGTTTATACAGAGCAAGACACAATAACTTTTCCTCCAAAGTATAACGTCTGGCCTGTTTCTTTACGCCTACAGTATTCAGTTGCATTGAGATAAATTGTCTTTGCATAAAGCTAAACTTCTCAATAAGTTTCTGGAAAGTCTTAGTCTCGTTTAAAGCAGTAGCGTCTTCAATGTTCTTTCTATTGTAACCTCCAAATAATCTTCTTGATTTAATAATCTGCTTACATTTCTTGTACAATGTGTGGCAGTTTGGAGTCATACATTTTACACTGCTTGTTAGACGCATTCTCTTTGATTTGATACCTGAAACATCAAGTAAAATTAATAACCAAAGTACAATGCCCCACCTTCATTGTAGTGCTAAATATTAAACTAAACGCTTTTACAAAAATTATTCATCATTTTGATGTTGAATTGAATTAGAAATTGAATGGATATACAACTTAATGTGATAATGCACAATGGCTCTACAAAACGAATATTCGAGGAGAACCTAGATACATATAGAAAGGTGAAAAAGTCATCCCATGAGGCATGTGAGATTTTCTTGTGATGGCTGTCACAAGTTCATGCCTCTGCCCGAACTGCCTCTGTCTGATTCTAGAAATATGAAAATGTACCTTACCTGTTAGTGTAATAGTTTCTTTTGATGTTGAGGGCAATGCATCAATTTGATCATCAGAGCAAAACATTTCATTTATTTGAAGTTTAGGTACTTTTGATGCCTGTACACTAGTCACATTCAATAATGGCCTCTTACAGTAATTGTGATCTAATGTGGTGGTAGATTTTGTATAAGTGTGATCGCTTTCAACTGAAATTTTAAAAAATGAGACATATTACAAAAAATCATCCTGCAACCTAACTAAAACTCTAGGTAAATTATAAACTATGTTTACACACTAAGTTTAATATAAATATTAATGTAAATACAGTGATCAGCTATTTTAAGCACTTGCTAACCTTCTAAATTTGCAGGATTTGTTGGCATTCCTGTTGCAATTTCTTCTTCCGATATTAATGTAGGACAAGCATTGTATAGCCTTTTTTTCCCATTAAGAAACTTTTGTTCGAAGTGCCTTATACAAATTTTCCTTTTCGTCAATTGCTGTGGAGTTAGCTGCTTTGCTTGTGGATAATGAGGACCGACTTGTTTAAGCCATATTTGCTGTAATGTTTCATTCCGAGGGAATTGAAACAAAGTTACATCGTATTTCGTTTTTTGACACGACGGTATGCAGCATGCAATAAACGGCATTATCGAAATATTCGAATAACTGGTAGAACGAATGCACTTGTAAATGTAATCAATTAAAGTTTCAAATATTGAGAGGATAAGCTACGAAAATTAATAAAATCAACGCAAAACTTCTCTTGATCAACTTTGAAAACTTTGAAACTTTGACTCCTACTTAGCTGACATGACATTCAAATTCACATGACACATACACATGACATGATGGTTCTGTCATCAGCTTAATAAACTAGCGGCCTCTGCTGGCGTTACGTGATGGACACCCAAACTCATAACATCGTTTTCCAATGTATGAACTGTCAACGCCGTGCACTGATCACATCACGTATTCACGTCACATCGCAACTTCACGATTCTTACGTAGTATATTACTTACTCTGTGTTCACGATAAAAACTACCTGTTGTTATTGGTATCAAGAATGTAAATTGTAATAGAACTCCACAATCAAACAAAAGACTGATCGAATCTGGAATCTGCCACAGTTCCATTGGTAGGTACTTATAGAACAAAGTTTAGACGCGTTTACTACATTTTACAGATGAAATAAAATTATCTCTTATTAGCCGTTCTTTGAATTCCTGGTCAACCTTATGAAATGTTTTCTCCCTGGTTCCTGAAGAAAGCTAATTATAAGCTGCATTTTTTAGGTCCATATATTTATTTGACATCATGGTGGGTTTACTTGATATTACAATAATTTGTACAATAATTTGCCTACTGTTCCAGAAGCACCAAATGGAATTTAATACGATAGTTCGCAGTGCTACTGCTAATGCAGTTCGTTTCAAATCCTTGCTGCCTACTGCTGGAAGTGGAATATTGAGTCAGTACAGGTAATTGTTATTTAAATTAATTGACTTCAAATTTGAACTGTTACAAAAAAATTAAACTGTTAAAAATATATGTTTATAGATATGACACCTATTATTAGATAAATCATTGGAGAAAATTAGTGATTTAGATATATGTGTCAAGCTATTAGCAATAGTGATTGGATAGAAATATGCATGGCTAAATATTCTTTTTTTGATTAAGGTTAAATATAGTTACATAAACTTTAACAAAAGGAAGATCAACTACCATAAAAACATTTTGGTTAGTTTACATAAAGTCAGCAACTGGCTATTTATATTTTTAACTGATGGCACTGTCATTATAACCTTTGAGAATGCCGTGAGGTAAAACCGGTTAGGTTTAATAAATAAATATTTTCGAAAGTACAAGTGATTTAACTCAATAGTCAGCAACTGAGTTCCTACAACCAATAAAACACACATAAAAATAGTAAAATATTCATCACAAGATAAAAATAGATTAAAATAGATAATAAGTCTAACAACTATGCAACCTTAAATACAAATACCACTAAATACAATGTTTCTTAACATGACAGTAAATTGCTGTCAAACACAAACCTCCAAAAATGCACTAGAATAACAAGAGCCAAGGCAAGAGCAGCAGCACGCCCAATAGCCCCGGACTCTCGTCGCTCAGTTCTGTCTCACAGCCACCAGCAAGTTCACTGGGTGAGTCAGCGTCGTTGAGCTCAAGTTTTTCTCCCCGCCGACGTCGCCAACACCTGTGCATCGACAGGGGGGAGGCCGGCCACCGACTGGCTTGGAGCCCCGACGCCCACCGGCTTCGAATAAGGCCGCCTCTACTGGTGGTGATGTGCACCGCATGAGATGGAGTACTTCTATGAACGAAAACGTCATGCGGGCATATTCTGTGGCTACAGAGGGAGGAGTCAACCTCACTGCGTACCATGTTCGTATGCTGCGTTTGTTTCAGGTACTTGAACCAACTGTCAACGTATCGGCACAACGGCTTTCGGATAAAGTGCGGGCCATACAACGTTGTCATTTGTTGGATGACTCTGTACTTGAGAGGCTATGCTCTAACGTACGAAGTAGCCCGGGTACCACACCCTCTTTGCAAATTGTGAGACAACCAGCCACGGAGACCATCTCACAATGCATCTGTAGCGAAGAAGTGATTGATACCAGGGCTATTGACGTGAGTACCGAGTACAACCAGCAATTAAGGAGAGCTTTGGAATTTGCTATGCGGGAATATCGATCTATGCCTTCTGTTAATAGACCTCGCCTACCACGTTTGCCAACGCAAAAAAAAAATGTAGCACTAGTGTGTGCCCTGGATTCGTTATTATCAGATTATTTTATTAATAGCTAAGATCTCGGTGATACACATTCAATTCTATATTGCGCGGCCGTCGCAGTATGTCGAGTAGCTAATGATCAATTTCCAAAGGGTGACATAGCTACTCGACCGAAATCTTAGAATTGAGCTACGTATTACCGAAACTAGGGCACTCATTTGTTTCAGATCGGGCAATACACGCCCAAGAGTGATGCGCTTTGTGAGTCAAGCGTTCTCGGGGTCTGACATTAGGCCTCGAGAATTTTTGGCACAGAGCGTATCGACTTCCTGAAACAAAAAGTTAATGCGTGGGCGATATTCTCAGAATCGCACGTTCCAAAGGGACCAAAGGTCGGTCTACAGAGATTGGGAGCGCAGTGATTCGACTGGGACTGACGTGCGTCGACCAGGTGATGATATTACTAATACGTTCTGGCGTAATATCTGGTCGATGCCCGTCAATCATACAGAGGGTGATTGGATCATGGATCCGCTTACCATACTACAAGAGGATGTAACCGATCCTGTCTGTCTGTTGCCTAACTGGAAGTCAGCGGGACCAGACGGACTGCATAATTTTTGGTTAAAATGACTGATAAGCTCACACGGTCGTTTGGTATCTCAATTCCAATCATGTCTTGAATCAGGATTGATTCCCAATTTCATGACCACTGGTGTAACCCACCTTCTTTACAAGTCCGGTAATGCTACGGACCCTAAAATCTATAGACCGATTACATGTCTTCGTACGGTCTATAAGCTTCTTACATCCATCCGGAGAGAAAAATATTTTCACACTTAACCGACAATTTTATCAAGTCTATCTCTCAGAATGGATGTAGAAGTGGGGCTCGTGGCACTAAAGAGCTCCTTATAATTGATATGGCCATTAGCCAATAGGCACGCCGTAATCGTAAGGACCTGGCGACATGTTGGATAGACTAGAGGCCTATGACTCCGTGCCGCATACATGGCTCTTGAGGGTGCTTGAGTTGTATAAAATTGATACAACTCTATGTACCATACTGAAGGCATGTATGGAGCAATGGAGTACGGTCCTTTGCTATCCAGGGTGTCGACGGATCTGCGAGAATGGCGGGCTGATAAGGATAGAGCGGGGCATATTCCAGGGCGATATTCTTAGTCCATTATGGTTTTGCCTGGCACTGAACCCTCTTAGTTATACACAATGAAGCTGATATGCATCTTGATGTAGTGATGGTGGATAACGGACTTACCCTGCTATCGTTGGCTAAGGAGAATTGGCGCAAACCTGTGGTATTAAGTATTAATGACCGTATGGATGTATGGAAGAGCAAGGAGTTGCATGGACGTTTCAATCGGGCTCTCCATGGGCCGCTGATATAGATTTTCCAGCATCTGAGTCTTGGCTTCGTACTTGCAATTATGGACGAAGTTGTGATGACGAATAACTATCAGAGGTATGTTCTAAAGGATGGTACGACGTATGTTGTGCTGTGTGTGGTTGACATATGTCGGGCGTGCCACCGTCCCGTAGAATCCCTTAGACATATAATTTCTGGTTGTTCTCATCTTGCCAACGGCGAGTATTTGCATAGTATAGTAAAGTAGCAAGGATTGTTCATCAACAGCTTGCTGTAAAGTACAACCTTGTGGAATTAGACCTACCGTAGTATAGGTATGTGCCCGACACAGTGCTCGAAAATGGGCATATCACGTTGATGAGATCGATCTATCATCACTGACAGGACTATTGTAGCCAATAAACCTGATATAGTGTTGGTTGATCGATCAGAGCGCTGCGCAATAATTATCGATATCACCATTCCACATGACGAGATTCTTGTGAAACCCGAAAAAGAAAAACAAAATATTTAGATTTGGCTCACGAGGTTTCGACATGTGGAATGTGAATTCGGCAATTATTGTTCTGATAGTTGTATCGGTTTACGGAATGATTGCCAAGAGCCTCGATTACCATCTCAAGAGGCTCGCGGTAGGCAGTTGGGTCAAGGGCTTGATGCAGAAGGCAGTGCTCCTCGACACGGCACTTTCTGGAGCCCTAACCACCGGTAGCTTGGTCCCTGTACCCGTGCCGGTGGGTCACAATTTCTTATATTTTTAAATATAAGGTCTGGGGGATTGGTATTGGAATGAATAAGAATGGAAGTGGGCGAAAATACATAACACTGGTGAAGAGGATAATACTAGATTAATTAGGCATCATCATAATTCGGGGGGGGGTTACAATAAAAAAAAATTGGTATCATCATCATAATCTTCCTTAATGTGTTTTAATAAATCATAACTTTATTTGTACATACAATTTCCAGGTCAGGCTCCTCAAAATCTTATGATATAGCTGTTGTTGGTGGTGGTATAGTGGGATCAGCATCAGCTCGAGAATTGCTTATGAGACATCCAACACTGAAATTAGCTATTATTGAAAAGGAAGGTAATTTTGCTGGCCATCAAAGTGGAAATAACAGTGGTGTGATACATGCAGGTATTTACTACAAACCTGGTACATTAAAAGCCAAATTATGTGTAAAAGGCATGAATCTTATGTATAAATTTTGTGAAGAGAAACAAATACGATATAAGAAAAGTGGTAAGTTAATTGTAGCTACCAGTCAACCCGAAGTACCCAGATTATTGGAGTTATATGACCGTGGTCAACAAAATGGTGTAAAGGATTTAAAATTACTCAACAGTAAAGAAATCCATGAGATTGAACCTCATTGCAGAGGTATAAAAGGTATTTGGTCACCACATACAGGAATTACAGATTATGGAGAAGTTACACAGCATCTGGTCAAAGATATTGTTAAGCGTGGTGGCACCCCACATCTCAATTTTGAAGTTAAGAAATTTTCAGAATCAGAAAATCCAGATTATCCAGTAAATATTTCTGATGGAAAATGTGATTCTATTAATGCAAAGTATGTACTCACATGCTGTGGGTTACATTCAGACACAGTAGCTGTACTAAGTGGATGCTCTCCAAATCCTAAGATAATACCATTTAGAGGGGAATACTTATATCTAAAAAAATATAAAAGTAGTCTTGCCAAAACCAATATATACCCTGTGCCAGATCCAAGATTTCCATTTTTGGGTGTTCATGTGACCCCCACAATAGACGGACGAATCATTTTGGGACCGAATGCAATATTAGCATTAAGTAGAGAAGGATATAGGTATGTTTGTTTTCTTATGAATAATTCATGTGGTCTGTCACTATTTTATGCAATTATGACAAATGACAAGTTGCTTTACATTACATCATAGATATTGTATTGAGGAAATTTTCCTCTGTCATGACTTATGACAGGTATTAAGTCATTATATCAAATAGCCGTACCCATGTAGTTTCGAATACCGTCCTTGCAACGTACGCAGCTGCGAAAAAAAATTCAAGTGGAACGCCATTACCAAAAGCCGTTGTATCGAAAATCGCTAAATCAAATGACGGATTCGCGAACACGCTGTCTAAAACTTAACATAAAATAATGATGATGATGTTATCGAAATCCATTGTTGCGATTAGAGTGCCTATTAGAGTGACTAGTGGTTCCGGCGCTTCCAACCGGTGACCCCAACAGAGCGCCAGCCGAGCGAGCGTGCCGCGGTAGCGGCCGGCGAAGCGCCGGAACCACTAGTCCGGAAAGTTGGATTTCGATAACGTGACTATCGATCGAGCGTACCACACATAAAAGGAATATCAGGACAGGAATGTCGGACTCGCGAACACGCTGTCTGCGTGTTCGCGAGTCCGTCATTCGATTTAGCGATTTTCGATACAACGACTTTTCGCAAGGGCGTACCACTTGAATTTTTTTTCGCAGCAGCTTGCGTCGCAAGGACGGCATTCGACACTACATATCAGACCCCAACCACCAGGCCTACCATGAAACGTTCATCTGCATTTGCAGACTAGCGAAACGAACGCACTTATCCCGCAAACCTATTGTAGAATTAATCCGCATCATCACCAACTGATAATGTTCCCAGAAGACTGGCAGCATTGCCACGTTGTATGGCAATGCTAATCCTTTGTGCAAGATGAAGTCTAGCCTTCTGGTCACGTGTATCGTCGATTAGCCACTTTGCCAAATTTTTGGAGACAGAACGGACGCTTGGACCCCATGATCCCAGCGTGTCAACCCCAAACGGCTCAAAAACATAATCTACTACTGCACAAGCTTCTTTGGTGACTTGCTAAGTACTAAGCAGAGTTGTAAATTCACATGCGGTCACGTGACTGTTAGCGGTTAAATGCCCGTAAAATCAAACTAATAGTAAGACCCGAGACGGCGTTTAAATAAAAAAAAAAAAGGTATTTTTGACTACAACAAAAACTAGTGTATTTGTATACATACAAGCTTTAGTGTAACAAACTTTCAACCGATTTGGCATACCTATTAACATTCTTCATTGCGGATGTACATTTGGTTTAGGTTCAGAATGTCCCTTTCCCAAAAAGTCCCTCGGTTTCAAATAGTCCCTTTCCCGAAACGTCCCTTTCCCATAATGTCCCTTTCTTACGTCAGCGCTAAGCGCCGGACAAATAATTTACAGGTAATAAACTACTATAATAATTATATTGTTATTATACAAGTCAATTCTGTTGGGGTCACAGTTCTAACCTAACCCACTTTCAATCATTCAATTCAATCAATAGCGCCAGCCGAATGTGACATTAACAGAATCTGGCATTGATAGCGCTGACGTAACAAAGGGAAATTATGGGAAAGGGACGTTTCCGGAAAGGGACATTCTGGGAAAGGGACTATTTGAAACCGAGGGACATTTTGGGAAAGGGACATTCTGAACCAAAACTGTACATTTCATGGTAAGTCTACAGGTATCTATACTAATAATAAAACTATGATAATTTAGTTTTAACACTTGTATTGTAACTGATAAATCTATTGTTTCACAGCTGGACTGATGTAAATTTGAAAGATTTATTTGAAATATTAAAATATTCCGGATTCCAAAAATTAGCTACTAAGTATACAGTTTTTGGGCTGCAAGAGATGTTTAAATCACTTGTTACTCCTTTTCAAATGAAAGGCATACAAAGACTTATTAAAGATATTCATTATAAAGATGTTGAGAAAGGACCAGCTGGGGTAAGGGCTCAAGCAATGGCAGAAGATGGTATGTACTTAATATTTTATGCACAGTTGCCATCAGTATTAGCTTCACACATTACAAGTTACCAATAACCTTAACTCTAAAACTTAACATAAAATAATTAACAAAAATGGAAGAATGTTAAATTTATCCTCTGAAGATTAGATAGAGAAAATAATTTACATCAACAATTTATTTATCAGTATTATTATTATTATTTCCAACAGGGACGCCGGTGACCTGGCGGGTGAACAACCTTAGTGGGGCATTTTACCCATTTCCCCTGAAATATTTATATATTTTTCAGTAATGATTGTTTGTAAATTCGTTAGTGTTCAACAACTTCTGTAGTGTTCTAACCTGTGTTAACTTGCTAATTTACCATTTTCTAGGGACCCTCCTTGAAGACTTTGTATTTGACTCTCATCCCGGAATTGGTGTAGTCGGAAGCAGAGTGCTACATTGTAGAAATGCACCCTCTCCAGGAGCTACTTCGTCACTAGCTATTGCAATGATGATAGCTGACAAGATGGAAAATCAATTCAAATTTAAATAATTTATACGTTCTTTTTATACAAAGATATACTATATTATTCCAATTAAAACAGATTTATATAAAAAAAAACAACTCAAAAAAATTTAAACTATCATATATTATTGAATGGCTTAAGACAGGTTTATTTCATATGAAACTAAGTAGCTAGTTATATTTGGTGCTAATATTTAAGGTAATTGGTAGATCCGCCTGATAGTTTTTGCGCGTTATAATATATTTTTTGGTTATAGTAGGTATGCATATTGTTTTTCAAATGAATTTAAACTGCAATAATTGTTATTTTATAATATGCATTTAGTTTAGATCTGACCTTTTTACTTATTAAAAAGTATAACAGGTAACTAAATAAAAAATCTTAACATATTTTCAAACTGTAAGTATGAATTCGTATCTGGCCATTAAATATCCCTATTATATTTTGTACATAAGTAACTCATATCGCACGAGAATTATATAACTAATCATAATTGTTCAGATAAAACAACAATTTAATCATTCCAATTCGCAGCTTATTTTATTTTGCCAAGTGTTTTATCTGTTAAAGTAATGTTTAAAAAATTAAAATTACTATTACATAATAATAATGAATTGATGTCTTGCCCACGCAAAGCTATTCGTAATCAACTGGGCATGTTTCCTTTACACCTGAGACCCTTACAACGGAATTGAGAAACTCCTTTTTAACATAACATATAACTTCACGCCTGTATCCCCGAAGGGGTAGGCAGTGGTGTATTACACCCACACTCCTTTTTAAGTCAGTTAAAAACCCTTACGGAATTGAGAAACTCCTTTTTAACATAACATATAACTTCACGCCTGTATCCCCGAAAGGGTAGGCAGTGGTGTATTACACCCATACTCCTTTTTAAGTCAGTTAAAAACCCTTTAAACCCCACGTTACTTTTGTTTCTTTTTGTTCGTAAGTAATTTATTGTATAAATATGTGGTTATAAGGGTAAAAAAACTGCATGTGATACAAATAATATTATTTTATAAGTTCAAAGATTCTTTTAAATAAAAAATGTTATTGCTCTTAGTTACTAATCACGCACCATATTATTTAATGTTACCATATTCATTGTAAATACATAAAATGGTACCAAAGATAATGTTGTTTGTTACTTTCATTCTACTACAATTCCTTTGCTAGTTAGGCACATATAATTGAACTGGAGATCATACGCCGTTGTTAAATGAAATACAATATTGCTGATAACTACTATGTATTCTGATAAACCAAACATTGAATATACTGAAAATAAAATAAAAAATGTTAAAAATGTGTGTATCATTTGAAGTTAAGTATATATTTAATAGAATACTAGCTGTGCTCTCAACTTCATCTGTGTGGACTTGGATCTGAATGTTTATTTTTTTGCATGGAGCCCTAATACTTTTTTTTACTTTACTGTTTCCCATTTTTCTCTATTACCACCTTATTCTCTGCATGTAGAAGTAAAGTAAGATGACACAAGTACTGCAAGTGTTTGTGTATACTACTGACTAGTATGAAAAAAATATCCTGCATTTTGTAAGTCTGCTGTGCAGGACTCCCTACATTTATTTTTCTGTTATTTCTTTTACGTCTATTTCCCAATTCATCATCTTTCTTTGATCTATCTTAACGCCTTTCAGATGACCCTCCCAGACCAGAGTAATCTGGTAAGGTGGGGGAAGGCCACAGAAAAACAATGTTATACTTGTGGTGAGGCAATAGGACACACATTAGTAGGATGTAGGGTGCTTCTCGATAGAGGCCAATACTCACGCCGCCACGATAAGGTGCTTATCATCATACATGAAGCAATGAGTCTGGCAGTAGCTAGAGCCCAAAAAGGATTGACTACTAACAGACGTCATATCAACTTTGTGTCTGAAGGTTCATCCATAACATACAGGAATAAACCTTATTCAATCTTAGATACTGCCCCAGATTGGACTCTCCTAATTGACACATGAAAAGCACTATAAAATTCCAGAGGATGTTGGGGTTTCGTCATCTAGACCTGACATATTCCTATATTCTAAAAGGATAAAACTCGTGGTTCTTGTGGAACTTACTGTACCGTGGTAAACAAATATTCCGAAGGACCACACAATAAAGAAAATTAAATACTATGATCTCACAAACAAATTAATCAAAAACGGTTATGTGGTTAATTTGTATGCAGTGGAAGTGGGAGCGAGAGGTATACCAGCAAAATCTCTATAACCTACTTAAAGATCTAGGCCTATCGAGAGCTACAATAAGCTCATTACTAGGACGAATGTCTAAAGCGGCACTAGTAGGTTCGTATCAAATTTGGTTAGGCAGGGAGGGGAACTTGGGTAGTGAAGGTGAGTGTTGATGTACATCAACAAAAGGGACCCCTTCTAAACCTAAACTTGGGTCGCAAGTCCCAGGCACTGTCCCGAGTTCCCAACTCAGCAACGCGATGGACCTGGCACCCGCACGGAGAATCCATGGATTGCTAAGAATATCGGTCTTCCAGTGTTAATCCCAATTCCATTCAAAGCTTACATTTTGGAGCCTGGACTCCACTCTCCTGATCTGGGTCATCTTGGCTTTTACAGAAGTGACTGCCGTGTAACCACCTAACCTTGAGAGGGAAGCCTGTACCAGAGCCTTGTCTGTTAACCAGTAGGTGTAAACGTGGGGCATCCTTTCCAATTATAGAAGGCAAAACTTGTTTTATAAACTCACTTCACTATTGGAGAAAAAACCACATACAAAATATTGGCTATTATAGAACCCAATTAAATTATGAGAATAGGCACAAAGTTCCATAGTGTGAATACTTACTGTAAGGTTCACATTGGCTGTTATGTCTTAAGAAGAAATAAGCAGCTAATGCAAATGATGTCACATTTATAATGAATGTTCTCCATTTTAACTTGACAGAAAGTTTCTCTCTGTGTGTTAAATTAGGTCTCCTTCTATATTTAGAAAGCAATATGCATACAAATAGCATGTAGAATACTGATGTCCCAATGAATGTTTTGAAGCATAACTCATGATACTCTGTAAAGAGGCAAGTAACAAAATAACTTAATATTGACAATTTAATTACAATATATGTTTACCATACTTACTATAATTATGGGATGAAGTCCAATGAGTCAGTCCTATCAAAGTTAAGTTTTCTATAACATTTAAGAATACTGCTAATTTAACAATAATGATACAGTTTTCTTGAATTATACTTTTATAATATATCCACCTTAAATATACTATATACAATCGTATAGGAGAATGAAAGTATATTGCCGTTTTCCATAATGTTCTTTGTGGCTCATAATTTCCTATAGATGCTGAAATTGATGGAAAAACATTGGGAACTTTACAGTGTGTATTGTTGGCACTTTCAAAATCTTTGTACATTGTTATCAACACACAAGTTATGAAGGCAAATAATGGTATTGACACCGCTGAGAAACATATTCGAAAAGGTATTTTAACATAATAGTTCCTTTTAGGCACATTGTGAAGGGGTAGATACATTTATATTAATTAGATATTAGGTATGTGTCTACATAAATGTAAAAGTTATTTAGTTCCATTCAGTGAGATGAGATCTTGTCAGTCGAAAAGTCAAGATTTTATTCATAAATTAATAAGTAATTCTGCAGTCAAATCGCCACAATTGCACCAATCCAAACTCCGTATTCGTAGTCCTTATTGTCATTGTCATAATTGTCAAAAAAATTGACAGCTTACAGCCTTCAATATTTTTTCGCCTACGCCTACGCTCCATTTGCACGCAGTGCTTTGTATTTTAGTACTTTAAACGCGGTCGTAAAAATATTTAAAATTCAACCCAGTGTTATATATCATGTCATACATGGATTCATACCTCGTACAATATTGAGGTATACGTAAAATCCAAAAATAATTATTGTTAAATCAGAAAAATTACAAATAAACAGAATTGCAAATCTGGTAAAATAAAGCCTTGATTACTGGAATACTGCATGTAAAGAAATTATAGGCAGACATAAGTTTCGTTATTTTATCGATAATTTCATAGTAACTTTTCTATACATTCGGCAGATTTTAGTAAAGCTGACTGTAATAAATAATAAAGTATATTGATTGGTATTATGTAAGTATGGAGAATATTCTTAACAAAAATATATTCGATGATCGTGACTTAAACAAATTGTCTCCTGATTATACACCACTTAATGTTGTATTGCGAATGCAGTTAAGAAGAACTTTGGTAAGTACCTAAACAATATAGAGTATTAAGTAGTAGGTAGTAAATAGTAGGTACTTAGATAGGTAATTGTATGATGGTACCTAGGTACTTGGAGCCTAAGTTCATCATCAGACAGGTTCACTAGCGAACCCCTATAAATCCTATAACCATAGATGGGAGGGGTCTAGTGCCACCCTAAGGTAAACTTGTTTTCGTCAGTGTCTACGCCTTAGGAAAGCACTGAAGCTGCTAAAATTCTATGCATGTATGAGTTCACGCCTGTACTTATATATCCTCGGAGGGATGTGATAACACATTTTGCCAACTGTTTTTGTCACTCACGTAGATAATGGAGGAGGAACGTTTGTCGCCTGCCTACCGTTCGTACGGTTCCATGGTTGCTGGAAGCTGATTTCTCTCGAAGCTGGTGCTTATCATGCTGCTGGGTGAACTGATTGAGAGGACTTTCGATAACCATACGGTGGGGCGGACTATGCAGTCGTGGCATGACATGTCGACTTGTCTACGGTAAACCTCACTTTGTCAGACGCTCGATGGACGACGGCGTAAGCTATGGTGGCGTGACGGTGTCTTTGAAAATGTGTTGGTGCTGCTAACACGTTCATCTAATACTCAGCGTTTTAGCTGTTTGGTTTCACGGTGTGCCCATTTATCCTGAAAAGGCTAGTAACTGGGGCTGTCTTAAGCATATTATGCGCCGGGATGCCAGATTCAACCGACTGCCAACAAAAGAAACTCAATATTTATATTCTGTTTTTACAAGTTTTTATTTAACTTACACTGTCCGTATGTAAAAGTGAGTTGTCCGTCACAATTTACAAATCAGTTATCTACCATTTGTTAGCATTTTTGTACGTGCGGAAGTCCCAACGGGCAGTACCTTTTTTTTTTTCGTGCGGAAATCCCTTCGGATACCCCCCCGCCGGCCAGCGGGGGCGGTTATGTCGGGCTTGAACCGACTTAAACCGCACGCCGTCTCGGGTCTGCAGACGCCGGGGTGTAAGGTTGCCCATAGAGCATATCCCTCGCACCCCGACTGACCCTGGGCCATCTCCGGTTTCGAGATGGCCCCCTCGGGTTTGGGAACCACGGTGTCCCCGTCTTGCCCCGGTTTGGGGGAGGGGCGCTAGTCCCCCCACCGTCCCGGCCTGCTTCTGCTGGGGTGACAGGCGGCCTCACCTGCCACCCCCAGGCCTGCGCTCATGGAGGACGGAGGTCGTTGAGCGACCTCCGGCGCCTGAGTTGCCTGCGACGCGCGGCGAGCATGTTGCCGGCTCGGCGGGCTGGGAGAGTTCTGAACCTCTCCCGGGCGCGCTCCGCCATCTCCTTCGCGAGCATCACATGCTCGCAGAAGGAGGTGGCGGCGGCCCACGCGCTCGCCCTCCGCACCATTGCCGCAATCATGCTGCCGAGCGAGAGGACTCCCACCCCTTTGGCTGCCACGAGGTCACGCCTCGGCGCCTCCCACGCCGGGCAGTCCGCCAGCGTGTGCAGCCCTGAGTCCTCGCTCGCGTCACAGTGATGACACTCAGGCGTTGTCCTGATCCGATGCAGGTGGTCCCCGAAGAACCCCTTCCGGGAGATCACCGGTGTCAGTCGGTACGAGAGGCTTCCGTGTCGCCTCTCTAGCCAATCCTCCATGATGGGCCTTACCGCCGCTATTGCGGCGTGAACGGGCAGTACCTCGTCGGTGCTAATGATGTGGTCGGTATTTCAGACTCATATCGACTAAAACCACAAGGTATCTCGTCACATCCGCCTGTGTAACGGGGAAACCAGGTATGCCCTGGATAGGATATCCACCTCGGGGTCCAACCACCAAACTTGGGCAACCCCGGCCGAGGCCTTCAAGGTTAACTCGCGATGCATCGGGTGTAACGTCACGGAGGTGTCGTCGGCGTAGCCGTTCACGGCCACATCCCCCGAAAGAGCATTACGAAGCACCTAGTCATAGCGGATTCCACAGGAACGGTCCACCGAGCCCAGCGGATTACCGCACGACATATTTTGCCAACAATGCGGCAAAGCGAGAGATACCCCGTGATAAAATGAATGCCTCTCTGATGCAGTTCCAGGTCAAGGTGGTGAACGTGTTGGCAATATCAAGAGGCACTGCCAGCCCCACCTGAGCCCTCATAAATTCACCGAATGATTGTCTGCCAAATTCGAGCCCACTTCTATAAGGCGCTCAACGAGGCGCTTTGCTATTAACCGTTCAAAGTGCTTTCACAGCACACTTCGTCGAGCAACAATAAGGCGATAGGCGGACGGTGAGTCCGCAGGGCGCGCCTTTTTGCGGATGAGGACCAGTTGTCCTCCATATTTTCGGAAACCAGCTCTGCTCGGGGTAAAGAGTCCTTCTAACAGGTATTACAAACCCCATAGAGGATTCAGGAAAAGAGGAGTCAGGATCCGGAGCGGTGTTTCTTTAGGCCGTAACACCACTATCTCTTTCTCTGCTTACCTCTGCTCTGCATGTGACTTAGGGCGCGGCGTCATATTATACGTCGGGCTTTTGAGGCAGAGCCATCGATGGTGAAGTCCGTGTGCTTTTCCACCCTCGCAGGGATCAAGGCGCCTTCGTCTCCAGTTGTGCGGTGTTCCACAGGGCTTGGTGTGAGGCCGCTCCTGTGGAACTTCGGTTACGAGTGTTACGACTGGGCGGTTCGTGGTGGAGCCTTGAAGTCGGTATTAGGCTCCTGAGGTATCTGGTCTTGTAGTAGTCGCCATCAAGCCCTCTATAAGGTACCTCAAGTACAATGGGCGGTGGGACTTCGGATGTAATTTCCGAAGTCAATTTTCCTAGTTTAAAGGAGTGGTTGCGCTCGCGCAGCTGCTGCGCAATTTGAAGTGGCCAGACGTCTCCTGCAGAATGCTGTACGCCGGGATCGTGCGTGATAACGTTCGAAAGTCTCCAGCAACTCCTGGCCGGCTTCTATATGGGGGCAGGCTAGCGGAGGGTGCCAACAATAAAAATATAACACAATTTTTGTCTTCTATTTATAAATTAATACTTTCAATCAATCAATTACCCTATGGCAATCCACTGCTAAATACAGGCCTCTTCTAATGTGCACTATACCTCCCGATCCGCCGCCTTCCGCATCCAGTCTATCCCAGGTACCTTTTTCTAGGTCTACCCAGGTCGTCAGTCCATCTTGCTGGGGGCGTCCCATCTTCCAGTATTACAAATAATACTTAATTTATAATTATATAAAAATATGAGATGATGATATATAAAAAATTGTGGCTTAAAACAATATTGATGCCTATACTTATTACAGGCAAGTAATGTGAATGTTAAGCAGTTTTCAAAACTCATTGACAAACATGTAATTTTAGGTATAATGCAATCGGCTTGCGCCTCCTGAGATATACACCTGTGCTCCTTACCCCTTGCACCCTCGGGTCGGGTCGGGTAAATACGGTTTCTGCTACTAGAAGACTATCTGAAGGAGCAGCGATGGCCGATTACAGGCCGTAAGAGTATTGCGCTGAATTTATGAGGTCCATGTATTAACGGCCTTATCGCCGTTGAAATCTATTGTTTACCCAACTGCGTGGCCCTAAAGCCCTAAAAGTGGCTCTTGTAAGTAGCTGTTCCGTCCGAACGCCACCCGGGTGATTTACCAGTGGATTTTCCAAACTTATCGTGCATATAAACATTTTCTGAAAAGAACACAAAATAAATCATCCTAATCGGTTGATTGGTTCTCAATATTTGAGCATAGCTACAAATTGAAACATTTATTTTTATTTATATAGATATATTAGCTGTTGCCCTCGGCTCCGCCCGGGTGGACATCGGTTATCGCGCGTGGACTTCCATACGATCTGTCATTCCCTATTTCGTCCCCCCACAGGCCGCAGGTACCCTATATCCTTTCCCAAGCTCTAGTCTACCTCTGTACCGAATTTTATCAAAATTTATTCAGTGGTTTAGACGTGAAAGCATAATAGACAGAGTTACTGTCGCATTTATAATATCAGTGTGGATACTTAAGCATACCTTTTTTTTTTTTTTTTTTTTTTTTTTCGTGCGGAAATCCCTTCGGATACCCCCCCGCGTGCCAGCGGGGGCGGTTATGTCGGGCTTGAATACTTAAGCATACCTAGCTGCCAACGTTCTAAATATAAAACTTGTAAATATATTATAATTACAAACTTTTGCGAGCGTGTCGCCGCCTGTTACGTTGTTTAAAAACATTTCAACCGACAGTTCTAAACGAAAAAACCGTTTTCAACCGTTGGGTTGAAAAGGTTGCCAGTCGGCTTTACATCTATACACTTACGGCCGGTTTTAATAATCCATCTATCTTTTACCAGCAGTTAAAATAGCTACCATTAGTATCTATCGGAGATATTTTCTGTTTCAATAAACAAAGATAAGCAGAAAATGACTTTGATAATATAGAAACCGCAGTTACAGATAGATTAATGTTGACATGTTTATCTGGGATAGCTTCTACCTTTAACTGTAGGTAGATTATTGAGACTGGCCGTTAGACGTGCCTACAACGTTTAAACTAAAGGCCATACTAAACAATTATTATACTTTACGAATGATTACGACTACGACTATATTATTGTGTTAAATCAATGATAATTTACCTACCAAAATGGTAGACACTAGTGTATTTGGCTGGTTTATTTATTTGACTCTTTAATTCCAGGTGAAAGATACACATAACCATGGCAAAGTTAGAAACACTACTTGGACAAGGTAAACACTGTTCAGTTAGTATTAAAATACTCTGGTAAGTAGAAAAGCTAAAAGTAGACTTGGCGCACTTACACTTCTTGGTCGTTAGCCCGTATTCGGTTGCACCAAAGACGTTACTCTAATTCGGACAACCGTTGCACTAATTACATTGTTTTATTCACGTTCGGTTACTGGAACACGGGCAAACGACCCTGCGCCCGCGTTCGGATACTCCGTTTCTTATATTCATTCTGCGGGCCAATTCTATAAATAAAAATAAATATCACAATCAATATGTATCCTTCTTCGGAGAGCAACACTACTCGTTGTGATGACTTGCCAGTCATCACAACGAGTGCCGTACCTTTTTTTTTTTTTGTTTTCGTGCGGAAATCCCTTCGGATACCCCCCCGCCAGCCAGCGGGGGCGGTTATGTCGGGCTTGAACCGACTAAAACCGCACTCCGTCTCGGGTCTTCAGACGCCGGGGTGTAAGGTTACCCATAGAGCATATCCCTCGCACCCCGACTGACACTGGGCCATCTCAGTACCTACTGAATAAGAGAACAGTAGGTTATCTAAAGCCCCTCAGCGAGTTAATTACATAATCTGCGTTGGCGCTTAGGGTTGTCACGTTTATTTTTCGTTAAATATATATACGCAAATACGTATTACGAGCAGCACTAGATTTTTCAGCCCCGACGCCAAAACGACGGGGTGTTATAAGTTTGACGTGTCTGTCTGTCTATGGCATCGTAGCTCCTGAACGGACGAACCGATTTTGATTTTGTTTTTAGGGTTCCGTTGCCAAATGGCAAAAAACGGAACCCTTATAGATTCGTCATGTCTGTCTGTCTGTCCGTCCGTATGTCACAGCCACTTTTTTCCGAAACTATAAGAACTATGCTGTTGAAACATGGTAAGTAGATATTCTATGATCCGCATTAAGATTTTAATACAAAAATAGAAAAAAAAAACAATAAATTTTGGGGGTCCCCATACTTACTCAAAATTTTTTTTTTCATCTAACCCATACGTGTGTGGTATCTATGGATAGGTCTTCAAAAATGATATTGAGGTTTCTAATATCATTTTTTTCTAAACTGAATAGTTTGCGAGAAAGACACTTCCAAAGTGGTAAAATGTGTGGTCCCCCTGTAACTTCTAAAATAAAAGAATGATAAAGCTAATAAAAATATATTATTATGATGTACATTGCCATGTAAACTTTCTACGAAAATTGGTTTGAGCGAGATCTAGTAAGTAGTTTTTTTTAATACGTCATACATCATAAACCGCAATTTACCTTTCATTCAATCAACTCAAATATAAAAATTAAAAAAAAAACATTATCATGTTACTTGCTGCTACGGAACCCTTAATGGGCGAGTCCGACTCGCACTTGGCCGCTATTTTTTTTATTTGAAAGGTGTATTAGTCGGTTGACGGATTACATTTATTTTTTAACAACTAATGTGGGTATTAAATGAAAGGGCTTGACTAGTAGAATACTATAGGTACTCTAAAACGAATTTCAAATCCAAGAGGACCGTCACCACAAAATGGCGTATTACCTTCTTTTTTTCGCAACTCTCTCAATTTGGGTACCAGATAAAAAGGCTTGACTAGTAGAATACTATACATATACACTATGATGAATTTCAAATCCAAGATGGCCGCCACAAAACGGCGGATTTCAAATTTGTTCACAACTCCCTCAAAATGGATATTGAATGAAAGGGCTTGACTAATAAAATATGGAAATGAAATAAAAAAAATACAACAAAAAGGCATGAACGTGAAAACCTGTAAAAGGCAAAAAATAATTTTGACATTATGACCGTAAGTCATACAAAATAAATTGATGCAATTTCCTAATGCAAAAATTAAACATTTAAAAGGCGTTTTATGTACATACCTCATTATTTTATTCATATAATTTATAGATAATAAAATAAATATTTCATTATCATCTATATGTTATAAACCGCTAAATAAATATAAACTGCGCTAATCAAATTAAATCTAGTGGGAGAAGGCGAATACGAGCAGCCGTGCCAATACCTTTTTTTTTTTTCGTGCGGAAATCCCTACTTACGCTACGTGAACGCGCGCGATCTCACTCACGGTACGGCCCAAACTGCGACCGGCGTATTTTGCCTGATAAAATAATAAATTAATAAATATATAACAAATAATAATAAATAATAAATATTCTACGACATGCTACACAGCGCTTTCTAGACCCAAAGTAAGCATAGTTTCGGTAATATCGGTATTGTTATGTAAAGATACCAATTTATTTTTCACCAGTATGAGTAGAAGTGAAATGATCACCGTATATTTGTACGTACGTAACAGCCTCTGTGGCGTGGTCGGGCGAGCGCCAGCTTACGATGCAGGAGGTTACGGGTACGATTCCCGCTGTGTGATTCCCGAAATATTTGTGTGAACCACAGATATTTGTTTCTGGTCTTTAATACACGTTTCTATATGTATTATAAGTATGTAATTTACACAAGAAAATTAATTCTGACTTTTTTTGAAATTAAATCAATTAGACCATCTTCACACTATAAGAAAATTTGTTGTGTCCGATTAGAAATTGTCTGATCAGATATTTCTTATAATGTGAATGCATCCATGAAAATTCTTGTCTTCCGCAAGTCGTCGATAGTCAGTTGATTGCCACAAGTTTTGGGTTCAATTTCATACAAACCAATGTAGGTATAGCGGAGTAAAAAATCAAAGTTATCTATTTATTTTAATGCTTTTATTTCAATTTTTTCTAAAACGTAAAAAGAGAGTTCCAAAATAAAGTGACACTTATTAGATCTATTGAAAAAGTTTATTAAATATAAAATAATCCCGTAGTAAATTTAAATGACTGTAGTTGCATTTAAATACAAATTCATGCTCCATTTCTTTTAATTGTTTCAAAAAATAGCCGATGTCCACTATTCTCCTGCCAGTAATTTCCTCAAAGTTCGATGTATCTTCAGGAAGATTACAAGTTCACAGTCAATATTATCTAAGGACCTGAAAGGTAAAAATGCATATTACAAATCTCTCAATGATTATTTAATTACTATGTTGTATGTACTAATAACTATGTATGTACTAATAACTATACTAGGAATTCAGTACAGGGTGCGACTGAAATAAATTGAGCTGAGCGAGCAGGACTCTTACTTGAAAATAGGAAGTCTTACTACAGTCAGGGATTGAAAACCGGTACCAATTTCGGTTCTGGTTCTACATTTAGGTTCTTATAAAGGTTCCTCTTTTCGGTACGGTTCCGGTTCCGGTATCGGTTCCGGTTTGGGTTCCGATGTACCGGTTCTAAATACCGGTTCCTAGAACCTTTAAATCGGATGATGTTATACCGGTTCCTTGTCATCCGTTTTAAAGGTTCCTTACGGAAGAGGGGATGGGTGTTCGGAGCAGGGAATGAATAACCGAAATTTATTGATGTTCGTGCTTCGGCCGAGCCAAAGCAAGTTGTTTTGTCATGTTGCCGCCATTCATGTTTCCGCGTCTGCCTTGTTTGTTAACATAATCACAAGTATGTTGGAACTTTACAACTACATAGATTGTCGCCAAGATGGATAATAAAAGTAAGTAAGGTAGAGGCACCCACTTCCGACCCCTTAAAATTTGCACCAAACTCCGACCCATTCATAAAATCGACATTTTAGGCTGTTGTATGTAAGACAAATGTTCTTTTAGAGAAAATAAAGATGTATTTGTAATGCACACATTCATTACTTGCTTGTGTGCGTAAACCAGCGACTTCAAATTTTAATTCAATTTTTATTTTCAAAATTAATAGTTTCTCGTCGGACTCCCAAGATTCCGCACATTTCAGCTTTTTAATTTTTAATTTGCCTAAAATTCAATATTTAAAAGTGGCGTTGATAAGAGCCATATTCACAATTTTATTCCTAATGCAACCCATCGCACTGCTGGGTTTTTACAAAGTATGTTAATTTCCATTTTTTTTTGTTATAAGGCGTCTATTAATAAATAGTGGGCTATACCAATTTAATATCTTAGTATGTCAAGCTTTATTAGAGCTATTAGCGTCATATGTTTAGTTGTACCGATAGCTGTGAAAATCAATTTTATTCTTGTGCAAATGTTTTGATTTCCCTAGGATGTATAGTTGTCAATTGATGTATTTTACGGTTAAAATATGTTTAATATTAAATATTCATGGTTACTGCAATCATATAACCATATAAATGTACATAAAAGTAATAAAATTACGTAGTAAACATAAATTTTAATGGGTCGGTAACAGGTTTTACGATTTTTCGCAGAAAAATCCTAAAACCGACCCACATGTAATATTGCAGTTTTTAACGTACCTAGATAGGGATAATATAAGAGCTCGTGACACCAATCCTAGTTCAATCAGATTATCGGATGAAATGTGTATCATTAGACTCGTATTTAATTGGAGAACACGAAATGGCTATTCTGCCAGGCTAAAAACCTGGTGGGGATACCAAAAATCAATTTGAATTATTAATAAAAAAATCAAATAACCCGACCCATTAATTTTCTTTCGGTTTATGATTTGCATCTGGGTCCCGCCTGCTATCAAACTTGTTTCGGTCTTTTTAGGGCAGTCGGGTTATTTGATTTTTTAATTAATAATTTTATTGTATACTTTTTAGTTATGATATATATATTTTTGAAATCCCCTTTTAAAGTTCTTCATTTCGATACCCTACTCGATAAGTTTGAGTGAAAATTTTTTTTTAATAACATACATTTTAGCGCCAAAAATCCACCATTTCGTTTTTTTATTGTTTTGATATACCCAGTGTCACTCTCACAGTTAATACTAATCTAACGACACCTCTCAAGCTAAAATCCATCGAGCCTTTCAGGCTGCAGAGCGTGCCAAACAATTATACATACATACATACATACTCTCGAAAAACATAACCCTCCTTCTGGCGCAGTCGGGTAAAAATCGATCTCTTATATGAGAAGATTACCATGCTCATTTATGAAATAAATAAATAATAAATAAATATTGTACGACAAAGTACACAACGCCATCTAGACCCAAACTAAGCAGAGCTTGTCATATGGGTTCTAGAATGCGGATAAACATACGTAAATACTTTTTTTTGTAAATAAATACATATTATACATAGAAACACCCAGACCAATGCAAATATACATATTTGCATTGAGCGGGAATCGAATCCGCGACCTTTGGCTTAGCAGTCGAATGCACTACCGCTACGCCACAGATGTCTTCAAATCTTGTGAATGAACTGCCACTGCTACCATTTCTAAATACTGGCAAAAGTGATGGCAGCAGTAACATAATGTTACATCAATGTGTCTGTCTATCGTTGAGAACGATAGTGCGTTGGCACCTTTTTGCGACTTATAATTATTGCTGCCATCACTTTCACCAGTGTTTAGAAATACACTAAATTTTAATGATCTTGCACCTCCTGGTTTTTTTTCTGGTAATCTCATCATATAAAACACCTCTATAATACACCTTTGCCTACCCCTTCGGGGATACAGGCGTGAAGTTATGTTATGTTATGTTATAAAACATCGAATTTTTTAGCTTGTTAAAATTGATTTTCCGTATCACCACCAGGTTTTTAGCCTGGCAGCATAGCCATTTCGTGTTCTCCCACTAAAGACGCGACTACTAATAAATATATATCATCTAGTAATGTGATCGAACTAGAATTGATATCATTGTATAGTAAATTAGTTGGAAGCACGAGCGTTCATTTGTTTAGTAATAGTAGATTTTTACTCTTTTTTTTTTCTTATCATGGTACAGTCGGCAAAGGAGACAAGTAGACACCTTTCCATACAAATTGATATGAAAAGGTGTACTTATCTCTTTTGTCGACTGTAGGCACATACATATTCAGTTTATACATACTTTAACTTTTTAAGAACTGGTTAATTAAAATAATGTTGTTTTTTCTAATAATACCTAATGATAATGTAATTAAACATAAAGAAGCATTTTATTTAACTTGAATTGTTTCATTTATTTAGCAGTCGGTAATAGGTGCCACAAAATCGGTATTAGAGTTTTACACATGCATTGGATCGGTGATAGGGGCTGAGCCCATTTCATAAATAACTATTTTTATTTTATTTTTCTTTTATGCTTGCTTCTTCTATAATCGAGTAAAGCGATCATTCATTTCAGCAGCTGAAAAATAATAAAAAAATATTCTAGTTATTGAACATGTGCTTATTTTTTGTATGTCAAGATAAGCATGGCTTAAACTGGCGGTATTAGGTGCCTTTACCTTACAATTGATCGAATTGTATAACAATATAAAGCATTTCTTTACCTTTACGACGGTAGGAATATCATTTCATGCATTTTAGCGTTTGATTCCCAAAAACTGTTTCTAAGATACCTCCTTTACGCTTCTGGACTTACCACTTCGTCTTAAACGGCCGGCACCCGGCGCGCGCTCACACATCTAAACCGGCAGCGGCCCATATCTATGAAAAACTTTTCACATTATCTCACTAGCTGTGTCGTTGTTTACCAAAACCAAATAAAAGTTTCACTTTAATAAATAACAACATTTACATTAAGCACTGACAAACACCATTTACATTAAACACTGACAAAAACAAACAAAATAGCGTGGAGCACTGGCACAAGTGAGTAATACTCTATACACTACAGTCTACACGGTCAGCTGCTGCGAACTATAGGCGCCGCCATATTGGCCTTGGCTGCTATGACGAGCGCCTTTCACTTTATCCCTACACCGCGGCCGACCGTCACGCGACATGCAACACATAGACGAAAAAGTTTCAGACGATGTAATAAAAGTTTCACTTTAACACTTTAAATAACTAAATAACCCAACTAAAAAAATTGAAAATAAGTTTTAATAAATTTAAATTAAGAATAGTGTTAAAAATGTCAATAAATAATAATTAGTAATAGTGTAAATAAAAAAATGTATTTTATTTAAAAAAAAGCGTGGGGTGCCTTTTAGGAACCCCCAAAATGTATTGTTCTTTTTCTATTTTTGTGTGAAAATCTTAATACGGTTTACAGAATACATCTACTTCACAAGTTTCAACAGCATAGTTCCTATAGTTTTGGAAAAAAGTGGCTGTGACATACGGACGGACAGACAGACAGACATGACGAATCTATAAGGGTTCCGTTTTTTGCCATTTGGCTACGGAACCCTAAAAACGAAAATCGAACTAGCCATTGAAGAAATATCACCGTTAGAAAATGTCCTGGTGAAATTGCTTCCCTCAATTTTTGCAACAGCAGAATTAATTGCTGACCTAGTACTACATGTTCTATTGAAACAATTATCGGAAAATGCATTTTAGTTTTGTTCCGGGCAAAAATCGTCATCACCGTGTGCCACTACGTGTTGCGAGATTTTTATACTTCCAACCTAATTAATTTTATAGTAGATGACTATCCTCGCACTCCGCCACTCACGATTGGTACGTTAGTGAGGCTGCCCGTCATTTGGTCGTGGTATTTATTACGTCATTTGAGTTTTTGTTCATGTTTTGTGTGTAAGGCACGAGGTCGCGTCATTAACGTGGACTTACTTTCCTTGGTAAATTACTTGTATACCACGATACCTAAAATATCTAAAATCCATGAGTTTGAACTATGTACCGACAAATAAATGTTTGAGAATAGTAACCGCTTTCACGCTAGTTAGAAAATAGTAGTTTTCATTACAAGTGTTCAATTTCTGTTATTACAACGATTTCCGACAGATGTTGATGCGAGCCGAAGGCGAGGGTAGACAGTCGGAACGAGTTGAAATAACACGTTGTATTGAACAACTATTTTTAATACAGTTTGGAAAAAATTAAGCAATTTAATAAAATAATAAAATCACAATAAACTCAACTAACTAATCATTTAATTCTTATAAAAGTGATAATTCACATATACATTGAAATTGGTACAGTTTTTTATACTAACTAGGGAAGTTTTAGGTTGCATATTTACTGTTTGAACGTAGGTTTTAATTTTGCTGAGAGTTCGGAGAAGTATCCCAACAACATTTTCTGAAAAACTATTTGCTTTTTTCTCTTCTCTCCACGCAATATATTCGTCGTATGTAGATATGTAGCGACTTTTTGACTTTTCCGGTAAAATGTTCTCCGAAGCATTTTGTGCAATTATACGGAGTTCCGGTGGTGTTAATTCAAATAAATTCTCGTCGAAATTACTCATTTTGTGCAACAAACAACTAAACTCGCAAAGAAAATTTTTGAAAAAAGGCGCCAACCGTAAAGGTATATAAGCAGAGACTATGGCAGTGCCTTTGTTCCGCCCTGTGCCACTGGATTTGCCACTGGGGTCACAAAACGGAAAAATCTTCCGGTTTGTGCCACTGTTTGTAGAAACATACTCCTGTTATACACTTTGAATTTGCAACTTGTGTAACATTCAATACAGGTAAAACCGCAGTGCCGACTTATGAAGATTCCTATGCACTATATGCACTACCAACCCTTTATTGTTAAAAACATGTATTATGTATGGATAATGAATGATTCTAACGATACTTACGTTGAAAAACAATATTTATATAGATTTTTTTTTTATATTTTTTTTTTTAATAGAATATTAGTAACCGAAATTACTAATATTCCCCCTAACCCTTCCAGCTAAGCTAAATTGCTATGTTAGGAGTGGGTTCACGTCGCTAGTGTAATGACCAGGATTCGAACCCGGGACCTCTCGATCGTAGGCTCGACTCCTTAACCACTAAGCTACCGACGCTTTAAATTTATTTTTATATCCTCTGCTCTGCTTCAAATATTTATTTATTCAACATAACGTAAGTGGCCAATGCATCATACGTAATTAGATTATGCTCTATTTTTAGAACAGTGGCACAAACCGGAAGATTTTTCCGTTTTGTGACCCCAGTGGCAAATCCAGTGGCACAGGGCGGAATAAAGGTGGCAGTGCACGTCATACAGCTAACTTTTTTGTATTTATAAATTTAATTTGACCGATACTAATATTAATTTAATGTTAAAGTTTTAATTAAAATTACTTTTAAATCTGATATTGAAACAAATTAGTAGCTATTTTTTAGAAATATTTGCATAAATCATAAAAACTTCTATGAATTTTTTTTAGTAAAAACTTCGTGGTTGGTTTTTTTCTTTTTAATATACATTATTTTGACAGTTGGGAAAGAAAAAGCACGAGTTCGGGAAAGGTAAAGAAAAAGCTCGAGTATGCATGCAATACGGCACTTTTTGAGCTACTGTATTAAAAAAAACATATTTGTCATTACCTACCATGTTCGTAATTACAGTGGATTTTTCAGCCTGGGATATGTTCAAACCTTCACGAAGTGGAAACTGGTGTACAATAGGTACTAGGAATTCAGCAGGGTGCAACTGAAATAAATTGAGCTTAGCGAGCAGGACTCTTACTTGAAAATAAGACATCGCGCGCTTAGCTAAGGCTTTTTCGGTGATTAGGTATTCCTCAATGGTACATCGGACATGAACCATCTCGCTTCAAAACACTCCTCAGTGCCCACACTATCAGCGTTCAGCCACCAACAAACGGCTATGCCGCGTCTAATCAATCATCATCCTATTTTCCCAGTTGCTTTCAAAGTTTGCACTTGAGTTATTTGGTTGAAGAAGTGAGGAGAGCCTCACTTCGCATGATCTCTAAGCATCCTGGTGAGACCGTTGGCACGCATGCCATCTCTCATGACTTCACGGCAGCACTTCTTGGGTCTATCCCACTGACCGGGGCCTGGCAGAGGCAGCATAGCATGAATTATTGGCAAAAATCAAGCATCATGGTCCCGATTCGTCATTCTCATGACAATATTTGACAACACCATGTCTTCTACAATTTGAGGGGGCTATAATACCTTCCATAAGGGAGGCTGGAGGAAGCCTTCAAAATAATTTTCAAGTCAATTATGAAAACTTCATCATGTCAGCCAAACGATCGGTCCTGCGCTGCCCGCATCCATTGGGTTCCCGCGACCTTGACTAGATCGTCGGTTCACCTTGTAGGGCGCCTGCCCACGGAACGTCGTCCGGTACGCGGTCGCCATTCGAGAAACTTTCCGCCCCAGCGGGTCATCGGTTCTCCGCGCTATGTGTCCCGCCCACTGCCACTTCACCGATGCAATCCTTCGAGCAATGTCGGTTGTTTTAGTTCTCCTGCGGATCTGATCATTTCTGATTCGATCGCGCAGGGAAATACCGAGCATCGCTCTCTCCATTGCTCGGTGGGTGACCTTGAGCCTTCTTATGAGACACATAGTAAAGGACCACGTCTCGCTTCCATATGTCATAACTGGCAACACACTCTGGTCAAAGAATTTTGTCTTGAGACATTGAGGTATTTCGGACGCGAATATATGCCGGAGCTTCCCGAACGCTGCCCATCCGAGCTTAATTCGACGAGAGATCTCGAGAAGTTGGACTTACCTAACTGGATCGTCTGTCCTAGGTAAACATAGTGGTCAACAACTTCGAGTGTAATGTTCCCAACATTAACTGGAGCGGGTGCAACATGGGCATTGGACATGATTTTCGTCTTATCCATGTTCATCTTAAGACCCACTCTTTGAGAAGCATTACTAAGATCTTCGAGCATTGTGTTCAGGTCTTCCAAGGTCTCAGCCATAAAAACTACATCATCGGCAAACCGTAGGTGTGTTAGGAACTTGCCATTGATGTTGATGCCGCATCCTTTCCAAGGAACTTGCCATAGATGTTGATGCCGCATCCTTTCCAGTCCAGAAGCTTAAAAATATCCTCCAACGCAGCTGTGAACAGTTTCGGAGAGATGACGTCTCCCTGTCTCACACCTCGCTGTAGTTGGATAGGATTACAGCTCTGGTTCTGTAATCGGACTGACATGGTGGCGTTTTGGTATAAGTACCTCAGCACCTCGATGTACCTGTAGTCTATTTGGCACCTCTGGAGAGACTGCAGCACCGGCCAGGTCTCATACGAATCGAAGGCTTTCTCATAGTCCACGAACGCCAAGCAAAGTGGCAAGTTGTACTCTTCGGTCTTCTGTATAACTTGCCGCAGCGTATGAATGTGGTCTATGGTACTGTAGCCTTTCCGGAACCCGGCTTGTTCGGGTGGTTGGAAGTCGTCAAACCTGCGAGCGAGACGATTCGTAATGACTCTCGAAAAGAACTTATATACATGGCTCAGAAGCGAGATGGGTCTGTAGTTTTTCAAGAGAGTCTTATCACCCTTCTTGAAAAACAGCATCACATCGCTTCTGCCCCATGCCTTTGGCGTTTTGCCCTCGAGGATGACTGAATTGAAAAACTTCTGGAGGACCTTAAGTATCGGCTTTCCGCCCGCTCTCAGAAGCTCTGTTGTGATTCCGTCATCGCCCGCCGCCTTGTTGTTTTTAAGCTGCTTGAGAGCCATTCTAATCTCGTACAGGCTGACGTCCGGGATATCTTCTGTATAGTGTCGGGTAAACTTGGCTCTAGAATCTGTAGCCTTGCTTACAACAGGTGTTTGCATGGAATATAGCTGTCCATAGAAACTCTCAATCTCCTTCAGGATTTCAGGTGTTGACGAAATGATGCTGACTTTAACGTCCGGACTAATCCAGGTCCATTTGCGGCTTACGGGCTTCTTAAAGAAGGAGTTCATCATGTAGAGGCTCTCCCTCTCCATGAAGTCTGCAAGCATCTGGCCCCTTTCGTTCCGTTGCCCAAATCCAAATTGCTCCACTCTCAACTCATCACCGCAACGTTGCTCCAACTTTGCATTGAAATCCCCCATCACAACCGTGTAGTGGGTTTTATGGCTATGCATGGCTTTAGAGATCTCCTCATACATAGCCTCCACTTCGACATCGTCGTGTGTCGAGGTCGGAGCGTAAACCTGGATGACATTCAGCGAAAATCGTTTCGATATTCTGAGTATCAGGTACGCTACCCTGCTCGACACACTCCCGATGGTAACCACGAGGGATTTGTGGACGAACACCCGACACCACCTTACCCGGGGATTCTTAGCACCCCATGCCCCGCCGTTACCATAGCCGCTACCGTAGCTAGGAATAGCGGGGCTGCCGGGGACTGGGGACAGATTTATTGGGTGTGTAGCCAAACTCTTGTAGGCAACCCCCCCCCAAGGGGGGGGGATTGCCATAATCGCCACGCTTGGCAGGTGGGTTGGCGATCGCAGTATGGCCTGGTGTTTCAAGAGGCGCTGCTGCCCGTCTTCTGATGGCGATTTCCCTTAGTCGACTTTTACGACACCCACGGGAAGAGAGGGGTAGTGCTATTCTTTTAATGCACTACACTATAAAACTTACGACCTAATAAATAAATATATAACGTACCCTTATTTTTCTCATTTTTAAAATCTCAGCAAATTTGCATATAATATATTTGAAAAGTACAAATTGTAAACAAATGAATTTTTGTTTACTTTTTATTTTATTTTGATTTTACTCTTTCTCTTTTTGTAGACATGAATTCTATTACTGTACTCATTCTAATACGATTTCAGAAATAAACTACTGCTCGAACTAAATATTTAATTATGCAATCTATGTAGCAGTAAATATGTATTAAAATGCACATGACTGATAGTGAGATGACGTCTTGTTTTTATTCAGAATGATACTTGTAAGTGGCCAGGAAATTATATCTTGCTGAACAGAGTTTTATTTCGAACGAAGATCCAACTTTCTGTTTTGGAAATCAGTTACGAAAACGAATTATTATTCGTTCTTGAAAACCAAGTTTCGTTAAAAGAAAAATAATTCTGTTATGGAAACCGGTTTCCAAACCTTGGCTTCCAATCTGGCCGAAGGGATTGTGAACACAAGCCGGTATTAAGTTTGATTAGAAAAAACATATATATGTCATTCTATAGATTAAGTGACGCAGATTTCAAATAACCTCGTTACGATTTTATTATTATGTAAATTATGGAGAGTTGAAACTTGGACTCGTAGCTTTTGAGGTCCTTAATATTTCCTAAAAGTTTTAATCACATCGATTTTCGATTTGCATTTGTCTGGGTGTTTCTATGTGGGTATAATATGTATTTATTTACAAAAAAAGTATCTAAGTATGTTTATCCGCATTCTAGAACCCATGATAAGCTCTGCTTAGTAGGTATGGGTCTAGATGGCGCTGTGTATTTTTTCCTTTAATATATTTTATTTATTTATTCATAACTTTCCACGTACCGTAGGCATATTTAAAAAATATACCTACATACATACATACATATAGTCACGCCTCTTTCCCATTGGGGTAGGCAGAGACAACATCTTTCCACTTTGCTACGATCTTGGCATACGCCTTTCGCTTCTTCCACTTTCATAATTGTTTTCATACATGCACGCCGGTTACGGGTACTTCTTCAAAACGTCCTCGATCTGATTGGCATACGTACGCCTAGGTCGGTCGACCTTTACCGGGTTGCCCAGTAGCCCTCATCTCATAAATCTGTTTCGTTAATCTCCTTTCATCCATCCGCCCTACATGACCGAACCATCTAAGCATCCATTTCTCTATCTTGGTCACTACATCTTCTGCCGTACCGCAACGTTCCCTTGTCACGCTGTTCCTCACTCGGTCCATCAGGCCATCCAGCTATACTTCTCAGACTTCTCATTTCAACAGCATAAAGCTTACTTTCATGTTCCATCTGCCACACCCAACATTCACTACCATACATAAGTGTGGGGACGAGTACTCCTCTATGCACAGCCAATCGTGCCTCTTTATATACTTTCTGACTACTCATAAAATTATGCAGGGCCCCATTCACTTGATTACCAGCCAAAACTCTTCGCTCAATATCACAGTAATACTTTCCATCCCTCGTAAACTTTGAACCCAAATATACAAACACTTTCACTTGTTTTACTGATTCTCCTCTAATCATAATTCTACAACTTGTCATGTTTCTTCTCTTTCGAAAATCATCACTTTTGTCTTTCTTACATTTACTTTCATTCTTTTGTTTGTTAAGACCCCATGCATAATATTAACCATAGCCTGCAAATCCTGTTCCGATGATGCCAATATTACTTGATCATCAGCGTACAGGAGGCATTTGACGGTCAATCTTAAGCTTAATTCATACGCACTCTCTTTTAGTTCTTTCAAGCAATCGTCTATAAATAAGTTAAACAGTTCCGGCGAAAAATATAACCTTGGGAAAACGGCCACAAAAATGTTTCTATATAACCAAGAATGAGTTCTCAATCGGTTTCATATTTTTGAAGAGTGGATCTACAATTGGTATATTTTCGTTATCGTGGATCAATCGTAAGAATTAAAAGAGTCGAAATGAAAAAAAAAGACATTTTGAAAAGTTCAAGTTGCATTATTGATGCCCTTTTAGTATTCCGATCAGGCTGTAAATAAGTGCAATCAATTTTTTTCGGCGTGCATAATCAGGTTGGGACGCAATATATTTTTTTTTTTATAGAATATTAGTAACCGAAATTACTAATATTCCCCCTAACCCCTCCAGCTAAGCTAAATTGCTTGTGTTAGGAGTGGGTTCACGTCGGTAGTGTAATGGGCAGGATTCGAACCCGGGACCTCTCGATCGTAAGGTCGACTCCTTAACCACTAAGCTACCGACGCTTTGAATGTTCGGTTGTTACTTCAACTTTTTTAATACTTGCAATTTTATTGTTCTACGATAACGACAATATACATAATTATATACACGAAAATAGACATATATATTATGAATTTGTTTGATTAAAACTTTAGGAAACATTAAGGACCTCAAAAGCTACATGTCTAAGTTTCAAGTTTTCGTATATGAATTAAAACGGAGATTATAGACTTTCGAAATTTTGCACTAAAAACGTGGTATTTTGCAGTTTTCCGATAAATAGCAAAATACCACGTTTTTCGTGCAAAATTGACCATTCATTGTCCATAGACGCCTACTAGGGCTCATTGGATTTGTTTTTGAAACACACATTTTTTTTGTAGAGTATTTTTTTGTACGACTTCAAGTTTTCTTTGTAATCTAGAAAAACCGTTCCTGGCATTTTTGTTCACCCTCGTGCTGCACGTGGATTTTCCTCTAAAATTTAACAATGTTGTTAAGCCAAAAGCGATAGAATAAAACAAAGAAATCGGTACTTAAAATATTTCTTTTTAAAAAGCTTCTTTATCAGAATAAATATAAAACCAACCCCACAAATTCATATTATGAGGCATCTCTCCAACAACCGCACATAACAGGAAATATATATGTGCGATTTGATGCGGGAGTGCTTGCACGCGGGTGCGTAAGCGCACGTCAGGAAAGGTGCTCATTGAAGCTCGAATCCACAATTTATTAGCTGCTAAGTTTAGGGAATACGTGGTAGTGACAACTGCCTTCTTATAATTATTGCCGAAGTATTTCTGGCAGGGCCACCTTTATATATCAACAACCATACAAGTACGGTACAAAGTGATGACGCTACGTATGCATGCTTGTAATAGACAAGATATATAGTGTTAATAACGCTCTTACAATTTTAGAAAATCCGTAAAGGTAACCAAAGACAGTTTTAACATTAATAATGAAATCGTAAAATTACGTCACGAATTTAATAATATCAATCTAAAGAATCGTTTGAGATTGAAAGAGCTTGAAACATTAAAAATTAAAGCTATAATATATGAAGACGAGTTATTAAAGACGGGCAACATAGATGCAAAGTTAAATGAAGAAGAGGAAGATATTTTCTTGCCCAAATTATCAGATGAGGTAGACCTAGAAATACGTAATGATAATGAATTTAAGTTTAATACGAAATTAAAACCTTTGAGACGTATTAGATTTGATAAAGAAATACGTAAGGATAATAAATTAAAACATACTAAAGATGATTTAATGGATTTAAATAAAGACATAAATGAGAACAATGAAGATATATTCAAAGTGGCATGTATTCATAAGCTCAAGAATCCTAAAGAAAACTATGAACTCAGAGAATCATCAAAGACAAGCGATTACGTAGACATGGTTTCTCTCTCACCTAGGCCTATTGGTGATTTACAGAAAGTATTGGTAATGATGGCCCTAACTTCTAAACCAAATAAAAATGAAGAGCACAGCGAGGAAGTCGAGTACTGTGACATCGAAACCCCAAGAAATGAATTATATTATTACGATAATACTCGTAAGGACAATATTTTGTCAAATGATACTGATTATGACGAAATGGATAATATTTTAAAAATAACACCTATAAGAGTACAAATTAGGGACAAAGAAAAATATATGATGGAAAAATACGTGCAAAAGTGGAAGAATTATGTAAATAATAGGAAAAAATATATAGAAGAACAAAGGCAGGCTACTTTAAATAACTTCTTTGATAAGATTGCAAAGAAAAAGAAGGATATAAACCAATCACATGACCTAGAAAATAAAGCACAGCAGCACCTAAGAGATTACAATACTTATCAGCACAGGTAGGTTTTGCGTTCGGTTATACAGTTTCAAATACTTTGGTCTACACAGGTAATAAATGTTTTGACCCACCCTTGACGCATATTATAGGTATAAAATGCAAAAACACATCATTGCTCTCCAAAAAGCTAAACTTGAAGAACAGAATCGGTTAATAGAAGAATTAAAATACAATAAGATTATAGAAGCTTCTCGTCAGTCTGTTGATGAACTGAGGGAAGAAGTGCGTAAAACGTATTATGAAATGGATCGTCAGTTAAAGCCTAAGATAAAATGCTTGACTAAAGAGTTGAAAATCCCTAATTTTGAAGGTTAGTTCATCATTAGCCATTGTACCTAAGGTCTAGAATGCCAGCAGAAAAGTAATTTTGTCTTGTTCCCCTTTTTAGAGTCGTCTCTCGTACTGCATTGTCTTAAAATGCCACAGTTTTTACAAAGAATGGAGAAAAGAGCTCGCGAGCGAGAAGAGAAACATGCCATGATTCGTGAAAGAAGGCGACAAATGGAGGAAGAACGCATAAGAATAAAACAACAGGTGAGTACTATTCATGTATCTAATAATAAAATTGTCCTTATCATGTTAAACTTCCTATTAATATATTCTAACACTTCATTATGTGTATTTTAGGTAGAATTGGTAAAAGCTGAAATGGATAAAGAAGAAAAAGTTAGACGAATGAAAGAATTGAAAGAAAAGAGGAAAAGAGAAAGAGTTGAGAACATACGAAAAAAACAGTGGGCTGAACGATTGCGAGGGCTCATAGTAATGGCAGACTTACATTACGAGAAAACATTAGTATCCAAATATGGTTTAGCACCATTACGAAAACTGTTAGACATCAAACGAGATAATATGGAAAAAGCGAGAGCGCATTATAGATTTCAGCTTAAGAATAATATATTTCTACACTGGATGTGGTATACAGAGGACATGTGGTGTGAAAGAAATTTCAAGGCCGAAGATTTTTACCAAAAGACGTTGTTACGAAAAGCCTTTAAGGGGTTTAAAATGGTTAGTATCACGCTATACTTATAGCTACTATTAACGTTTCGATGTTTGCGATCTTATGTACCTTCAAGCTATTCAATAAATAAATATTCTATGACATTCTATACAGTGCTATCTAAATCCAAAGTAGGCATAGCTTAACTAGCTTGTATTTTTAGTTCAGAACGTGGATAAACAATTAAACATACTTAGTTTTCTTTATGCAAATACAAAGGTACCTAATGCATACCGCAACCCGCAATCTCTGACTTCACATTCGGACACTACCGTTACGCCGCGCCACTCAGGTTGTCAATTACTATGCTTTTATTTATTCATTTTTAGGTTCACTATAACGTCATTCTGAAGAAACAAGTAGCTGATGATTACTACGACTTGTACGTTACTCAGCTAGGTTTCAGAATGTTTTGCGAAGGTATAAAGGTCATCAGAAAGGAGCAGGAATCCAAATGGCAGAAAGCAGTTATTTATCAAAACAGGTACATAAAGGGTCGTTGAGTCGTCTTTTTACTTATATGTTTATAATATAACAAACGATATTAAAAAAAAATAGAATTACGGCCGTAATTCGACCACCCCGTGGGAGTGGCCCATGGGGTGGTCGAACTAGTGAGTTTATGTAATTGTGTGATGCTTGTCAGCACTTTCACGGGCCAAAATGTGCAACCTACCGTATTTCACATACCATGTATGTTCTCTTTGGGTATAGTCTCCTCACTACCTTACCTATGTTATTGTTACAGTAATTTACTCTTCAAAACTTTTACATGCTGGAGAACTTTGCCAGCACTTAACGCACTGAAAAGGGAACAGGAGGCCCGAAAGGCCAGATGGAGAGAAAAAGTGCTACTAGTAGTTCCGGATTATACACCACCAGATGATTAGTTTAAAATTTTAAGTAACCACGCAAGGTTTTAAAATAGTAATTGTAGTAGGGAATTGTGGTGCCCTTTTTTTTAGCGTATGGAAACCCCCACGGGCTTCACCCCATCGGTGCCGAAGATGGGGTGGCCGTGTCGGAATCGGACCGACTAAAACCACACGGTGTCCTCCCCAAGTGTAAGCCCTCGTAAGGATAACCCCAGGGTCGAAAGGATAACCCCAAGGAATTGCCCTGGAAATGCCCCTGGAGTAAACACAAAATTTTATGTAGGTAATAATCTTATCACCGAGTGAAGTGACTAGGTATCTAAATAAAGGGACCTATTAGTTCATAGGTGTTTTCTTTTTCGTGCCGAAATCCCTTCGGATACCCCCTCGCCGGCCAGCGGGGGCGGTTATGCCGCAATTATGCTGCCGAGCGAAAGGACTCCCACCCCGATGGCTGCCACAAGGTCACGCCTCGGCGCCTCTCGCCGGGCAGTCCGCCAGTGTGTGCAGCCCTGAGTCCTCGCTTGCGTCGCAGTGATGGCGTTGGCTCCTTCCTGATCCGATGCAGGTGGTCCCCGACCTTTAGTCGCTGAGTACCTAAACGCAGTCTGTCAATTTCGCGTTATGTCATTTAAAATGAGCGTTTCAACTAAGTACGGCTTTGTATGTGTCGCGATAGGTCTAATTCCCATATTGCCCATTTAGCGATACGTCTATGTCGCAATAGGTCTAATTCCCATATTGCCCATATAGCGATACGTCTATGTCGCAATAGGTTACTAGCTTGCTATCGAAATCCAACTTTCCGGACTAGTGGTTCCGGCGCTTCGCCGCCGGCCGCTGCCGCGGCACGCTCGCTATGCTCGCTCGGCTCGCGCTCTGTTGGGGTTACAGTTCTAACCTAACCTAACCCAGAAGCTATATTGTGAGAAGAGTGTGAGCAACAGGGAATAAAACTCGCTTACGGTCTAACTCGCCTACTGCCTAACTCGTTTTCGGTCTGACTCGCATTCTGCCTCCTAACTCGTTTACGGTCTTACTCAAGTTTGACCAAACTAGCGTTTGTTCTAGGCATAACGCGACTTAGGCTCAAAGCGAATTAGACATACAAAGTTAAACACGTCCCCGAAGCTCCCCTTCCCGGAGATCACCTGCGTCAGTCGGTACGAGAGGCTTCCGTGTCGCCTCTCTAGCCACTCCTCCGTGATGGGCCTTACCGCCGCTATTGCGGCGTGCCCTGCGCTTGGTTGCCCAAGTCGTTCCTACCACTCCACCACGATGGCCTGGCGGAGCTGGGACTGCACGGCCTCGATTTCTCGCGGCTCGGGGTACCGTCCCTGAACCCGCGCCTCCTTTCGCCACTGGTACAGTTACGAAAGGGCTCACGCCTCCAGGTCCCATGGCGGAGTTCCGGCAAGGAGACTCGCCTCCTCGAAGGAGATCGTTCGGTACCCGCGGATGACCCTGAAGGCCATCACCCGCTGCGGTGCGCGCTGCATCCGCACACTTCTGGCCTTCAGGGCCTCCGCCCAAATTGGGCACCCATACAGGGCATGGACATGGACCGCATGATCCACGCGTAGTCTCCCTATGTACCTAGTGAAATAACAAAATAGGTAATTAACAAGTTTTAAACTTTACCTGAAAGAACTTTTTAGCAATGAGAAGATGCGCGCGATCTGTAGGTATAGGTACGTCTAACTATTATTGTAGGTGAGCTTACATACTCTATTTTTTGTGTATATTAACTGGGGCGTACCTTTCTTTTTCGTGCGGAAATCCCATCGGATAGGTACCCCCTGCCGGCCAGCGGGGGCGGTTATGTCGGGCTTGAACTGACTAAAACCGCACGCCGTCTCGGGTCTTCAGACGCCGGGGTGTAAGCATTTCCTTGGCACCCCTACTGACCCTGGGCCATCTTCGGTTTCGAGATGGGCCCCCTCGGGTTTGGGAACCATGGTGACCCGTCGTGCCCCGGAAAGGGGGGGGGGCTTAGTCGCCTGCTTCAGCTGGAGTGACAGGCGACCTCACCTGTCACCCCAGGCCTGCGTTCATGGAGGACGGACGTCGTTAAGCGCCTGAGTCGGGCTCGGCGCGCCGTGAGACTTCTAAACTGGGGTGTTTTTTTTTTTTTCGTGCGGAAATCCCTTCGGATACCCCCCCGCTGGCTAGCGGGGGCGGTTATGTCGGGCTTGAACCGACTAAAACCGCACGCCGTCTCGGGTCTGCGGACGCCGGGGTGGTGGATAATGCGTTGGTGCAATGACGGAATTAGTGTCTACTTACTTGAAAGTAACGCCCAATTTCTATCGTCACAAAAACAGCAATATCAAAGAAAAATCGAACGGTGCATAAAAAATTTACAGGAAATATCGATCTTCACACTAGCCTAGCCTACCTACCTATTAATATTGGAAATTCCATAGGGGATGAGTAAGGACCTTATAGTATAGAGAACAGATCCACCTCATCGTTAGCTCCGGTGATGAGAAGCCCGAGGGGGTTTCCACACGCAAAATATAAAGAGGGGTCCAGCCAGTTTTATGACAACTTTCAATGTTAATATTTGCCGTAATATTATATACGTACTCGTAGGTTACATTATTTCGTAGTTGATGCTCTAAACCTTGGATCTATTTTTGGTTCCCTATTGGAACCCATGAAATTTAATGTCATAAATTTAGTATGGCATACTTTCATTTCTCCTAACGATCATAACGCATAATCATTCGGCATAAATTGTAAGTTTTTGCATAACTTCTGTTAGCATAACTATTTAAAAGCATAATATTGTAAAGCATGACATTATTATCGCATAACGATATAAAAGCATATAGTAGTTTATTGGCTGTTGCTAATAAGGGTTCTTATAACACGAGTGTGTTTTAAAAAAACGAGCCGTATAAGACCAAGTTATGTACAGTGTCATACACTACTTTATCTACTCTCATACTATAATACATAAGACCGATATTCTTAGCAATCCATGGATTCTCCGTGCAGGTCCATCGCGTTGCTGAGTTGGGAACTCGGGACAGTGCCTGGGTACTTGCGACCCAAGTGTAGGTTTAGAAGGGAATAATATTGCAAATAAAACGCTGAATATAGCAACAAATTTATTTTTACTTGTAATAATTATTGATGTTCTGAATATTACAATTATGAAATTGAATTTGAACCGGACAGGAAGCGTTATTGGAGGTACTCGGATAGGGTATGTTAATGTTGACCTCATTTCTGTTATTTTCAATACTGTTAAGTATTGAATTGGATACAGCGATCTCGTTAGTCATTGAATCATCTATATAGGGTTCTGCAACTGTCGTTGACTTCCAACCACCGTGTCGCTTTAGTGTCGTTATATCTCCACCAGTGTGAACTAGCAAGGTCGCAGATGTTCGGCGAAAGCAGTGTCCTGTGTGCAATTCGGCGTTGGCAAGTTGAAGATAGCTGGCAATAACTTTGCCTAAAGCTCCAAATTTGTTAATGCCAGCTCTCCGCGTCGTGCATTTTCCGGCAATATAGTTTAGAAAAAAACTGGGATTGCTGCACTCAGTTGGTCGTAGCTCTATGTATTTTTTGCATTGTTCATAATATTTCCCAGGAATGGTAAAAGAGCGGTCTATCTTGGTTTTAGTTTTACTTATTTTGATCAATAGTGCAGTTTCGAAGACTTCAACATCTTTGAATTGTATGCTGTATAACTCTTGTCGTCTACGCTTGTACCACATACCCATACCCATTATACTAAAAATTAGTGCAATCTGTAACAATTCATATACATATTACAGTAAATTAACTCAATATTAACAAAAAAAATGTACATGGTTAACTGGTAAATAACTAAAAATACCTTTGTGAAGAGATATAATGTGTCTGGGGCTTCATTTAAGAACTTATTTATCTGCTCTGCTGTAAATCTTGGATTTTTTCCCTTTATATCCTTGCAAGTTTCGTTTCAAAAATGCAATCAGCTTGCTATATTTAGTTATGTTAACTTCGTTGTAAATACTGAGTGTACTTTTAATCATGGAGTATTTAACCCACATACTTGACACTTTATATTTTTCAGATAACTCTTGAAAGTACGCTAACAACACATTTTCAGAAAATGATCTAGCATTTTTATTGATTTTCCATTCCATGAACTCGTGGTAACATTTATTATAGTTGCTCCTAGATTTCGCCGGTAACAGGTTCATGGTCATGTTTGACGCAGCTTCCAGAATGTCTGGTGGTGTACGATTACCACTATCCTCGCTTTCAGACATGTTTTTACACAAAAACTAATTTATTTTACAAACAAAACCAAACTTTGTTTAATTTAAATGTAAAATGTTGGCGCCAAGGCGCAAACATCGATTGCGCATGCGTGTTTCTTTTTTTTTCCTTCCGAATCGGCGGCCGGTGCCGGCTGCGGAGGTACTAACTTTTTTTAAAGTAGAGGTTCAACCTTCTTTGTCCAGCTGGAGGTTGTATAGGTGTATCGTTATGATTAAAAAGTTATATTTTAACACCCTTGCTCGTAAAGCTGATGTAATTCCACCATAGCGGCAAGCGGGTCATAACAAACGCGTGTGTTACCAAAGCAAATAGTTAAGTTATAGTCCATACAAATTCCATAACAGTATTATTTGCCATTTCAAATATGGAACTGATCGCCGTCGCACGACTCCAGCTAGTGAGCAGCGCGCTGTTGCTTTTCAAATTTCGAACTAATCGCCGCGCGGCGCCAGTCAGTAGGCAGCGCTAGTGCGCTGTTAATTTCACTAACTGTTTCAATAATTAACAAGTTGAATTCCTGAGACGAGCTCAGCCGAATACAAGGGATTTTCGATTTTGCGATTATTTTTTTATACGATTTTTTCTTTATCTTGCAATGGTTCACCCCAGCACGAATCTATTACCGAAAACAGCAACTCGATAGCTCATCTCCTTCATACCCAAAACCGTGACAGAAAATTGGCAACGACGACGTCGACAACTCGATAGCAATAGGGCTTTTCTAAAGAAAATCCCTAAAAATGAACAAAATTTAAAATGTATTTTTTTTCTGTTTCCTCGCAAATGTGTTAAAAAACGTCGTACGATATACGTGCGTATTGGTTATAACATGCTCGGCTCAATTACACCCTCGCCTACGGCTCGGGCTGAAATTCCGCCTCGCATGTTATAACTGTAGCGACTAAAAAGTCGCACACTAATTGAGCGAACGAAGAGCGCACTAGTATCGGGCGAACGGTTAGCAACGTGGTTTCCGCCGCTCGTCGGCAATGTTCGGGAGATGCGCCGGCGCGCTTCGGGTTTCTTCGCGAGCTCCGCCAGTCGCTATTGTCCACTACGCTCTGACGCAAGACGCACGCTCATTGTATAAAGATTTACCGTTAGCTCTAGCCGTGACGTGTTAAGTGTTGAATGTTATTTTGATTTCTATCTTTCCTTTTGTATCTGCTTATACACGAAAACGTACCTTCTGTGCCTATGTGTTCCTTCAGTGCTGTAACTCTGTTGTTGTGCTTGGCTTGCTTTTCATTAAACTGTTTTATGTGAACTCAAGTGTTTCTTTGTTCGCTGGACCTATAAACTACATAAACCGTAGTGTGCTAAGCACTACAAAGTGGTGACCCACGACATTGAACAGTAATTTGTGAAGTTTTTATTTTTATTTTGAAAAACATAACGTGTAATTTGAAATACACAATTGAAAATGCCAACAAATAAGGAAGACGAAGGGTCTGGTGCTGGAGCAGCTGGAGAAAGCTTTCGAGTTGGTGTCCGTCCCCCACCATTCTGGCCAGAGGAGCCCGCGTTATGGTTTGCGCAAATGGAAGGTCAGTTTATTTTGTCAAACGTAACGGCTGATACTACAAAATTTTATCAGGTAATAGCCCAATTAGACCACCGGTACGCAAAAGAGGTGAAAGATATCATTACTACTCCGCCGGCTTCCAACAAATATGAAACATTAAAAAAGCAGCTCATAGAACGTCTTTCTGCTTCGCGTCAACTAAAATTAAACCAACTGCTTAGAAGTGAGGAAATGGGTGATCGTAAACCCTCACAATTCTTAAGGCACCTTAGAGATCTAGCCGGCGGTGACGTCACTGACGAATTTCTGAAAACCATGTGGACGGGCAGATTACCAACTAATATTCAGACCGTCGTAGCTTCACAGTCCGAGTTGCCGTTAGATAGCTTAGCAAGTATAGCCGACAAAGTGTATGAGATTGCACCAATGGGCCCGCCGCAAGTAGCTAGTACTTCAGCATCATCCTCGTCATATGTTACTTCTGCTCAATTCGACGAGATGGCTAGACAGATAAGTGAGCTTTCAATGCAAGTAGCTAAACTTACAAGCAGACATGAACCATCGGCCAACGCGACCGCACAATATAACCCACGTTCACGTTCTCGTTCTAGAAGCCAGTCTAGGTCAAGAACGCCTCAGCCTCCACCTGGACATCCTCACTGCTGGTACCACTTCACGTTTGGGGCTCGAGCAAACAAATGCCAGTCACCCTGCAGCTGGAACTCGGAAAACACCAGGAGCAGCCGGAAGTAGCGGCCAACGACTGCTCAACTCAAACAGGCCGACTATTTGTAACTGACCAAACCACAAAAATGCTGTTTTTAATAGACACCGGTTCCGACTTATGTGTTTTTCCGCGGTCTGCCGTCAAGACACCTTGCACACCTGCAAAGTATGACCTGGTAGCTGCAAACGGAACAGTCATCAATACATACGGCCCCATACAATTATACCTAAATTTAGGACTCAGGCGTACTTTCCCGTGGAAATTTATCATTGCTGACATATCTAAACCTATTATTGGAGTGGATTTCTTAAGTTATTATAATCTGCTTGTAGATTGTCGTCTGCACCAACTTATAGATGGAACAACCTCACTCTCCGTGTCAGCGCCACGCCAGAAAGTCTCAGATAGCATCGCTTCAGTCAAGACAGTTTCCGGCGAGACTGAGTTCCATGACCTTCTACGACAATTCCCAGAGGTAACTCGTCCTGCAGGTACCGTAGCAAAGCCTAAGCATAGTACACAGCATTTTATAAGGACCACGCCGGGCCCTCCGGTCTTTTGCCGACCTCGGCGCTTGGATGTCGACCGTTTGAAGGCTGCCAAAAAAGAATTTGAGGACATGATACAAAACGGTACCGCTAGACGATCAGAAAGTCCGTGGTCATCAGCACTACATCTTGTCAGGAAAAAGGACGATGGCTGGAGACCGTGTGGAGATTTTCGAGCTCTTAATGCCCGCACTATTCCGGATCGTTACCCTATACGGCACATACAGGACTTCTCGCAGCAGCTTTCTGGATGTACCATATTTTCTAAAATAGATTTGGTCAAAGCATATAACCAGATACCCGTTAATCCCGCTGACATACCTAAAACCGCTATAACAACACCATTTGGGCTGTTTGAATTTCCTTACATGACCTTTGGACTCCGCAACGCAGCCCAAACCTTCCAGCGGTTTATTGACGAGGTACTTACTGGCCTTGATGACTTTTGCTTCGGGTATCTGGACGATATATTGGTATTTTCGCCATCTGAAAGCCAACATAGAGAACACCTGCACCAGCTGTTTGAGCGGCTAAGAGACTACGGTGTTTTAGTCAACGCTGGCAAGTGTGCTTGGGGCCAATCAGAAGTATCCTTCCTGGGCTATAATGTATCTTCTACAGGAACGCGCCCGTTCGACATTAAGGTCCAAGCTATTCAGGAATTTCCGGTACCGAAGACGGTGAAAGAGCTAAGGCGGTTTCTGGGTATGTTAAATTTTTATAGGCGGTTCATACCCAAGGCAGCAAAGATCCAAGCACCGCTGAATGCTTTATTAGAAGGTCCTAAAGTCAAAGGATCACATCCAATCAACTTTACTTCCGAACAGCAGAGAGCCTTCGATCAATGCAAGAAAACCCTCGCTGATGCAACTCTTCTTGTGCATCCAGACCCGAAAGCCGAGCTGTCCATAATTACAGACGCGTCTGACGTCTCAATAGGGGCAGTACTGCAGCAACGTAGACGTTCGAGCTGGGAGCCTCTCGGTTTCTTTTCCAAGAAGTTGAAGCCATCACAAAAGAAGTACAGTCCCTACGATCGCGAGTTGTTAGCCATATATGAGGCTATCAAGTACTTTCGGCACATGGTTGAAGCAAGGAAATTCACTGTTTTCACTGATCACCGGCCACTTACATACGCTTTTACTTCACCTAAGGAAAATACTACATCACCACGGCAGTTCAGATACTTTGATTACGTTGCTCAATTTACCACCGACATCCGCTACGTACCAGGACCTGAAAATGTGGTGGCTGATACCCTTTCCCGAGTGGATGAGGTAACTTTGGCATTGGACTACCAGGCACTTGCACGTTCTCAGGAGACTGATTCTGAGCTGCAAAACCTGCTTATTACAGGATCCTCGCTTTGTTTACGAAAGATTACTGTACCAGGCTCAGACTGCGAGATCTTCTGTGACATATCCACCCAACCACCCCGACCATTCATTACTGCAAGCTTTAGAAAACAAGTCTTTGACATGCTACATAATTTAAGTCATCCAGGAAATTCGGCCACAGTGCGACTGGTCACTGAAAGATTTGTGTGGCCAGGGATACGCAAGAATTGTAGGGAGTGGTCTAGGCTGTGCCAAGAGTGCCAACGTTGTAAAATTACCCGTCACACAACTGCTCCTCTCTCCTCTTTTCCTATCACGTCCTCGAGGTTCTCTCATATCCACCTTGACCTCGTAGGACCATTAACACTATCTTCTGATTACAGATATTGCCTTACTGTCATAGATAGATTTACTCGGTGGCCTGAGGCAATACCACTGAAGGACATGACGGCCGAGACATGCGCAGCTGCCCTTGTTACTGGGTGGATTTCTCGATTTGGCTGTCCAGAGCAGATCACGACGGACCGCGGTCGTCAATTCGAGTCTTACTTGTTCCGGGCCCTCACCACCATGGTCGGGGCCAATCACTTTCGCACCACCGCCTATCATCCTATCGCCAACGGGATCGTCGAGCGCTTGCACAGACAGCTGAAGGGTGCCATCATGTGCCACGACAACCCACAGTGGACCGAAGCCTTACCTCTTGTTTTGTTGGGAATTCGTAGCTCCTGGAAGGAAGACATCCAAGCCTCTTCTGCTGAGTTGGTATACGGCGAGCCACTTCGCCTACCTGGCCAGTTCCTGTCTCCATCCAACAGCCACACTGTTGAAGACCTTACCAGCTTCGCGTCTCGATTACGGTCGCACATAGCCAAGCTTACACCAACACCAGCTAAGTGGCACCGCAGTTCCCCATTTTACTTACCGAAAAATCTTGCAGACTGCTCTCACGTATTCCTGCGCCTGGACAGAGTTCGAAGATCTTTAGAACCTCCTTATGCTGGCCCCTATAAGGTAATAGAGCGGCGAGAAAAGTACTTTAAGATTTTAGTTCAAGGCACGACGACCAATGTGTCTATCGATCGATTGAAACCAGCCTTCACCGTCAACGACACGTCTGGATCACCTACTACTCATGAAGTTCCGCCTGAGCCAACTCCAGAAAACGCCGAGAGAAGGACAAGGAGTGGTAGAAGAGTTCATTTTCCGGACTATTATCGACCGTAGTATCGGTCTGGTGGGGGAGCTATGTAGCGACTAAAAAGTCGCACACTAATTGAGCGAACGAAGAGCGCACTAGTATCGGGCGAACGGTTAGCAACGTGGTTTCCGCCGCTCGTCGGCAATGTTCGGGAGATGCGCCGGCGCGCTTCGGGTTTCTTCGCGAGCTCCGCCAGTCGCTATTGTCCACTACGCTCTGACGCAAGACGCACGCTCATTGTATAAAGATTTACCGTTAGCTCTAGCCGTGACGTGTTAAGTGTTGAATGTTATTTTGATTTCTATCTTTCCTTTTGTATCTGCTTATACACGAAAACGTACCTTCTGTGCCTATGTGTTCCTTCAGTGCTGTAACTCTGTTGTTGTGCTTGGCTTGCTTTTCATTAAACTGTTTTATGTGAACTCAAGTGTTTCTTTGTTCGCTGGACCTATAAACTACATAAACCGTAGTGTGCTAAGCACTACATAACCATCTTTACGCACTAATATCGTAATGTACTATAATTATATAGGTGTCCATACAAGACCTGTATCGTAATAAAGCTTTTTTTTGGCCTGTGCGTAATGTTTGTCATAAGAGTTTTGATTTCATTTTTATAATCTTTGTATTATAGTATCAGAGTAGATAATAGTAGTTTATGCAACTGTCATATAAGAAGGGGTATTAAAACACGAGAGTCTGTTTATCTTAGCGATAATAGGTTGACTGGAGTGTTTTAATGCCTAAGTTATATGCAGTTTCATACACTACTTTATCTTCACTCATAGGAAAAATTGAAATTAAACAAAGTAGGTAGGTTACAAGGAAGTAATTTAGCGTGCGCCATTTTTTTCACAGTTCGAACTGCGCATGCGTGCGCATTTTTTTTCATATTCAGCCTAAAACCTTAGACTAGTTTAATGAATAAAAAAAGATAGCGGTGCTATAATGAGTTTTATGATACAGTTGGCGGTACTATAATAAGTTTTATCTACACCCATGCTTTAAATCCTCTATAAAAGATTCTGAAACAGTTAGCTTATTGCCAACATTAATACATCCAATGTCCTAATAACCATAATATCATCCGAACGGGTGTTATAATGTTGTATGAAATTTCATAATAACACTCCTTTCGTTTTTTCAATCTCTTCCGCGCAAAGGGTTACTCATCAGACAGCCAAATTCTTACCACTCGATGCGTGGAATCTGTATGAGTTTCAAAAAAAGAACTGTCATTCACGCGCTTTGCATTGCACTACCACAGCGGCGCGGCGGCGCGCCGTAAAAAAATAGTTAAAACTTATTCGTTGGAACTCGAATTCCCGCTATTTTTCGTCGCTATTATTTTTGCAAATTGTTTTGTTTACTTACGAAAATGAGCGATTCAAGTTTTGATAACACACCTCCAGACATTTCGAATGCAGCAAAGGACATTTCTAACAAATTACTACCGGAAAAATCTAGAAAACAGTATGAAAAGGCGTACCAAGATTTCATGAATTGGAAAATATCAAATATTCATCATTCTCTGAAGATGTATTATTAGTTTATTATCATGGGTGTAGATAAAGTCTTGTATGCAACTGTATAATTAGGCATTAAAACACTCATGTGATACTATTATCACACTCAGCTTCGCTTCGTGTGATAAACCCACATTCGTGTTTTAATACCCCTCATTATACCACAGTTGCATAAATAACTATTATTTTTAATTTTAACTATGTACATATGCGTTTATAAAGTGCGTATGTATAGAATCGTCTTTGAATTCGTAATTTGAATTTTTCGATTTGATTGTAGATAAATATAATAAATGCATAATGATACCGTAGCTTAATGTCCATCAACATAAAACTGTTTAGGACCTTAAAAAGATTATTTCTCCTAGTTGCTCCTATTTCTGCGTGGTTAAAAAATAACCATGAAGGTAAAGGCGGAAGCTTCGCTCTCGCCTTAACCTTCTAACCTAATCTATCCGATAATCCTTCAGAATGCTCTGAGTCAGGGTGTTCATCCTAAGGCTAGTATCGACAGTCATTAATAAGTCATCCTTGTGTTTTGCTCTAACGAAAAACATAGGCGCTTTAGCGATATTTCAATATTCTTAGCAAAGGTATCACACCAATTTCTGTCACTAGAGTGTTATCATTGTTTAGTTACTGATTTGTAGTTTTTTAATTTTATATCTAAAATAACCATTTTTTTAAAGTAGTTATGGAAAATAAAGTGCAGATATATACTAATAAAGGAGGCATTAAATTAAATGTGGTTTCATATACGAAAAAAATGCCAACTTATTCGCAAATTGTTATGCAGCGAATAAATATTGTTATGCTTTATAAATTTATGCGCTTTAAAATTAGACAAAAGAATATTAGTCTAAATGATAGTTATCCTTATAGAAACAGTATGCCATAGTATCGTTTTTCGTTTATGTTCGTTTTATGTCGAACCTGTTATGCTAAAGTAAATTAGGACAAAAAAGTTATGCGTTTATAATATTGCAACGGTAATAAGACTTGATTTGTAAGTATGGATCGATCTGTGTCAATGAAAAGAAAACGAAAAATCTTGAAATATATAAAGGCGTAGGTAAGCTAATTTGCACTTTCTTGCATACACAAAAATATTTTGAGGTAGGTAGATATAAGTGTATTCTAACATCTTACGATTAAAACAACAATATTCTTGGAATTAATTTATTTTATGTTCACATAAAGTAGGTAAATTATTATCTATTTCAATAAATAGGTAAATAAAGATATCTTGAATTGGAATACGCTGTGGTTTTAATTAACTAATTAGGTAGGTACCTAATTATGATTCTTTAGATGGAAACACATTACCTACAACTATGTTCTATATTATGAAAGATGGAATAAGTAATTCCAGAACTTACTTCTCACACGGATATATTGCAAACGTGCCACCTAGGTAGCTACTAAAACGCGGACAAATAAATACGTATAATGATCCGTCTATAATATATCTAAACTATTTGAGAATTGGAATAAAGTACGTATGGAATAGGTACTTAAGTTTATAGCGCAAATAAAAGAGAGTCTAGTATAGTAATTCCTACCTACCTACGTTTAGAAATCGGCACAAGTCGAGAGCTCGAAATAAATTGAAATTGTTTTGTGGGACTGAAAAGGGATGGGTTTACAATCTCGTAAATTAATGTTTGTATTAGGGCTGCTTGCAAACGAGTGGTTGCGTGTTCAATTCCAACTCAAAAAAGCTGGATTTCTGCAGTGAAAATCCGTTCAATCAAGCGGAATTCTCACGTTTGCTCAATGTCATTCTGCTCAAGTTTCTGTTTATTGGTTGAATCCCTTAATAATTGTCAAGTTAGAATTTAGTCATTGTTAAATTTCACATTGCTTTTCTTTCTATGCACTTCGCTCTTCAAAGCATATTGCTTTTCGTATATTAACGTAAATTATTATTAGAAAATAAAACATAACTGGCGAATCGTGGGTGTGTATTGCACCTCTGCATACCCCTTCGGGGATACAGGCGTGAAGTTACGTTATGAAAAATAAATATTCTGCATTTATATATACATACTAAAATTGGATATGCCAAACATAATAATTGCGATGTTAGGAATTTTACCTAAATTTGAACCAAAGGTTTAAAAAGGGTTTTGATAACTCTACTAGCCACTTAACATTTTTGATAAGTACCTTATCGTAGCAAATTATTGTCTACCAATTAACGGTATGCTAACTGGGTTACTTTACCGCATATTTGTATGCATGACTATGTTCATCTGTATTGTCTTATCCATATATACGCTATGCTTAATAACAATATGGACATTTTGATATCATCTTCATATTTCAAGACAAATGAATTAATCGAAGATCCCTGTAAAAAGGAATATGGTACAAGATCATACAATGTCAGCCTCCTATTATAATCTTGTTTGTTAGTATGTAGTAAGCTGTCTAGAATTTTTTTACTATAGAATGCTGTCTTCACAATAATTCATACACATAATAGTGTTATGTAGTTATAGAGGCATCATTGACTTTTACATCTATATATATATATAAAAAGTCGCGTTAGTGATGACCGGGATAACCCCAAGAACGGGTGAATCGATTTTCATGATCTTTTATTTTTTAGATTTGTCTCCGCCTATAATGCGTCTTTCTGTTTTTTTTTCAAGCCTTCTCAGTTATTTTTTATATATACCACTTAGGTGACAGACAAGCACACGGCCCACCTGATGGGAAGCGGCAACTGACATTCAAAATTGCGCGAAAAAATAAATTAACAACCTAGAACTATAAAACAAATCTACCATTTGCTAATGAATTCACACAATGGTGCTGATTCTATTGCTCATCTCACCAAACTATAATAAATAACTAATACTACTTTATTTGAATTCTGTAATTTTGTTCTATAACTTTAAATAGGAAGTCTATTTTAGACAGTTTTGTAACAAGAGAATCGGTTCCAATATATACAGCCCTCCAAACAAGCTGCACAAAATGAAAGAAACAGAAGCTAAATTAAATATAAAGTGAAAAAGATAGGTAAGGTAGGTAAAGTAGGTTTCATTAACCTAAGAAACTTGTTACTACTCTAATGCTTTCATATTTTCGCACAGTTTTGAACGTCAGGGTGACTAGTCATCATCAATTTTTGAAGCTTTGTCGCAATACTTATTTTTGAGGCTCTGTAGCATCACCTACATTTGACGCTTTGTAGCATCACCTACTTTTGACACCTGGACATGATCATCAACTTTTGACGCTGACTGTTAGTCTTTTCAGAAATAAATGAATTTGTGTAATCAGCGTTTTTTCAAAATTTTACTACTCAGGGGGTAAAATAGACGTTAAACGGTTATATGGAAAATTGTTAATTTTCGAAGTAAGAAGCAGGAAATATCATATAGCTGCTTCTAGTTAGAAATACTGGTGACGTATGTTTTTCGTGACGTTTTTCAAAATTCCGTCCCCTAAATGGCAAATAAGAGAGCGGTTGTAAAGTCCGTTTTAAAAAAAAAAGAATATTTGTAACCGAAATTATTAATATTTTCCCCTTAACACGCTCGCTTAATTGCTTGTGTTAGGAGCGGGTTCACGTCGGTAGTGTAATGGCCAGAATTCAAACCCGGGACTTCTCTATCGTAGGATCGACTTAACCATTAAGCTACCGACGCCACCAGGCGAGACCGCGGTGGCGGCCAAGGTCCGCCGGCAACCCTGGGGTTATCCTTTCGTGGGCTTACCCGGGGTGACCGGCAACGGACACTTGGAGAGGACACCGTGCGGTTTTAGTCGAGACACGACATAACCACCCCCGCTGGCCAGGGACTTGCGCACGTAAAAAAAAAAAAAAAGAAAAAAAACTACCGACGCTTCATATGGAAAGTAATGAAAAGGACGTTATATGGAAAGTGCTTAAGTTTTGCAGTTAGAAGCATAAAATACAATATTGAAGCTCAGTTTTCCTTACCTTTACTATTGGACCCGGTTTACTATTGGCGGTGCAATCGGGTTATAGGATTATTTTACGAATTTATTCCCGGGGAACCCGGGTCCCGGGCCGCTAGTTATACAATATTATATATCATATACAATATTATATATATATTTCAATTACTTATTATAGGACAATATGTACAAATTGTAAAACTTAAAGTCCTATATAAATAAAGAAAAACAAAAGAAAAATAAACATTTTATTATATTATAACGGTAACAATAATAAACGGCTTTAATTTTGGTATTTCATCGTTTATGGTTATATGTTTAGTCCAAGGCTCAGAATTGAACCAGTTAAAATGGTGTATAAGCAGCTGTTGCTGGACAGTATATTATATACATTTGGAAGGAAATCAATGGAATCCTTCATCCACCACGATAACAAGAGTAATGACTAGGCCCATGTGAATAAGCCAATTTTCTTGTAAAGAAAAAATAAAGTAATGGCTAGGCCCGTACTGATATGCAAATGTTCTTGTAGCAACACAATACAACAAAATGGTGAAATGTTTTCTACTAAAATATTAGCTTTGGTTTTTGTTTCATAACATAAACTCATATGTATGTTTATATGTATGTATGTTTGTTTCAAAAAGGTAAGTACACACGGTGAGAATGTTGTATTATTTTCCGGTAAATAAATGTTTGTGGACTGTATAGGAGGTAGAGTTTTTTTTTATGCCATATTCTAACAAATTAAGATTTTAGTTTCAGACAGCTCTCATAATATCAACCTTATACATTGGCGCCCCTCAAATGTTGCCATGCTAGTCCTAAACCTAGCAATAAATAATATGACATATACGTATACAGAATAGAATAGAAATAAACTTTATTGTATACCAATCAAAAGACATGAGTTGGAAGCGACTTTATTGACGTTTGAATAACTTCCACTGTCCACTGTTCCGAGTTATATATTATAAATAATTCGGCTCAATAATGTAGATGTAACCTTTTCAAGTTTCACGTTCACATACATACACACATACCTCGTGCGTATCTACATATTTTTAACAAAACGATTGTTAAATTTTAAGATTTTGAAGTAACTTAAGTATGTAAGTACAGTTCGTGAAGCACACTAAACTTACCATTATATTATAATACCTACATAAATAAGTAAAAGTGTCTTAATAAGTGTCTTCGATATGAGTATTTTCATCATTATCGGAGGAGAAGGTTAGTATATTTTATGTTACTTATAATATATTATTTTAACAAAGGTATTAAAGCTAAGTGAACTGGAAAATAGAATGTGCTAACTATTTTAACTTGACTGTATAACAGTTATTATACATTTTACATTTCATGTTAAGGTACCTTATCTAATGATATCATTCAGGTGCAAATAATTTAGTATTAATTAAACAGTTACCAATATTACCAAGTTACATTGTAGAACAAGTTGACAGCTTCAAGTGGTATCTCGAAAAAGTACTCGTGAGTGACTAGAAGTTTGGCGGAAATCGCCCCTATGTAAAATTACCTACCCACCCTAAGACGTGATGTAAAAATTCATTTGCAATAAATACATTGCTTGAAAGATTTTAAAACTTTTCTTTTTGGTTCTCCAAGATCATTGTTCTCTTCATAGGTTTAATACATTCACTAATTTTGCTTAAAAGATTTTAAAACTTTTCTTTTTGGTTCTCCAAGATCATTGTTCTCATCATACGTTTAATACATTCACTAATTTTGCTTAAAAGATTTTAAAACTTTTCTTTTTGGTTCTCCAAGATCATTGTTCTCTTCATACGTTTAATACATTCACAATTTTTTTCCATTGCGGTTCTGTAACAGAAAAAGCAGATATCGGCTCCGTGTACTCGTATCACAGAATATCTATAGTACTTACGTACAGAATGAAATCTTCCTAACATAAAGCTTTTTTTTTTTTTTTTTTTCTCTTTATTTATTGTTCGGGACTTTTATACAAATGTATATGCCAGTCCCATCGTACCTTTTATACATACTTATCTATCTTACAAACCGTAACATAACAAATTTAAATAAACTATAGGCAGCTTCAGAGTTAGGTGTACACAATATTTGTTGCAAGATACCTACATCATATAGGTTTAAGTTTATTTCCTTAAATAGCTCCTCCCTGGCAGACCGATATCTAGCACATTCCACCAATAAGTGTAACACATCTTCCACAGTGCCACAAACCTCACAGTTTGGTGAATCAAGTTTCTTCATTAGGAATCCAAACTTATTAAGTGGCATGTGTCCGGACCTCAGTCTGTGGGCGATCACAACCAGTTTTCTACTTAACCTAGTGTTTAAAAACCAGGGTACATGAGGAGGCTCCGCTACTATAGCTTTGTACCATATCCCTTTATCCTTCGATCTTTCGTTAAAATATTCTTTCCATAGCGCGTGACATTCATTTTTATATTTAGGTAATAACTCCATATAATTAATTTCTATATTTACCTCTTTCCCCCCAATAATTCCAAATTTTGCCAAACGGTCAGCCTCCTCATTACCTTTTATACCTACATGTGAGGGAACCCACTGCAACTTCAGATCAAACCCACGATTTGTTAAGTTGTGTATTTGTGACAGTACTGCATAAGCTATCGCTGTGCCTCTGCAACCAGAGGCACAGCGAGCTATATGTTGCAGTGCGCTTTTACTGTCTACACAGATTACTGTCTTTCTGTTGCCCATACTTTGAATATAGATCAGTGCTTCCAAAATTGCAAAGAGCTCCAAGGACATGATTGAAATGGAGTTACTTACTTTAAAACAACTATTTACCCCATTTTCTGGCTTTAGCGGATCATAGTAAGCAGCACCACTACCATTAGCACTCTTAGACCCATCAGTAAAAATAGTATAATAACCCTCGTAATTTTCCCATAATTCTTTCAAAATTTCTGTTCTTATTAAGTTGTAGTCGTATGCTTTTTTAGGTACTTTAATTGATTCTAAGTTATCTCTTATTATGCTTTGAATAGGAATCTTTGTTAACCAAGTATCCAGAGTAAACATTTCTATAATTAAAGAAGATTTTATATTTTCCTCTCTAATTTCTTCAAAAACACTAATAAGTAAAGGAAGCTTCTTGTTTGCCCAATACCTGGCGTGTGTAAGAGTGCTAAGTTCCGATAGTAGCTTGGTTGTAACATTTTCAGATAATGAACGCGCCTTTAAACAGTATTTAACGGCTAGCCATCGTCTTCTTAAATGTAGTGGAGGTACACAAAGCTCGCATTCCATCACGTGTATTGGAGTACTTCTTATAAAACCCCCCACAACCCTCAAAGCTTGATTTTGTACTTTAACCAACTTGTATATATTTGTGTTCGCACTATTGTCGTATAGAAAGCTTCCATAGTCTAGTCTACTTCTAATAAGTGCAATATATAATCTGCGTAGATGAACTTGATGAACACCCCAGGAAGGACCAGTAAGAATTTTAAGTAAGTTGACGAGCTTCTGAACCTTTCGACGATTTCATTGATGTGTTTACCCCACCGCAGTGTTTTGTCTAACCAAACACCCAGATATTTGTAAGTCTGCACTATATCAAGTTCACAATTATTTATTAGGAGTTGCACCTGTTGTTGTCGCACGCCCCTACTAAACACACAATATTTAGATTTACCAATAGATAACTCTAATCCTAATTCATCCAATATCATGGTAAAATTATCTAACGCACCTTGAATTTTATTTCGGCCCTCAAGAACATTCTTATAAGTAGTATATAGTACGAAGTCATCTGCGTATTGGCATATATACACATCCATGATTTCCCGGCAAAGTCTATAGGTTGCTATATTAAAGAGCAGTGGTGAAATAGGGTCACCTTGGGCCAAGCCTTTTCCCGTGTATCTAATTATCTCCCCACACCCAGCAAATTCATTAGTCACTTTGAGATGGCGCTCACTAAGAAAGTTCCATAGATACTGACATATATTTCTACCTATATTTAGATTATCAAGAATGCACAATAATTTTTCTATTAGTATGTTATTATATGCGTTTTTAATGTCTAGAAAACAAGCCAGTGTTGGGTCGCTATTTGTAAAGCCTATTTGAATTTGGGTCACTAAACGCGCTAAGCAATCAAGGCTAGATTGTCCTCGCCGAAAACCCGTTGCATAAGGTGATAAAATCTGGTTCTTTTCTACAAACCATTCAAGTCTTTTGACTACCATAGCATGAAAAACCTTACAACTGCAGGCCATCAAAGATATAGGTCTTAATTTATTATTATTTATACCAGCACCCGACTTTGGTATGGGTATGATTCGAATATCCCGCCATTGGGATGGAGGTGAACCTGAATTCAAAATAGTGTTATATATTTTAAGTAGATATAACTTACCAACTGTTGGTAAATTAAAAATCATGGAATATGTAATTTTATCATCACCCGGAGCAGTATCTTTTTTCTTTAGGCAGTGATCCATTTCTTCTAACGTAAATTCAGACTCTATATAAGCATTTCTGGAATTAAAAATCGGTATTACTGGAACCACATAATCTGGTGCAAGGTCACTCATCATTTCACTCAATAGTTCCTGAGGGATATCAGCCCTTGTTCTTTTGTAACCCTTTATCCATCGCAAGCGATGCCACATGTTAGAAGCAGATACCGTATAGTCAATAGTATCGCAAAATTTCCTATAGTCATTTATTTTAGCGTTTCTGATGGCCTGCTTTGCCCTCAATGTTTTTCCTTGAAGTAATGCAAGATTTGAAGGTGTTGGATTTCTCCTAAAATTGCTCAGCGCTAGTCTCCGTTCACCTATTAATTTAGAGATATCCGGGCTCCAATATCCTTTGGCTTTGAATTTACTGTTTGGATTATTACATGTTTTGATCATGGGAATGCTAACATCAGCTGCCCTATTTATTTGGCAGGTGAAATCATCATATAAGACCTGTACGCTATTGCCTTCAGTAGGTGAAGAAAAACAATTTAAAAGTTGTTCTTTATAGGCTTTCCAGTCGGCTAGTTTATAGTTACGCTTTTTAGTTATGTAAAACTCATCAGTATATTTAATTTTAAGTTTAATAAACAAGTGATCACTTCCTAAGTTTTCATTCATCACACACCAACTGAAATTAATAGCTATATCTACAGATGCAAACGTAATATCAGGAGAAGAGCTTTGTACAACACCATTCACTAATTTAATCCTAGTGGGTTGTCCATTATTAAGTGAAGTAAATCCAAACTCCAGAGCCGATTCAAAAATTTGTTTACCTCTAGTAATATTTTTGTATGACCAGTTTGTATGGTGGCCGTTAAAATCGCCCGCTATCAAACAATTTTTAGGGAACCTAGAAAAAATTGTATCCCAATCTGATTGTGTAGTACTTACGGAACTAGGGCAATATACTAGAATTATATACTGGATGTAGCGGCAATTATGCAGCCTTATACACAATAATTCTATACCTGGGTTATTTAAGTTTATATATAACTCGTTAACACATAATGAGTAATGCGTCAGTATAGCAATCCCACCGTATGAATCCCCTCTGTCTCGTCTATATATATTATATTGATTAAAGTTACTACATACCTCCTCTCCTAACCAGGTTTCACTTATTAACGCAATGTGTACCTTCTCTTGCGCCAATAAACACCTAACTTCCTCCGTTTTAGGTGGCAAGCTTTGTGCATTCCACTGCAGTATGTTCAAATCAATATCTCTACGTAAACAAGCCATTTTTGAAGATTGAAATAAGTCTACTAAAAACATTTGCCTCCTTCACTAGGTACCAAATAAAGTGAAAACATTCTTCAATAATAAAACTAAATACTAATTTAACTTTCACATCAAAATCACAATCAGACAGCCAAGACTTCTTTTAATTTATATAACAATTTTTTGAAATCTACTTTGCGCCTTATGGGTTTTTCTTTATTTTCTATATTTTCTTGTGTTGCCGATTCCCCTTCATTCTCACATGGAAAATTACGACTATGACTTGATTTTTCTTTCTTTTTATTTTGTTTTTTAGAGGGTTTACCCAAAATCACAGAATTTTCAGACTCTTCCATGCTCTGTTCTCCTATATCCTCCGTGTTAATGTTTTGTCTATTGACCAGCAGCACGTCCCTGTACAGTGTTTTTTCGTTTCTTATATTATTGCTTGTACTATTGTGTGTATTTTCGACCGTAAAATGTTGTCCGATATTACACTTTTGTTTTTGTTCTTCTAAGTATGTGGAGAGGGCTTTTCTGTACGTGTAGTTCTTTTCGCACATAATATGCCTTATTTTCTTTTCTTTAACAAAGACGGGGCAGGACTTTTCCAATGCCATGTGTGAACCCTTACAGTTTATACACTTGAAGTCGGTAATCTCACAATTACTATGATTCTCCCCACATTTCGGGCAGCGTATTATTTTTGACGGACATGTCCTTATCAGATGTCCAAAACGCCAGCACCCAGAGCATTGAGTCACCGGGAACATATAGGGTTCTACCTTGAACCTGCAACCATACATAGATACGTAGGGGGGTAAAGTAGAACTTTTAAAACACAGACGCACTGTTTCGCTGTCCACCCATTCTCTTGAAATATTGAGCCGTTTTAATCTTCTCACCGAGATAATATCATAGTCGCATTCCAAACTCTGTTGAATTTCTTCGGGATCAATTTCTTGATCTATTTGTTTAACAACTCCATAAGATAAATTAGCTTCATCTACAAACTGACATCTATAACCCAATGTATGAAACTTTTGACACTCGACCAATTTTTTTGCATTTTCTTTATTTTCAAATTCTAGAATGACTCTGTATGCATTTTTGTACTGAATTTTTTTAATATTTATAATATTTTCTGCCCTTAACAACTTCGCCAAACCAAACTGTTTAGGTAATTTAACCTCCTTCCCCGTAATACAAACAACATTAATTGGCGATTGTAGGTTTCTTTCACTGTTTACACTGCTATCAGATTGCCTAGATATTCGTCTAGCAATTTTTTTATTCCCCCTTCTGTAAATTGTAAATCCACCCTCCTCTAAAGAAGTTTCCTCACTATCCTCTCTGACTCGTTTCTCTGCACCTCGCTGTTTCTCATTCTGCGTAATATTGCTCTTCTCCATTGTACTCGACAAAACTTGTTGCTCACTTCTATTCATGTTTTCCTCTTCTATTATATCACTTCCACTAGACACATCACCATTATTTGTCCCGTCATCCATTATCAGTAAACATTTGCATTAAAAAAAAGTGGGTACTTGAAAAAGCTTTACACGATAACGAAATTAGCTGGGCGACGCGTGCGCTTATTCCAAACATAAAGCTTAAAATTCATGTCTATTTCATAGGGCTGCCAATTTTTTGATTAAGTAGGTACAAATAATTATTCTGACAGCAGCGAATCTTGAAGATGAATTTAATGAATTTAATAACTAAAAATATCAATGATAGTTTTAATATAGCTACCTACCTAATAAGGATTCAAGTTAAAAATGAAGTACGCCGGTGTTGGCGGATTTAGAGTGTGGAGGAAATGAGAGTGAACTTGTGTAATGAGCATACAGTTGATCACAACAAAACGTCAACATTGCCAAAAGGAAAAGATAAACTGAATTGAGGGACAAATTGAACGTTACTGTTGGAATACTGCTGTCCCCATGTGGCGCGGGCGGTCAGTTTACCAAGTGCAAATAGATTGCTACCATCAGTGCATCATGCCTATTATGAATTACCTATGGTGTAGAAACGTGAACACTAAACGTGGGGCTGGGTCAGAAACAGATGCGCAGCGGTTAAAGAGCAAGCTATGCTTGTAGCATCCAACATAGAACTAAAGTTACCGATAACCAGCAGACTGATATGACCGTTGGAACAAGTGAGTCCCAGAGTAGATGCCGCGAATCAGCGAACGGACGAGCCTTCAGCCCGGTACATTGAAATAAGATTCGAATAGGATGATGTAAATCGACATCCTGTCTTATTGCCATACCTACTATTATTATAAATGCGAAGTAACTCGTGAGTGTTTCCTTTTCACGCCTATAACGCTGTATTAATTTGCTATACTTGTATTTACTTATTAGAGATATAGATGGCATTAAAAGGACATATAAATAGGTATCCAATGTTCTAAAGTAAATATACGATAAAGGGTCGCGAAAAATTTGCCGCGATGAAGGGTATCCGGGTGGATACAAGGGCAGCAGCTAGTTTATTATAAAACTTACGGAGATATGTTGTCTGTATAAAAGTTTGTAAAATCTGACAAAGTGGGGAGTTATCTGCTGTAAAATAATATTAATTCCGTTTCTAATAAATAGAGCTTATAAAATAATCTTTGTACAATTTGAGAAAAATATATACCGAATACTTTTTAAACTTATTCGGTCTTATTACAAAAAACGGAATAAAGTCTGGTTTAAACCCGAACTATAAAGTCTAGGCTTAATCTCAAGACCATGGTTTAAACTTCTTATTATAAAAACTGAATAAACCGTAGACTACTTAGTACCAAGATTTAAACCTTGGCTTCAATAAAAACCACAGATAACTACAAGTATTGTTCGTTCATTATGACACCATTCGATCGCAACGTTCCATATCCTCCAAAAGCAAAAGTTTTCTGAAGTCATGAATAAATAATATTTACTAAGATTGGTGAAAAATATATTTACAACATATATTTTCATTAAATTTAACTTCATGGAAAATAGTTATTCTTTATTTAGTAATAAAATATCACTATAATGCCTTTATTTAGCTATCATTGTTTTAAAATATTGGAAAATCTATGGATGTTAAACGGAACGAAGTTTTTCCGCGTTGTTCGAAACGAATTACGAAACTTTATACCTACCGTAAGTTGTATGTTGCATAGTAAAATTAATAATAAAATGGAAAAAGAAAAGAAAAGGAGATACCGGGTATCCCCGAGGATCCTGAGGCAATTCATCCCTAATTAAATCAATAACTCTCATAGCAAAACGATTGGAAAATCTATACTGCCTAAAAGCTGCCTCAGATAGTTCCACAAAGGGGTTCACTCTAATACGAGGTCTACTAGGTAAGCGTGGTATGTCCAATATCTTTGATATCCATTTCATCAACTGCGTTAATATCCATTACGAGCAAAAATATGTACGAATAATAACAACCTAAATAATAGAATTCTTAAATGACAACTTTGACGTATGTGATTATTGTGATTACACTTTAAACCAACGTTAAACTAGGGGTCACGCAGGTTTATCTTTAGACCAAAGATAATCTATGGTTTACTCCTAAAACGCTTTTTGTAATATGACTTTATTTAGACCATGGTCTAAAGACGATTTAAACCTGGTTTTACAATTAGACCGTGTTTTGTAATAAGACCGATTGGGTGTTTCTGGGGTTCTACCAAGCCAACCTCACCTGCAAGCTGGTAACGCGCTGGGAACTTGTTGATTAACGGAAGAGGCTCTGGCGCAGGCTTTCCTCTCAGGATCGGGAGGTAAGACGGCAGTCGCTCCTATAAAAGCCTTATAAGCCAAACCAAGAGTAGGAGAAACAGTAAGCGGATCCCGGGCTCCGAAGTGTAAGCCTCGGATGCAACCGTGAACAACGTTCAGATGATGATGGCATTTTTAACTTATTATTTTTAAATGTAGTTTTAAAATATGAAATGCATATTTTATTTACTTCATATACACTTTATTTATTTATATGCTCATAGTATTAAGGTTATTGATAAAAAATAAAGGCAAAACAAAATATCTCATATGGTTGAAATAAAACTATTTTTAACGGATTCTATCGCGATTTCTTTGATGTTATTTTATTATTTACATTGAACCAACGCTTAAAAAAGTCTGCTGTAGCACGTGCAACAGGGGACCAAACATTGCTTAAGATTTGATAAACCACAGATACTCGCTAAAGAAAATCGATTCTTACACCTAGTTAGCATCCTAATACTCCGCGAAGCTATCGAAATTAAAACAAGTTGAATTCCTGAGACGAGCTCAGCCGAATACAAGGGATTTTTTTTTTAATCTTGCAATGGTTCACCCCAGCACGAATCTATTACCGAAAACAGCAACTCGATAGCTCATCTCCTTCATACCCAAAACCGTGACAGAAAATTAGCAACGACGACGTCGACGACAACTCGATAGCAATAGGGCTTTTCTAAAGAAAATCCCTAAAAACATCCTAACTTTAATAGAGAAGACGGTTGGAATGTACCACCAGCTTGGGACCCAGTCATTCACTTAGGTAATTAATTCCAAGAAAAATCAAAATACAACAAGACTTCATAAGACTGTGAGCATAGTTCGGGTACTTTGAGATAACTTACACTTCAAACTACAAGAGAACAAACATCTTTAGTCTCCCCGTGACCATGGCTGCTGAAAAGCAACCGAAACGTCGGGTTCAATGTAAATAATAAACTAACATCAAATAAATCGCGATAGAATCCGTTAAAAATATTATTTTTAATTCAATGTGTGACATTCGCGTAAAATTCCGACAATATCATATCTCATAAGAAATGTATTACACTATGTAAATAAATCTTTCATGCAAGCCCGCTACGTTCGCGTTTCACGTGTTCTGCGCTAAATTATATTTAGCAAATTGAATTATTCACTTACCAGTATATTTTGGAATGTAGATGAGAAGTTGTCTTATTAAAACCAGTGCGATAACAAATAAATATCCCAATCCATAGATACAGGCTACAAAGCATATTGTCGTTCTGGAAATGAATTTATTTGCTAATGTTTAGATGCTAAAGCTAGGAAGGAAGCAATACTGTATACAAAAATTGGTTGTCATCTAACCCATTGTGAAACAGGTATTAGGATAAAAAAAAATTTTTTTGTTTTTTTTTTCATTATAGCAGAAGCAGGCCGGGACGGTGGGGCGACTAGCGCCCCTCCCCCAAACCGGGGCAAGACGGGGACACCGTGGTTCCCAAACCCGAGGGGGCCATCTCGAAACCGGAGATGGCCCAGGGTCAGTCGGGGTGCGAGGGATATGCTCTATGGGCAACCTTACACTCCGGCGTCTGCAGACCCGAGACGGCGTGCGGTTTTAGTCGGTTCAAGCCCGACATAACCGCCCCCGCTGGCCGGCGGGGGGGTATCCGAGGGGATTTCCGCACGAAAAAAAAAAAAAAAAAAAAAAGGTATATGTATATTGAGTAATCCGATTATTTCCTCTTTCTTGGATATATATATATATATGTTAAATTCTAAGCTAGGTATCAGTTAAAAGTGGCGGATCTGTCTAATTGGTAGAGTTATATTAAGAAAATCAATATATAAGGTGTCACAAAATTAGGTCTCCGAATTTGGTGAGATGACTTGGTATCGACAAAATATGTATTTGAAACAAAAAAAAATGGAGTAAAATATTATATAAAAAAATATAAAATATATAAAAAAAAATTAAAAAAGTATAAAAAAAAAACCCCACCAGCGACCAGCGTCACGTGATGCGACGAGCACACGTGACGCTGGTCGCGATTTAGGTATTTCCCACACATCCGCTTGGAGAATACTGCGAGAAGGACTGCACGCCTACCACGTGCGTCACGGGCTCGTCACGTCATGTGACGCTGGTCGCTGGTGGTGTTTTTTTTTCATTTTCATATTTTAGGTAGATTTCGATGAAATCGATCTTTTCGGTTTCTTGACTACTGTCGAATTTAAAAAAAAATTCTTCATAGGAGGTCTAGTTATGTTTATATATATATATATATGTATGTATGGTTCCACTTCCCAAAATTTGTGGCACTCTCACAGTCGCATTTTTGCCCCGATCGCTTTCAAACTGCGGTCAAAAATTGCTTGGGTGTAAACTTAGTTTAAGTTCGTGAACGGGTGGAATCCGGCCTAAGGGAAGGGAAGAGAAGGGAAGTTTTTCCTCAAAATTACACGTTCCATGAAAGATATTCGAACCGTTCTAATTGTATCCCATAGTATACATGAATACCAACAACTTTTAATTATAAACCTATAAGATTAAAACTTTAACTAAAAGTGGAGGGGGCAAAAACCAAAATTTTTCGGGAAAAAAATCATAACTTCTAACCGGTGAACATTCTTGCAGTAGGAAACATTTTTAATCGATAGGCTATTTTTAAGTCTAAAATAAATGTCTGAAAAGTTTTTCGCTAAAAGTTACCGTTTTCGAGAAAAAAATAATTAAACTGTTTAAAGTCCGTAGTTCTCTATATAAAATAATACTAATTGCTTCACGAAATCTACCTGTGCGTTCCCCCTGCGGGAACGGATTTTTTTTTATATTCTCTTTATATTTTTTTTTATTTTACCCGATTTTTTTTTGTTTCAAATACATATTTTGTCGGTACCAAGTCACCTCACGAAATTCAGAGACCTAATTTTGTGACACCTTTATATAATTATAAAAATCAATGCCACTTTTCGTTGTAATTTTATAACTCAACAACGGGCTTTGTTCAGACTTTTTAGTATATGGTTTATGTGAAGTTTGCACAAAATAGGTCGAGCGGTTCTTCATTTATCACATTTTTTGTAACAAATGAATTCAATAAATGGCGGATCATTTTTACGTAGCGAAGCACGTACCGGGCCGCTAGTAAAACATCAAGAAAATACATCGTCAAGTCTGTGTCTTTTTTTTTACTAAATGTTACCTGTAAAATTACCTACATATTTATTTTCTTTTCTACAGTGGTGAATTTAAAGGAATACTCACTCGTAATCATAATAAACGTAATCACAATGGTCAGGCACAAGTATCATGTCAAATAGTATAACTGGTTGACAAACTGTCGTTAGAGATAACATGGCTCCATAGAGAATAGTAAAAAACGCAAATATTTGACCCACCAAGAAGTAGATGTAGTTGGGCCTTAATATGCAGGCATCCCACCTGAAATTAAAAAAATATTTAAAATAAGGCTAGTAAGGATTAGGTACACAATAAATATAGGTTATACGCAAAAATAGAATATCTTAAATTCCCTTCTCTGGTGCTTGTACTAGGTCATTGACTGTGACTTGGGAATCAGTGTTCCTCCTGTAAATATGATAGGCATATGTACTCATAATTTTCAAGCATCGGAGAAGTTCAACATAATAATTATAGCATAATGTATACATAATTTACAAGGCCCGATCTAGCTAATTAGCCGCTCCGGGTAAAGATAATTTTTGCCGCCCTTTATATCCACTAACACCATATAAGTCATCAGCTTGTTATGCTGTGGGACGTTAAGGCGAGGGTCCCTGAGGAAGGGTGTTTTTAGTATAGTTTTTTCGAAAATGAGGATTCCCTGTATTCCGAAAATCATGTATGTTATTCTAGGCTATGGAGATTGCCGCAAAAAATGGCCACACCAGTAAAGGAGACTCTCCAGCATGTTTACTGCGATGTCACGGTTGATAAGCGGCGCCATGCCATGTCATCAACCACAGCACGTCTGCGTGTCACGCAGCTCCTTGTGCTGCTCCAGCAGCGGCCATGCTTCGCCGCCGTGTAAAAGGACAGGCCTAAAGATGGTTTCATAGACTTGGCCCTTCTACTAACCGGCATTTTAGGATCTCAATTGACACCCGTCATCTCACGCCACTTGGATTTTCTTCATCCTAACCTCCCTCTTGACTGTGTCGTTACACCATCAAGTGTCCTTGTCACACTAGCGTCCACCCTTAGACAAGCCGAGAACTGCCTTCGCCACTTCAATAATAGCTACCTGAATTTTGTCCAAGCAAACCTGAACAGATTCGTCTACAGCATTGGTGCTGACAGCTGAGGTGAACCTCTGGGACGTGGCTTCATCATCATCGTAGCCACCACTTGATTCGACGTTGGCGATGCTTGACACCTTTGCTTTTGGGCTTCACGCGGAGGTCCATGACAATGAAACCGTGCGTGGCACTACCGTCGACACGTTCAAACTCCTCACACCTATATCACCCACATGACCGTTCAGGTTACCTCCCTAGGTAGGTTTGTAAGTATACCTACCTACAATGTATGTCTTTAAGAATTTCACAGATTGACAGACTGGACTGATATATTTTATATTAATATATTATAGTAGGTTTACTTAAATTTTTCCACTTTATATCCTGAAGTCGGAAGGTGGCACATAAAATTCACGACATCCAATCTGCCAACCTGGGTGGGTGGGGATAGCTAATGGGTAGGTTGGAAGAATTCGAAATAAGTCGGCTAGGATCGGGGCCCTGATAATTTACCTTCCTTGTATTTTATTTTTGAATTCTTTCTTTCATTTTACTCCTTTCCTCGATTTAGTGCAAATATGAAGGTGAAACAATATGAAATTCAACATTACAGTAATTAAATAGAAAACTGCACGCTTAAATGATATTGCAACCGAAAAACAACCCAATGTTCAATCTTAAACTAAGTACAGCCCGATATACCCCACAATACCTATATGGCACGATCCGACCTATTGGTCGTTAAAACCAATCAGAAGGGTTTACGAACGTTTTGACCAATTGCGTCCGTCCGTGACCGACAACCAGTAGGATGGACGTAGAAAGTTGGTCGGATCGCGCCATATCGGTGCATGTGTTACTAGTTTTAGGAATGAAATGTTAAATACCTATGTGAAATGATCTCATATTAACCTCTCAGATGCCGGACCTACTGGATGATAAATGTTCCTACTGTGCCGCGACAATCGCGTGATTGGAGCGTGGCGGTAGAGAGTTCGGAATTCATCAATATTTGAAAAATAATGTTAGATCGGTCATGTACCTAGCGACTTTATTTGATAGACAGATAACTAATGTACATTGTTATGTTATGTTATGTTGCTAAAACGCATGTTATCTTTAAAATTTTTACAGACAATCGAACCAAATGCCATTTTACGTACCTATTGTAGAAAAAAAACAATTTCAATATATTCTTCCAATTATTTTTGCTTTTTATTCTTATTTTCCGAAATGTCAATAAAAGGGCTATCTGATGGTAAAAAACACCATCTTTTTCATATAAAATTCACTCAAAAATACTATTGTGAAAATCACGTAACACTACAAAATATTTGCCATTTTGTACACTTTCCAACTAAACTTTTTATTCACTCTGGAGACGTCTTTAGACAGTAGGTATTTGTATTTGTTGTTTTCTTAGTTCAGTAATATTATATTCTATTCATTTATTGTAAAATACATAGAAATTATTATGAAATTAACCTATTTTAACAATCTTGAAACAATAGTACGTTACAACGGTAACTTTTTACTCTTGACTTTTTGATCAATGATTATTCAAATTTAGATAGAATTTTTATGTATATACATATTTATACATGTTAGTAGCACATTCAAAAGTAATAAAAAATAACAGTAACTTACCTTTTCTCAGTACTTTCCAAAAATATTGTCAGTTTTTGTAACACTAAAAACTTCGGTGAACAATTTATGGTAGCCAATTTTGAAATGCTCGTTATACGGAAGTTAGACTAACTTCACTCAATAACCGATACAGTGAATTTCGTTCATTTACTATGGTTCAATAAAATAGCAATTTAAACTTTATTACCATTATTATTTACCTATGTTATCAAAATCGCACAAAACTGATGCAAGTGACCTGACGAGCGGATCTGCTCTTAGGCACGTTAGCGTACATAAATTCGGCGAACGGATCAGCTCTTAGGCACCTGAGAGGTTAAAAACAGGTAGATACGGCATCTGCACTTCAAATCGCTCGCTCAACACTAGGCTATTATTTTAGCTACCTCAACACAAGCACGAGTTCATATGCACTAATCAGTGAGCGAGTGAGAAACCGGTAGTAGTGAATATGAAATTGCTCACCATATTGAGTGAAAGAATCTTTCATTGACTTCAATTTGACATATTTGACAATAATATGAATCAGAAGTTAGGACTGGACTGGAACAAAATTTCATTAATTAATTTTAACATTGGGCACAATATTCTGCTACATACTACAAGAGCTATCTAGCTTAAGTAATGTCTGATATGGGTTGTAAAATGTGGATAAATTTACATGCTTATATATATTTTCATTTCATACATATTATACACCCAATTTCATATATATATTCATGCATACAGATATTCGCACTGAGTAGGAATCGAACCCGTGACCTCTCTACCTGACGTATCAGTCGTATGCTTACGCTTACGCGTCTTAACATGTCAAAAATACCTTTTGTGCGTACGGAACATATTGTGCGCATATCAGCATAAAATTTAGGCGAAACTTTAAGTTAAGCTATTTAATTTTCAAGTTCTCAAAGGTGCAGTGGTGTTAATAACTCAATGAGCGATAAAGGGATATCTTATAACCAGCATTTTTGACACTTAAAGTTAAGTTAGTTAAAAAAGCGGACACAGCGCATTTTATAAATAGTACGAAAATTTTTTTTCAAGAATTTCCACAAAAGATCCTTTTTGTATTTTATACTTAACAATAAGGGATGACTAATTTTTTTATTGTATTTCTCGAGCAGCCCAAAAGAAACTAAATCGTGCGTAGAAGTAACCTCACAATTACGTACCTCGTAGTGTAAATGTATGGAGTGTAAGATAATGGTGCTAATTCTGTTGTAAATGTTTAAACTAATTTTTCTCTAAGATTTTCTGATTTTAGTTATGAGATCCCAATTATGCTATTCTGTTGTTCCGTTGAATTAAATTTAGACATAATTATGACAGCACTAAATTCGACCTAGACATTACTAAAATTATTCGGGAGAGTGTTTACATTACATAAAAATTAGGAATGAATGATAAAGAGCGAAAAAAAAAGAAAATATTATATTTGATTTTTTTCAGCTTTTTAAATGCCTATAAATGTTTGTTTACTCATTATGTACGACAATTAGCAAATAAGGGATTATTTTTCTCATTATAAAACCAATAAATACAGTTAAACAAGATTTTTACACATGGCAACCAATTTCTAAACTCTTTATTATAAACTAGCTGACCCGACAGACTTCGTACTGCCTCAATCGATAGCAACTTCCATATTTATTCACCTTTTAAACCTTCTCTGGATTTTCACAAATAATTCAAGACCAAAATTAGCCAAATCGGTGCAGCCGTTCTCGAGTTTTACGGAGACTAACGAACAGCAATTATTTTTTTTATATAAAGAAGAAGATTGTTATAATCTGTGCTATGGTCAATCTGTGCAGCTGAGTTTGTTTACTTTCATACTTTGATTGTTTCTCGATTGTTTACATGTTTTGGAATGAAACCTTCATCCAGTCGTAAGTCATCCAAAGCATTTAATAAGTGAAAAGCTCCAGCTCTAGGGAGCCTAAAAAGTTTTTGGAACTTTTCCTCTGCCATCTCAAAAGGATTGGTATGGTCCCTTAATTGTTCCAAGCGTAGAGTACGCTTCTTGATAGTTTCTAAAAATAATGTTTTATTTATTTATTGATATACTTATGCGGAACAATGTAATGATATTTTGACGTAGCACTAGGTACATACCTTTTTTTTTTTTTCGTGCGGAAATCCCTTCGGATACCCCCCCGCTGGCCCTTTCCGCTGAAATAGCAAGAGCTAAAATCACGAAATCGTTATTCATTTTAAGATTATGATCGCAGGTAGATTGTCAAATAAAAAACACGAACACCCACAAACGAATCTGAAGGACATAAATAAATAAATATTCTACGACATTTTACACAGCGCATTCTAGACCCAAAGTAAGCATAGTTTAACTAGCTTGTGTTATGGGTTCCATATATACATATAAATTAAGTAAATAAAACGCACTCTACTTCAAATCAAAGCACTAACATGCACTTCTAGTAATCATGTATTTAGATGACCTCTAATATTAGTTTGACGTTTCTAATTTTAGGCCGTTTTTTAATCTAAAATCGAACAACAGAATAACAAATGAGCGAATTCGGACTAAGTTGAGTAACTAAACTAATTTTGATTCTGTCAAACTAAAATAAGTTTAGTCCTACGTTTTCAGAATGCGAAACGTCGTTTGATAGGACTAAACTAAATTTTAGTGATTTTTAGTCTAGTTTAGAGAGTTTTGCAACAACAGAATTAGCACCATATCACATTTATTTCAGTCTATGTTGCATTTTAGGAATTAAAAAAGTTATAAATTCTGACTTAAATTGATTATTTATTTTGAGCTATTTTAATAACCAAAATAGGAACCAAAATAATGGAAAATCATAGTTTCAGTTTAGTTAGACAATATCTTATTTTACAACGAATAGTTTTTGAAAAAAAAAGAAAGCTAAGGCATTAAGCAGTATTGGTAAGAATCGTCAGATTCTTACTAATATTGCTGACCATGTCATCATCCCTTTTTCTTTGGAGGACTTGCTGTGAAGACCTACTTTATGGACCCTTGCCGAAATAAATCAAAGCTGAAAATAAAACCTATTTATTTCACAATTTTAAAATTGGCTGCTATTCAGTTATGTTACGGTAAAAAGATAGGCCCACCAGGAAAAAAAGATGTTAAATCTCAAAATTATCAGCTAAAATTTTACAAGGGATACATCTGGTTCTCGGCTAACCAAGGCAGATCTCGCATTCTTTTTTATTCAGTCTTTTGGTTAAGAAGAAGGAGTCTTTCTTCCTTAATTATAGAATTTTGATGGCAGCAGCAATGATTTCGGACAAACCACCTATTATCAGGAAATAAATCGAAATTAAATTACAGGGACTGAATCATTATCTTACTTTCCATTCCATTTGCTGCATATTCGTGATATCTAAGCGTATACTCATTTGTATCGGAACTTTCTGTTTCCAACTATACCTACATACGCGTCAAACTAGCAATTAAAAATATTGTACAATGTATTGGCGCCAAAATGAGAAAACACAATGAAGAATCATATAAAAATGACAGATTCCAATTCAAAAGTAATATTTTGTTTATTTTTAATTGTAACAGTATTTATGGCCAGACTAAGTATATTTACATATAGCTTATAATCCATGCATCAGGCATGCTGACAAATGTCAACAATAAATTACGGGCATGTATGGGTTAAATGGGTGCCATGGTGGCAGCGAAGTATACCTATCACGGGCGAAGACGCGGGGCCCAGTTAGTGCTTTTAATAAAATGAATTATGGATACTTTAGCTAATTGTCCCTTAAAGTGGAATAACATGCCGAATAACCTTAACCTGACCTATTCCTAACCTGATTCATAATTCTAACTAGGTTATGTCAGGAAAAGAAAATTAAAATTCATTCCTAACACGACCCGATGCAATTTTTCCTAACCTAACCCGTTTGCCAGTTGAAGTTTCAAATATTCATAAAATACGGGGGTATTTGATGAATATTTTATATTTTTATATAAGGAGACGGCCCTGATGCGAAACGGTTACCGCGGCCTATGGGCAACACCAGGGAAATCACGTCACACTCACGATGCCGACACTGTAATTCACCTGCATAATTTATAAAATACTTGGAAATATTCGAACAACCCTATTACCAACGAGTACAATATAAGATCTAGATAAGTATATCCATCAAAACGCTCTAATGTAAACTATTTAAATAACTCTTTTTTAAATATCTATTTGTTGAATTATTGCCATCATCAACTTAGATTAATACATATATACATGTTCAGATATTCACCTATTTACCTTATCGGTAACGGTACATGTAAAGTTGTCTGCCATGAGTTTGTTTTTCTCATAAATAGGAACATGAAAATTTCCGGAAAACAAACAAACAAACGTATACTGAGAAAAATCGAGACATAAACGAAAAATTCAGTTGTTACAGTAGGGACAAGATAATAGGTCACTTTTGACAGATGTCAGTTTCATATTCATAGTGAGGTGACCTGCTTAAAAACATCGATTAAATGAATGAATCGAATGAATCGATACAGACTTGAAACATATGTGAATTTTAAAAATGATCATGCGAATCCCTGTCCCATTATTATTTTTTCTTTCTTAAATTAAAGGAGCAAAATAAGACAAGTACCTACGTAATTTAACAAAAAAATTGCTTTTATTCACTTGAACTATCGGAACTGCTATCTTCATCACTGCTGTCAGCACTCAGAGATATTATTAATTCATTTTCAATAATACTGTCTATTCTCACATCTCGTTCAAAATCTTGTAAAATTATTTTCTTTGTCTTCTCCACGACTTTTCGCCAGTCTTCTGTAGTGACTTCTGCACATGCAGTTTGTAGCAGAGTCATCATTTTAGCAGTACTGAAGGTGGTTCAGTATTGTTCCGCGCTGCATGACCCTTTATTTGTGCCCAAATAAGCTCGATGGCGTTATAATGGCAATGGTAGGGAGGCAATCGAATAACTTCGTGTCCATGCTCTAGGGCTAGTTCATCGATTACATAGCGGAGCTTGGACGGCTTAGTTGCTTTTACCAGATTTAACAACTCAACTTTTAATAAAGTTGGACTTGCCTCCACACCATTTCTTACCAGCCACGAGACAATTTCTTGCTTTTTATTTGCTTGAGTTGGTGGTTTATCAACTTGTACAGAATGATACGGAGCATTGTCCATTATAATTTTCGATGGGTTTTCTAAGCTGACTAGCAGCTTCTCAAACCACTTTTTAAAAACATCAAAGTTCATTTCCTCATGGTAATCTGTTGTAGTTTTAGAGGCGAATGCGAGTCTGGAATAAAACCTTGAGAAGCTGATCCCGCGTGACATATAATAAGTCGGGCTCCTTTTCCCGATGGAACTTTTGAGGTGGAGGCCGCTGTATCATCGGTCCATGTCCGCGCAACCCGTATGGTTCGCATTCAACCATGTTTCGTCAATAAACACGACATTGTCCCAATCCGTAATTTTATTTACCTGACGTAAGAATGTTATTCTCTTCAAAATAATGTCGTAGCGTTCTAGCAGGATTTTCCGCTTGTCGGATTTTTTAAATCTAAAGCCAATCGATTTTAAAACCTTTGATAGAGACGATTTGCCTCCAAAAAATAAGCCTGCGCCTTTTAACGAACTCAATAGCTTTTCCCGTGTAGGATATTCTTTTCTCGAGTAATATCCATAAATGTGGTTGCGAATTGCAGCAGCATCAAAATTATCAACGTCAACAATTTTCTTCTCCCTCTTTCGTTTTTTCGGTGTACGTAAAGTATTATCTTCTGAGCCTGATGGTCCGTATTTCTCTTTCAGAATTTGAGTTACTGTCTTCTTCCCTATTCCCAATGCTTCGGCAACGCGTTCTCTCGGTGGTTTCAATTGTAAAAGAGGCCCATCGTTAACTGATTCACGTCCAAAATAATTGTACAATTTCAGCACTAGTTCGCGAGATTGACTGTTTAGAGTTTTCCCCCGTTTCGACATAGTAAGACTGTAATGTTTTTCTTGTTTAATAATCGTTAAGCAATCGGAGTCCAATTTATAGCCAGGTAAACGTAGTCAGTAAGATCAGTTCAATGAAAAAGCCGGATCAGAAGAAAATAACAGAGAGCACACCAAAAACGCACAGTCACTTCGCACAACAACAAAAGACTGCGTCATCATCATGTTATGGCGACATGACATGCGTCATCGACAGGCACTGGTGTTGCCAGCAACATCCACCTAAATTGCACCCAACATCAATGACCTTTCTATTTAGTTATTTTTTTGTATTTTTATAGTTAGTTAAAAGAATAATAAATATGTATAATTAGGTTTTATTATAATCACAACGTGGTTATAAATTTATGGTGATTTTTCTTCACAAGTAATCATTGCATTCGATTCAACTTACAGTCCTATCAGCTTTCGATTTTTAGAGTAACATCCCTAGTGTTTAAAAAGAAAAAGGGTTGACTGACGCAACATTGTAACGACGTTCAGTTCTTTAGATCAGAAATTGTTTATTATGTTTAGAATGGTTTATTAGTGAAAGCAAATCGTAAAATTACTCGTATCGGTCATTATTACAATAAATATGTAAACGTAATTGAAAAAAGTTAAGCAATTGTGCAGTTCTTATTTTATGCCCGCCGTTACAAGGTTACGTTGTTGAATTTTGATGAAATGTCAAAAGTGACCTATTATCTTGTCCCTACTTTAGTATGGTCTTAAAGCGGGTGTAGAGTGCATGAGCGAAACTAAGCGATTTCTTCTGAAACTTGTCAAGGTACCTACATAGGAAGTGAACATACTAAGTCATCTAAAGTCCAGACGTCTCGAAGGTGAGCCGGATTTTGGCGAAAAGGTGCGTCCTGGGAAAAAAAATTTAATACTAAATTAAAGCTCATCAAATTATCTACAACTTATATTATTACACTTTTTACGAATTCCCAACCGTTTTCGAGATGCGCGCAACGTAAAGTGAAAATTAAGGTTATTCGTAGTAGTAAGTAAGCCGTACTCTATAGAACTGATCATAAATCATTATCCAGCGGATTAAGATCGGGACTAGACGACGGCCAGTCTTCAGCTCTGATGAAGTCCGAAACGTTCGTTTCCTACTAAGGCTGCGTAGACGGAGCTTTATGACCCGGCGCCGAGTCTTGCTGGGAGGACCATTCTTGGTGATTGAACATGATGTTGTTAAGGGGTTCACTATACCTTCTCAAGAATGGTATCTTCTTGTGCCGATGTTTTGATTCCTTTTTCACAAAAATACCCCACTGTAGTCTAAAAAAGAGTTATTTAGATAGTTTACATTAGATCGTTGTGATGGATATATTTAGATCTTATTTTGTACCCGTTGGTAATAGCGTTGTTCGAATATTTCCAAGTATTTTATAAATAAGGCAAGTGATATTATGTAAAAATTCATGCATGACGACTTATGAACCCAATCACGCCGGGGCGGATTTCTTTTATTCTCTGCAGATTAATAAACTATGGTTGTTGGACTTGAACATACATGGCAAGCACCTAAAGCTCAGGTATAATGGAATTAACGTATTGCAATAATAATAATTTCATAATTTTTTTTTGTCTACAGTAAATAGAATAAAAAATAGCTATTTTATTTATTTCGTCGTTTTACAGACGTGCTTAAAATTTGGCACTCATGTGCCACTGCCACGTATTACATAGATCGACGTCATTTTCTTGCGCCAGACAGCTGCATTGCTGTCGGTACGAGCGTGAGCGAACATAGCCGATGCGCTACAGAAGCGCGGCAGCCGCAACAGGGCTCTGAATACTTTTTATTTTTATATTTTTTTATATTTAGGAAACTTCAATTTGACTTCACCTCGCGTGATGGTAAGCTGAAGGTAAAGTTTCAGGAAAGAGGGTCATCTTTACATACACGTACCATGATAACAATGGTGGCACTCAGCTTGACGACCTCATCAGAAGATCAGCACGGCCTCATCAGGAATGTCATCGCAGCACCGTGTGACACCCACCGGTCCCACTAGTGCTGCGACCACAATTCCCCTGCCCGGCTATGCACTTGCTGACCTCTGAACGCAATCAAACCGAAATTGTATTACTATGGAGGGTTTTTCGCAATCGTACATGGTGGTACCCACCCGGACGAATTTTGTGACAAATTTGTGTCATCAAATTTCTACCACCTGGTAAACTTACTGTGCTATATACGCAGGGCTCTGTAGTAGCGCTCCGTATAACTGACCCACAGTGCACTCGAGTAAACGGACATGCAGTAAGCCTTAAAAAGCATTATTTTTACATTGTCTGTACACCGAGCAAACCATGGTGATGGAAAGGACCCATCGGATTGTGCTTCTGCCGTCGTTGGTGAAATCAGCTTGGGTATGGAATATTATATTCCACACACTGAGGTCACCAGCGCCCGCAGAACTCGGCCTTGGTTTGGGCGCGAGTGCGCTGATGCTGTTCAACGGAAATGGTCGGCGTACCGCGCGTGGACTAGGGCACGAGTCGAGTGCGATCCAAATGCAAGGCACCTCAAGGCGGCGTATAACAGGGCCACTAAGGACTGCAAGAGCGGATGCCCAGCGCATAGCACGGCTTGGTCAGCAACTCATGTCACATCCCGCGGGTAGCCGTGGGTACTGGCGACTGGCCAAAGCCGTGCAATCCAACTTCTGCCAGCCTTCGCTGTCCCCGCTGCGTTACCCTGACGGTTCACTGGCTCACGAGCCGCAAGAGCAAGCAGATATGCTGGTTAACCTCTTTGCGGCTAACTCCCGAATTGACGACTTTGGCTTGCAGCCCCCAACACCTGTCACTTGTGACCACTCAATGCCTGATATTCGTATCAGGCAATGCGACGTCCGCGCTGCACTACAGTCACTCGACGTCCAGAAAGCCAGTGGCCCTGATGGTATACCAGCGGTAGTTCTTAAAAAATGCGCAGTGGAGTTAGCTCCAACGCTGACGCGACTGTATCGCCTGTCTTATTCCTCGGGATTGGTCCCGGGGGCTTGGAAAGAGGCAAACGTACAACCAGTTCCCAAAAAAGGAGATCGGTCCGATCCGGGCAATTATCGACACATAGCTGTCACCTCAGTTCTCAGCAAGGTGTTTGAACACATTATTAACGCACAGCTCATGGGTTACCTAGAAGATCACTCCATAATTAACGACCGGCAATATGGTTTTAGGCCAAAACGGTCAACGGGTGATCTTCTGGCGTACGTCACACATCTCTGGGGTGAGGCTATGGACAAGCATGGCGAGTCACTGGCTATCAGCCTTGACATCGCCAAAGCTTTCGATAGGGTCTGGCACAGTTCGCTTCTTGCCAAGCTCCCGGCCTACGGTCTGCCATCTCCACTGTGCAGCTGGGTTGCCAGTTTTCTGCATGAGCGCAGCATTCGAGTCCTTTGTGACGGCCGGGCTTCTGAGTTCATGCAGGTTGATGCTGGTGTGCCTTAGGGATCTGTCTCATCGCTCACTCTCTTTCTTCTGCATATCAATTATATGCTGTCCGTGGGCACCATACATTGCTATGCAGATGACAGTGCTTTGCATGGGCGTTATCTCGGACATTCAGCAGCCAAGCAGACTGACATCGAGGAGAGAAGACGGCAACTTGTCATTGAGCTCGATCAGGACCTAGACCACATTTCCCAATGGGGATCTGAGAACCTGGTCGAGTTCAATGCCAAGAAAACACAGGCATGCGCGTTTACAGCAAAGGTATCTCCTTTCCTCCCCCTCCCAACTCTTCGGAACACACCACTACCACTGCAGGACAGTATCAACATGCTCGGTTTGGATGTTCACTGCAAACTTAATAATAAAAATTACATTGAGAGCGTTATTAAAACAGCTTCTCGTAAACTCGGAGTGCTGAACAGGGTGAGGCGGTTTTTCACGTCGGGGCAGCGGTGTCTTTTATATAAGACTCAAATTCGTCCCTGCGTGGAATACTGTTCTCACCTGTGGGATGGCTACGCCCAGTACTTACTAGAGGCTCTCGATAGATTGCAGCGACGGGCAGTCCGGGTCATTGATAGCCCTGAGGTCACCAGTTCTCTAGAATCTCTGCAGCTGCGTAGAGATATAGCCTCCTTGGCAGTATTCTATCGCATATACCATGGTGAATGTTCCGATGAGTTATTCCAATTGATTCCTCCTTCTCCCTTCTTGTCCCGAACAACACGTGCAGGACTTAGGTGTCAGCCTCATACAGTGCATACCATCGCAAACCAAGCGGTTTGGTGACTTTTTTTGTCGGACCATAAAGCACTGGAATGCTTTACCCACTCACATGTTCCCTTCTACCTACAATACTGGGCTCTTTAAGCGGGGCGTGAAAAAACATCTGTTGAGGCCATCTAGGTAGGGGCCACCATTCTAGGGGCATTTTCACTCGACATCTAGATTGTCCTCAAGGACAATCTATTGATATTAATAGAGGGCCAGCTGCACCAAATTGTCTGCATAGCTGATATTGTAAAATGCAAATCTGTTGATAAAATAAGCTACAAATGTGCTGCTGAGCTTCTCTATCAGCGCATCTATTATAAATAAATATTATGTAACCTCAAATTATTAGCATATACCTATGTTATGTTACCTGTATTCTTTTCCCTTTGAAGAACCAGTAGCTAGTTCAAAGTCAGCCACAGCCTTCATTTTGTAAAAGAAATAACATGTACAGGCGAGTAGTAGCAGCAGAATAAAATGTTCACTTTGTGTAATTTGAAAAAATCCCAGTATACCAATCTCGAACACCAGGAACATGGTTACACCCGATGATACTGTCCATGAATAAAAAAATGATGATCTGAAATTAATAACAGTATCATGGTTAGTAAAAGGAAAGATGCTTCAAATATGAATCTGTTGTTACTTCGTTATTTTAAAAATTTAAGTTCAGATGCAGTTTCAATCCGATTACAAATATTAATATTAAAACTTCAGCTCTACCAAAACTTATGTTTGTGTTTTGATCGGATTGATCCACTTATTTCTCCCAGAATATTATATGATCTCCTATCATAAGATGAAACTGATATGATATGAAACAGGCACATCACAAGTCCTTGACCTCTCCAGATATACTTTCATAAAGTGCTATTCTTCCCTTATGCCTGCTATGTTACAGGATTCAGAATTTAATACACTTTATATTAATTTAACCATTATTTTGTGGACATTGTAACCCCTTAGGCATAGGGCATAGGCCTAAGGGTGGCCTATGCCCAGCAGTAGACATTGTTTGGCTGACATGATGTAACCCTTTCCTAACCTGCTGTTGTAGTGAAGTAAATTTTTCAGACTGTACTTCTGGTGAGGAAACAGGGCTCCTGATTCACTATTCTTATAACTGGCTACTATGCACCGGCTTCTACTCTTCATTGAAACTTTAATGTTATTATAATATTTTGACTAATAATACTGGTTAGATAATAAGGTTACTCATACTTCATAAATTTTTCATCTGACTCACTTTCAAATAGCACTTGAGGTAAATGAATGATTTGAAATTGCAATTACTATTATTATCATCATTAAATTGAGTTATGTTATGTAAGAGAAATTGACCTGTTTTTCTGCCTTGGTCTGGAATGCACATAAAGCGCGCCCATGCCAATAACTACCATAACAATTATAGTGACTGTCCATGATATCGTAGCTATTAACAATAAGCCGGGGAGTATGATAAAAGGTAAAATAGCATCCATGTCCACTTTTTTAGAGTTCGCCTTCCATCCATACGGTAATATATCTTGAAGAGTCAGTGTATTACATCCCATTCTCGTAGTTTTAGTTCGATGCAAACTATATAAAAAATCAGCTGCCCTGTATTTGTTACTGATTGTAATATTCTTCGTTGTTTTTTTCTTTTCGTAAAGAACATTTAATGCGTTTGTTTTCGTTTCTCGATTCTTTGTTGTTGTACTATTCAAAGAAAGAGCAATTTATGCAAATATATATTATGGTTCGTGTTGTCGATTTCTGTTTTGACAGGTCAGAATGTTGGCACACTTGACACTTGATATCTGGCAGTTATCTTTTTTTTCCTTTTTGGCCATAGATAGAAGAAAAAATAGAGGATATCAATTAAGGTCACGTGACCTGAAGCCAAGTGTTTCCCAAAAATGGCGTCGACCGCCTACTGCAAATAGTGTTGTTACTGTATGGATGTTGGTGCCTATATCGATAAAAAGCTATACTAGCATATTTGTATGTTCCGTCGAGGTGGTATGTCTCCTAGCCGGGACCCCTCCATGAGACCTGGAAGCGAGGGCCCTTGCGTCGTTGTATCAATGGCGCAAGGAGGCGTTGGAGCGGGGCCATAGGCCGGACCCCCGAGAAATCAGGGCTCAGCGGTCCCAGCTCCGCCAGGAACTCATGGAGACATGGGAGGGTGCAACTTGAGCAACCAAGGTGGGGGGAATCCACTATCGCGGCGGTGAGGCCGACCACGGAGGAGTGGTTGGAGAGGCACCACGGTGACCTCTACTACCAGATGTGCCAGATAATTACCGGACACGGGTGCTTCGGTAAGTATCTATGGCGCATCCACCGGGAGACAACGCCACAGTGCCAGCACTGGAGGATCCTGGCGAAGACAAAGAGACCATGGTGAGAGCCGTGGTCTCCGACGGGAGCAAGTGGCACGCCGCCGCCTCTTTCTGCAAGCAGGTAATGAGCGCGAAAGAGCCGGCGGAGAGGGAGCGGGAGAGAACCCTGCCCCCCCCCCCCGAGTTCCGCACTCTGCGGCGAGGACGCCGCAGACTCGTCTACGCCCGTTACTACTGATCGGAGCCTGAGGACGGCAGTTGGCCGACTCACCATCCTTACAGAAGCAGGCCAAGACGGAGGCGTGTTCTGTGTGTCCCACACGCCTGCCATTTCTTCGTCGCAGAACAAAACCCGACCCCACCAGGCGAGGCCACGGTGGCGGCCAAAGTCCGCCGGTAACCCTGGGGTTATCCTTTCGAGGGCTTACCCGAGGTGCCCAGCACAGCAATGGAAACTTTGGGAGGACACTGTGTGGTTTTAGTCGCTCCGATTCCGGCACGCCCACCCCATGGTTTTTTTTAAATAAATAATAGTAGTTTATGCAACTGTCATATTTAAGAAGGGGTATTAAAACACGAGAGTCTGTTTATCGATAGCGATAATAGGTTGACTCGAGTGTTATAATACCTAAGTTATATGCAGTTTCATACACTACTTTATCTTTACTCATAGGAAAAATTGAAATTAAACAAAATAGGCAGGTTACACAGACGCCATTTTTTTCACAGTTCGAACTGCGCATGCGTGCGCCTTTTTTTTCATATTCAGCCTAAAACCTTAGACTAGTTTAATTAATAAAAAAAGATAGCGATACTATAATGAGTATTATGATACAGTTGGCGGTACTATAATAAGTTTTATTTTTAATTTTATGTATATGCGTTTATAAAGTGCGTATGTATAGAATCGTCTTTGAATTCGTAATTCGAATTTTTCGATTTGAGTGTAGATAAATTTATTTATTTCAAAAATTACATTCTTATGAAAACAATTCACAGTACAGTGTCGCACCGATGGGATTATTTCCCATCTTGATTAGCCTACTTTGATCACCTCGGAAATAAATCATCTGGGTGATATAACCCAGGTGAACAAAGTGGAATTGTTTTTTTTTTTAGGACACGTCAATTTGACTTCACCTCTCCTGATGGTAAGCTGAAGGTAAAGTCTCAGAAACGAGGGTCACCATTACATACACGTACCATGTTAACAATGGTGGCACTCAGCTTGACGGCCTCATCAGAAGAGGATTGTCTTCGCAGCACCGCGTGACACCCACCGGTCCCACTAGTGCTGCGACCACAATTCCCCTGCCCGGCTATGCACTTGCACTCTGCACTTGCACCACCCTGAACGCAATCAAACCAAAATTGGATTACTATGGAGGGTTTTTCGCAATCGTGCACGGTGGTACCTACCCGGCCGAATTTTGTGACAAATTTGTGTCATCAAATTTCTACCACCAGTGAAGTGATTAATCTTAACAAGCTACAAACAGAACAAGTCTCAAGTATTTACTGCAAATGGTGACACAATGAATATTGAAGGACAAGGCACTGTTGTTGGAAAAAACTGTGATTTTAATGACACTCTGCATGTACCAAAGCTTACACAAAACCTAATGTTAGTGAACTCAATTACAAATAATGGTAGTACAGTGAAGTTTTCCCAAGACAAAGTAGAAATATTCAAAGATACTGAAACCTGATACTTAAAGGAAATAAAGAAAACGGATTGTTACATAATAAACAGATCTTTAGTCACTTGTGAAAAAGCTGCAGCTCTAGACTGGCACATAAAACTAGAACATCCATCACAGAAAACCCTAGAAAACCTTCCAAACCTGGTTGATGGTATGTCAATACAAGGAAATAAAACCATTGAGAAACAAACATGTGAAACTCGCATATTGTCTAAACAAACCCGACTGCCTTTCAACACAACTAGAACAAGAGCTGACAGACCTTTACAAATAATACACACAGATATTTGTGTACCACTAGAATCGACTCATGATGGATACAGGTACATTCAAACAATATTAGATGACTACACACACTTTACTAAAATTTATTTACTGAAATTCAAAAATCGAGCAAGCTACTACTTAAAACAATATATTCGAGATTCACAAAGGGAATTGAAAGAAAAAGTTTCAGTAATAAGATGTGATAATGGTGGTGAGTACAAATCCACAGAATTTATGAACTGGTGTCGACTAAACGGAATAAAACTAGACTTTACCATACCCTACACGCCACAATTAAATGAAAAGTCAGAAAGGTTGAATAGAACTCTGTTAGAAAAAACAAGAGCCCTACTATTTGACTCAAAACTCAAAGATGAAATGTGGGGAGAAGCAGTTTATTGCGCTACATTATAATAAATAGATTACCAACAGAGTCAACCAAGTACAATAAGACACCATATGAAATGTGGCATAAAAAGAAGCCAAACATATCAAATTTCCACAAGTTTGGATCAATTATTTATTCTAAACAATTACAAAAAATAAGTAAACTAAAACCAAGAAGTAAGAAAATGATTCTAGTCAGATACACTAATAATGGTTACAGACTGTGGGACACTGAAACGAGGGAGATTGAATTTGCAAGAGACATAATCATATTAAAACCAGATAATATACCAGAACAAAACACCAAAATATTTATAAATGAAAACATATACACTGAAATACAAGAATATGAGTAGCAAAGCGATGAGAGCAGACAACAAGGTCAACAAGAAAAACAACCAAGAGAAACAGAAAACAGAATACCAAGACACAGAAACAGAACAAATAGAATACCAAGACATCGATACGGAAACAGAACAAACAGAAAATCAAGACACAGAAATAGAGGAAATATCACAGACAAATACTGAAAATGAGAACAATCAAACAAGAAAACGAGAAATTAAGAAACCAACCTATTTGAATGACTATGATTTACTAACCTATAACGAAACACTAAAAACATCAGATAAAGATAAATGGCAAGAAGCCATAGATTCGGAGAAATAATCTTTAGAAAGTAAAAATACCTGGGAGATAGTAGACCGGAAAGAAGCACAAGGTACGAAAGTTTTGAGTAATAAATGGGTATGCCGATTAAAAGATGATGGCACCTACAAAGCTCGACTGGTGGTAAGAGGATTTGAACAACATGGCATAGACTTAAATGACATTTATAGTCCTGTAGTAGGCCAATCCGCTCTAAGAAGTTTGTTTGCCATTGCTGCATCTAATGATTATGAGATAATGACATTGGATGTAAAAATAGCATTTCTCCACGGTGAACTTGCTGATAGAAATGTCTATATGAATGTTTCTGAAGGGTATGAAGAACAGGCAAATAAAGTATGCAGACTGAAAAAGGCCCTATATGATCTGAAACAAGCTTCAATTACCTTTTTTTTTTTTTTTTTTATCGTGCGGAAATCCCTTCGGATACCCCCCCGCCGGACAGCGGGGGTGGTTATGTCGGGCTTGCACCGACTAAAACCGCACGCCGTCTCGGGTCTTCAGACGCCGGGGTGTAAGGTTACCCATAGAGCATATCCCTCGCACCCCGGCTGACCCTGGGCCATCTCACCACTAACAGCATCGCTCATCCTGTCTCCTCTGAAAGCAGAGGAGTACGGAGAGCGATGTGTTCCCGCCACGTTGGGTATTGGCCGACGATCAATGCCAACCCTATGAAGGGGTGAAGGGGAAGCCATTGACCGCCGCCCAGGGTGTACCGGCCGCTCCGATTCCGTTCCCCCCGGACTGCAGCGGGATCGGAATCGGAGCGACACTCGAGGAGGTTACCCAACACACACCCCAGCTTCAATTACCTAGAATAGAAGATTCTCACAAGAAATGATGAAACTAGGCCTAAAGCCAACCAAAACAGACCGATGTGTTTTCACAAACGAGGCCAAGACTATAATAATCTCCATTTTCGTGGACGATGGACTGGCTATTGCAAAAGATAAAGAAAAACTACTAAAAATCCTGAAAAATTTAGAGAAGAAATTTGAAATTAAAATATGTAAAGTACCAGAAACATTCATTGGATATGAGATACAGAAAAATGAAAACGGTATATTATTGACTCAGAAAACCTATACTGAACAACTATTAGAAAAGTTTAAAATGGCTGATTCTAAGACTGCAATAACTCCATGCAACAATGAAAAGAAAACAGAGCAAGAGAATCAAATTGTAACTAACTATCCGTACAGGGAACTTATAGGAGGATTACTCTATTTGTCTACAAGAACAAGGCCTGATATAGCTCAAGCAGTGAATGAGGCAAGTAAGAAATTTGAAAACCCTACTAAAGAAGATATAATTGCTGCAAAAAAGATATTGAAGTATTTAAACGGGACAAGGAACAAGGGAATTTTTATCAAAAAGGAAGGATATATTGATACAATGATAGCTTATTGTGACTCTGATTATGCAAATTGTATAAAAACAAGAAGGAGTACAACTGGATTCGTAATCATTCGTGTGCAACACCAGTGACGTCATACTAGCGCTGACGACCCTGTAAAGGAAAGGGGATGGGAAAGGAGTTTGGGAGGGGATGGGAAAGGAGTTTGGGAGGGGATGGGAAAGGAGTTTGGGAGGGGATGGGAAAGGAGTTTGGGCTCCGGCACTCTCACTCACCAAACGAAACGCAACAGTTCAAATACTGTTACTTGGCGTCGATATTCTGTGAGAGGGTGGTGCTTCCCCGGTCGAGTCGGCCCATTCATGCAACGGCCAAAATGACTGTTGCTTGACTCTACCACCTACAAATCATGCTTTCCGGTGGACCAGTCTCATGGTGCTCTCGCAGACAGCCAATCGTAACATTGTCGTCAACTGAAGCGGAGTATATAGCAGCTGCAGATATGTTCTAAGGAATGTTTGTATCTAAAATCTTTATTGACAGAACTCTTAAACATAAATTTAAAAATATTACTTAACATTGATAATCAAGGAGCTATTCAGTTAATAAAAACGGGTTCTTTCAATAACAGATCGAAGCATATAGATGTTAGATTTTATTTTATTCATGAAAATTATATCAAAGGTGTAATTGATCTAAAATACTGTCCCAGTAATGTTCAATTGGCTGACTTGTTTACCAAATCTCTTGGTAATGTAAAATTCTTATTTCATGTCAAGCAGTTAATTTCTTAAAGTGTATTAAATAAAACCAATGCAACTTGTAATTTAAACTTATTGTTCTAAAACAGTTGATTAACACTATTGTAATAAAGCTACAAATTCTCATAGATTAAAACTCATAACATAAAAATACAGAATGGACAGTTTGTCATAAAATATAATTATATAAGTAAAAGCTAGGTAACATTAAAATTAGGAGAAGGTGTTAAGGAATGTAACTATTATTATAATTTTAATGTTTATACACAAAGCTATAAGACAACACTCTTAACATGTGTCTATGATTACTACTCTACTCTATGACTTACATACTGTGCTAGAAATATTACAGCCATGTGCAATGTGTGTAAAAGTTACTTTAATAAACAGTGCTAATAAATAAAAACCTAAGAAGTACTAGCGCTTACTGCCCCGTTTCAAAAATACATCCTGTATATTACATATTTGCAGGAACCAAATAGATACTTACTGGAAAAAGAGTAGGCAACACATCATCTTTCAGGCTTACATACCACATCCAATGTTATATTTATATAATCTGTTTCAAAATGCCTACGAACATATTCTTATGATTGCTCCTGATTTTATGTTTTCTTTACCTATGGTATCCATCCAAAGCTTTTTATAAGTGTTAGTTTAGTTTTTTATAAGTGTTTCATTTTTCAGAAATCTTCAATATAGAGCAAACTAAAATGAACAATTCTAGACCATTTATTAAAAATACTTTTGACACAAGCGATGTGTTGTTATATGTTCACTTTACTGATATCACTAGTTATATCAAATTTAAAATGATTAATGTTTCAAGAAAATTTTGGAATAAGTTTATCTCTAAGAATAAGTTTTTTCGATAGTTAATACATAAATCAGGGTGGGAAACAATACTACTTTTAAACGTTTGCAAATGTTTTGATTAAAGTTATAAAATGTAATAAATGGAAACTAACCTGAAAAAGGACAATCCCCCGTCATTCCTTCGAGAATTTGAATGGCATCCTCAGATAAAACACTTTGTCATGTTTTTTACCGTTTATTTAACCTTTTAAATGGGACAAAATACACCTACTAACATACTTCAATAAAAAACTGAAAATTGACAGCAATTTACGTGAAACTGACAGCTAAAGTACTTGTGAAAGTGACGACCTAAAATGGCGGATGTGCTTCAAGGCGGAACTTTATGACGTCACAGAGGAATGTCAACAGAAATTCGAGATTGATGACATAAATTGTATTTACTTTGCATGCGTAAATCATGGCGTGTTAGAATGAGACAGACATGTTTCTGTTACTGAGGTTCATATTTGAATCATATTTGCATAACCAAGAATTATATATGCAACTTACTGCTTATCCTCTATTTTTCTTATACCTATCTATGTTTTTGGCAAATGTGGAATGAATGCCAGAGTTAAGTAATTTGATAAATCAAGTAATTTGCATATATTATGAATTCAATATTATGCTGCGTTTTCTAATTTAGTCGCAGTCAAAGTAAAGTAAAGTCCTTAATAGTCAAAGTCCTACCCTAGTGAAGTAGTGGCGACTTTACTTAGGAGCTTCTGTGAGTTTTGGAAACAACTGTCTCTTCTCTGCTAAGAGGAGCCAATTCCATCCAAACCCTACTTTCCATAGTGTACCCGTGCCGATAACTAACCACCTTCTAGGTGCAACTCTTTCTTCTACCCTCAATTATGGCGCAACAATCAAAGGCTCAAGTAGGAGCTGCGTTAGGGAGGCGCTCGTGTATCTCGGAGTCCCTCACTACCTCTTCCGCATTGTCGAGGAATATCTATCCGAGAGGGCTATAGCTTACTCGAGATGGCGAGGGCCAGGGCGGCTATATGTATCGTGCGGTGTTCCACAGGATCGGTCTCAGGGCCACTCCTGTGGAACATCGGCTACGATTGGATGCTGCGCGGTCCGTTGCACGAAGGTGTCAGCATGGCATGTTACGCAGACGACAGGCTCGTAACGGTGCGAGGAGCAACACACCGAAGCGTGGCAATATAACCCACGGCAGGTGTTGCTCAAGTCGTGGGTCGAACACGGTGGTTAGGATTCGAGGTGGCCCTTCACAAATCCGAGGCTATGTGTTTTCACGGTACTCGGAAGGGGCCACCCGCGGGAACCAGCATAACCGTAGGGGGCGTTAGGGTCGGTATCGAGCCCTCGATGAAGTATCTGAGGCTCGTACTCGATAGCCGATGGGACCACGGACCACATCACCGAATTCTGGTCCCTAAAATGAAGGGGGCTGCGGCTGCGCTCTCGCGGCTGATGCCCAACATTAAGAGATGCATGGCCCTGTACGGGGCCCCCGTATGGGCTCCGCCCGCGGGACTCCAGCGGCCCGCAACGTGGCTGTTCTAAACAGCCCGTTAAAAGCGATGGCCGTCAGTCATCAGGGGGTATCGCAAGATCTCCGTAGAGGAGGCATGTCTCCTAACCGGGATCCCTCCATGGGACCTGGAAGCGAGAGCCCTTGCGTCGTTGTACCAATGGCGCAAGGAGGCGCTGGAGCGGGGCCATAGGCCTGAGCCCCGAGAAATCAGGGCTCAGCAGTCCCAGCTCCGCCAGGAACTCATGGAGATATGGAAGGTGCGACTTGAGCAACCAAGGTAGGGAGAATCCACCATCGCGGCGGTAAGGCCGGTCATGGAGGAGTGGTTGGAGAGTCACCACGGCGACCTCTCCTGCCGGATGTCCTAGATGGTTACCGGACACGGGAGCTGCGGTAAGTATGTGTGGCGCATCCACCGGGAGACAACGCCGCAGTGCCAGCACTGCGATGATCCCGGTGAAGACAAGGCACTCCACACATTGGTGGAGAGCCCAGCGTGGGCGAGTCAACGCCGGGATCTCGTTGCGGTCCTGGGCGTGGACGTTCTGTCGCTGGAGACCATGGTGAGAGCCGTCGTCACCGACGGGAACAAGTGGTACACCGCCGACTTGTCTACGCCTGGGACTACCGACCTCCATGATCGGGGCCTGAGGACGGCAATTGGCCAACTCGCTGTCCTTACAGAAGCAGGCCAAGACGGAGGCGTGTCGTGTGTGTCCTACACACGCCTGCCAACTCACACTCGCGGGATCAAACCCGACCCCATAGGCGAGGCCGCGGTGGCGGTCAAAGCCCGCCGGTAACCCTGGGGTTATCCTTTAGAGGTCTGACCCGGGGTGCCCGGCAATGGACACTTGGGAAGGACACCGTATGGTTTTAGTCGGTCCGTTTCCGACACGCCCATCCCATCGTTGGCACCGATGGGGTGAAGCCAGTGAGGGTATCCACACGTAAAAAAATAACGACTTATGTGTTTACCAAATGAAATTTATATTTATCCGCCTCCTCGAATCCATATTACATATTATGTACTTAGTTTGGTTTTAGATGACGCTGTGTATTCGGTACATTGTATTATATTTCTATTCCTATTATACTACTACTGCATGCCTCTTATAATGTGGTCACGTCTGCATATGCCAGAAACCTTCATTAACATAAAATAAATACGCTATCACGTGTCGATACATGTTATTATTTTTAATATGCTGAGTCAGATTTGTTTTGAGTTTATTATCTTCACTAACTCTTGGTGATTATTTCAGCATTAAAGTTTGATAATAATTACCTGCTGTTTGAAAGCCATTCGTTGAGTTCGTTCGTTCGTTGGTTGTCAATGGAGATACGCAACAGCCCTGCTGAACTCCTAGTATCTAGGTAGTTTTGAACTACTATCGAGGCATGTCCCTGGTTGTTGAGCAGGGGGTAGCGGCAATCGACACACATGCGCCATGTCAGTCAACAACAGTATGCGCGCGCATAACGTAACCAACATTGTGTTTTTACCTTATCCGCCGTCCGCCGGTAACGACAAACCGACCGACAGTATTGATCGGGTCTCCGCCACGAAACGGCGTCTCGAAAATGCGACACGAACATTTCCGCGCTTAGCCCTATTCGCGACTAACAAATTGTAAAAGGTTAATCTATAAAAACGATCGAAATGAATAAGTGAATATAGGTGTTCAGTGATAGTTCTAAACAGTTGACGAAATGTCCAAGGTAAGCGTTATCATTCACAAACTATTGAATTGAAGTCTGTACGGGTAGGTAGTTGCGAAAATCATTGCCAAGGGCATTATGAACATGAACAAAAATAATTCACGTCGATTAACATCTATAATTTTGTATCTATATTCTACTAAATAATAAATTCTACTGACCATCAAAGCATATCAAAATCAAACCAAATTAAACAAGATAAGTAATTTAATTAGTCATTGCTTTCTTGCTTGAGTAATGGTGTTAAATTTACGAAAAAATTAACTGCTAAACAGAAGGCCAATTTTCTGTGATAACATAATCCTATTGAAATAAAAGATTGAAACCGCATTGCCCTGTTGCCCTATCTTTGCGTTGTCTTTGTATAGGTACGATACGCAGCTGTAGAGCTATTAACCTATTGGATATTATTTATTAAATGTGTTTTATAATTTGATAATAGTTTTATAGTGTTATATGAGTATTAGTTACTGTATTGTGTAATAAAGTAGGAATTTAGTAGGTACATATGTACAGTCAATTACATAAGTCGTTTAATATACAGAAATGTATTTAACAAACCTTACCAACCATTTTGAATAAATTGTATTTTTTTAACTGCACATAGATTGCAGTTTCGAGAGCTCACACTAAAAGTAGGTACCTAGATTGTAGCTTATGTGATTAAATATTATCCCTTCACTGTTCGCATAAGCTGGTACGGCTGTAAACTATAAAAATGCTACCTAGGCTGTTTTAATAATGTAATAAATTTTTTGTAGTAAGTAATTCGACAAACTGATTAATATGATTATTTCGGTAACACGTAGTTTCAGGAGTTAGGTACTGCTTTATTTTATGGTAATAGTCCTTTTTCGGATATTCACAGGTTCATAGCACCTCATGGGCTGTGAATTCCAGAAAAAGGTAATTTTTAGATATTTTCACATGGTTACGTCATCGATTTATGTTATGTGTTATATGTTATGAAGCAGGTAAGTACGTATTTTACATTAGTTCGGGTGTGCGGTTGATTTGTTAAAGGTAAACAAATCCATTTGCTGTCAATTGGTTTAGGTACATATCCTAAATTTCTTTTGCATTAGTTAGATACTAAATGAAGTGATAAATTATTTAATTTATACTATAATAAAATTAGTTGTGTCTGTACATTGGAGATATTTAAAAATAATAATAACAGGTAATGTTAAATGAACGATGCTGAACACTATTTTTTTTAAATTGCTGTCTGTTTGTTCGTGATGGACGCAGAAATTACTGAACGGATTTCGATCCGATTTCTTCTATTAGAGAAGTCAAGGTCAGAATTAGAATCAGTCGTATGTTTGATTGCAATTGGTTAAGCAGAATCGGAGATATGACCAAAAAACGATAACCGACCTCCGCGCGTGCGAAGCCGCGGGCATCAGCTAGTAAAATATGTAATTTGCTACGCGATTCGTTTAAGCTCCTTTAGGGGAATTTATGATGTTCGGTTTTGTTCTTTTATATGGTAGGTACCTACCTACCGGGTAACCTCCTCGAGTGTCGCTCCGATTCCGATCCCGCTGCAGTCCGGGGGGAACGGAATCGGAGCGGCCGGTACACCCTGGGCGGCGGTCAATGGCTTCCCCTTCACCCCTTCATAGGGTTGGCATTGATCGTTGGCCAATACCCAACGTGGCGGGAACACATCGCTCTCCGTACTCCTCTGCTTTCAGAGGAGACAGGATGAGCGATGCTGTTAGTGGTGAGATGGCCCAGGGTCAGCCGGGGTGCGAGGGATATGCTCTATGGGTAACCTTACACCCCGGCGTCTGAAGACCCGAGACGGCGTGCGGTTTTAGTCGGTGCAAGCCCGACATAACCGCCCCCGCTGGCCGGCGGGGGGGTATCCGAAGGGATTTCCGCACGATAAAAAAAAAAAAAAAAAAAAAAAAAAGGTACCTACCTACCTACATAGGTACGAAGTAAACTTCGTATTTAATAATCTTTGTATTTATATATTAGTACCTCTTAAAATCTAGCCAAAATAATAAATTATACAGATTTAATCGTCCTTATTTGACTGTTTCTTTTTTTTTTTTTTTATCGTGCGGAAATCCCTTCGGATACCCCCCCGCCGGCCAACGGGGGCGGTTATGTCGGGCTTGCACCGACTAAAACCGCACGCCGTCTCGGGTCTTCAGACGCCGGGGTGTAAGGTTACCCATAGAGCATATCCCTCGCACCCCGGCTGACTCTGGGCCATCTCACCACTAACAGCATCGCTCATCCTGTCTCCTCTGAAAGCAGAGGAGTACGGAGAGCGATGTGTTCCCGCCACGTTGGGTATTGGCCAACGATCAATGCCAACCCTATGAAGGGGTGAAGGGGAAGCCATTGACCGCCGCCCAGGGTGTACCGGCCGCTCCGATTCCGTTCCCCCCGGACTGCAACGGGATCGGAATCGGAGCGACACTCGAGGAGGTTACCCAACACACACCCCTCTGGTAGGTACCTACTACCTAACAAATATCCGAATCGCATTTATTTTTGGTTCTCAAAGCCGGTTTACGAAGCTAATTTTTTATCAACATTACCGTCCATCGGCCCGTCGTTCCGCCTTCCTTTTAGGATTGCAGTGAGCCTTTGAAAATATTATTTGAAGAAACGATATTATTAAATAAATATTATGATTTAGATTTTAAATCTATTTAGAATTCAATGTTAATCTAAAGATTTTAGGATACACAGCGCTTTTTAGACCCAAAGTATGTTTGGATTAGCTTGTGATATGGGTTCTAGGATGCTTGATAAATTCTAATTACGTTTATCCATATGCGTTCCTATAAGGTTTATCCAATTGTTTATTAGCGCTTAAATGAAGGTGTCTGATGTCGGACTCGATAAAAATATGAATTGAAAGTGATAGTACAATATGAGCCAGCTAGTCATACCTTCCTGCTTAACTTGATGGGAACGATGACTAATAATCAAGCTGAAGAGTTTATTTGATTTGAACGCGCTAATTTCTGATACTACCTGTGCCATTTGAAGAATTCTTGATGAGGTTTCTAGGTTTAAATTAAATTTAGGATTTTCGACGGAGGCGTCGCCGCCCAGACGATGCGGCCCGAGGGACGGAGCTATATGAGGCGTACAAGGGAGCCAAGAGGACCATGCAGGCCAAACGGCGGGCAAGCGAAGAGCTGCTGGAATCTTTGGAGCAGAACCCATGGGGGCGCCCTTACCTTGCAGTCAGGGGTGGCGGTATCTCTCTACATCGCCAACGCCTTCAACACCCTACCCTGGAGCTGCGTTAGGGAGGCTCGCGCGTATCACGGAGTGCCTCCTTACCTCCGCCGCATTGTCGAGAACATACCAATCCGAGAGGGCCATAGTTTACCCGAGCTGGCTAGGGCTAGGGCGGCGAGAAGTGTCGTGCGGTGTTCCACAAGGGTCGGTCCTAGGGCCATTCCTGTACAACATCGGATACGACTGGGTGCTGCGCGGTACGTTGCTCGAGGGTGTCAGTATAATTTGTTATGCTGACGACACCCTCGTTATGGTGCGGGGAGCAACAAACCGAATCGTGGCACTAAAGGCCACGGAAGGGCTTGCTCAAGTCGTCGTTCGCATACGGCGGCTGGGACTCGAGGTGGCTCTCAACAAATCCGAGGCTATGTGTTTTCATGGGCCTCGGAGGGGGCCACCTGCGGGAACCAGCATAACCGTAGGGGGCGTAAGCATCGGCATCGAGCCCACGATGAAGTACCTTGGGCTCGTACCCGATTGCCGATGGGAACTCGGACCTCAGCGGGCCATCAGCCGCGATACGAAAAAAAAAAAAAAAAGGTACCTTTTATGAGATTCTTTATAATGTAAGTGATGATGGTTCATCTTCCTATGTTACCGTTCATATTACTTTCCATGACATCATACATGGGTTCGTTTTTCATTTTAACAAACGAAGCTCCCACTTAAATTCAATTGCTTGCAAATTGAAATTATCACTTTATTTATAGACCTCTGTGCCTACTATGCCACACTACAAAGTTTAATTAATGTTTTTTAAGTGTTAAATGAAAATATTCCATAACAGTTAAGCGTGTATTGACCTCGAGGTGCGAGGGATATGCTCTATGGGCAACCTTATAGCCCGGCGTCTTAAGACCCGAGACGGCGTGCGGTTTTAGTCGGTTCAAGCCCGACATAACCGCCCCCGCTGGCCGGCGGGGGGGTATCAGAAGGGATTTCCGCACGAAAAAAAAAGGTACCTTTTTGAGATCGACATAAAATTTGCGAAATGTGAGATAAACAGGCTTGAGTGTACTTAATTGTATAGATGTACATTTCTATAATAAATAATAAATATTAATAATAAATATTCTACCACATTTACACAGCGCATTCTAGACCCAAAGTAAGCATAGTTTAACTAACTTGTGTTATGGGTTCCAGACTGCGGATAAACATACTTAAATACTTTTTTTTTGTAAATACATACATATTATACATAGAAACACCCAGACCAATGCAAATAGACATATTCATGCATACAAATATTTGCACTGAGCGGGAATCGAACCCGCGCCCACTGACGTAGCAGTCGAATGCACTACCGCTACGCCACAGAGGCCGTCAAAAAAAAAAAAATTAACTTATCTACTTATCTAATATTCAAAAATTTTGTCCTAAAAAAGTCTCATTCCCAAGTGTTTCGAAATTCGACTCTGTCACGTAGTTTCTGTAGATTGTTGTTGTGTCTCTACATTTTAGATATTTAAAAATAATAATTATGGGTTATTACTTCGGGCCACCAACCAGGTGGACACCGAAGTCTTAAAATCACGCAAAAAAATATCAAAATCTTACACCCACTTTTTATCACTTTTCTCGACGTTTCACATGATTCTAAGTCTAAATAAGCAAAAAAATTTTTGTGTCGGTCTGTCTGTTGGTCTGGATGTCTGGATGTCTGGATGTCTGGATGTCTGAATGTCTGGATGTCTGGGTGTCTGGATGTCTGGATGTCTGGATGTCTGGATGTCTGGATGTCTGGATGTCTGGATGTCTGGATGTCTGGATGTCTGGATGTCTGGATGTCTGGATGTCTGGAGGTCTGGAGGTCTGGAGGTCTGGATGTCTGGATGTCTGGATGTCTGGATGTCTGGATGTCTGGATGTCTGGATGTCTGTTTACGCAATAACTCAAGAACCACTTATCCGATTTAAAAAAATCTTTCCCCAATCATCTTGTTTGGTTAATGGGAAGAACTGATTAGATTTTGGGGTTTGTACGTTCAAGGTTACGGGTACCTACCATACAAATTGTCCCTAAAAAACTTTTACAAGTGAGTTTCTTTCGAGTTATCAGAGTAACGCGTATTTGACTTTGACATTTGAGTGACAATGACAATACGTATATTGTATATTTAGGTACATAAAACAACCAGACTCTGAAAGAAACTGAAATATTTATTGCTCAATATATAAAGACGCGTCGAATAATATGCATAAAGCCTAAGGTCTGTAATTTTGAATAAAAATACTGCAACAAAAATATCTAAGTTTGGCCCGAAGTTTGACAATCACTGTGTGATTTCCGCCCCACTAGATTTAAATGAACGATTCTGAACAACAAAATATTTTGTTTTTGAAATTCTTGTCTGTTTGTTGGCGATGGACGCAAAAACTATTGAACAGATTTTGATGTGATTTTTCTTTTATAATTGGTTAAGTAGAACCAGAGATATGACCAAAATACTAAAACGGACCTCCGCGCGTGTGGAGCCGCGGGTATCAGCTAGTTTAATCTAAGACCTTTAAACGAGCAATTCTTGTAATGCAATATATATATATAATTATACATAATCTGAATCTCGGAAACGGCTTCAAACAGTTAAAGTTCAAAAGTCTAATTTGAAGCCTTTCTTTTGTATTCGTGTGGAAACCCCCACGGGCTCCAACCCACAAATTGCCAGCGATGAGGTGGGTATGTCGGAATCGAATCGACTTAAACCATATTCCCAATTCCGCTTCCCTCGAAAAGATAAGCCCAGTTTTCCCGGCGGACTTCGGTCGCCATCGGGGCCTCGCTTTTTTAGTTGGGTTTGATCCCGCATCGGGGTTGGCAGTCTTGTGTTGGACACGCATGACACGCCTCCGTCTTGGCCTGCTTCTGTAAGGACAGTGAGTCGGCCGACTGCCTTCCCAGGCTCCGATCATGAAGGTCGGTAGTCCTGGGCTAATTTGAAGTCTGACATAGAAAATTATGAACGTCTTTACACTGATGAGGGTAAATTTAACCTTTTTACGAAATTGATACGGATCTTTATTAGTATTATTGATATTTTATTTATGCTCGAAATTTTATATCTTTTTTATAAACTTTTTTTGTGTGCCAGGTCTAAGTAATTGTCTAAAATAATAATTAACGACGATTAATTATATTAAATTAATATTAAAGTTTTTACACAATATAGTGACAACTTTTAATCCCTACACAACACAACTTCAACATTTTATAAATACTACATGGGTTATAAATAGATTCAATACATGTGATTAGGCAGTTTGCATATTTTTTTGGTCGCTTTAATTTTACTTTTACAATGTATCCAACAGTTACCTTCTAAAGCCGCTGTCAAAAGTTAAATAAATAGTTGGACAAAGTATATGTTTAAAATTTTTAGAGATATATGTATTGAGTTCGCGTGGACCCAGTAGACTAAAGAGCACTACTACCATAGAATACATAACAGTACTGTACTACATACACTTGTCTTCTTCACACCTATATCCCCGACATGCAGAGATGTGTAAATCACAATAAACACCCCCAACAACTACAACTAACGTAATAAGGGGTGAGCCTATTGCAAACCGGTCAGTTTTTCATGTTGTGTAGGTATCTTTTTGTCTGGTGGAGAACAACCTCATCTCTAAGTCGGACCTTGTCTTTTAAATTCTACTTCACCAACATGTGTAAATTTAATAAAAATAATAATGCACAATAAGTTCGTTCGACTGTGGGTAAGTATATTATGAGATTCAATGAAATCCCCATTCAAATTAGACTCGTAAAATTTTCTGATCAAAAATAGTTAAAAACCTAGACCTTCATTTTTAATTACTAAGGCAGCAATAATATAAACGGCCTACACCTCCCAACCACGAAGGCAAGCCTGCGCCATAGCCTCGTCCATTAATCGTAATCGTAAAAGTTGGCGTAGGCCCTGAAAATCTTGGGCCAACACGCCACAAGCATTCCAAATTTAAAGTGGAATAAAGAAACTCGATGTTAAAAGAATATTAGGCAGTAAGTAAGGTTCAGGTATTAGATATATTGGGTAGTTGGAGTGGACTCACGTCCTCTTAATTAATATGAGGCACGTGAAAGGTCCGCAACGAGCCGCAAAATATAACCGGTGTTTTTAGGGTTCCGTTGCCAAATGGCAAAAAACGGAACGGTTATAGATTCTTCATGTCTGTCTGTCTGTCCGTCCGTATGTCACCCACTTTTTTCCGAAACTATAAGAACTATGCTGTTGAAAATTGGTAAGTAGATGTATTCTGTAAACCGCATTAAGATGTTCACACAAAAATAGAAAAAAAACAATGAATTTTGGGGGCTCCCCATACTTAGAATTGAAACTCAAATTTTTTTTTCATCTAACCTATACGTGTAGAGTATCTATGGATAGGTCTTCCAAAATTATATTGAGGTTTCTAATATAATTTTTCTCTAAACTGAATAGTTTGCGCGAGAGACACTTCCAAAGTGGTAAAATGTGTGCCCCCCGAAAATTGGTTTGACTGAGATCTAGTAAGTAGTTTTTTTTAATACGTCATAAATCGTAAACCGCAACTCACATATAATATTTAAAAAAAGCATTATTATGTTACTTGCTGCTACGGAACCCTTCACGGGCGAGTCCGACTCGCACTTGGCTGCTTTTTATATTATTTATATGTTCAGTGTAAGAACCAACTAAAACTTTCTAGCTCACGGTATACAATCAGAAAATTATATGTTGTTAGGTTTAATTAGCTGCCTTATAATTTCAGTTCCGAATCGTTTCTACAGACGGAAGTATCATCACAGATTACCTAATAGTTGGTAGTATCATCACAAATAATAACAATAATAAATATATTTATTATTGCAAATGCTAACAGGTACAATCACTATTTTGACATCAATATGGTGAGTACATTTCTCTCAAGATGATGAATACTGATTTTCAAACTACATAGTTATCTTGGGGCCGGAGGTGGGGCCCGTGGGGGTTTGTACACGTAAAAAAAGACTAATGCCTGTGTTTGGGGAAGTTCGTGTAGTTGTTGATGGAATGGGATGAGAGGTTAGGAGAAGGTCTATGCAAGGTATGTAAGTCCTCAGTTTTTATTATGGTCAATTTGTTGTAGCCATGTGATCTTTTTAGGGTTCCGTACTGTGACGGTCCAACCATCGAGATTGCATTGGCGGTCTGAGGATGGGGGCTTGCTGTTCAGAACGGCTTCAGACGTTGCAGATTAACATTAAAATACCCTTCTCACAGCTCATACATTATTGGCCTAAAAGTAAAATAAAAATTATAAGGACAATTCAAGACTTAATGATTTCTTTTATTAACTTTTAATATAATTTTGGTATAATCTCATGTTAATTTGGTTACAAGACAATTTAAAGAGTAGGAATAGTTGAAGTGAATTTATTTGTTTAGGCTGATAGCTTCCGTTATTAATTTCAAATAGTCGATAGTTAGTAGTGGCTTTGAAACATATTGTTTTATGGCAACTCAGAAGAGATGACGTGTAGTGGCGTGATTATAGGAAAGGGGGGTAGTAAGAGGTAATAAAAGGAGCGTACCGGGGAATATCGGAGGATGAGTCTTCAAGAATTCGTCGCGAACTATAAGCAAGCGGAAGCTCTGCCCGAGCAGCCTTCGATCAGTCGCTGCTCAGCTTAGGATATAATAGGAAGTGATAGGAAACTCCGCGAATCTATAACCGAGAAAGTAAATTAGGGAAAAGTTCATCGTAATTTCTATCCGAATTTTAGAAAGCCTTGTAGCCTGCGTTTAAATCTGGTGGGTCCAGTTATGGTAAGACAACTCCATATTGTGTTATATCTTTACTTTACCTAAACTAAATGCTTATATATCATACTGTGAAATTGAACTAGCTTGCATTTAAAGGTACACAAAACTTAAAATGTCTATATCTAGGATCACTTAGGAATGAACTTAGTATTCAGAATTTTGTAAATATCACTAATTATCACTATAGAGACTAGGTAGCTTCTAAAATCAAAATCTTAAATCATATTAAGTTCAGGGATTCAATGTAGTTGTATAGGAACATTATTTTACTTTATTACTAGATAGAATAATAGTTATAGGAATTAGATTGAAATCAGTGTTCTCAATACCATGTACTCTTGTCTTGTCTCAATGTACCAAATAAAGGACTATGAGTTACTACAATGCTTAAACACAACGTATAAAGGGTTCCATACTTATAAATACTTAGACGATCACAATAAAGCCAAACTTTTAATAGTATCTTCCTAAACTTGGAGGATATAATAGTAACGGATACTCTCAGTGCCTTCAGCACTGTAATCAGTTGCTGCATTCAGGTCCATCGTCTCATCAGTGGGCGGTTCATATACTTTCGGGACACTGTAAAGGGGGGAGCGTTACAGTACCTCAAAAGGCAAAAAAGGAACCTTTATAAGATCACTCTCTTGTCCGTCTGTACGTCTGTCCCTATCACCACCGATTTTCTCAGGAATGGTTGGAACTAGCAAGTTGAAATTTATACCAGATACTGAGATCTACTGTCCCTTTTAGGAGTATAAAAATCAAGGTCCTGAGCCAACATGATAAACAGATATGGGCAAATTTAGATTTTTTTTACCTTAATTTTCAACTATTTTTATTTTTCAGAATGCTCCCTTTATCGGAAGCAGGTTTTAGGTCGAAAACCTACATGGTAGTTCCCGTTGACATAGAATGACGAAATTTGGCAAAGAGCAAGTTCTTGCCGCACAAATAAAGGAAAAATTCCAAAATATATGAAAGAAAATAATTATTGTGATTATTATGGTGATATAATTTTATTATGGGGTAGGTGAAAAAAAAAAACGTACGAACACCCGAGTTCGACTCGCACTTGACTGGTTCTTAGCTTCAGTTTTATTCTAATAAAAATAACACGTGTTACATCAATTAAGGATTTAAAATATTTGTTATAAGTCGTTACATGCCGAAAATAATTTTATTGTGGTTAAACTAGTTAATCTATTGACTACTATACTATTGACTCAAAATGTAACACGAACACTTCAATAAAAATAGTAAAATCTATACAGAAAAGCAGTCAGGGCGGATCAGTAGTAGGTATAACTACAAAGCGCAAACCTAATGTCGAGTTACGTCATTGCAAAAAACTTCAGGTCGTTGACAGTACTTGTAGTTTTTACCAATGACATGATCGAATAAATGCTGACATTGTAAAATAAATTTGATTTTTGTAACGGCATACCTACACGAAAATCTTTTCTTACTAGATATAAGTTAAACGGTAGCTTGGTTAGGCCGAATTCATTTATGATTTTACCTGTTTTCATTTCAAAATAAGGATTTAAATAAGGTAACTATACCAATAATTGATACTGCATCAGTAGTTGATATTTTTGCTTTTGAGTTGGTATAATAAGAATATTCACAAACGTATTGACTTCCTATAACTCTGTGAAGATCATAGTAGTGTTATCTGTTGATACATACATACCGACCGCATCAAGATTTTCACACAAAAATAGAAAAAAATCAATAAATTTTGAGGGTTCCCAATACTTAGAACTGAAACTTAAAATTTTTTTTCATCAAATCCATACGGATAGGTCTTTAAAAATAATATTGAGGTTTCTAATATCATTTTTCTCTAAACTGAATAGTTTGCGCGAGAGACACTTCCAAAGTGGTAAAATGTGCGTCCCCTGTAACTTCTAAAATAAGAGAATGATATGATGATAAAACTAAAAAAAATGTATGATGTACATTACCATGCAAACTTCCACTGAAATTAGTTTGAACGAGATCTAGTACGTAGTTTTTTTTAATACGTCATAAATCGTAAACAGCAATTTACCTTTCATTCAATCTACCCAAATATAAAATTTATAAAAAGCATTATGTTACTTGTTGCTACGGAACCCTTCATGGGCGGGTTCTACTCGCACTTTCCGGTTTTTTTAATAATGTCATATTTGGTAAATTTTTGTTTCCATTATTTTACTATAAATAAATAAATACTAAGATAAAACTAGTAAATACTAAGATATTACGGCTAAAATGCTTAGTCAACTAATAGGTCTAATGAAATTCTTGCTATCATTTAGTTGGTACAATTTCAGACCAGTATCAATAAATTTATAAAACAAAACTCAAGCATTTTATGAAAGTCTGACGAGTATAAATATTTTCTACATTTAAAGATCCTACAGAAATAAAAATACTATTATTCTAAGATTAACCGCTTTTTTCTCACTATAGTGTCAGTACTGGTACATTTACCGTAATATTATAGATTATAGCTGATGTCCGCGGCTCCGCCCGCAATTGCAATCAAACATATGGTGGATTTTAAGTATGACCAAGACCTTTAAAATAGAAGAAAATGCACGAAAATATGTTTTACACAAAAAAAAAATTGTGTTCATAATCAGTCATTTGATATACACTTGGCCATAGAAAATTATAATATAAATGACATGGATATTGATGCTATTGGTTACAACAACCGTTTGTTAACTACTTTATTTCAACAATTAAACGCACGAGTATAAAGCACCTCAGTGATTCAATAGAGGCAATCAAATTGAACAGAAGGAATTTAAGATTTCGAAATAAAAATACTGTTGCATAAGTTTCTTCGAGGAAGATACGATTTATTACCTACCAATTGCAAAAAAAATTGAAGTCATGTTTCTATATACATATAATTGCATTACTTTATGTCGAACAAGTCGGTAAACTTCCTAACAGGAAATATAAAGGAAGGCGCATTAGTAAATTAGTGTTGTTACCAAATACTCGTATGTAAAGCCTTTGGTCTAATAATTATTCGACCATTACGCCGATTCTGTGGCTGTGAGACTAAAATTATTATGCCTAATGCCTGCGAAAATATTGTTTAAGGCATCTACAGCATCTACCTACTTATAGTATTTATCGTTATGAAAGTAAAGTGTTTGTATGTTGCCGATTTTCAACGCGCTGATCTCAGGAACTACAAATAGAGTGATAGACAAAGCATTTTGGAAAGTATAATTATTGTATGCAGCGATTTTTTCGTTTGGTTCTTTAGGTTAAGTACGGCACTCACGGCATAGAAAATAATTGGTTAAATATGGAGTAAATGACTTGGTCAGCACGGGGGTCAAAAACTGCCAAATACGGTTTCACACAATTAAAAAAACTGAAGATGTACACAAAATTTTACATACATAAGTGTGTTTGATAAAAACAAATTGAATGAGCTCTAGTGGATCTTAATCGGTTTAGCAGTATGTCGGGAAATTGCGAAAAACTGCATTTGTTTGTTCTACTAGTTTAATTCATTAGTTCCAGAGAAGACCACTGATCAGTCTATTGTATTATTAGCTTTGAGAGTTGAGTCCGTGTGCACAAACAAGTCAAAAAAATACTTGGGATACATTTTGTATGTACGAATCAAGAACTAGCCTTCAAACCGGTATGTATAGTAGTATTATTTAGACGTATCACGTGTAGCATCGCATGGCAAGCATCGTGTCGGATCGGTAACTATGGATTGCACGTTTCAGCAGTTGCGTATGCGATGTTGGCAATCGTCAATAATTTATTAACGTTTTTACCTACTTCACTAACAGTGATACGAGGGAAAGTGTAGCACTACCGCGTTACCACTATATGTATAGCTACTTCTTTGTTCGATATTTAAGCACCTACATACTTTTTTCGTGATAAATTCTACCAGTCTTAGGATGCCACTGACCTGTAGCCGCAGATCTGACAAGCTAGCGAAATCGGTTCAGCTGCTCTCGAGATTTGCGCTTAGCAACACATTCAGCGATTCATTTTGGCACCCAAGATACAACAAACTGCCTAAAGCTATTAAACCTTGTGACAACTTCCTTATTTAGAAAAAATAACTACAAACATTTAAATAAAGCTTTTTATTCAATTCATGATTGTCTTACTGACAAAAGCATTTAATTTATAGACTTTATTCCAGATAGAGTTTATTTAATTTCTATTGGCATAATTTTTATTTTTATTGTTCAACTGACATTGCTATTCGTAATAATTCCATCTTATTGACTAGTACCTAAATATAATAAATAGGTATATAATATAGGTTATGATATAATGTAGGTACTCTACATACATTATAACATAATGATAAGACCTGTAGCTAACCTATATACTGCCAGTGGGGACGCCATTTGACCAGACGGGTGATCAGCCCTTCTATGTGGCGCCATTTCACCCATTTCCCCTATAACGACTGACATACGTATTCGTATGGCAACCGGGACCGACATCTTAACGTGCTCTCCGAGGCACGACCAGACCAATGCAAATACTCAAATTCATGCATACAAATATTTGCACTGAGCGGGGATCGAACCTGCGCCTCCTGCGTAGCGGCCGCTTTCAATACCGCCACGCCACGGAGGCTGTAGCTAACCTATGTTCCACAAATAAATGATTATGTTTATGATGGGTGGCCATTATTAGCACAGTGAGACCCCTTCATACTACATAGAGTCAGAAGAGCAAGTTGACCCGTTGGTTGCCATACGAACATCTATGCCATAGATTATTGGCATACGTTACGATAGTTCCAAAAATTCAATGACCTGGTCTAACCACAGAATTTCGATATCAACAGTGAGTTGTGGAGGTCAGATCACTGGCAGTCGCTTCTTGAAAGACTTCGAAGTTCGGCCGTTTCGTAGTTAGACTGAAAGGAGCCACCAACTGAGTTAGGAAAATGGGTCGAACGCTGATACTTCGCTTTACTGGACAATTAAGGCCAAGTTTGTAGTTTTTATGCATGTTTTAATTATTGGAAGCCGTCCTCGAGCATCGATATTGCCATTGACATGACATATTAAAGGTACGGCACTGAGCTGCTTTGTTAGTTGAATTTCAGTATGTGGACATTTTTAAGCGTCTATAAATCATTTGTTGATAAGACGGTAAAATGTGGATTGTTTTTTTATGAGATAAAATAAATCAAATCAAATTAACTCAGGTGGCTTTTGGAGACATGGACCATTAGGTATACCTTGAGGCTACCTAAAAGCCCTAAAACTACCATATTCAAAGTTGGTAATAAATTAAACATAGGTTAATAAATTAATCACGTAAGTACCAAAGTTACCTACTTTGGTACTACCTACTGGTACTACCTATCAAATTTTAATCTCAAATAATGCGTACTTATACGTTTTCTAGTTTTAAATTGAGACACAAAGCAAACACAAGTATACTTTTGATTTAGTTCGTCGCTACGTCGCGCGTCGCGTCGGGGAAGAAGAGTAAGAGTCCAGCTAAGATTCTCTCTACTCTCTATCACAGATCGCTGACATTGCACTTTTATAGAGCAGTTAAAACAGCTAGTAATATTATATTAATAGTATGGCTTTGGCTTCACTTGTCGTATCTCGCTTCGGGAAGGAGAGTGAGAGTCATTAAAAGATTTTAGTTTAGTTTTACTTTAAAAATCAGAAATTAAACACAGGATATCAAACATACTATTCCAATTATAATAAAATTATGCGAACGTTCTAGTTTCAAATTCATAATTACAAATTAAGCTTGGGATAGTAAATGTAGCAAATTTTTAAAATAATAATGCTTATGTTTGAATTTCATCAGACATGTTCAATGAGAACAGACATGAGTTGCCGTTTAACATGGAATTATAACAAATGGCTTTTGATCTGTAGTGAGAAAATAATGTGCTAACCATAGAGATATGCATAAGCGATTTGCGTTAGACTAATAAAGTAATGTAGGTGTATTTATGTAACCTTTGGATAAGTAATGCAAAAATCTCCGATTATTTTAACTTGCATTATAAGTCAGTTTTTTTTTTTTTTTATCGTGTGGAAATCCCTTCGGATACCCCCCCGCCGGCCAGCGGGGGCGGCTATGTCGGGCTCGCACCGACTAAAACCGCACGCCGTCTCGGGTCTTCAGACGCCGGGGTGTAAGGTTACCCATAGAGCATATCCCTCGCACCCCGGCTGACCCTGGGCCATCTCACCACCAACAGCATCGCTCATCCTGTCTCCTCTGAAAGCAGAGGAGTACGGAGAGCGATGTGTTCCCGCCACGTTGGGTATTGGCCGACGATCAATGCCAACCCTATGAAGGGGTGAAGGGGAAGCCATTGACCGCCGCCCAGGGTGTACCGGCCGCTACGATTCCGTTCCCCCCAGACTGCAGCGGGATCGGAATCGGAGCGACACTCGAGGAGGTTACCCAACACACACCCCTAGAAACGTATACCTAATACTGCAATGCAATGAATTTGGTAGGTAGGTAGGTACACGGTGAATGAGCAAGCGCGTGGGCCGCCGCCGCCTCTTACTGCGAGCAAGTAATGCTCGCGAAGGAGGCGGCGGAGCGAGCCCGGGAGAGATTTAAAACTCTCCCGGCCCGCCGAGCCCGCAACATGCTCACCGCGCGTCGCAGGCGACTCAGACGCCGGAGGTCACTCAACGACCTCCGTCCTCCCTGAGCGCAGGCCTGTGAGTGGCAGGTGAAGCCTGTCATCCCAGTGGAAGCAGGCGGGTTCGGCGGGGCTACAAGCGCCCCCCCGGAGATGGCCCTGGGTCTGTCGGGGTGGGAGGGTAATGCCTTAGGGCCACCTTACATCCCGGCGTCTGAAGACCCGAGACGGCGGCGTACGGTTTTAGTCGGTTCAAGCCCGATATAACTTACCCCACTGGCCGGCGGGGGGGGGGGGGGGGGGTAATCCGAGGGTATTTCCGCACGAAAGAAAAAAAATACTCGGCGGTTTTCGAGACTCATTGTCTATTTGTGTGTGTGTGGTGGTTTTTTCCTTAATTTTCTGAATACGAACGGGGCTCCCGCAACCGAAGAAGTACCACTCTCATATTTTTTATACCTATACCTACATATTTATACTTCCTTCTATAAAATCCACAAACGGGTAGACAAAGGTGTATTAACACCCACATTTCGCGCATCTACTTAACCGGGGACATTTTCACGGTCTGAACGTTGGCTGTGGGATGCAGAATAGGCCTATCCCTTAGTCGTCTTGTAGGAACGATGCCGGGACTTTGAGTAATTCTCCGAGAACCACGCATTTACGCGATAAATACAATGTTCGAATGAAATGTAAAGAGTCAAATGAAACATCCGGTATTACTCAATTAGTAGGTCACTCAGGATCCTGTAGAGGCCATCTTCTACATTAATTTTGTTAGTTCCTACAAACATGAGATTACTTATAACATAAGTAATTACTTATAACATAAAACGCATTGTAAGAGCTGGTGCCTATTATGGGTCTAAAAGACCTGTGTTACAAGTCACCAGGCCCCACGTTGCAGTTGCGGATAGCATGACATAATTGAATACACTTATTTATGCAATTATAACAATAAGTAAGAGAGAGCAAGCAGGTAAAATAAAATACGCTTAGAAAAGGTACAATAATAAAAATGGTTAAAATAAAATAAAATAAAACATTTAAAAAAATGCAGACGTAAACAGGAGTGTGTTATGCGTGTAGTGGTTAGGGCGTGTGTGTGTAGTAGTGTGAGTATGAGAAGTGAGGTTATTAGTGTTAGCGCTGATCATAACAGTACAATACTATGGGCTGGCGGGAACGTAGGATCAAGAAGCCAAGCCACAATTTGGGACATTAAAGGACTAGTTAAATCACATGTGTTCTATATTGTCATGAGCAACAATCTCTCCGTGTCATCATAATTGAGAGTTTTGAGGTACTCGATAATTTTTTGTTTACACTTAAATTTAGGAAGCGGGTAGATGTTAAGCCGGCTGTTAATCTTATTGTATAGATAGCCACCAAGAGAGATTGTTAATCATATTATCATAGACGTATTTCAATCAACTTTAGTCTTTAATCTTAATCATTCAGCAGCACCGTTGACCTTTCTTTTATAATAACCGTGATAGAAAAAAAAAACTACGAAACATTTTTGCGGAAATGCTTAACAGGTAATATATACTGTATTTAGTTTAAAAAAATATGTATCTAAGGCATTTAAATTAATGAATTAGATGCATATCAGGAACCTTAAACACCTTAATTATGATTTAATAAGTCTGCGAGTATCTTGCCCACATTATAATAAAATTCGTCGTTACAGTAACAGACTTTTGGGCACAAAGCTATAAGACCGCGAATCAACTGAAGGGTTTCCTATGTCTATTCAACCAATCAAACGTTTCTTTCTTTACTTGATCAGCGAATTTACAGCGCATATTATAGTAGTACTAAGTCCTAATATCTGCCTGCATGGTTATATTTGCTACCCAGTGGGTGACACCCGCGCGTCACCGACCCTCGATCTTCTAACTACCTATATGCCCTGCGCTTCTGAATAAATAGAAAATAAGAAAGAAATACTGTAATTTTTTAAGAAAACCATTGACCTTCCCCAAACTGCAAATACTGAAAATATCTACCAGTTAAATCATAAAATTAATAGTTAAATAAAACCGTCAAGTGCGAGCCGGACTCGTTCACAGAGGGCTCCGTACCATAATCAATAAAAACAGTAAAAAAAACACATTTGTTGTATGGGAGCTCACTTAAATATTTATTTTATTTTGTTTTTAGTATTTTTTGTTAAATCGAAAATTGAAATACATCATATCTGAAAATTTTAACTGTCAAACTATCACGGTTCATGAGATACAGCCTGGTTACAGACGGACGGACAGCGGAGTCTTAGTAATAGGGTCCCGTTTCGGGTACGGAACGCTAAAAAATTAATTGATGGTTAGGCTAAAGGCCGTCATCGCCCGCTGTCCTATTCGTACAAATCCTACGGTGCGATTTCGTGCACATAGGTACATATAATTTGAAGTATGGACGAAATGCGGGCGCCCCCATGCGTGATACGAATGAGGTAGCAGACAGCCTTAGCCTATAATCTACCCGAGCCGTTGTGATAGATTTATCATCTTATTCGGGGAGTTTAACCCTTTAGTACCTACGCGGCTGTTGACAACAATGTACAGACAAACACATTGGAGTGGATTTTTCACTCTGATTCTTAGCTTGAGATTAGCACATAATATCAATCAATCAAGATTACTCCAGATTTAATTCTATATTGTATTATTAATTCTCTAGGATCGGAGCCGGTCGGGGTCTCTGGGATATCCTTTCTAGGACACACCAGATTCCCCGTACCACATGCCTGACGCAAGTGACACCTTGCGGTTTTAGTCGAATCAAGTCCGACATACCCATCTCACCGTTAGCTCCGGTGGGGGGAAGCCCGGGGAGTTATCCGCACGCAAAGAAAAAAAAGGATCGGCTGAAGTATTAACTGTTGTCCGTGAATCTAAGAAAAGAACAAGGCCCACTATACAAAGTGAGGCTTGAAATCAATTAACTTATGAATTTAAAATTGATATTATCAATTAATATTAGTTTACTTTTTTATTTGCATTATTAATGTATTAATTTCATGAGTTGTACGTGTATCTAATACAAAACCTTGCTAAACTTAGTTGTTATTATTATATTTTTTGTATTGGCATCTTATAATATTTTAGAACAGGTTTTTTATGTTGAAGGTAACTTGAATTTTCGAAATGTCTGGCAATTTACAACACGTATTTATAACGAGGTGTTCACTGTTAATATTCATAAAATAACAAGTCGTGACTTGCCACGAACTTAAGTTGCAGGCTTGCAGGCATAAATGTTTGCCTTGTATTTATGGAAAGATAAATATTAACGACGCTTGTGCGAAATGTTGTAAGTTATTTTTCATCAAAACTGAAAAAGTATAAAACCAAAAAATAACATGATTCATGATGCGTTCGTTTGGAAGGTGCTCTTTTTTCTGATAAATGACGTACTAATATTCGGCATCGGCTTCACAGAAAAGTCTTTAGGGTTCCGTACCCATAGGTGAAACGGAACCACACTACTAAGTCTCAGTCAGTGATAGGTAGACAGTTGAAATTTTCGCAGATGATGTATTTCTGTCGCGGCTATAACAGCAAATACTAGAAACAAAATAAAAGAAATATTTAAGGGGGGCTTCCATACTAAGAACGGTTTTGAACTCAATTCTCGACTCACCACTCCCCCGCTGATGTATCTTTTTTTTTTTTTTTTTTTTTTTATCGTGCGGAAATCCCTTCGGATACCCCCCCGCGTGCCAGCGGGGGCGGTTATGTCGGGCTTGAACCGACTAAAACCACACGCCGTCTCGGGTCTACAGACGCCGGGGTGTAAGGTTGCCCATAGAGCATATCCCTCGCACCCCGACTGACCCTGGGCCATCTCCGGTTTCGAGATGGCCCCCTCGGGTTTGGGAACCACGGTGTCCCCGTCTTGCCCCGGTTTGGGGGAGGGGCGCTAGTCGCCCCACCGTCCCGGCCTGCTTCTGCTGGGGTGACAGGTGGCCTCACCCGCCACCCCCAGGCCTGCGCTCATGGAGGACGGAGGTCGTTAAGCGACCTCCGGCGCCTGAGTTGCCTGCGACGCGCGGCGAGCAAGTTGCGGGCTCGGCGGACCGGGAGAGTTCTAAGTCTCTCCCGGGCGCGCTCCGCCACCTCCTTCGCCAGCATTACATGCTCGCAGAAGGAGGCGGCGGCGGCCCACGCGCTCGCGCTCCGCACCATTGCCGCAATCATGCTGCCGAGCGAGAGGACTCCCACCCCGATGGCTGCCACGAGGTCACGCCTCGGCGCCTCCCACGCCGGGCAGTCCGCCAGCGTGTGCAGCCCTGAGTCCTCGCTCGCGTCGCAGTGATGACACTCAGGCGTTGGCTCCTTCCTGATCCGATGCAGGTGGTCCCCGAAGCACCCCTTCCCTGAGATCACCTGCGTCAGTCGGTAGGAGAGGCTTCCGTGTCGCCTCTCCAGCCAATCCTCCATGATGGGCCTTACCGCCGCTATTGCGGCGTGCCCTGCGCTTGGTTGCCCAAGTCGTTCCTTCCACTCCACCACGATGGCCTGGCGGAGCTGGGACTGCACGGCCTCGATTTCTCGAGGCTCGGGGTTCCATCCCTGCTCCCGCGCCTCCTTTCGCCACTGGTACAGTTGCGAAAGGGCTCTCGCTTCCAGGTCCCATGGCGGAGTTCCGGCAAGGAGACTCGCCGCCTCGAAGGAGATCGTGCGGTACCCTCGGATGACCCTGATGGCCAGAACTCGCTGCGGAGCGCGCAGCATCCGCACAGTTCTGGTCCTCAGGGCACCCATACAGGGCCATGGACCGCACGATCCCCGCGTAGAGTCTCCTGCAGGAGTCATCGGGCCCCCTCATGTTGGGCACCCCCGCTGATGTATCTAATGTTTAATCTGTAACGTTACATTATAGGTGAATGCTCGTGGTGAGAGAGCACTTTGAAACATGTCTATAGTTTATTCAATTCACAAAATGGCCTTAATTCTGTCGTTCATCTCACTAAACTATACCATCATAAAACTAATTATTTTGAGTTTCGAAATTTTGTTATACATGTATAACAAAATTTTGAAATTCAAATCCTTCAGATTAAATGTATTTAAAGGTAATCTAGTTTAGAGAGCTTTTTAACAGCAGAATCGGCACCAACATATTCGGCCTTACAAAATATTTTATGTACCAAACAAAAGTGCCTACCAAACACAGTACCTACCTATTCCAAACAAAAGACATTTGATATTAGACGTCATATTCGATCATACACCTAAATATACCTCGATAATTTCACATTTTCCATTGGTTTTTGAGAAGTTTCCTGCTGCATCTCCGGAGTTCGAGGTCCAATACTAGTACAATTATTATGGGACCAATTTGGAGTTAAATATCACCCGCGAATGTCGCCAGTCCAGGATCCAGTCGCCTCCTGGATGTTCTCTTTTTCCGCTCTAAATTTATTGTGAGTTATGTTTAAACACCATTATGTAGTTTTATGATTATATTAGCTGCGCGCCCTGGCACTTTACCCGTGAATTTCCCCAACATTTTTTTTTTCATACAAACATTGTCCTGACAATAACAAACACAAAAAATAGGAATTATAAAATTTGGTGCAGTCGTTCAGAAGTTTTGCGCGTACAGTCAACATCAATAGTAGCGTAGTATCTGAATTGTCCAAAAGAAATGCATTGCAAGATATATCACAATAGTCTGACAAAATCGCGTCGCAAAAGTGTTTGGTACATTAATATTTTCATAATGCAAAAAAAACTATTCATCAAAAGTAAAGCAGTATCAGAAATTTTCAAAAGTTTTTCACACAATGGTTCTATAAAAAGTTTCAAAAGTACCTGAATTAAGAATAAAACTTTCGTCGAACATAAACCTTTTTAGAATGCTGATGTATATTTTGATTTAAATATTGTGTTACCTATGCCTTTTGTTTTATGGCATTGTCAAGAATTGTCACTTGAAGTGGCTATATAAACCAAGAACTGAACTGAATATAATCTATTACTGATTATTCCTAAGTAAGTTAGGCACCTATATATTTCTAGGAAGTCATAATTTGATTAAATAGCACTACAAATTAGTAAATTTCCTTAATTCCTTTATCATCGATATGTCGCATTATCTATCAGATCATGAAAGACATCGTATAGTAACGCTTCATGAAGATGGCTTACCAATTGGTGACATCGCAAGACGTGTTGGTGTTGCTCGAAATACCGTTACTCTTTGGATCAATAGATGGGACAGCGAAGGACATGTTAATCAAATTCGAAAAACAGGACGACCGACTGTTACATCTGCTTCTACACGTAACGAAATTGTTAGAAGGACAAGATACAATGGGTTCACTGCAGTCGCAAACTTGGCCACTGAGTTTAATATATCACGGTCAACAGTCCGACGTGTATTGCATAAAGCAGGAGTACATCACCGCAAACCGGCCAGGAAGCTTGCTCTGACTGCAATACACAAGGAAGAACGATTGAGATTTGCACGAGACTATCTAGACTTCAATTTCGAGAATGTCATATTCAGTGATGAAAAAACTTTTACATCAGATGAAAGTGGAAGGGTCACCTTGTGGCGAATTAATAACACAAGGTATTTTGAAAGAAATATTGTCAATTTTCATGCAAGCGGCAGAATAAACCTTGGATTTTGGGGCTGGATGTTGTCTGCTGGGCCTGGAGAATTAATAGAAATTGGTGGACGATTGAATGCTCAAGGTTACGTTGATATTATGGAAGACGTTTTGATACCAACTGTTAGAAATTGTTATTCAGGCATCGATCGGTTTAATTTTGTTCACGACAATTCACCCGTACACACTGCAAGATTGACCAGAGCATGGTTTAGAGAGCACAACGACGAAATTATTGCTTTGCCATTTCCACCTAAATCTCCGGACATAAATCCAATTGAAAACATGTGGGGATTGATGGTGCAAAACTGGGATCCGTCAACTCCTCGCACTGCAACCGCTATTTGTAATCATGTATTCGAGTTATGCGAACACTATAGAGAAATGTATACATGTCAGAACATGGTCATGTCCATGCGGGAACGTCTTCAGTGTATTATAGATAATGCAGGAGGCCATACCCGATTCTAAAAACGCCATTGAAAACCTTACTTTAATTATGCAAGTATGCAAGTGTAAATTTTTTTTAGCTACAATGTAAACGTTTTTTAGTAGATAAGTGGTATGTTAATTTTAAAGTTTATGTTTTTTTTACAATAAAGCATCGGTTGCGAAAATTAATTACTTTTTTTTAAATTCTCTAATATGTGATTAATCCATTAAGGGCCCGTGGTCCTACTACATCGAACAGCAGTGCTATTCTCTAACTTTCACTCGTCGACGGACACAGCGCTGCTGGCTCGTCGTAGAGCAATCGACCAATCCCATCATAGAATCGTCGGGGAGCACAACCTTGTTCTATGATGTGATTGGTCGATTGCTGCGGGCTCGTCGACTAGTAAAAAGTTAGAGAATAGCACTTTTTTATACCACTTAGATGGCAGTCAAGCGCACGGCCTACCTGATGGAAAGTGGTTACCGTGGCCTATAGACATGTACAACACCAGTGGCATCATACTCGAGCTGCCGACACTGCTGCTAATAATTGAATAATACCACTTCCCCTTTTGTCTGACTATTTTAATTCAATTAAATATCAGTCACTTTAAAAACAGAATATAGTTATGAGTATTGAAAAAAAATTGAATCAGCTTATTTTGAAAATAGTTTTTTTGATTATTTTGAAACCTTAACGCGAGTGATTAATATTAAAAAGAAGTAAGTCAGGTTATTAAAAAAAATTATAGAGTCAATACTTTTGGAACTCAGTTTTTGATCAGCTACTATTGACGCTGACTGTACATACATTTCGGCAATTCATTTTCATTCCGCCTTAGAATCAAGTTATTGTTACGTGCGCGGGGTACAAATTAAATGCCGTTTATACAACAAAGAGGTTTATTCGCTCACCACAAACTAGATAACTAAATAACTAGTACACACAGTACTCTTCAACAGTTCAAGTCGCTCAGCAGTTCACAGTAGTCCACAGTCGTTGCTTAAGTCGCAGGTATAACCCTCTTGGTTCCCTTCGGTAAGATGTGTTCGCTGTCGCTTTCGAAAATAAACTGACTCGTGTCGATAGCCGGGCGCTCTTTTATAGCTCTTAATAAGGAGGGTAGAATATTCCGGAATCATCTAGAGATAAGGCACGTTATTTATTTAACTAGAGCGTTCGAGAAGAGTAGGTACAGTCTTCCCAAGGTCGAGGTGAATGCCCTTGTTATCAAGATTTGTAGGTAAAGTAGGTTATTAGGATTAGGATTTACTGTATTTGAAGTACATGTGATATTGTATTGGCTTTTCCAGATTTTTCTACACGGATCGATAGAGTACTTCGACATTAACAATGCGTTTTAATTTCTAGAAGATTCGATCAGTAGTTTTCGAGATATCGATGATCGTTGTAACATTATGTTGGTTTCCTTATCAGCTGAATTTATTTCGTGAATGTTTCCTTTCCTCTCGGTGTTGGAGCGCTAGACGGCACTCGCTCTCGCAAGATAAGCCAGAGAAAGAGAAAGAGCAGGAGAGCGGACCTCGGACTCCAAAGTACAGTACAAGCTTTGGATGCAACCAGAATATAGGGCTGTGATGATGATAAGTTAGATGAAGATAATATACTTAGTAAAACTACAGATACAATATTCTTGATTCTGTAACTTTCGTTTAAAATGTATACTTGATCCACTATTAGGGTTAATACTCCGACTCAGATCACGCCAACTCAGATACTACTTTGGGTACTATCTTGAAATGTTCTAGAATTTTGAAAATATTGGTCAGAAGTCGGAATCTAATTAAATCGGACACTAGGATAATTACCCATTAATCATAATAATTGGCATTTTAGTTTCTTATATAAATCTTAAGGCTTTCACGGCCTTGCATGCTGTTGCATGTAGAATATACTGCTTCCGGGCTGTTTGGCCATGGTCCATCGGAAACTTGTATTCCAGACGTATCGTCGATCACTGCGGTCGACATCTTCAGTGGTACACGTCGGGACGCCGTCGAGTGCGGAGAACCTTCCTCGGCGGCGAACTCGGTGCGATTTTAGTTTCAGTCATGCATGACTTAACCATGTTAATGTTCTGGGTTTACGAGCCTACAATTATTATAGTTATTGATAATAAAAATAATAGTTTTTGGTGTAATTGGTCCAAAGCGGCAAAGTATTGAGCTGCTTGTAAAACAATACACGATACAAATATAAGTCACTGCCACATTTGGCAAAATTGAGCTGGACTTGAATTCATCATTTGGTTCTAAAGAAAGAAAACATTTCTAGAGGAATAATGAGTTCGTTAAAGATATCTAGTTATTCTGAAAGTTTTCTAAATATAAGGTACTCGTCATAATAACTACCTAATAAAAGAAACTGTGTAGTACCTGTCCTAGGGGAAGGATCGTGTGGTCGTGATCGTTAATACACTGATCGTGAGGAGATTGTAGAGAGATCTTTCAACCTAAGTATCAATAAGTGATGTAAGGCATACCGGCATTTCTGTTTGAGTATGTGTTACCTTATTTGAGTATTGCGGAGAGATGTAGCTAGAGCTGTTTAGTAAGGTGGAAATGGCGGCATCGTTTGGCTGACACTTCAATGCCACCGGTGAATACGATAAGGGATCTGCGCGCACGGTCAATGGATTTATGTAAAATTCGGAATAGAGTTAGCCTTTATATCCTTGATATTAAATTTTATGCTGTGAATATGGGCAATTTCGGCATACAAATGAATAATACATTTGTATGCCGAACTATATCCGGCATACAAATGTAGATTGATGTTAGTAACTTGACTACAGTGTGTAATTGGATCCTACCATAGATTCAAGCCCTACTAAACAATATTTAATGTAAAAATCATCGCAACTGCCTAACTAAATACGCAAATAACAAAAATAAAAAAGAAAAGCTATGACGGACGCATATAACATTATACTCGTATAACAGCAAAGACTTAAAGATGATTTGCCAGGTGTGGCCAGATCCTATATATGTTTAAAATGATTGCTATTGTGAATTAAGTTACAGAATAGTTCCTGGTATCATTGCATTTGTTAATCAAATAAGTTCAAGGCGTCTGAATAATAAGCATCCTGTATACATTTAAAACAAGTCAAATAATTACAGTAATCATATTTCTTTAAAAGAAACTTAATACTTCATTATAAAACCAAATGTTTCTGTGTAGTAGACAGATTTAATTACTTCAAGTCTATTGACTCCAACGTATCCAATTCAGTTTGTCGTGATATCCGCGGAGTGGTATTCTTGTGGTTCTCACGAAAAGGTGTCCTTCATGTTTCTACTTATTACATACTATTATAATTATACAACAGTATCGTTCTATATTAGAACTTTTTTTTGTGTAAAAACCTTAAAAAGTAGTTTGCACTACAAGCCACCACTAGGTTTATGAGAATCATTTTGTACCTAACATCTTCCTCGAGAAGAGAAAGAAGTCAGGCAGATCGTGTTTCCTAAATTAATGAGTCTTCAGTTACAGGATAAGATAAGATCTTTACCAGCCAGGCCATGTTCATTTATTCAAAAGAATCCCGAAGCGTAGAGCTATGTTTTGCTATATCGGAGCCTATAACGAAATCTCCAGGTATTAGGAAGGAAATCCTCAGGCATTGTTCCTCCTAAGGAAATCCGGTCAATTGCGGTTCGGACTCGCTCACTGATGGTCCCGTACACAACTGGATTAAGATACCGACTTAACGTTTTCGAAAATTGGAGTTACAAATATAACTCGCAGCAAACTGAAGTGCCGAAGGCCCAATGCCACATACATATGGTGTTAGTTAGATAAACTGACGACCTGAAAAAGGTAGCTGAGTTAGACTCGATGCTGGCTCGAGGCGGAGGATCGGGTGCTGTGGCGCAAGCAGACAATTTAATACCTCTGATAATAAATAAAATACCTGTTCTGAGAAAAAGGTCTTTACAAACAAACAGACAGACGAACAATCAAGTGACCCCATAAGGGTTCCGCTAATTTCCTTTTTGGTTAAAGTATGGAACCTTAAAAAGCAGAGGGGCACTTCCGTTGCCGAGAGTGGACGATGCGGAGGATTTCTGGCCAACGACAGTACAAGTCTATAATATTAGGTCGTTTACGTATGAAATTGCCGTTTTTCTTGAAGAAATTGGAGGAAAGCCAATTTTCAGTACTAACATTTTGCATTTTTTTTTAGGAATGACTAATCCAAGTTTTATGTTTTTTTTTTGTGTATGAATGAGACAACATTAAGCTAACAAACAGCAACTTTTATTACATTTTTTAAAAGTGACAGCTGTTAAGTAATACGATATTTATCATCAAAATGGATAGCATTTAGGAAGTACTTTGAAGATCGAATTAATTTATCAAGCGGCCAATAAAAACAAAATTTAATACAGAGCTGTAAAATCTTGAAATCAACTTTCAAACAAAACATAAATAATAAATAAATAAATAATAATCATAATAAATATTCTACAACATTCTACACAGCGCTTTCTAGACCCAAAGTAAGCATAGTTTAACTAGCTTGTGTTATGGGTTCCAGAATGCGGATAAACATACTTATATACTTTTTTTTTGTAAATACATACATATTATACATAGATAATGGACATAGCTATTAAATTACAGGAGACCGATATTCTTAGCAATCCATGGATTCTCCGTGCGGGTGCCGGGTCCATCGCGTTGCTGAGAACTCGGGACAGTGCCTGGGACTTGCGACCCAAGTGAACTCATGAATTTGTAAGAAAATTTCGGCAATTTCATAGGTAAACACCTATTAAGTAAACTTGAATATTACATGAAGATATTGTGTAACGCTGACTCTCAACGTTAATATTTTTGCTTCAATTCGTCTTTAGTCGATTTTTACCGATAATTTCATTTACTTATCAAAACCATCAATTTAATTTCATTGCTGAGTGGCATGAAATATCAGTTTAGTTTGGTGCCATCTACAAAAGTAGTTTGTACGTATATAAAGTAACCGGCCACTTTATTTACTACTTCTTCGCTATATAGCGCTATGCATGCTGCGTTTTGGTTCACTGTGCATATATGTATATGTATATGCATATGCATATATAGGATAAGGTGATTCTGTGTTTGGGTATTCTGGAGCAAATACCCAACCATATAAAACGATATACCTAGACCAGTGACGTGCACAGACATTTTCAGTAGGGTAGACAGACAATTTGAAAATTTGCAACTTTGAAATTTGCAATGATTTATTTATTTGTTTAGTTTGAAAATTATTAAGGTAGACAGTGTCTATGTGTCTCTATGGAATGCACGCCCCTGACTTAGACCTACTACTGCTTATATGAAAAGTTCTTGACTCCAGACTAATATTTCAGATTGGTACCTTGTACTGTTGTTTTAATCATCTAATTTTGATTCTATAAAAGAACACATACTGCTTTTTATTAGTGCGCTAAATGTAATCGTTTTCCATATCCGTGGTGTATGTACTTAATGATTGAAAATCCGGTCAAGTGCGAGTCGCACTCGCACACTCAGGGTTCCGTACAAAACTGGATTGAAGAGTGAACTTAACGTTGCTATATACACTGATGAAGGGGCTAGTCCACAAACTGGGCTAGTCACATCTGCCGACGGACCAATGGCCCTAGCGAGTCCTAGAATTTAGATCACGAATTGGTAACTAAACAAAAGATGGGACGCGGCACAACCCAGTCAGATTAACGACGACCTGATAAAGGTAGCTTGCATATATTGGATGCCGTATAGATTTTGATTCTCTTGCAAGTGTCTAAATATGCTGGCTGATTTTGGTGGCATTGACATACAAATTTGATTTTTTCACAAGTAAAAGGGACTGTAGACCTGCGTATATATTTTTACCTTTACTTGTACTATAAAACCTTACTTCTTACCAAACTTCATGATTCTAGCGCAATGGAAAGTACTCTATAAGTTTGTTTTGATTCCTTTACATTTTGCTAAATTTGCCACATAAAAGGCTGCGTCGTTTGATTGCATTAACTTAGGAGTTTCATTTTTTTACAGCTTCAAGGCGGTGCAGACTTGAGTATTAGGTATAAATTCCAACTTGATGCCTCTACGCGTTCCTGAGAAAAAGGTCTCGACAGACAGACTGACAGACGGTAAAGTAATCCTATAAGGGTTCCATTTTTCCTTTTGAAGTATGCAACCCTAAAATGACAATCTATCGGCCAGAACGAGTCAAAATCTTCGCATAACACAGTACTAAGGAGCTATAGGCTGTATCCAGCAAGCCATTAAACCTTTTAATCACAAATGATGGTCACCGATTGAATCCGTAAGAGGAAAAAAAAAACTGGTTTTATACACTGTCAATGTCTGTAGTTGAAGGTATTCTGCTGTTGTAAGATTAATGCCGCATACGATGTTTAAGTAAAAAAATTATAGGCGCAATGAACGATAGATTTATCTTTACTTGGTTCTTAGAAAGCATGATATTAATACTAAATAAAAAAAAAACTTACTTCATAAAGAGCTCTAATTCTGAAATACCTGGTTACTTTTGAACTTAATTCAGAAGTGCAATTAGTGTCATTGGATTTGCATTTAAACTGTCTCACTTATTTTCCTGGGGTAAAGCTTACAAAAGTAACTTACGTACACACCAAAAAGTCGCGTTGGCCCATCTGGATAACGGAACCTGCCTTATGTTTTTTGACGGGGATATGTTTGAACTAAAATTCAGCTATAATTAATAAACGATATTCTTTAATATTATTTTAAACATCTTCAAACAGTTTTTCGGATTTCGGAGTGTCAAGGCTTTATTTGTTCTTTCCTGACCTTTTTGTCATTTTTTTAGTAGACGGACTGAGTTAGCTCACAGTAGGTGTCGGTTACGGGTTCAAGCCTGGTGCAAGTCTGGACAGACGACTTTTTCTAATTTAACTAAAATAACTTTTTGTTCTAGATCTGTGATATCTATCAGTTTATTCTTTACTACCAGTAGGAGACGATTCTACCTTTCAACTAACATGTAGCTTTTTTATTATTTTTTCATGCAGAAATCCCCTCAGATACCCCCCCGGCGGATAGCGGGGGCGGTTATGTCGGGCTTGAACCGACTAAAACCGCACGCCATCTCGGGTTTTCAGACGCCGGGTGTAAAGCATTTCGCTGACCCCCGACTGACTTGGGCTATCTCCGGTTTCGAGATGGCCCCCTCGAGTTGGGGAACCACGGTGTCCCCGTCTTGCCCCGGTTTGGTTTCACTAGTCGACCTGCCGTCCCGAATTGCTCCTGCTGGGGTGTGTAATATTGTGCTTCACCTTACAGTTGTTGTAATCCAACGCAGATTTATCAAATTAAAATTAATTCGCGCCAGTTCATTGTTACCTGGCCTAACAATCAGTTACTACTCAAATAAGGAACATGTAACACGAATCCTAAGAATGTATTGTCTATAAGCTGATGACCACTTGTGATGTTACCAGTCACTTGACTCAAATACTTCATGAAAACGTACTACCATGTAGGTCAGACTATGTTCTATATACATAATTATTATATTTACCCAACGTGGCGGGAACACATCGCTCTCCGTACTCCTCTGCTTTCAGAGGAGACAGGATGAGCGATGCTGTTAGTGGTGAGATGGCCCAGGGTCAGTCGAGGTGCGAGGGATATGCTCTATGGGTAACCTTACACCCCGGCGTCTGAAGACCCGAGACGGCGTGCGGTTTTAGTCGGCGCAAGCCCGACATAACCGCCCCCGCTAGCCGGCGGGGGGGTATCCGAAGGGATTTCCGCACGTTAAAAAAAAAAAAAAAATGTATAAAGGTACAGTTAGCGACAAAGTGGCTTAACAAGTTCTAATTTATTGATCGCTTTAGGTCTTGAATCTTTCATTAAATTCAATAATAAAGAAAACATGAAATATCCTAACTTCGGCCTCTGGAGATTATATATCTGGCCGGCGAGGGGTATCCGTGGGATTTCCGCACTAAAAAAGAAAAAGGTACACAAAATCCCACCTGTCCCATCATGGGACTAGTGGGGTAGACCCAATAAACCTAATGATGAGAAAATTGACATGAACATAATTGATTTTAAAATCAAAATGGCAACCTTTTTTGTGAACTACTACTTTTGTAGACTATAAAATACGTTGCTGTCTTTTTTAACCGAATTCATAAAGGAGATTATTATTTTTTCAATTCGATTTTAGATTTAGATTTTGATTAGTGTAAATACTTTACCTCTGGTAACGTAACTAATAAAGAACACCTTGGATAATAATGGGTTGTTTTATTATAAAACCACTGTTGATAAATTACAGAGAGAATAGCAATATATATAGGTACATACATACAGATGTGACATGACATTGCACAAGGTCTGGCGTGTCTGTGGAGCTAGTAAAGGGGAGAGTTTGTGGAGACACCTATACTGACATCCCCCCTTTTTACTCGAGATATCTGGTCGGGATCTTAATCACTCGACCACTTCTGGTGGTCCTCGGTAGGTGTACAGGGTCTGGAGCCACACACTGTTCAATTTGGGTACTGCCCGGGGACTCCAGTTGAACTGGTGTAGATACAGCTCTAGCCGGGGACTTCTGGATAGTAGGTAGGTTGCTTCACAACATAATTTATACCATCCGCCGTCCTTATTCAGCGACAGTTGTCTGCATAAAACATTCAAATAGCAATACAAATGGAAGTTAAATATACTTATTTACTCAAATAATTTCTAATTTATGTAACAAGAGTTGCGTGTGATGATTAGCATTTAACCATGTTATAATAACATTTATATTTTACATTTGACATTATAATGAACCTAGTCATCTCTTCACAAGTAGTCACGTAGACATACTTTCTATTCTATCCACATTATCACTTTTGTCCATAAAGGGATCGTATATATTTTTCTTATGAATTTAAATCGGTAAAAGGTTATCTAGATATAACCTTTTACCAATTTAAATTATAATATTATAACGGGACTTTTGAATTTTTCTGATTTAAATTCGTAGGCGAAGTTAGGATACTAATTGGTTAAAAAATTCATATATTTATTTTTCTTGTCCTGTAAAATATTTGCCAAATAATGTTTATTGCTCTTTACATGTGTAAAATATTTACACACGTCAAGAGCACGTTAAGAAAGTGCTGCCGAATTCCACTATTTTATGACAAGAAACCTCTGAAAAACTACGGAATCACGGCATTCAATAAATACAATAAGTATATTTTATTGCTCAATCTTTACATCAGTTACAATTTAAAGTAAACTAGGATTTTGATTGTGAAACCATTATGTAATAAAATGATTACAGACACACTAGGTAGATCCTATCTACAATATTTTTATAATTTTTAAAACATAATGTGATAAAAGCAGACTGAATTTTATACCTGCTTAACATTAAGCGTTCATTTGAAGATATTCTTTACAATGTGTAGGTAGGTTATGATTCATTTAGAAGGATTTAGATTCATGGTGATGATGAGATGAATTTAGAAGATAACTTCTGAATTAAATATATTAAAGCTGTTTTATGCTCACGTAGTTATGAGAGCAAAAAGTACTCTTTGGAATTTGAAAAGCCATGTCAATGGTGCCTTTGGTTCCAATGGTATCTTTGAATTATTTTGTGGCAAGGAAGATTTATTATCCTTTAAATAATAAATTGCTCTTTATGTAATTGCTATAATGCACTTGTCAAACCACAGAACTAGTAATATGTTATTATTATTTATGTGGGTAAGACGAATAAAAAATGCGAGTAGGTTAGTGTAAAAATAATTTGCTTCAATCAGTGAGTAACTTTCGAGAGAGCAGTGATAACATTAGTAATAACTGTCTATTATCTGCTATTATAATAGCCCCAGATCCCACGACATAACTTCTACATTCAACTTTTCCTAATTAAAATGCGATTTATAGATAACGATTAATAGAGTCATTATAACCGCCCCCGCTGGCCGGCGGGCGGGGGTGGGGGTATCCGAGGGGATTTCCGCACTAAAAAAAAGGTACTTTTCCATCGGTTAGAAATCGAATGAACGACGCGCAGTGTTATGGTTTTTGGTTGGATTACTAATTTCTAGATTTAAACCATGTCTAACAATAGCTGAAAACCTAATTAACACTTACTTTTTGACGCACATATAGACAACATTGTTACTAGGGCCTCTAAAGCGTTAGGTTTCATTATCAGAACGTCCGTAGATTTTAAGAACATCAAAACCATAAAAATATTATACTGTTCACTGGTCCGCAGCCACCTGGAGTACGGTTCTCAAGTCTGGAATCCTATCTACGATACATACATAGATAGGATTGAAGGCATACAGAGAAGGTTTTTAAGGTACATACAGTTCAAATCACAATGCTATCTACCTAATTATTTAAGTCGCTGCAAAAAATTTCATATCCTTCCACTTTATGAGCGTAGAAGAATTGCGGATTTGGCATTTTTATTCAAAATCATGAACGGATCGGCTGATACCCCGGAGTTGGTGAGCAAATTTGGCCTTGGGGTTCCATCTGCATATTTGCGTAGGTCTAACCTGCTTCATACTCCCATAGCAAGGACTACATATCGCCAAAATTCTTATGTAATCAGAGCTGGTCGCACGTTCAACGAAGCGTGCCGGTGTGTTGACATCGATATTTTTAATACCAGTGTGTCTAAACTTAAAAAAATCTCCTGCAATCACTTCTTTGGAGATGTTTCAGTGTAAAATTTGAGGTGGTAGTTTGTATTGGGACATTCGTATTAATGTATCTTTTTGTTTCGCTTCAATTTATTATATTATGTATTCTATGTGTCTCGCTATATTATGTATTTATTTCCCGTTGCTGTCTACTAATATTTAATGCTTATTGTCTTATGTATTTACTTGTGAAAACTTTTAAGTGGCCTTCTCATATTATTGACATCTGTGTATGTTACTATACTAGCTGTAAGTTTTCCTTAAAATAAAAATAAAATAAATAAAATAAAATAAAATGTCTAATTATGAGTGAAACCTAATTCTTTTACAAGTTATGTTTTATATATTACTAGCTGTTACCAGCGGCTCCGCCCGCGTGGAACTCTGATCCCCTTCCCGCTTCCCATGGGAACCTATTCCAGGGATAAAAGTAGCCTATGTGTTATTCCAGACTAAAATCTATCGCTGTACCAAATTTCTGCTAGATCCATTAAGCCATTTTCACGTGAAAGAGTAACAAACATCCATACATTCATACTTACAAACTTTCGCATTTATGATATGAAAGTTAAGTAAATGTTATATAAATATTGTATATCTATAATATATATATATATATATATCTATAAAAATCTTTAACATTCAACGAAATCCGAATGAAATTTTATCTCTACAAGGTCAAAACCACTCGTCATAAATATTATTACAAGTCGCTGGACGTTTATATATGTATCTATATTATCTTATTACATTAGAACATGTTTTTGAAGATAAAATCTAATAGTGCCTACCAGTTTTTAAGTCTAATCTAAATAAGGCTTCTGAACATAAAAAGATTTTGTTTACTGCTGGAATAAACAAATAAAAAACAGATATTTACAGTCATTTTAAACTGGGGCCATTTCGAAACCGGAGATGGCCCAGGGTCAGTCGGGGTGCGAGGGATATGCTCTATGGGCAACCTTACACCCCGGCGTCTGTAGACCCGAGACGGCGTGCGGTTTTAGTCGGTTCAAGCCCGACATAACCGCCCCCGCTGGCACGCGGGGGGGTATCCGAAGGGATTTCCGCACGAAAAAAAAAAAAAAAAAAAAAGGTATAATAACAATAGATGTGAATTACATGAAACATGTTACTATAATAGATATTCTACTATTTGGATGTTTTGTAAATGCTGGACAGTTTACTTTTTGAACATTGCATTTAGGAAATTTATGAAGAAATAATGTCTTATACTTAACTGTTTATCCTGTGAGTTCTTTTATGCACAAAAAATTATATAAATAATTAAATTTAAAAAATACTAATTATATTTTACGACTCATATATAATATGTACTCCAACTTCAGTATTTAAAATACAGCGGGTGCATTTGCTTTTGAAATAGTTGTCATTACCTTTCACAATTTACTTGATATTGCACATTCATTCGTACTTTATGAACGCTGAAACATTGCGTGAAATAATTTGAAATAATCGCTTTTGTTTCGGTTCATAAAACAAATATAATATTTAATGTAAATAAAGTTCAATCTTATATTTGTAATGATTTACTTATTACGTACGTAACGGACTGCCGAGACGAGGTCTCGAGTTCGATCCCCAGTCGCCCCGGGCACACACCTCTGACTTTTCGTAGTTATGTGTGCATTAATAAATGTTAATTATCGCTCGATTAAAAATGTGCCCGGTAGATGGCAATAGGCTCGCCTATTACATTGGGACCTTAACATAACTGGCGAAGTTTGGGTGTGTAATACACCTCTGCCTACCCCTTCGGGGATACAGGCGTGAAGTTATGTTTATGTTTACTTATTACTTCGGGCCACCAACCAGGTGGACACCGAAGTCTTAAAATCACGCAAAAAAAATCAAAATCTTACACCCACTTTTTATCACTTTGCTCGACGTTTCACATGATTCTAAGTCTAATTAAGCAAAAAAAATTTTTGTGTCGGTCTGTCTATTGGTCTGGATGTCTGGATGTCTTGATGTCTGGATGTCTGGATGTCTGGATGTCTGTTTACGCAATAACTCAAGAACCACTTATCCGATTTAAAAAATTCTTTCGCCAATCATTTTGTTTCGTTAATGGGAAGAACTGATTAGATTTTGGGGTTTGTACGTTCAAGGTTTCGGGTACCTACCATACAAATTGTCCCTAAAAAACTTTTACAAGTGAGTTTCTTTCGAGTTATCAGAGTAACGCGTATTTGACTTTGACATTTGAGTGACAATGACAATACGTATATTGTATATTTACATAAAAGAACCAGACTCTGAAAGAAACTGAAATATAAACGCGTCGAACAATATGCATAAAGCCTAAGGTCTGTGATTTTGAAAAAAAATACTGCAACAAAAATATCTAAGTTTGGCCCGAAGTTTGACAATCACTGTGTGATTTCCGTCCCACTAGATTTTAGATTACGAGCATGGACAGAATAAGGAAATGAATGAAAAGTTGAGAGGCGAGCGACTGTCATCTATGAAATCTATACTATTATAAAATTGTAGTGTCTGTTAATTGGAGATATTTGAAAAAAAAAACTCGGGTAATGTTAAATGAACGATTCAGAATACAAGTATTTTCTACGGAACGGATTTTGATGCGGTTTTTTTCTTTTAGAAAGGTCTTGGTCAGACTTAAAATTTGTCTAATTGTTTGATTGCTATTGGTTTGGTAGATACAGAGATATGATCTACAAACGATAACCGAGCTCGCACTGGCGGAGCCGCGGGCATCAGCTCTCCGCTCAGATCTCCGTACCGCGCCCTGAGTGTGCGGCAAGACGGGGGGTGGTGATACACCGTCAGTAGAGATGGGCATTTTCATAAATTTTTGTCACCGATGCTCACCGATATCGCGCCGATACCGATAACAGCATCCATTGTCGGCACTGTTTTTTTTGGCAACGGTGGCAGTCGGCGCAAAGGCAATAGAGGCTTACGATGTCGTTGCCGAAACCATTATTGAAGCACTTAGTTTGTAGGGTTCCGTACCTCAAAAGGAAAAGACGGAACCCTTATAGGATAACTTCGTTGTTCGTCTATCTGTCTGTCCATCTGTCTGTCATCATTAAATGAATTTATTAGGTATACTTATTTAACTAGTTCCCTATCCAATTTAAAATTTATTACTGTATACGACTGGCGTGTAAAGCCAAAAATGATTAAATAGTGACTTTTAATAATATAGGCCTTAAAACTGTGAAATGAGATCGTAAGATCTGTCCGACAATATCGATTTATCCATCTCATCGACTCATGCAAAAAAGTATGGTTGTTAAATGAACGATTATGAACACAATTTTTTTTGTAATTTTTTGTCTGTCTGTTTGTTCGCAATGGACGTAAAAACTGCTGAACGGATTTTGATGCGGTTTTTTCTATTAGAAAGGTCTTAGTCAGACATAAAATCTGCCGTACATTTGATTGCAATTGGTTTAGTAAAACCGGAGATGTGATCATAAAACGTTAACCGACCTAAGGCTGGAGGAACTTCGGGCATAAACTAGTTGTGTATAAATTAGCATGCGAAGAGATAAGAATAAAGTTGTTAAGTAGAAAGGTTTGACGTATGAATGTAAACTTTAGGAGCAAGAAAAGATGGATAGTTTGCGTGAAAGAGGGACGACATGGCAATCTAAGGAGTAACTGTGAAGATAGCGTCTGACAGGAAAGCATCGTAGAGAATGACATATTGCACCAACTTCAAATATTTGAGATAAGAGCATACAGAGGAGTAGTTACTTTAGTTTAATAACAGTAATCATTGCAATACCTATCTATGATGTATGGGGCTCCACCAAGACCTAACGAGCCAAAACCAACCTCACCTGCAAGCTTGGACTTGTCCAAGAGGAAAGTCTGCGCCAGTGCCACGTCCCTTGATCAGCATGTGTACCCCCTTGCTGGCGAGGTTGGTTGGAGCTACTGCCTTCTGCTTCTCCCAACGGAATTTTAACTGAAGCAGACGGCAGTAGCTCCCATAAAATCCGAATGATATAGATGTATGTACATCTAACGCTAAGATACTTAGAATCATTAACTAGGTAGAGATGTGTTTTGTACTCTTGAGAACTCTCCATTGTATATTTTTGCAATCTCAAAGTATTTTTCGCACGATCTTAAATTCTGAATACCTGCAGTACTAACGGATAAAAGTTTTTGTTACTTCTGTACTAATTGAACATTGACACGAAAGATGCACATGAAATTTCTATTTTTGTTTGATGCTTGTGTCTGGTATAATAAGAATAGATATTCAATATTATTTTATTTTATTCTTTTAGAAAAAACTTACAGTGAGATTAAAACATAAAAGTAGGTACAAGAAGGTCAATTACAAGTTTTTACGAGTAAATACAAATCTTGTAACAAGAATACAAGATCAATCATCGATCATCAAGAATAAAATTATAGCTTTGGTTGTTTAATCACAAAATTATAATCAAAATAATTACGAATTCAGTAGGTTCAGGTGGTGTGTGTTAGGAAGAATTATTCGACATGATGCCCACGGCCACATTCCATCATCGCACCGCTCAACACAGATGATAATTCATTCTCATGCGTTGCAACCGGTAACGGTGTGCACAGTGGGGAATGAAAGTAACTTCACTCCGCGTACGCTCAGGCTTTAGAATTAACTCCCTGTTGTGGTTTTTCCAAGCAACTAAAATATGATGTTCTTCAAGAATTGCATTAGAAGCTTTTTACAGAGTCAGCTCGAGTCTCGGGTACCCACGTACATAGGCCGCGGTAACCGCTTCCAATCAGGTGACCCGTGTGTTTATCTGCAACACACACAAAAGATAAAAAAGAACACGTAAGACCTTTCTGTTGAACTCGGTGCCTAGCCAAATAGGAATTAGTTAAATAGGGTAGATCCACTGCCACCATATCATGAGTCTCCCTGTGCAAGCTATATAATGAGTAAACGTGAGTGAGGTTTCCAAGTTTCAATACGGGTAGACGACCGTGTTGAACTTGTAATGCTTTATAACTTTTGTTTCGGGCTTGGCACCGACTTCAACAGAAAAGTCTTACGTGTTTTTTTAATTATAGAATTAACTCTATCACTAAGTTATTTTGCACGTTTAGTACCCTTGAAGTTATTGAAGACGGTTTAATATTTTTTATTAAAATATTTCTCCCTTTTTAGGGTTCCGTTGCCAAATGGCAAAAAACGGAACCCTTATAGATTCGTCAAGTCTGTCTGTCTGTACGTCCGAATGTCACAGCCACTTTTTTCCGAAACTATAAGAACTATGCTGTTGAAACTTGGTAAGTAGATGTATTCTGTGAACCGCATTAAGATTTTCACACAAAAATAGTAAAAAAAACATTAAATTTTGGAGGCTCCTACTTAGAACTGAATCTCAATTTCTTTTTTTTCATTTAACCCATACGTGTGTGGTTCTATGGATAGGTCTTCAAAAATGATATTGAGGTTTCTAATGTCATTTTTCTCTAAACTGAATAGTTTGCGCGAGAGACACTTACAAAGTGGTAAAATGTGTTCCCCCCCCCTGTAACTTCTAAAATAAGAGAATGATAAAACTAAAAAAAATATATGGTGTTCATTACCATGTAAACTTCCACCGAAAATTGGTTTGAACGAGATCTAGTAAGTAGTTTTTTATAATACGTCATTAATCGTAAAAGGCAATTTATCTTTCATTCAATCAGTTCAAATATAAAATTTAAAAAAAAGCATTATTATGTTACTTGCTGCTACGGAACCCTTCATGGGCGAGTCCGACTCGCACTTGGCCGCTTTTTAGTGAATGTAACTCGACATCGTACGTGTGTTGCCGGTTGCATCACAGGCTGTCACCTCGGAATCCGGGGATCACTTACTCCTTCTCCTCCTTTTAATTTGGCTTATACCATTTTTATGACAGTGACTGCCGACTGACCTTCCAACCCCGAGAGTGCCTCGTCCGTCAATCAGTAAGAGACGAGGTTGACTTTCTAGCTTAGTGAATAATATAGTCGGTACCCCACATTACAGGGTTCGCACTTGTTTTTATTCGTGCTTTGTCACAAGTATGCTAACTCGAAGGGAATACACTTCTAACCTAATCTCTTCTAATGCGCTGATTTGGTAACTCCACTCCACTCTCCACTATACTCTTCTATCCAATCCACTCTGCTTTCCACTCCACTCTCCTCTCCACACTACTCTCCACTCCACTTTAGTTTCCACTTAACGCTCCACCCCACTACATTTTCCACTCTCCTCTCCAATTCCTCTCCGTTCTCCGCTTCACTCTCCACACAAATCTCCACTCCAATTTTCACTCCAGTCTCCACTCCGCTCCCCATTCCATTCTCCACTACACTTTCCACTCTTCTCCACTTTACTGTTCATTCCACTCTCCATTCCACTCTCACTTCACTCTCACTCCACTCCGCTCGACTCCGCTCCACTCCGCTCAAGTCCGCCCCACTCCACTCCTCTCTCTACTCCATTCTCTATTCACCACTCCCTCATTGGTGTATCTAATGTTCGAATCTGCAGCGTTATACTCTACAATTTATAATCTACGTTTCCTAATGCTCGCGGTTAGGGAAAAAATCGTTAACTTGCTCGTTAACTTGCTATGGAATTCACAAAATGGCGTTAATTTTGCTGCTAATCTCACTACACTCAAATGTCTCCAAAACTATTTCATTTGAATTTCTAAATTTTCTTCATTGTGTCGTTGGATTATATCTATGAAAAAGGTAGTCGGCACCAAATAAATGGCCTTTCGAAATATGTATTCCAAACAAAAGACATTTGACGTCATGTTCGATCATACATCTAACCATACCTCGATAATTTAATTTTTGAGAAGTTTTTCTGTTGCGTCTATGGAGTTTTAGGTCCAATACTAACAAAATTTATATCGCGACCAACTTGGCAGTTAAACCGAGTCCAATGCAAAAATAATTTTAAAATCGGTTCAGAAAGGATGGAAATATCGATGGACATAAATAAAAAAATTAATAAAAAACAGATACAGACATAAAAGCTCGTCCTTTTTGAAGTCGGTTAAAAAGTAGATACGTGTACCGATAGAGTAGAGAAGGAAACGACTTGCCTTCATTTGTTGGTGGTTTTAGCAGACTTCACAAAAGACGAACGATTCAAAATTTTTAGTGTATCAAAACCTAGCAGGCTTTAGACGAGGTAGCAGCAGTATAGGTAGGTATAGCGGACGGGGCAAAATCGGACGAGGTAGGCCATAGAGGGATTCCTTTAAAAAAAAAGGGCCACGCCGTGCTCTATGAAAAAAAAAACGACGTGCTTTGTTTGTGTGTCGAGTATAATTATTAGGGCTCCAATGTTATGGTCGGATACGCGTGAGTGACACCTATGGTGTAAGCACCGGTAGTATTCAGGCAGGCTGTATTTGTTTACCAACGTAGCAGTTAAAAAAATACGATCGGAATCATTTAGTTGTACCGGTTTTTATATGTTCTGCTCTGTGGTAAACAAAACATGAACTATATTTGAATATTTCCGTTTTACTTTTTGTCATCATGATACAATCTGTAGATTGTTAGGGTTTATGCCGTTGTAAATAAAAGTAATGTTTCTTTAAAACCTAACTCAAAAACAATTTGCCAATTTTACGTTTAGTAGGTACCTGAGATATGACAAACTTGAGATGACTAGTGTGAAGGAAGTAATCTCAAAGACAAGAGTACATTATGAACAGAGACTCAAAAGCCATCCTAACGCACTGGTAACAAGCACCTCAAGAGAAAATATGCTGTATCTTGTTCCAAATAAGGAGCCAATGTCCTCGCCTAACATCCGCTAAAAGCTTAAAACTGATCGCAGATAAAACACAAAAAGTACCTATTATACAGCGCCGCTTCCGTCCAAAGCTTCTCTGCCAGTTTATTTCGGCAGTAGATATTACACCATCATCATAATGATTTTATTTTAGATACCCTGCTATAGGTTTAGCTTATGGTTGCAGTATTTTTAAAATACAGAGATTGAGGAATCAGGATCAGGAATCCTGCAAAGAGGCTATAACCGGGTTGGCAACTGGCAAATAATCAATAGTCTGCAAGCATTCATATATTACGCTAATCACTTACCATAAGTCGAGTCGTATTCTTTTTTGCCAGTTTGATGGTGTCAAAATATAGATGTTAAATATTTTCATATTAGTAACATAAACATTTTTCTCAATTGATGTATTCCCACGGTCATAATTACTGCAAAAGTGTTTGACCTATGACTGGCAGCTACACAGCGTAGAGATCCTAATGTTATCTGACAAAGTAAATTAATATAGAGCCTAATCTGACGTTAAGAGATTATAATTAGTACGTTTGAAATGTAACGTTTTCACTTCTATATCCTATAAAAAATGTTGCATCATACAGTAGAAACCAGATTCCCATACAAACATGGACTTGACGATGATACAGAACTGAGCACTTAAAAAGGTTTCTAGAGACCTATTTTCACAATTTTGTTATTATCAGTCTGGATTGTCAGGTTTGTTAGAAGCGACACTTGGCGTCTACTTGGGAAATTTTATATTTTATTAATTTAAATTGTAAAACAATAACTTTAAAAAAGTACCCGAGAGGCAGAGTAGCTTCCTACAGATGTTAACATCTGTACATCTATAGGCTAACTAGCCTTGAATTATTGGTATCTTCATTGAGATCATGACATTCGAACCCTGAACCACAAGTAATGCAATAAAATGACTTATACCAACTGACTCATATATATACTTATGGGCAAATTATTATTTATTTAAGTGAGTGTAAATTATTAAATAATATTTTAATGTTACATAACTATTTAGACAAGAATGTATTTTAGTGTAAACGTATAATGTAATGTTTCAAATTCTTAACAGCGGAAGGAAAAAGTAGTTTATCGAAATCGAAAATAGAAATACCCACTTCACACGTGAAAGTTGAAAGTCGTACGTAATATTTCGGCGAGATTTTGCACACATTCTCAAAAATACGCATTACGAATAAATCCGTTTAATTTTTATACTCTACTGTAAGTAACTTAGTTGATATATATTGCCGTATGTGGGAGGAGGTAGTGGTTCCTCAGCACCTCCGACGTCTTGAAATCTGGTTTCCCTTCCTATGAGCTCTAAGACAATGTATCATCAAACATTGTCACTGGATCATCAAACATTGTCTAAGGGCTAGACATGTACAACATTTTTAATTCAGTTCGATTCATTTTAACATTAGATTTTACATTATGCGTTTTTATTGGAAATATTTAAAATTATCGTGAGTCTTCTATAGTAACCTTCCACTATTGAATACCTTTATTTTTTAGGTAGATTTCGATGAAATCGATCTACCTATTGGTTTCTTGACTACTGTCGAATTTTTAAAAAAAATCTTCATAGGAGGTCTAGTTATGACCCCCTGAGTCCGAAATGAACACTGGTCAAAAAGTTTATATATAATATGTATGTATGGTTCCACTTCCCAAAATTTGCGGCACTCTCACGGTCGCATTTTTGCCCCGATCGCTTTCAAACTGCGGTCAAAAATTGCTTGGGTGTAAACTTAGTTTAAGTTCGTGAACGGGTGGAATCCGGCCTAAGGGGACGGTAGAGCCTCACTTTTTGTGAAATCAGTTTTTCCTCAAAATTTCACGTTCCATGAAAGATATTCGAACCGTTCTAATTTAATCCCATAGTATACATGAATACCAACAACTTTTAATTATAAACCTATAAGATTAAAATTTTAACTAAAAGTGGAGGGGGGGAAAACCAAAATTTTTCGGGAAAAAAATCATAACTTCTAACCGGTGAACATTCTTGCTGTCGGAAAATTTTTAATCGATAGGCCATTTTTAAGTCTAAAATAAATATCTGAAAAGTTTTTCGCTAAAAGTTACAGTTTTCGAGAAAAAAAAATTAAACATCACGAAATCTACCTGTGCGTTCCCCCTGCGGGAACGGATTTTTTAATTTTATTTTTTTTGTGCGAAAATCCCTTCGGATACCCCCCGCCGGCCAGCGGGGGCGGCTATGTCGGGCTTGAACCGACTAAAACCGCACGCCGTCGCGGGTCTACAGACGCTGGTATGTAAGGTTACCCATAGAGCATATCCCTCGCACTCCGACTGACCCTGGACAGAGACCCTGACAGCAGAGGGGTACCTGGAGCAACCCCCCCCCACGCGGGCCTTGCAGGCCCACCATATCCCCCTCGTGCAATGGGGTCAGCTGGCCCTGAAAAGGGCCGGTTGGTCAGACTCTTGGCCGTTGACGTTGACGCCAGCTACTCCAGAGGAGCAATCAATGATGCGTCATCGCCCACGTTGCCCAGGGTGCACCAAACCTGGAGGTGATCCACCACTATTGAATACCTACCCGTAAATTTTATGAGCTACAAAGTAAGCTGAAATAAAACCGTCTCTTGTAGAAATTAACCACTTTCACTGTTAACCACTCTATGAAGTTATGAAACAGTGAATGTGTATCTGTTTGTTTGAGCACTAAACACAAAGTACAGTACCCGTCTTTTGATTCGGTACTTCGTGACGAAGAGTGAGAGCCGATCTTGGCTGGCTAAGATTGGCTTACTTCGATTTTTTAACAATGCATTGTAGCATATCATTATCTCTACCTTACAGCGCATGTCTACAGGTTGATATCTTTTTAGAGGAGTTAACATTTAATCTTTATATTTCATAAACACAAATGGTTTAACTCTATTGAAGGTACCTGTAAACTGACATTCGATGTACGATAGAGAGAATGCTCTACAAAACTTAACATAGCCAATCTTAGCCGCACTTTCAAGATCAGCCAAATCAAAAGTCGGGAACTGTACACGACCCAAGTATTTGATCGTGTCCAAAGCTTACATAATAATGAATACGAAATAATTCCACAGAAATATAATACGTCTAAATCCAAATCTATATAGACGATAATTAGTTAAACTTAATTATTTAAAATGTATATAATGTATTTTGTGGTATAATAAATAACTTTAATCATATCACAATTTGATAATGGACCTCTAGTTATATTACCTGTGGATTCCTAGATAACCTAACTTTGCAATCAGCCTAATGGCTGGCATTATTCATCACTGGTGAGCGATAAATCTTACGCAAATGTATCTTAATAACAGTAAAATCCTCATCGTTGTGTATCCAATGTTTGAACAGATTTAAGAGTAACTGTGTAAATATTTTTATTGATTGTTCACTATTTATAAATTCTTTGTTCTTTTATATTTTTACAACCGCAAGTTTATAACTCACTATCTCTATAATGTCCAATGTCACATTGTTTAATTTTTTTCGTGCGGCATAGTAGGTCTGTTGGTAGCATCATGCGTTCTTTTTAGATCATCTGCTAAGGTCACATGAAGTTAAGTAAAGGTTTGTTTATTTTTTCTTAAAAGTATATTTTTCGTAACAGTAGGTATTAACCAAAATTCAGTATCCAACATTATAAGTAGGACAGGTAGGTATATAACAGAATTTACCGTGAGAAATTGGCTCTATTCAACTGAGAAAACTAGTGGTTCTTCAGTCAGGGAGCTTAACCTACGGAAAATCGTAGCTAACAAAGCGAGTTACTTACTGTTACGTAATTTCTTAATCTATAGTTTCTATACTAATAAATTGAAGTGTCTGTTTGTAATATTAAAATAACAGATTTTAAATGATGATGAATGATATGATGACTTTCATTGGCAGATAGCTAATGTTACACGGCTACTATAATTTTAGTTAAAGAATTAGAGTTCCGCGTCAAAGCAAAACCCACAATCTAGTGGGGCGGAAATCACACAGTGATTGTCAAACTTCGGGCCAAACTTATTTTTAGGGACAATTTGTATGGTAGATACCCGAAACCTTGAACGTACAAACCCCAAAATCTAATCAGTTCTTCCCATTAACCAAACAAGATGATTGGCGAAAGAATGTTTTAAATCGGATAAGTGGTTTTTGAGTTATTGCGTAAACAGACATCCAGACCAACAGACAAAAAATTTTTTGCTTATTAGACTTAGAATCATGTGAAACGTCGAGAAAAGTGATAAAAAGAGGGTGTAAGATTTTGATATTTTTTTTGCGTGATTTTAAGACTTCGGTGTCCACCTGGTTGGTGGCCCGAAGTAAAATTGTAAATAAAATAAAATAAATTTTAATTCGACTTCATTTAATTAAAATTTGAACTATTTTGAACTGTTTGTTTGAATTAGGTAATCTCTGGAACGGCTGGGCCGATTTTGATGTGTTTTGCACTGGCAGATTGGTAATATTATAAGGTGTAACAAAGGCTACTTCTATTTTAGAAACGAAATTAATGTTCCGTGCAAAAGAATGAGAAGAATAAAACCTTAAAAAATTAAATCCTAGCGACTAAGTCGGGGGCACAGCTAGTTCTTAATATAATACTGTCATTACGTCTGTCCTTTTACATGTATGAACGGTGCTAGAGCGACACAAGCAAGAGTTGTGTGTCATGGAGGTGGATGTGCGGACTCACGCGGAAAGATCGCGTGAGGAATTCCTGCAATTTTTTTATACGATGACCGTCTTGTCACATTCGGAGGAAGCCGAAAACCGTGCAAACTGGAAGAGAAAAAGTAGGAAAGTTAATAATGGACTCTAAAGAGTAAGCTTTGGCTCCAACCGGGTTAACACTAGAGTGGTGATGATGATCTTGGCTGCGTTATGGCAACTATTTTGCCATATTTGACTTTCAGCCATTTGTTGTCCTTTGTCAGCGTAGCTCATTGTCCTTGTCTTTTGGTGCGAGGCTGATTTAACTATGTTTCCGTGCGCGTAGAAAAGAGACAGTGATCTTTTCAATATTGTTACTTTTGATATAACAATATTGTAACCTAATAATGTACGTCAAAATAGTTTAAATATTATAGGACATTCTACACAACGCTATCTAGACCCAAAGTAAGCATAGCTTGACTAGTTTGTGTTATGGGTTGTATTGTAGACTGCAGATAAACATACATAAATAAACTAGGTAACAATAAATCGTCGTTCACGAAAAAAAACTTTCAGATGTATTTGTTCAAATTGCTATCATAAAATGCAAAAGCCTTAATAGAAAATATCTAGTTACGTTTTACAATTGGTAAGCTTTGATTCTATAAATGTCAATCAAAGTTGGTAAGATAGTTTTTCATTCTCCTCTTCCCATTTTTGTTGATGAGTTTATTTATACTAAGAACATGTTGCCGCTTTTTCTATTTAAATACTTTTTAAACTGACGTTACTTGTAAGAATAATAACATTATTGTGTGGATTACTTAAAAATAATTAATTTGATTCGTACACTGTTAAATTTTAATGTTGTGTCTAAATGGGTAACATTACTGCATCATTGTAAGTCTTATTTCGAAAGGATTTATTAATACATTGCATTAGTTCTACACAGAGTAACAAAGAGTAAAAAAAAAACAATGTTCGATGTTAATTTTCATACTACCCACATATTTGGAGACTAGGTTGGATACCACGTGTGCAATAAATAGTATAAAAACCAAGCGTGTCATTTGCTTGCTTGTCTTGGATACGTGATCATATTTGCGTAAACCAAATATAAATCTAATACAGAAATTCTGAAGACGCTCAAGCTTGTCAAGTTGCTCCTCGGTACACACAGATAGCTGACGTCGGCATAATCAAGAAGTGATTGTTACAGAAAATGGATTTGGTTTATTAAATCGCCAGAATTTCTTTGCCATCTAAGTCGTGAATATACCAAATGACACCAAAGCATCACATCGCACGTTTTTGTTCTGCGATCGCGTCGATACATACAATTTTGCTTTTATGATGTCTTATTCCTTATGTCGCTTGCCTGTTCTGTATCTATAATTGACACCTGTAAGTTGGCGTCCCATGACCCCACCACCGGTAACCGCTTATCATCAGGCACGCGGGTACGCTTATTGATTACATATAGATATGGTTGTATATTGTAATTGCACTTTCAAAGGGATTCAAAGAATATCATTAAAAACAATTAATGATTATAAAAATGAATGAGGTATTGATAAAAGGGCAGGTCAAAAGCAGTCCAAACCGGCGGGCTTGTATTAAAGGTATAATGACAGTCAAGGAGGCTCGTGAAGTATGTAAGGACAGAAGCAGATGGCAGGCTGTTGTCTCTGCCTACCCCGGAGGGAAAAAGGCGAGAGTATACGTATATATGTATCATTAAAAACATTGATTGATATTTCAGAAGTAAGGATCCTTAGAATTTTATCACTTCTATGCTATACGGCAAATATATTGCCGTAAATAGCTGATACATAAAACCCTGTATTTTTCATAATATCTTTTGTAAGATATTATGAAAAATAGTTTTTCCCAGGGCGACCGCAGCTAGGTTTACACGAAGTTCTAGCCTATCGATTAGTGGAAAAACAATGTTGATATAGTGAGTTTCTATGTATGTAAGGACCTTGAAAGCCAGGTCCTGGTACGGCAAAATAGAGGTCGTAACGCATATCAGAGAAGTTCGGTATGGGCAGTATTTGTCTCGTACCGCACTAGCAGAAAGTTAAGTTCCAGCGTTGCTGCAGCGAATTTATTAATTTATAAAGATAAAGATAAAAGATAAAATATTCTTTATTGTACACCATAAAAGTATTTCTATATAAATAATATTCGACTTAAGTTTAATGTACAATGGGCGGCCTTATCGCTAACAGCGATCTCTTCCAGGCAACCTTTGGATGGATAGAAACCAAAAGAGATGATAAGGGTAGTGTACAATGAACAATAAAAAGAAGAAAAAATTATAAATATGTTAGATAAATAAACAAAATTACATATAGATCAGTTGTATTCAATATATATAATACAAAATATTTACATAATTATACCTATACTATCCATATAGTCCGGTATATATATAAGATAGTCACCTAACGGGAGATGGACAGATAGTGATCTTTTAACAGTTTTTTAAAAGACACCAATGACTGTGCTCTCTTTATATATAGTGGCAGTGCATTCCACAGGCGAACTGCCTGAATAGTGAAAGATTTATCGAAGAATCTTGTAGAATTTCCAGTCTCAAATTTTCTGATGACCTCAGAAATCTTGAATGTGTGTCACGAAGGAACTTGAACCGTTCTTTGAGATAAAGGGGTGTACAAGGATTAAACAATATGCTGTATAGTAAAGAAAGTATATGAGTATTCCTTCGAAAGCGAATTGGGAGCCACTTGAGTTTGTTACGGAATTCGGATACGTGAGCATATTTGCGTAAACCAAATATAAATCTAATACAGAAATTCTGAAGACGCTCAAGCTTGTCAAGTTGCTCCTCGGTGAGATCTAGATAGCTGACGTCGGCATAATCAAGAAGTGATTGTTACAGAAAATGGATTTGGTTTATTAAATCGCCAGAATTTCTTTGCCATCTAAGTCGTGAATATACCAAATGACACCAAAGCATCACATCGCACGTTTTTGTTCTGCGATCGCGTCGATACATACAATTTTGCTTTTATGATGTCTTATTCCTTATGTCGCTTGCCTGTTCTGTATCTATAATTCACACCTGTAAGTTGGCGTCCCATGACCCCACCACCGGTAACCGCTTATCATCAGGCACGCGGGTACGCTTATTGATTACATATAGATATGGTTGTATATTGTAATTGCACTTTCAAAGGGATTCAAAGCGTAACTTGTGTAAACTAGATTACCTAGAAAAAGATAAGGCGCATGATGTCATTTTAAATAAATACCTACAATAATGATGAAAGCGAACTCAATAGTGTTTCTCTGGTATATTTTAACACACGGGTACCTACTACTTCACCGGGCAGTGACTAAGTAGGCATCGCATAGGCTAAAACCGCATGGTGTGTGTGTTCTTGGATATAATCTGGGAAATACACGTCTTCTGGAACCTTAGCAAAAGTGGTAAAATTTTCGCCAGATCTTCCTCAATTTTAGACAGCATACCCGTATTAGAAGTCTGTATATCGTCGAACAGATAGTACTAAGAGCATATACAGGCAAACAAGTACACGTATATATTTTTGGGATTCTTCATAAGGCGACTTCTAGTTAAAGCGCTCTGGTGATCCCATCCAACGGAGCCACTCAATCAAGGAATTCGACCTTCTTCAGCTTGGAAGACAGCTGTGGCCAACATATTCTTGACGGTATTCGTGAACCTAATGTAATACTCAGTTACAATTCTGTCAGATAAGTGGGCGGTGGTATTCAGTATGATACTGTAACAGAGAATCTTATGAAAAACAAAAACATAAGTACTTAAATTGTAAAGTAACTAGTATTTCTTTATTCATAAACTGTTTTATAAGAAAACTTGTAGTATGACCTGTACGACCCACGTAGTTATCGATTTTATTCGCATCGATCGCGGGTGTGGGTTATAGGTCAATCGACCATGTTAATTGTTTTAAAGTTCGTATGTTTTTGTATAATACCAACGTCTCACCAGCAGGAACATTGTACTAATCAAGCTCTATTCCAACTTTATGGTTGGTTTTCTCTACGCCATTATCTCTAGATCTGAGGGCCGCCTATCCAAGGCACGTTGAGATTGATTACTTAACAAATGGCAAAGTTTGAGCTTATTAAAATATAGTACCGAAAAAAATGAAACGGTTTCTTTTTTCATGGCCTGTATGTATACTCCATCCATCAGTCAACTTGCACGCGCCCATGGGAGGAGATGGGGGAGCCTTTGATTTTACTCTGTCGAACACCACGCGGACGCGCCGGGAACCTAGCGAAATAAATAGATAAAAAATAAATAACTTCATTGTCTACGATTATAAAGTAGCTCATTAATTCGACTATTATTTTCAGTAAAAGGTGAAGGTCACAGAATACAATATCGATATCACAATTGTTTATTCATTTAGGTCACAAATTAACACATTAGCCTTTATATTTACTATCAAGTTGACATTACACTTAAGCCAGAACGAAACTGGTCTGCAAGGGTATACCCGCATCCTCGGACACATTAAATGTTGATATAATTCCGCTCCGCGAAGCCCTGCTGTGCGGTTTTTCAACTGATTTAATTACAATAATTCTATTTCACCTTGCTAAATCCTCTTAAAAGAAGATCCGTGGGCGCCAAACAGGCACAACGGACATAAAACTCGAGAACATCGCGGAATTCTGCAAAACATTCAGAAAGGACGTTGTCGACACGGTTTTGCGCGGTTTGCCTATGCCGCGTCCGCGACGACGAGTTCGAATCTTACCTTCATTAGGTTTGCCTTGTACTCTAACCAGAAACTTGACCATGATAATTTATTGCCTAAATGTAATTATAATCTTTGTAAAGATATAGTTAGACTGGGTCTGTGGCGCGGTGGTAGCGATACAAGTATGTCGTGTGTGGTGTGGATTCTCGTGCATTTCCCGAGTTAATCTAAAAGGTCGGTGCATTTGTGGGTGCATTTTCTATTAGAAAATGTTTAGTTTATTATTTAAATAATCGTCAACCCCATTAAGAAGGCCACACATTCTGTTAAATAGAGTAATTTTATGGGTACAATGACGATATTTAAGTAACAGAATGTTTGAATTAGTATTGTGATAAGTACGGAACAAATGAGTTGTGTACATTGTGTAAGCAGTGGTATGCACTGAGTGTACATGCCTTTGTAGGTATGAACAGTACACAGTGCACAGGTTGGTAGATTGTTTGTAGTGTTTATTCAAGGCATCTAACTTTACAGTTTTAATATACGTGTAACTAATAATCATATACGGATATGGGTGTATGGGGCCTTATGAAGATCTTCGCGGCCCAAGCCAACCGTACTTACAAGCCGGTACGCCTGCTGATTGGCGGACGAAGAGACGACTGCGGCACAGGCGTGGACTAAGGCTTTTCTCTCGAGGTTGGGGGGATCAGACGGCAGGCGCTTCCGTAAAAGCTGGGATATAACAATCCATGAGGGAAGGAGCTGTAGGAGAGCACCGGGTTCCAAAGTGCTATAGGTGCAATCGGGATTGGTACTGAAGTTACTAATAGGTAATACATAATTATATGACTTTGGCAAGCATCGATAATAGGGATTATCATTGAATGCACATAGATGTCGTTTTCGTAATTACATATGTTTTATGTATTAGGTATATTATCAATTGGTTACGATCGTGAATACATTGAATTGTTCAATACGTAGTGAATATTAAACAGACAGCAATATCTGTATCTAATCTTTGAGGCGTTAATGTTGATTCAGTGAAATGGTTCAGCGATAAACCATATTGCGAAATGCAGCTATTACAGATAGTGAGAATTACCGTTTATGCTTGAACTAACCAACTCATGGCACTAATGATCGATTCGAGCTTAGTAATCCGCCTTGTAGAATAGCAACCTCTAACCGCGCACATTTATTGGTTAAAAATTCCCTCCTTATATTCATCATCTATATATGTATACAAATAAATAAAATTGAAGTGTCTGTTTGTTATATTAAAATAATAGATTTACCATGATTGCATATGAAACACGAATCCTAAAGCAAAAATACAATTTTTATAATTTTTGTCTGTCTGTCTATTTGACTTAGGTAATCTCTGGAACAGCTGGGCTGATTTAGATGGGACTTTCGCTCATGGATAGGTAATGTTACAAGGTGTAACTTAGGCTACTTAAATTTTTTGAAAGTAATTAGGGTTTCGCGCAAAAAAAATATGAATAAAGTCAGATTTAATGGTTAGTTTTACTTAATTACGGTTTTGTTTGGACGAAAACAAAATATATAAAAAGAATCAGGGTTCCGCACAAAAATTAAACCCACAAAATTGTGAATAAAATCTGATTTAATGGTTCGTTTTAAGTACTTAATTAAGGTTTTGTTTAAACGTAAAAAAACCTATATTCACATCCTAGACGCGTCTTCGGCGCGTCTTTGCCTTACGTTCATTCTGTTAATCCCGCGCCTAACAGGGAGCTCATACTTTTTGCTTCAATTTTCTGTTATTTAAATTAGTGATAGTTGTTTCAATTAATTTTTTAAGCATTTTGTATGCTTATTTTTTTCTAAAGATTTAGATCGGAAAAAGAGAACATCTAAAAAAAAAACAATGTTTAAAAATGACTGTAAAGTCATTGTTTCCGTAGTTCACAACAATTACGGTAGATGGCTCCGACGTCGCCTTAAGACGTATTAATGTATCGGAGAATTTCGAATATCTGGGACGTGTCTAGGTGGCTCAGTTGGTCAGAGCATTCCCCCTGTAAGGGACTGGTCGCGGGTTCAAGTCCCGTCCTAGATGTTCTCTTTTCCGATCTAAATCTTTAGTGATAGTTGTGTTTCAACACCCAGCTTTAAAAGTAGATTTTTAGCAGGGACCACATAATTTTTGCTTAGATTTTTAGGTATCTTAATTCTGTTTGTAATATAAAAATAATAATAGGTTTTAATTAAATGCTTTTGAGTAAAGATATATTATAACAAAAAACCGGCCAAGTGCGAGTCGGACTCCGGGTTCATGGGTAGTAGTAGCAGCAAGTAAATTTTTTATATTTGAGTTGATTGAATGAAAGGTAAATTGCGGTTTACGATTTATGACGTATTAAAATAAAACTACTTACTAGATCTCGTTCAAACCAATTTTCGGTGGAAGTTCACATAGTAATGTACATCATATGTTTTTTTTAGTTTTATCACTCCCTTATTTTAGAAGTTACAGGGGGGGGGGACACATTTTACCACTTCGGAAGTGTATCTCGCCCAAACTATTCAATTTAGAAAAAAATGATATTAGAAACCTCAATATCATTTTTGAAGACCTATCCATATATACCCTATACGTATGGGTTTGATGAGAAATAAATTTTTGAGTTTCAGTTCTAAGTATTTGTACTACCCCCAAAATTTATTGTTTTTATTTCTATTTTTGTGTGAAAATCTTAATGCAGTTCACAGAATACATTTAACTACATCTTATCCTGAATTTTTAAGTTAATTTGTTTTCGCTTCTCCGTCGCTCTTGGTTCCAATCATTGGTGGTAGAAATTTGATGACACAAATTTGTCACAAAATTCGGCCGGGTAGGTACCACCGTGCACGATTGCGAAAAACCCTCCATAGTAATAAAATTTCGGTTTGATTGCGTTCAGGGGTCAGCAAGTGCATAGCCGGGCAGGGGGATTGTGGCCAGACGATTTCCCCAAACACCCTACTAAAACGATCCCTTTCGGTGACTCATGCAATATGGAATAAAAGAGAGTAAAAACATGAAAAAATGCATTTTTTTTTTATATTTAGGACACGTCAATTTGACTTCACCTCGCCTGATGGTAAGCTGAAGGTAAAGTCTCAGGAAAGAGGGTCACCATTACATAAACGTACCATGTTAACAATGGTAGCACTCAGCTTGACGGCCTCATCAGAAGAGAAGAGGATTGTGGTCGCAGCACTAGTGGGACCGGTGGGTGTCACGCGGAGCTGCGACGACAATCCTCTTCTGATGAGGCCGTCAAGCTGAGTGCCACCATTGTTAACATGGAACGTGTATGTAATGGTGACCCTCTTTCCCTGAGACTTTACCTTCAGCTTACCATCAGGCGAGGTGAAGTCAAATTGACGTGGCCTAAATATAAAAAAAATATTAAAAAATAAAGTGGTCTCGGGCTCTTAAGTGCTCCATATGGAACCGCTGTACCGTGAGCGAGGCAATCATCATTGTTTCATATGCTACACTTTTAATCATAGTAGTTCCATTTTAGCTCAACCCGAGTGATATAGTTGATGCAAGTCGGTTATTGTAACTGCTTTCTCATCTTTACCAAAATTTTAAGTGATAAAAATTGATTACAATAAAGCGTAATCTTTTCATATAAGCGGTTATAGCCTAAGCCTATAGAATTCTGTCAGCAGCAGTAGCCGCGGTGGCGGCCAAAGTCCGCCGGTAACCCTGGGGTTATCCTTTCGAGGGCTTACCCGGGGTGCCCGGCAATGGACCCTTGGGAAGGACACTGTGTGGTTTTAGTCGGTCCGATTCCGACACGCCCACCCTATCGTTGGCACCGATGGGGGTTTCCACTCGCTAGAAAAAAAAACAAAAAAGCAGCAGTAGCAATGATGTAGACCAGGTTAAAAGATACTTCGTATCGTCGTGTTCATTCGTGTCTTTGCGGTCTAATAACATTTAGTAGTACAGACGTTTTTGTAGTAGATAGTGTGATAGTTAATAAATGAGCTGGTCTAGTCAACGACCTCTTTCATTTTTCTTACAGACATTCGGCTTAAAAACATTGTTGTACTTGCGTTAATGAATTAGTCGAGTATGTTCTTGAAGTAGTATTAATTTCCTTGTGAAATAGTTTAGTATAATGTTTTATATGACCTTACAATTCATTGCGATGCAATGTTATTGCACGTGTCCCTATGTGTACTGGGTATGGAAATCATCATGCGTGACTGTTCTCTGAACCGTGATGAGCGCACAATGGGGAGCGCATACAGACCCGGCTCTAGCTAGAGCATTAGGTAGAAGAGAACTAACTAATTGATTTTATGAATCGTTTGACACACTAACAAGACTTAATTGTATTAAAATATGTATACGTTAATATTCTCTGTCCAACCATTTGTTTAACTTTTCACAGCAGATTCAGAACGTAACTATTGCGTTAATTGAAAAAATTAAACAAGGGAATGCGCGGACGAGAAGTATATATACTGCCTGATCATATATATATCTACCCTATTTATAACCCATTCTAAACACTAAAATGCTTTAAGCGTCTCGGTAAATTAAAATATACGATAAGTCACTTGCATCGAATGTATTCACTGCAAATTATTGAATCGGAAGTAATCCGTTACACTTATTTTAGTTAAGGATTATTTTATCTACTTTAAATGAAAATCATCAAAATGTTGGAGTCGTATTGTGTAGAGATTAAAGGTTGTCACTATATTAGGTAAAAATAATTAATAAAAATCTTTTTAGAACCAAGCATTTATTTAAAAAAACAGTTGTGCTAAAACGAAGATACCAATCCACTATCGCGGCCGATGCCCAACGTTAAGGGACCCAACGCCCCCACTAGGAGACTGTACCTGGGGATCGTGCGAAGCATGGCCCGGTACGGTGCCCCCGTATGGGCAGAGACTCTGGCGGCCCGCAACGTGGCTGTTCTAAACAGCCCGTTAAGGGCTATGGCCGTCAGAGTAATCAGGGGATATCGCACGATCTCCGTGGAGGCGGCATGTCTCCTAGCCGGGACCCCTCCATGGGACCTGGAAGCGAGAGCCCTTGCGTCATTGTACCAATGGCCTGAGGAGGCGCTGGAGCGGGGCCATAGGCCGGAGGGCCGAGAGATCAGAGCTCAGCGGTCCCAGCTCCGCCAGGATCTCATGGAGACATGGAGGGTGCGACTTGAGCACCCAAGGTGGGGGGAATCCACCATTGCGGCGGTGAGGCCGATCATGAAGGAGTGGTTGGAGAGGGACCATGGGGACCTCTCCTACCGGATGTGCCAGATGGTTACCGGACACGGGTGTTTCGGTAAGTATCTGTGGCGCATCCACCGGGAGACAACGCCGCAGTGCCAGCACTGCGAGGATCCTGGCGAAGACACGGCGCTCCACATGGAGTGCCCTGCGTGGGCGAGTCAACGCCGGGTTCTCGTTGCGGTCCTGGACGTGGATGTTCTCTCGTTGGAGACCATGGTGAGGGCCGTTGTCTCCGACGGAAGCAAGTGGCACGCCGCCGCCTCTTTCTGCGAGCAGGTTATGCGCGCGAAAGAGACGGCGGAGAGGGAGCGGGAGAGAACCCTGCCCCCCGAGTTCCGCAGTCTTAGGCGGGGACGCCGCAGACTCTTCTACGCCCGGGACTACCGACCTCCATGATCGGGGCCTGAGGACGGCAGTTGGCCGACTTGCCGTCCTTACAGAAGCAGGCCGTGGCGGAGGTGTGTCGTGTGTGTCCTACACACGCCTGCCTTTTTTTTTTTTTTTTTTTTATCGTGCGGAAATCCCTTCGGATACCCCCCCGCCGGCCAGCGGGGGCGGTTATGTCGGGCTTGCACCGACTAAAACCGCACGCCGTCTCGGGTCTTCAGACGCCGGGGTGTAAGGTTACCCATAGAGCATATCCCTCGCACCTCGACTGACCCTGGGCCATCTCACCACTAACAGCATCGCTCATCCTGTCTCCTCTGAAAGCAGAGGAGTTGGGTATTGGCCGACGATCAATGCCAACCCTATGAAGGGGTGAAGGGGAAGCCATTGACCGCCGCCCAGGGTGTACCGGCCGCTCCGATTCCGTTCCCCCCGGACTGCAGCGGGATCGGAATCGGAGCGACACTCGAGGAGGTTACCCAACACACACCCCACACACGCCTGCCTACTCACCGACGCGGGATAAAACCCGAACCCACCAGGCGAGGCCGCGCTGGCGGCCAAGGTCCGCCGGTAACCCTGGGGTTATCCTTTCGAGGGCTTACCCAGGGTGCCCGGCAATTGACACTTGGGCAGGACACCATGCGGTTTTAGTCGATGCACGACATAACTACCTCCGCTGGCCGGCGGGGGTGGGTATCCGGAAGGGATTTCCGCACGTAAAAAAAAAAGGGTTTTGCTAATTTCAAAAGCTTGTATCGTGTTTTTTCTCTGTATTCTAATTGGCATACAAGGTTTTGAAATCAGCACAACCCTTCCATAAAATTATGGTCGTTGAAGTACAACAGATGTTTTCATAATGATTTTTTAATCTTTTTTAGTTTAGGCGTTCCTATGACCACCTTCGTGCTCCAACATCTGACCCTGAATACCATGTAATGCCAAAGAGTTTGTCAAGACAAAACAAATATGCCCAAACTCGATAGATTTATCTTGTATAGGTAGGAGTTCCTATGGTCACCTTCCCACTGTATCATTAGAGCCTGAATATCATGTGACATCAGAGAGTTTGTCAAGACAAAACAAATAAACCCAAAATCGATCCTATGGCCACCATCCTACTCCATCATCAAACCCTGAATATGTTGTCACATTATAGAGTTTCTCAAAATAAAACAAATGAGCCTAAATTAGATAGGTTTATCTTGTGTAGCTTAGGAGTTCCTATGGCCACCTTACTACTCCAAATCAGACCCTAAACACCATATCACATCAGAGAGTTAGTCAAAACAAAATGCGCCAATACTCGATAGGGTTCTCGTGTTTAATTTAGGAGTTCTTATTGCCACCTTCCTACTCCATTATCAGACCAGCTCCATGGTACCATATTCATGCATCGTCATCCACACTAAACGTGTACGCAAAATTTTATCTCAATCGGTTGAGGATAACTGCTTCAAAATTCAGTTGCAAGATTTGACCCGCATTAACATACAGAGCAAGTTCAATAAAAGCTTGTAAAAGCTCTACTAGAATCTTATTCAATTAAAACAAATGGAATTTAAATGAAGCTTTTTAAAAATAATCTTTTATTTTTCTTGTTAGGAGAAAGACGTTTTAGAAGAACTAAAAATATAAAATGAAACGAGCCGAAACTCTACAGGTTTGCTTCGTTTCATTAGAGTTCCTATGACCACCTTCCAGCTCCATCATCAGACCCTTGTCAATACAAAATATATATGCTGTATATTATATTGCTTTATCACGCGATATACACATACATGCGTGCAAAATTTCAGCTTGATCTCTTGATCGCTTGAAGCCGGGCAGTGTGTGAAATTTAACTAGCAAGTTTTATTTTAGCATAGTTATAATTTAATATCGATGGACATACCCAAAAAAACATAGACACAGAGTATAGTAATTTGTATTCTGTCTATTGTTAGGTATTAGTTGTTATATGATTGAGCCTAGAGTTAGAAGTTGAATGTATGTAATTATGATACTAATAGACTTACTTCTGTTTCATTTCAGATCCCTGTCGATAAGAATGCCAAGTTAAGAACATTAGAACTACGAGGGATTTACACCGCCTCGAATGTAAAGAATGTGGATACCATCAACTCTTATGATATAACAAGAACTGCAGACCTCACTGGCAAAATCCAAAACATAAAAACTAAAAACGACGTTAAAGAAGGAGTATTTTCTAAAACTTATGCATCGTTAATACCTAAAATGAGTTTAAATTTAGAAAAGGTGATTGAGCAGAACCCACGAATACTAGATTTGCGCGAAAAATTGAATCAAATTACAAAAAAGCAAGATTGCAGTGTTGATAAAAAGACTAAGGGACTACTCAATGATATCACACAACAGTTTGCTGACAAAAAAGATGAGGATGAGTCTGGACCTTACAGCTTGTTGTTTGATTTACAATCGGATGCTTCTACATCGTACAACGAGAGCACTGAAGTCAAGGTTTGGAATAGACCTAAATCTGAAATCATTGGCGATCCAAATTTATTAAAATTTAAGAAAAATCTTGTGTCAGTTAATAAGAGCGCAGACCGATTACCAAATGTGTTAAATTTCGAAGATAAGCCTATGCGAGAATTTGAATACTCTTGTGAAAACGAATATAATTTCCCTACGAAAAAGATATTTAATACACATTCCAGATCTGATTTATGTCTACAATTAAAGTCGCATCATGTACACACACGTTTGTTTGATTCAAACTTAAGTCCCAATGACAACTCGTTGAGTAGGACTAACGAAGAGAATTCACTGGATGACAGTTTAGGTATTTTGACCCCAGATCAAATGGATGACATATGCTATTTGGAAAATGCATTTTCTCCTACAGTAGAGGGACTGCCAATTTTTTGTGATACTAACGAAAGTAAAATATCTCCAGATAATGGTGATACCCCGTCAACCGATAAGACTGAAAGTAATTCGGCAGCATCGACTATACAGAACGATGGTTTTGATAGCATAGGTATAGACAATAAAAGGTGTAGTTTTGATGGCCATTTAGCTCCAATTGTGAGTCTAGAATCAATCCTAACAAACGAAGACATAAATTCAATTTCCTACAATTCTCCCGTTCACAAATTCAGTGAAACATTGTGTTCTGATGAACCTTTATCAAACGCAACAAGGGCGCTGGACTCAATGTCTTTGCATGAAAATACAATAGGTAAGGATGAACTGACACTGAATATGATAGACAAAGAGTTTATGCCATCTATTCACAGCAGTATTTTAGAACCTATAAGCTCCATTGCTGAAAACATAGGGAATTTAGAAATAACACTGGATTGCAAACATGAGAACCTATTGATCACAAATAGGATAGAACAAACGCCTTCACCGGAAGATCTCCCACTAGATAGTTCCGAAATAAATGGAGAAATAAGTTCATATTCACAGTTTTCTGCATCAACGTTGCACGAGTCACAGACTTATTCAGATTGCAAGAATGATTATCCGAAATCAATGGAAACATCAAAAGTATCAAATAGTTTTATTACAAGTATCACAAGTATTACTAGTCTAGATGGGTATCAAGGTGATGGTGAAATGTCTAGGCCCGTGAGCCGAGGTGCAGATCATTCAATTGAACATCGTGAAGATGTGATAGAAATGGACTGGCAAAATGTTCCTGTGGCTAGGAGAGCAGATCCTATGACGGATTCAGACTTTTTCACAGAAAGTGACGCTGATGGTTTAGATGATCATATGCAAAGGGGCGATCGAAGAGCACAAGTTATTGATGGGGCTCTTTATGGTGGCAAAAAAGTAAATGGTAATCCACCTCTCATTGTGAATAGAAACGAAGATTCTTGCATGGAATCAAGTGGAGTGTATACAGATTTTGAAAATCATCGAACATCCCCTGTATTCCTGAATGTGATCGATGATATGTCTCCCGATGGTTCAACACCTTCTACTCGGTCAGAATGTAGTCAAAAAAATGCAAGCACAGGAAATCTTAATGCCTACTTTACTCCATTGCAAGATCCTTCGGAAGAACAAAAATTAGATACATCTCATGTCATTGATGATGATGAAACACCGAAAAACACCAGTAAAAGGAATTCTTTGAATAGTGTTAAAGATATGAAGTGTGGGGATAAAAACAAAGAAGAGAAAAGGAGTTTTACTTTGAAAAAGTACAAAATGCCCAAGCGTGATGTACCAAGCAAGCTTAAGAGTATGTTGGCTAACAGAAAAGCAGATACTGACAATAGTGTACAAAGTAGTCCAAAGACAGTGAAGAAGATCGACAGAAGGGAAAATCTTGCAAAAAAGAACTTATTAGATCCAAAGAATGACTACAAAAAGTCATTTAAGGATATCAAATCAAAGGTTGACTGCTCTTTTTCCTTACAACGATCTCAAACTTCTTGTAGTGTCAGCAGAATGCTAAGTTCAAAGTCGACTAACATCAATGTAAAACCTAAAAGGTAAGCGTTATTTTTAACTTGTGTTACTAATATTCTCGTGCCTAACACGTATATACTTAATGAGCATAATCGTTGCACTGTTAGTGTTGTGATGAAAATTTTACGAATAGAGGCCATCGAACAACTAAACGTGTGTTAATGCATCTACCTGGCCTTGTATACTAATTTAAAATCTTAACAGCATGTTATGAAGTAAACCTAATTGAAAAAGGAAGATACGATTAGCTACATACCGAGATAAAGTTTAACGTTATCTGTCACTGTATAACCTGCTTTTTTGAGTTTTTTTTGGCACGCATCTAAACTCAGTTGTAATATTATTGTAGTATTATGTAGAATTAAAAGTAACTATATAAATTAATGTATTATCAACTGTGCAGGGCCAAATCAGTTTGTACTAATTAAAGGTAAAGGTCGACAGAGATATTATACCAAATTTAAATTAGTAAAAATATACAATGACTAACTTATAGGAATTACACAAACGTGCTTGTGTAACATACATATCAATGTTATTAGTGTATGTATTGTATTCGTAATACCTATGTGCTATGTCTGTGTTGACTCTATATAGAACTCGTCTGCTCAGTTGGCGAGTCACTGTCTTCTGCCAAAACTTAGAGGTATCGAGTCTCAATAAATCGGCAGACACCGGTGCTGCAATAGCTTGTATTAACCAGTCCATTTAACCTGATAGCATAATGAAATACATATTTTAATCATTTAGCCAGTAGTATCTATTGCACGTGGTCCATTACTGCACCGCTATACAGTGCAGGCATGAATTCTCTGCATTGCTTATTATATATATATTATATACACAGTCAGGTCATAAATTCTGTCACATGTTTAATATAAAATAATTGAAACAAGTTTATTCATTATGTAACCATTTATATACCAAAATGAACTGAACAAAACATAGATTCTTATGACAATAAAGTTTATTCAAAATGACCTCCGAGATTTTGAATACATTCCTTCAATCTGCGCGGCCAGTCGTCTATCGCAGCACGAACGAGGTCCATGTCAATATCGGCGGCTGCCTTAATCAAGGATGTCTTGAGTGACTCCAAATTGGGATGAGGCTTTGAGCACGCCTTTTCCTCCAAGTGTTGCCATATCTTGTAATCTAACGGACTCAAATCTGGACTGGAGGAGGGCCAGTCTTCGTACCGGATGAAGCCAGTCTTGTGTGCTCTTCGCTCTATGAGCTGGTGCCGAATCTTGTTGGAATACCCAGTGCCTGTTATTGAACATGGTATGAGAAACAGGTTCCACAAGGTTCGTCAGGACTATATTTTGATACACAACTGCATTCGTTTTTACACCTTTCTCACAAAAATTTACCTCTGTTAAGCCCCAATAAGAAACTCCCAACCATACCATGAGCGAGGATGGAAAATGACCTCGTTGGACACGCGGAATACGGTTGCTCGCTTCTTCACTACTGTGTGCGTACACCTTATCATTTTGTTTGTTGTAGCTCTCTTCTACGGTAAATATTTTTTCATCCGAAAAAAGAATTTCCCGATATTTTTTTCCCGCGTACCGCTTCAACAAAGCGCGGCATCTCTTCAGTCTCAGGTCCATTATACGAGCATTTAAATGATGTCCTGTTTTTCTTCGATATGCCCGAAGCCCTAAGTCTTCATTTAACATCCTTTTCACTGTGGTTCTGCTTAACCCCATCTGAAGAGCCAACAGTTTCTGCTTACGTTTGGGATTACTTTGAATTCGCGCCTTCACAGCTTTTATCACTGCTGGAGTCCTAACAGACCGAGGGCGACCACTTCTTGACCTGTCATCTACACTAGAGTCTTCATTGTATCGTTTGATGGTACGATAAACGAATCTTTTGGTTATATTAAAATTTTTCAGTATGCCAAAAATTTGAATTGGCGCGTAACCGCAACGATGCAACGGAATAACTGCAACACGGTCTTCTTTAAGCGTCCATTCCATATTTAAAAATGAGTAAAATTCTAAAAACATTATACATTTTTATTTTCATGAACAATTCGAAATTCGAATTCAATAAACTTTTTTGTGGCCAGCATTCTAAAAGAAAAGTTTTTACTATGTGACAATACTTATGACCTGACTAGGTATATATATATTCCTTATTTGCTTATAATTATCTAAGAGTTGGACCCATGTTATCATGTGCGCTTTCTAAAAGACCGTTATGTATTCTCATCCTAATGAAGGAAGAAAGCCAGCACGATGGAGAAACATCATCCACATGATAATGGTGATGTTATTTGCTTATTCAAATATCGATGGGGTTTCATCTAGAAAAAAAAAACATGAAAAAGTTACTTAAATCTCAGGTAATTTATCTACCATGACGGATTACAATCCATTGTAATTACAATCTCTTATCATGTCCATGTTTTGAAAATGAATAATCAACTGTTTGGTCCTTTCTTATGTTCAAACATCTGTCAATCTAGGTATATGTTCCTGTATCATCATTCATCATTGTCATCATTGTCATATTAATTACTGGATATAGGTTTGCCAATAATTTCCACAAGTCCTACATAATGTCTATAATGTGGAGGACTACTTTGCATATCTTATTTTGTTCATATTTGGTGCATTTTTATAACATATTTCTTAATATGTAAAATGTTTCTCCTAGTCGACACATGCGTATGCGTATGGATCTCGGTTCAGCTGCTGGCAGCGGGAAGAGTAGTCTGCACAGTTCCCAGAGCGACATCAGTGCTAGCAGCACTCCTCTTGGGAAGCACACCACCAGCCGTTTTCCTTTGCTCAGTAAGTACCTAACTATTAATAACCTTTAGTGGAAGTAAGCAAGGTTCTAGTTCACGAACCACATTCGGTACTTATGAATGTGTCTGTGAGTAGTTATGTTTCTGCCACAAATGCGGTTGAGCCCACGGTAAATGCTTCTTGCAATGTCCAGTCCAGTGTCAATTTTCATGCAAATAGGCGATTGTCAATCCTATTTACTGTTTTTTTACTCGTGTAAGAATTCGATATGAATTCTTTCTCTTATTCTGTCTCTTGGTGCTGTCACTTTCTGCTATTGATCATTAACATAACATAACATAAATTCACGCCTATATCCCCGAAGGGGTAGGCAGAGGTGCTAGCACCCACATTTCGCCAGTTTATGTTTAGGGTCCCAATGTAATAGGTGGCGAGCCTATTGCCATTAACCGGGCACTTATAAACCCGCGATAAATACACACATAACTTCGAAAAGCATCGAAAAGTCATTGGTGTGTGCCATAGTAAAACCTGGGATCGAACCCGAGACCTCGTCTCAGCAGTCCATTACCCATACCACTAGGCTACCGCGGGTTATCATCATCAATTGTATCGTGATAGATTTATTTCTGATACGCGGCCCCACCGCGTCATACATTACTTATCCAGACATAAAATATTAGTGGATTTTAGCTACGCCGTCACCTTAATTAGGTAGGCACTGCATAACAACTAACCACAACAATCAAATGACAGCATGTCCATTGTATTTATTTTTAAATTTCAATGTCCATCAACCTCTATTGGTTGATTGAACTTGCCCAACTGCCTAGCATAAATTAACAATTAAGAAATCAAATTATGATGACGGGTATACCTTGACAGTTGTAAAGAAACTTGAATAATATGAAATAGAAGGTTATAAAAAACAAAGTTTGAGTATATTAAGGTAAGTCAAATATTGATTTTTGTTGAAATCTCATCATCGTCGTCTTAGCGTTATTCCCGGTTGCATCTGGTTGCATCTATCTATTTTATCTATCTTTTTGGTTTGGCTTATACGGTTTTTATGGGAGCGACTACCGTCTGAACTGCCAACCCACAGGGGAAAGCCTACCCCAGAGGCTCGTCGCCTGAGGTCTTGGTGGTCCCTAAACACCCTGTTCAAGTCTGTTCCAGCCAAATTGGTTTGTAATGTAACATACCTTTTTTTTTCTTGCGGTATTCCTATCCGGATACCCCCCCGTCGGCCAGTAGGGCGATGCAGCAGGCATATGCGGCAGGTTATGTCGGGCTGGAACCTACTAAAACCGCATGCCGTCTCGGGTCTTCAGACGGGGTGTAAGGTGGCTCATAAAGTATTTCCGTTGCCCCCGATTGACCCTGGGCCATAACGTAACATAATACCTAAACATCAATAATTATATTCGATATGTAGTGACGAAAGTCAAATCTTTACTAGAAGAAAAGGCTCCGGCGCATTATAGCGAATGTAAACTATATGTAGTTTTAAGGCGGCATACTTACCATTGGCAAACAATCATTAAGGATGATACCGTGTTTACTCTCGATTTTTCAACCAGCATATTGCAACAGTCAACTATAGCCCACGACTCATACTAGTTATAGTATTCTCTATTCAGAGCTCACAAACAATTGCGCCAGAAAAGGATAGCGAAACATATTCCCTCAATTGCTTTTGTTAAGAGTTTGCTTACCAGAGCACCTAACATAAACCTGATACGCCTTTACATGAGGCATAATAATTCGCAGAATAATTCATACTAATTCAGTGTCTAGGAGGTTTCACCATAGTGGGGGCCCACGAAATGAGAATTAGCAGTGAGTTTCAAATTTTACGCTACATTTTCCTAACACGTTTTCCGAAATAATAACCTTACATAACATAAAAAAACAACTTAAAACTTAAGTACTTATTTTCGCCTGTTGCCCTGTAGCTGCGGTCAGCCTGCTTGGCCGAAGGGTGTCCGTGATATCACCCGTGACATATGATTGAGAGATAAAATTGTAAACGTGAAATTTAGATCTATTTAATACTCTTACAGTACGTGCGAGAAAAGTGAGCTTCCTTCTTGACATTGGAGTAAAGTCTTACCATACCACCCATCAATGATATTATATTATAAAGTATCTGAATATGAAATAGTGTGGAAAATAATTATTTTCGTGTGCGTAGTTATCCTCGCTAAAATGTATTAAGGTAATGAATCTAAAATATTTATTCATTAGTTGAAGCACGCGAAAAAATATAGGTACCTATGTTTATTATGAATAATTTATTGAATGTTTAAAGCTTAAGGTGATCAAAATAACTCAGAAATAATCGGAATGGTGAATCATGCTAATAACTTACATTACGGGTATATCTATACTTATGTAGGTACATATCAGTATCCTCAACACAATAAATGGAAGAAGACTGAAAAACACGGAGGAATGCTCTCCCTAAAACAAAGTGATAACGCAATTCTAGTCGGTATTTTGACATACCACTTTAGACGAAGGTTACATAGCCTTAGTTCATGTGATTTTATGAAATGACGTATGAGATTCACATAGACTGGTTGACTATTGCGCTTCACTCGTTTTTATACACATGGATATTTAAATCTCGTAGGTATTCTCTTGATTTTAGTTTAATTGCCCACACTTTATGTTTTTCAAAACTAAGGAGTTGTAGATACTAACGGCTAACACAAGACATATGCAGTACTTGTACCGAATGTATTTTCAACCATATAAAACGTGTAAATATTTGCCTACGTAGGCCGTGTTACATCCACATTGTGTAAGACTTTTGAACCCGAATTTGTCGTACTTACATCAGAATTATTTCTAACTAGTTTTTCGCCTGCGGCTCCGCCCGTGTGGGTATCGGTTATCGCCACCAAGTCTCTTTTCAAACTGAAGGACTTCCCATATAAACTTTCAACGCCTATTTCACCCTCGTCCATCAGCCGTGTCCGACTAAAAAGGGGTAGGTTCTCGATTTATTTAAATATTTCTGGAAAGTACGCTTGCGTGACAGGAAACATTTGGCAACAGTTACTTATTAAGTCTAGACAGTAATCCAAATATATAGCATACACAACGTGATATAGGTAAAATACGTGATGAAATACAACTACTTGCCACGCTAAATAATTAAAACACTACTTAAATACATGTATCAATAGCATAAATATGTAACATTTAAACTATAATTGTATTTTAATTAAAAAAAGAATAAGAAAAAAAATACTACGAGCATTGTGCATTTATTATAAGTTTTATGATCCTCTTGTACTGGGAGAATCTAACATTAAACACATCCACAACTTAATCCTTACGATAGGGTTATAGAAAGATTATTTTTGTAAATTTGTATCAAAACTACGTTGGGACAGCGCGACCTATGCCTGATGTTGATATGTTAGTATGTCAACCCATGAGTGATGTGAGTGACGTGTATGGAGGCCCATTAGTGTATGGGCCCCATGGGTTTAGGTGGCCCTATGGGTTCAGGGGGCCCCATGGGTAAAAGTAGGTGGCCAAGTTTCCCTAATTAAGAGTTTCCAGGTTGTATCTACATACAAACTGATAACTCAATAGCCCTCGTCAAAGTTTAAGTTGACCTTCTTATGAAACTATTTTATGGCACAACAGTAAAACCTTTGGCTTAATTTCTTATAGTAAGTCCAGGAGAGTTTCTGAATGACTCTAACCTAACTGGCCAGGTAGGTTGAAGGGGCAGGTCTATAAATGTATTCTTAGAACTGACTTTTGTACTAACAGCCGCAGTTAGAACTAGCTGCAGCCCGCGGCCCCACCCGCGTGTAATACTGAATACTGATCCCGTTCCCGCAACCTACATAAGTCTATTATTACAGTCAGTACTCCTAGCGGCGATAGCCCAGTGGCGTACGTAACGGACTGCTGAGACGAGGTCTCGAGTTCGATCCCCAGTCGCCCCGGGCACACACCTTTGACTTTTTGTAGTTATGTGTGCATTAATAAATGTTAATTATCGCTCGCTTAATAATGTGCCCGGTAGATGGCAATAGGCTCGCCCCCTATTACATTGGGACCTTTACATAACTGGCGAATCGTGGGTGTATAATACACCTCTGCCTAACCTTTCGGGGATACAGGCGTGAAGTTATGTTATGTATGTTATGTTACAGTTAGTACTCGACTTATTAAAAACTGTAGTGGCGCCTATTTCAATGCTATCTAATAAGTCACCCTTCAGACAATTTCATATTATCATAGTTATAATACTGCTTGTTAGATGATAGACGTTAAGCGTTCGTATCTAAGATAATTTCTAAGAGAGGTAGATATTGAATAATCTTTACAACTTGATGGACAATGATCATATCATTACAGCATCTTCGTGTTGCTTTACCTGGCTGATAATTTAACTTTTATTCTTTTTTTTTATAAATATTATACGACATTCTACACAGCGCTTTCTAGACCTATGGGTTCCAAAAAAAAAAAAAAAAACTTATAAGTAAACTTTTTTTTGTTAATAAGTACATAATATACATAGAAACATCCAGACCAATGCAAATAGACATATTCATGCATACAAATAATTGAGCGGGAATCGAACCTTCTGATTGTTGAAATTTTCATAAACATTATTTTAAAATAGGCAAGACTGTCTTAGGTACCCGACCCGTTCTGAGTATTCATTACTCTGGAAAAATTGCTTTATTTCTCGAGTTATCTCTCAGTTTTATATAGTCGAAACTTTTTATTATTAACTCCATATTTGCTAATATTATAAATACAAAAGTAACTGGGTCTGCCTGTGTGTTCCCTTTTCAAACCTAGACATTAATCAGATTTTGTTAAAATATTGCATAGCGCTAGGTTATAAGATGAAGATTTATGTGGAAAATCAAAGGATATATTTCGGATCTCTTTTTTGGATCTAAATAACTTTTCCGCTATAAAGGGTTTCAACGCAGGCGAAGTGTATTTTAATTCCATGAATATTCGCGAAAACCTATTCTCGTGAGTAGTCGTGAGGAACGATAGCCAGGACGTCCGACAACTTCATATTTTGATTAGTGACTTTTTCAATTTTGCCATTCACTTATCAAAATGTTCTAATTGTAGTATAGAGTTTAAAATTTCTACGTTACTTGGTTACCAATTCCAAATGTAATATTGTAGTTTATACATCTGTGTAATTTGCTCCATGTAGTACTTATCATTTTTAATTTACTTCCATTTTATTTCCATAAAGCCGCGGTAGCCTAGTGGTATGGGTAATGGACTGCTGAGACGAGGTCTCGGGTTCGATCCCAGGTTTTACCATGGCACACACCAATGACTTTTCGATGCTTTTCGAAGTTATGTGTGTATTTATCGCAGGCTTATAAGTGCCCGGTTAATGGCAATAGGCTCGCCACCTATTACATTGGGACCTAAACATAAACTGGCGAAATGTGGGTGCTAGCACCTCTGCCTACCCCTTCGGGGATATAGGCGTGAGTTTATGTTATGTGTTTATTTCCATACTTTATAAGATTAACATAACATAGTAAGGTAAGAATCAAGGCTGACTATTTACGTTATTATTATTATAATAATTCAAGGACCATAGTACTTTTGGCCGCGGAAAGTTCACAGCAATATAAGTAATTTGTCCTTGTTTATGAGGTTGTATAAGTCGTGCGCCTTAAATATTGATCTTAGCAATTATCACATGTGCGCGACCATCTAGTTAGCATAGTACGAAATCGCAATGTTGTCAAGTAAACTAAGGAATTATTCGTTTACTTAGCATAGGTTAAGTTACGCAAGTTTATTTTGGTTCGTTATGATATGATTAAATTTGAATACAATTTAGCACCGTGGCTTCATCTTCGAAAATAGATTTTTTTGTGACTCTGTTTTGTATCAAGTCTCGCACGTTTTTTATTAAAACATATTTTTTTAGTATCTTTATATACGGTTAAACTTTTCAGATAGAGTCATCATTTGTTCTAAGTATCATCTTTTCATAAGTGTTCTAATAATGCTATTCTACCTGTGTCTGTGCGCCTACACATAATAAATTCACATAGAACATAATGTTATGTTGTTATAGGAAATGTCATTAGGCGCATTTCGAGTAAATAAAATGAAAAGCGAAAATATTTGCGGTACGAGAATTTTTATTACCTTTTTTGCGTAACTATAGCATTGTGCCAGTTTTCGAGGAATAATATGAAATTAGTCCACTCATTTTCTTTTTTTTTTTAATTACAGCATAGTGTCGTATGGATGGTTGAGAGAGAGTAAGTTGATTAGAGAGAGAAAGACGCAGAATTAAATATATTTTTCCTCCTGGATAAAAATAACATTACTAATATAAGAAGCTATTATCGCTATTAAAAAAGTTGTAGGCGTTTGTATATGGAAGGCGGTGCCAAAGTAATCGTCTCATAGCAAGGTGCTCTAATTTTTTATAAAGGCGTTTTTATTTATTATGATTTTGACTTATCGAAGTATTTGATCAAATGTATAAATACACCATGAAAAATTGAAAGATCATGTTGCGCTGAATTACTCAAGAAATTTACAACATTATAGAAAACATTGTTAACCAAACTTGGACAATGTCTGATCGTACGACTACAATTGTTTGGACCACATGTTGGATTTTCCATTGGAACGCATAAAATTTAATAGCATACTTTCATTTATCCTAACGGTCGTAATGTATCATTAGGCATAAATTGTAAGACATAATTTTTTTAGCATAACTACTGTTAGCATTAACTTTTTAAAAGTTAATGCTAATGTTAAAGGTAGTAAACAAAAATAGCAAGTATATCCGATCAAATCTTCGATATTTACATGTTGCAAAACTGTTATGTGAATAAATAATATTAAGCTTTATAAGTTTATGCGATTTAAAATGTATAACCCAAATGATAGGTATGCCTTAAAGAAACAGTATGCCATAATACTGTTATGCCAAAGTATTTTCACGCCTTTCAATTATATCCCAAAACCTGTTATGCTAAAGTAAATTATAACAAAAAAAGTTATGCGTTCGAAGGGGTTCCCGTTATAAAGATAAAGACCGGCTCAACACAAGACGGCATGACATGCCGTGGAGCAGTCTTTTAGCCTAAAATGTCACAGCTGCAAGGGTATTGTGCAAGGGTACAAACTACCCCAAAACCTTCAACCAGACAATGTGCTACGCATTTGAGCATCAGTGGACGATTATTACAGCGTAGGTTGACAATTTAAAAGATTTGAAGGTCTTCCCATATAAAGTGCAAACAGTGCAACATAAAATTTGAGTTAGTATTAAAATCTAATATATTATTGCATTTTACTTTATTTTTTATATCTACCATGTCTACATAATAATTGTTAAATGCATTACAAATTTGTTTTGGATCATTTATCGGTGTACCATTCAAATTTATATTACTTGTATTACATACTCTTAGGCAATTTTGATTTGGTTGAATTTATAATATCCCAGGTCGCCTTAGACTTATTTTTTGATAGTTTAATATGATTATCATTTTTCGATTTTTGCGTTAATCTTATAATTATTTTTAATCGTTTCGCATAAGATTTATATTTATTTTTGTTTTCTAGTGTTGGCGCTCTCCTGTACTGCCACATCATTTTACGTTTCCTCGCGCTAGATAATTTCAGGCCTTTTGTTATCCAATTTACTTTACTATTTATTAACCTCTTGATTCTTTTGATTGGGAAACATAGATCATATAGAAGTTTAAATATATCAAAGAAATTATTAAAAGCTTCATTTGCATCTTTCTGTTGGTATACATCAGAAAAACTCAGTTGTGTTTAAATTTTTGTCTATTCTCTGTTGTAAAATCTCTTTTTGTGGAGTACCAGAACTTCAAGAGACATTCCTTCCGCAATGGACGAGTCAATATCTGAGCTGTGTGGTCTGAAATAGATAAATCTGTTATCTCACGAAGAGCAGAGGATTGTCGTGTCACCGCGTGACACCCACCGGTCCCACTAGCGCTGCGACCACAATCCTCTTCTCTTCTGATGAGGCCGTCAAGCTGAGTGCTACCATTGTTAACATGGTACGTTTATGTAATGGTGACCCTCTTTCCTGAGACTTTACCTTCAGCTTACCATCAGGCGAGGTGAAGTCAAATTGACGTGTCCTAAATATAAAAAAAAAATGCATTTTTTCATGTTTTTACTCTCTTTTATTCCATATTGCATGAGTCACCGAAAGGGATCGTTTTAGTAGGGTGTTTGGGGAAATCGTCTGGCCTGAAGACTACCGCTGTTGGGTAGTATAGTATATTACATTTTTTTAACATTACAAATACATATAAACATATTTTTGAATAAATTTCTATAAGCAGTAATTTCTCATTTAACATATTAGGAGCGGATCAAGTTGAACTAAACTGCATTACCATATATTACTTAATACATTAATTTTTATTAACTAAAAATCCTACCTAAAAGTAGAATATGTTCAAGGGATTCTCTCGTAACGATAATGACGATAATGGGGAAATCGCAATGCTAATAAGTGTTTCCGAAATAAATGGGTTTGATTCTTGAATGCAGTCAACTCAAAGGTACCTATTAAACGCATTCTCTTGAGTTTCACCTTCAGGCTATAATTGAATCGAAGTTGCACCCTGATTAAAAGTCAGCTGTGACTGTAAGACAGGAACAAATCGATGCGGAAGGTCAACATTACCGTCGCTTGTCGGACTGGTAAAGGCGCTAGGGAGCAAGCTCGTCAAGTGGAGACCGCATGGCAACTAGCGTTTCCTCTCGGTTGGTTTTGATTCAGTCAGTTCGCCAGTCGCCGGTGAGACGCGAGCCGGCGCGCGCCGCTAGCTTGTCGTATTCGTGACGTCAACTTGCAACGCGAAAAATCAATGGATTCCCTTCTGTCACTAAGGTTACTCGCATACCGCATTTTCTAAAAGAAAATGTGTCATATGTCAGTGAAGTGTTGACGATATTTGCAGCTGGAATGTTTTTCATTGATCAATGATAAAGACATTACGATGTTAAATGCAACGAGTCACGTGAACGGTTTACTTTCATGTTTTGTTTTGTGTGGTGTCACATTTTAAGTTATTACTTTTTAACTTTTAACGTTTGTTTATTTAACTACATTATCCTATGATATACAATTCAAAAGTGATTATCATTATGCATTTTCATTTAAGACTTGATGAATGAAATCCTGTTTATAAGGATAAAAGGGATCTGCAACATGAAACTGTTTAAATCCAAATGGGTTTTCTCGAAGTGTAAGTGAGCGATTTTTACTTCGCACCTATGTAAAATCACTAGACTGACCCTCATGTTTATGTCTGCCGCCAACTGGTTACACAACCTAACTTGTAACATAAATCTTTAAGTAAACAAGTTCGCATTTACGTTACAAAAATAGTAATGCTCTTTTAATTTGCTTAAAAGTCAAAATAGACGAATCAATCTTTTGTTTCTGCAACATATTGTTAATATTGTAAAGTTAATTATAAACCAACTAAAATAATTTCAGTTGCTGCAATATTCATCATTAATATCAATCAACCAATGATGATTTAATAATGCACAAGTCGAATAGGTATAACTGTTATTGTCGTGTCGTATTAATTATGTGAGACTAATTAAATACATACCTATTTGGTCTTTAGCAAACTTAACTGACAAAGAATTTGAAAGTATTTAATTATTGTTGTCAATAAAATTGCGATTGGTTGTTCATATATTATGTCTAATTAGAAATCGATAATTTAATAGTGTAGGTAGGTATTACATAAATCATTGTAACATTGTTGGCATCAGACACAGCAGAAAATAATGGGCTAAATAGAAAGTACATCAACGCATGCTCGGTTCACATGCAACGAAGCACCAACAATATAATCAAAAAGTGATTTATTCATAAGCATAAATATATAATTTGTATTGTCTTTACTGAGACTAGTTTTATGTATATCTTTTTGCACTTAAATTTGCACAGCTTATAAATTGCTGGGATCGGTTAATGGCTAAGGATATATTAATTTTTGACGCATTTCTGTGTACGACGCGATGTATAAAATTCGTAAGAAAATAAAACTTACAATCTATATGACTGATTGCTGAGATCGGTTATGTTGACTGTTGATGCATCTGTGTACGCGATGTGAACATTTTTTCTATAGCTGTATTTAACAAAATATACTAGGTAGGTACAGATTCATTAGAAAATGAGTGATAGCGAAAAAGCCTCGGTAGCTTAGTAGTTAAGGAGTCAGCCTTATGATCGAAAACCCGGTTCGAATCCTGGCCATTACACTACCGATGTGAACCCACTACTAACCCAAGCAATTTAGCTTAGCTTACGGCGTTAGGGGGAAGACTAGTAATTTCAGTCGCTAATATCTTTATATAAAAAAAACAAAATCTGCGGACTAACTTAAAAAACAGAGAAATTTATAATTTTAATCTACAGATACTGTTGCCGCCGCTGTATATAATACCGTAATTAATATATTAATTACAAGTAATTACGATGTAAGTATCTACGTAGGACCACAGATTACATAATATTATTCTAATGTAGGACCTATTTTCGTATTAAGTGAACAGTCGTCCCGTAAGTCCATTCATGTCTTAGCACGTAATCGATATAATATGTTTCACCTTTCACTGTCTTAGTGTCACTCACTAACAATTTCTGACGATATCTATAGGCATTCTATAGTTATCCGACATGCAAAAAGTAATTGTACGAAATTGTTAATTGACACTGCTAACTCGATTTGAAAGCATGAAATTGGAGAGTTAGCCATGAGCAAGATATAGATAATTATTTCTATGTTTCGTGTGTTTAATAATATTTAAAGTTATTTATAAGATAAACGACTTATTTTAGTATTATATTTTATAGGGAAGCTCGATTCTTTCATCCATTTATCACACATGTTTGACATTCGTAGCGAAAAAACCATAGATTTTGAGAGCTCGGTTCATAAATAGGTAAGTAGGTACTATAGAGAGTAGAGGGCAACGACCATCTTATAAGTTTTCAACTGGAAAAGTTTTTAGGTAGATTTCGATGAAATCGATCTCTATTGGTTTCTTGACTACTGTCGAATTAAAAAAAAAATCTTCATAGGAGGTCTAGTTATGACCCCCTGAGTCCGAAATGACCACTGGTCAAAAGTTTATATATATATATATATATCTATGTATGTATGGTTCCACTTCCCAAAATTTGCGGCACTCTCACGGTCGCATTTTTGCCCTGATCGCTTTCAATCTGCGGTCAAAAATTGCTTGGGTGTAAACTTAGTTTAAGTTCGTGAACGGGTGGAATCCGGCCTAAGGGGACGGTAGGGCCTCACTTTTTGTGAAATTAGTTTTTCCTCAAATTTTCACGTTCCATGAAAGATATTCGAACCGTTCTAATTTTATCCCATAGTATACATGAATACCAACAACTTTTAATAATAAACCTATAAGATTAAAACTTTAACTAAAAGTGGAGGGGGGAAAAACCAAAATTTTTCGGGGTAAAATCATAACTTCTAACCGGTGAACATTCTTGCAGTCGGAAACATTTTTAATCGATAGGCATTTTCGCTAAAAGTTACCGTTTTCGAGAAAAAAAAATTAAACTGTTTAAAGTCCGTAGTTCTCTATATAAAATAATATTAATTGCTTCACGAAATCTACCTGTGCGTTCCCCCTGCGGGAACGGTTTTTTTTTAATTAATACACACCCACTACGGGTTCTGGCGATGAGGTTATTAATCAATTGCTCAGCCTTCCGCATCTAGTCTGTCCCTGATATCTTTCAGCTCATGGTCCCATCTGGGGCCTATTCAATAATAGGGGATCGGCCAAATTTTCAGAAAGTGTTTTAAATTAATCTTTATGGATACTTATTCTCATGAAAAATAATTTTTTATTTATTTATACCCTTTTAGGTACTCAAAATCATGTTTTAATATTGTTTGTTTAAAAATCCCGCCAAAACGCCACGTTCTGTCACCTGAGAGCGCGTGACGTCATTTGTGGTCATAACAAAACAGCTGCATGAGCATAAATTCGCGAGAAGTTTTGTTTCATGGGTTAGATTTTATATTTGTGTTATGGAACGAAAAAAATATCGTTGGTGTGCAGTACCTCAATGTACGAACACATCAAAAACTACTCCAAATAAAATATTCATTGATGTGCCAAGAAAAGCAGATATACGAAAAAAGTGGTTAGACTTAGCCAGAAGAAAGTGTGACGGAATGTCTGTAACTTCACCAATTTACTTTAGTGAAGATCATTTTGACGTAAGTGTACAGTAATTACTTACTGAAAATAAATACAATGAAATGTGCTTAAATTAATTTGTAGCAAATATACCTACATTGTGTAATGTTACAGGTTATATTTACGAGAGCATACATAATTTTTAAAATAAATAAAAGAAATAATAAAATAAAATAAAAATAAAATAATGTTAAAACATGGCTGTCTCCCTACAAAATTTCAATGTCAAAGTGACAGAAAAAGAAGTTTGACTTCAACTGTAACATCTCGGCCAGCTGCTATCACAAGGCAAAGATTGGCTCTAGAACAGGAAGCTCTCGAAGACAGTACATTGGAGAGTGATACCAAAGAAGTAAATACAACTTTGTCCCCTAGTAAGTACTTATCAGAACCAAAATATATCTATTTTTGTCTGGGAGTGTGTAATTTACTCGCTCCGAGATGTAGACAGATTAACAATAATGACCTTTATCTTTGTTTTAGATTCACCTGTAAAAAATATAGTCGAACATCACCCAAAAAATCAAGATAAAGGAGTTCAAGTTTTTGTGAAGAGTAAATACTTCAGAAGTAAATCGACGCAAACTGAATTTAAATCCCATAGTATTGCAACATCACCATCCAAAACATGCAAGTCGACTGTATCAACATTTCCCTTCAAAGTAGAACATGTAAAGCCAGTAATGCCAAGTGCTTCCAAAATGCATAGAAAATTACTTGTGGATAAATCTGATAGTGACACATCACTGTGCAGCCAGTCAACATTTCAACAATCGTCACCTTCAGTCCAATCATTACAGTTGAAATCACTGTCCGAAAGCAGTAGCTTAAATGAAAAGGAAGCTATATTAGAAAAGAATAGAGAAGCAAAGCAAGCCCTAGACAATATATGTAAAAAAATTGAAGCCAAACCACGATTGTATATTGGAATAACTAATAACTGTTACTTTTTATTAAATTTAAATGAAAAAAAGACCAACATACCTTTTTTTTTTTTTTATCGTGCGGAAATCCCTCGGCCGCCATCTCCGCCGGCCAGCGGGGGCGGTTATGTCGGGCTTGCACCGACTAAAACCGCACGCCGTCTCGGGTCTTCAGACGCCGGGGTGTAAGGTTACCCATAGAGCATATCCCTCGCACCCCGGCTGACCCTGGGCCATCTCACCACTAACAGCATCGCTCATCCTGTCTCCTCTGAAAGCAGAGGAGTACGGAGAGCGATGTGTTCCCGCCACGTTGGGTATTGGCCGACGATCAATGCCAACCCTATGAAGGGGTGAAGGGGAAGCCATTGACCGCCGCCCAGGGTGTACCGGCCGCTCCGATTCCGTTCCCCCCGGACTGCAGCGGGATCGGAATCGGAGCGACACTCGAGGAGGTTACCCAACACACACCCCAAGACCAACATACCTGTGTTGGACTGAATCATATTATAGTGGTTAAAAAAAATAAGATTGGATACAACATTCTCAGAACTTTCTGATCAATTTGGAATATCTGCATCATATGCTGGCAAAATATTTAAAAAATGTACTCCAATGATTTCTGATGTTCTTAAATCCTTTATTGTAAAACTAGATAAAAAAAAAATTAAGACATCCCTTCCAATCGCATTTAGGCATCGCTACAATAAAGTCAACTGCATTATAGACTGTTTCGAAATTGAAATAAAAAAGCCTTCTAAATCAGTACATCAGGCATTAACATGCATCAAACACCTACTTAATTTCAAGTACACCAAATGGTTTGGTAAATTATATATCATCAGGATATGGAGGACGGATAAGTGACACTTTACTTGTGGAAAACTGTGAATTTCTTGACCGCCTAGAGCCTGGAAGTTGGATCTTAGCCGATCGTGGTTTTAAACATATTGAACAACTATTAATCCAAAAAAAATGTCATCTATTGAGACCCCCAAGTGTGAGTCAAGGGGCTAAATTAAGCAAGAAGGAGGCTCATCAAACTAAGCAGATTGCAAGCTTAAGGATCCACATTGAGAGGGTTATTCGGAAAAACCGGGAATTTTCTATGTTGAAACCACATTCTGTGTTAAATTCAAAATTGGTAAGTGTGCTAGATGAATGTGTCATTATAGCATGTGCTCTTATAAATTTACAGGACCCCATTGTTTACTAATCTAGTTCTAGTTCTGGGCAGAGGCCTCCCCTTATCTTTCCACCCGTCTCGGTCTTGCACGAACTGCTATCAATCTATTTGGTAGGCACGAAGATTTTTTAGAAATAAGTTTATTTAGTGTTGCATATTTTTCCAAGTAATTATTGTAATGTATTCAATTAATCAAGAATAATAAATAAAACAAATGAGTATATGAAGCCATAATGTATTTTATCTACACTCAAATCGAAAAATTCGAATTACGAATTCAAAGACGATTCTATACATACGCACTTTATAAACGCACATACATAAAATTAAAAATAATAGTTATTTATGCAACTGTGGTATAATGAGGGGTATTAAAACATGAATGTGGGTTTATCACACGAAGCGAAGCTGAGTGTGATAATAGTATCACATGAGTGTTTTAATACCTAATTATACAGTTGCATACAAGACTTTATCTACACCCATGATAAACTAATAATACATCTTCAGAGAATGATGTACTGCCCTTTGATATTTTCCAATTCATGAAATCTTGGTACGCCTTTTCATACTGTTTTCTAGATTTTTCGGGTAGTAATTTGTTAGAAATGTCCTTTGCTGCATTCGAAATGTCTGGAGGTGTGTTATCAAAACTTGAATCGCTCATTTTCGTAAGTAAACAAAACAATTTGCAAAAATAATAGCGGGAATTCGAATTCGAACGAATAAGCTTTAATTATTTTTTTTACGGCGCGCCGCGCGCCGCTGTGGTAGTGCAATGCAACGCGTGTGAATGACAGTTCTTTTTTTAAAACTCATACAGATTCCACGCATCGAGCGCTAAGAATTTGGCTGTCTGATGAGTAACCCTTTGCGCGGAAGAGATTGAAAAAGCGAAAGGAGTGTTATTATGAAATTTCATACAACATTATAACACCCGTTCGGATGATATTATGGTTATTATGACATTGGATGTATTAATGTTGGCAATAAGCTAACTGTTTCAGAATCTTTTATAGAGGATTTAAAGCATGGGTGTAGATAATAGTTATTTATGCAACTGTGGTATAATGAGGGGTATTAAAACATGAATGTGGGTTTATCACACGAAGCGAAGCTGAGTGTGATAATAGTATCACATGAGTGTTTTAATACCTAATTATACAGTTGCATACAAGACTTTATCTACACCCATGATAAACTAATAATACATCTTCAGAGAATGATGTACTGCCCTTTGATATTTTCCAATTCATGAAATCTTGGTACGCCTTTTCATACTGTTTTCTAGATTTTTCGGGTAGTAATTTGTTAGAAATGTCCTTTGCTGCATTCGAAATGTCTGGAGGTGTGTTATCAAAACTTGAATCGCTCATTTTCGTAAGTAAACAAAACAATTTGCAAAAATAATAGCGGGAATTCGAATTCGAACGAATAAGCTTTAATTATTTTTTTTACGGCGCGCCGCGCGCCGCTGTGGTAGTGCAATGCAACGCGTGTGAATGACAGTTCTTTTTTTAAAACTCATACAGATTCCACGCATCGAGCGCTAAGAATTTGGCTGTCTGATGAGTAACCCTTTGCGCGGAAGAGATTGAAAAAGCGAAAGGAGTGTTATTATGAAATTTCATACAACATTATAACACCCGTTCGGATGATATTATGGTTATTATGACATTGGATGTATTAATGTTGGCAATAAGCTAACTGTTTCAGAATCTTTTATAGAGGATTTAAAGCATGGGTGTAGATAATAGTTATTTATGCAACTGTGGTATAATGAGGGGTATTAAAACATGAATGTGGGTTTATCACACGAAGCGAAGCTGAGTGTGATAATAGTATCACATGAGTGTTTTAATACCTAATTATACAGTTGCATACAAGACTTTATCTACACCCATGATAAACTAATAATACATCTTCAGAGAATGATGTACTGCCCTTTGATATTTTCCAATTCATGAAATCTTGGTACGCCTTTTCATACTGTTTTCTAGATTTTTCGGGTAGTAATTTGTTAGAAATGTCCTTTGCTGCATTCGAAATGTCTGGAGGTGTGTTATCAAAACTTGAATCGCTCATTTTCGTAAGTAAACAAAACAATTTGCAAAAATAATAGCGAAGAAAAATAGCGGGAATTCGAATTCGAACGAATAAGCTTTATATTTTTTTTTTTACGCCGCGCCGCGCGCCGCTGTGGTAGTGCAATGCAACGCGCGTGAATGACAGTTCTTTTTTTGAAACTCATACAGATTCCACGCATCGAGCGCTAAGAATTTGGCTGTCTGATGAGTAACCCTTTGCGCGGAAGAGATTGAAAAAGCGAAAGGAGTGTTATTATGAAATTTCATACAACATTATAACACCCGTTCGGATGATATTATGGTTATTATGACATTGGATGTATTAATGTTGGCAATAAGCTAACTGTTTCAGAATCTTTTATAGAGGATTTAAAGCATGGGTGTAGATAAAACTTATTATAGTACCGCCAACTGTATAATAAAACTCATTATAGCACCGCTATCTTTTTTTATTCATTAAACTAGTCTAAGGTTTTAGGCTGAATATGAAAGAAAGGCGCACGCATGCGCAGTTCGAACTGTGAAAAAAATGGCGCACGCTAAATTACTTCCTTGTAACCTACCTACTTTGTTTAATTTCAATTTTTCCTATGAGTGAAGTTATAGTGGTGTATGAAACTGCATATAACTTAGGTATTAAAACACTCGAGTCAACCTATTATCGCATTCGGCTTCGCCTAAACAGACTCTCGTGTTTTAATACCCCTTCTTATATGACAGTTGCATAAACTACTATTATTTTGTGCTGTTGTATAATATTGGGTAAATATTTTTCTCCCAAAATTATTAGTACACACTAGAAATGTAATCAGTAAGCAAGTTTTCATCATATTTAATTGATGATTAAACGAACTTACCTGTAAGTGAAGTTCTATCATAATTATGTGAGGTGTTTCGTTCGAAGAAATTAGATAATTACACTTGTAGTCCCACATACAATGTCGCTACTATGCACTCAGTTTAAAGAAAAAAAATAAAAAAGAGGAGGGTATATTGTCATTTCTTTGTAGGTTTACTGAGTTCTATGTGTCATTTAGTTCAGAGACAATAGAAAACGATTTTAATTTCACAATGCTGAGGGTTAAGTTAGGGAGGGAGGGACTCTAATTTCTTCGAACGAAACACCTCACATAATTATGATAGAACTTCACTTACAGGTAAGTTCGTTTAATCATCAATTATGCTTCGGTGTTTCGTTCTCGAAATTAGATAATTACACTTGTAGATATTGAGAGATAATTGTGAAATTTAATAGGTAGAATGAATAGATCAATCAAATTGACAAAGCCAAAAAAGGATTCATTTCCTATTTTATTTAAATCACAAGTAAATAAATGGTATACATTCTATAACTTCAATAATAATAATAATATAACTTTTTAATTAGGTAGGTACAGTACAGACAGTACAGATCACACATGTAAATGAATAATTAATTATTTTCAATAATACTTCTAGCGAACTGTTCTCTTGAATCAGTCAATATTACCCTATTGTAAAATTTGGCAAAAGTCGTGGATGTGCCCGACCATCCGGCAGTTTTCCTTATTAGGTCCAAATTGACACCCATTATATGAGCTCGAGACGTACTGGCATGTCGAGTACTGTGAGCAGAAAATATGCCAACGTCGATTCCACTAACCTCTAAGGTACTTTTTATCCACCTACTTAAAGTTTGAGCGGAAACTTTATTATGCGGCTTTTTAGTACTAATAAAAAGAAAGGTGTGATTGTTACGTAAATATTCGGTGACATGTAAGTAATCAATTAATAATTTAGCTGGACATATCTCGGGTCTGTCCCGAAAGTATGGTAAAATCAGCATGGGGTTTTTTGAATTAGCACTAGATGTTTTGATTAAATCGGGTATCTTTATAGAAATTTCGTTAGTTGAAAAAGTTAAATACTCAATTTTAATTTTTGATAGGGTTTGGACCCTATGTGCTGTAACAAGTGCAAGTAAAGTAACCAACTTTTTTGTGATTTTTACTAACAATAATTGATCGTTGGGTACCCAGCTAGCCAGTGTTTCTATAACTAATGAGGTGTCCCAGGTCGAATCATATTTTGGCAAAGGTGGACGGAGTCTAAATATCCCTTTGAATAATCTTTTTACCCGATCATCATTACTGATATGATTTCCTAAAATTAATGACAGCGCCGATCTGCAACTATTCAGCGTACCGTACTGAGCGCCAGATTTAAAAAGATTAGTAATAAAATAAATAATATTTGGAACAGAGGCCTCATAAGTATTGACATTGTGTTTCTTACAAAAAAGGTACCATTTTTTCAAACAAGAGTCATACTGTTTGATGGAGTTATCTGACAGAGACGCCAACATAATGTCAATAGATGCTGGAGGAATACTTCTTCTCAGTAACGATTCCCGCACAATACGCCGGCAACCAGGGTAATCCGCTGGTGTATCTGGCGGTTGCTGGAATGAGATATTATCAAATCATTAGAAAAACGAAAAGTCAATGGTTTACTTTCCACAAGCTTGTTAAACAAGGGATACCATGGTTGTGACGGCCATGCCGGGACAACTAGTATTCCTCTAGCTCTATCCCTAAAAATCTTTCTCAGCGTTTTGAGAATTATAGCGAAAGGAGGAAACCCGTAAAAATACCATTTGGACCAACTTATAGAAAAAGCGTTTATGCTATATGCGTCAGGATCTTTGTGCCACGATACGTATTTATCACATTTTTTATTTATTCGGCTTGCAAACAAGTCTATGTCAGGTTGGCCGTAGAATTTAATTATCTCTTGAAAAGCAAAATCTGATAATTCCCATTCAATGTCGGGGTGAACTCGTCTTGACTCGGCATCGGCAATGCTATTTTCAATTGATGGGACATACAATGCAGAAATGAAAAGATTACGACCCTCACACCATTGCCATATATCTTTGGTAAGATGTGTTAAATGAGGAAACTGCACCCCTCCCATACGATTTATATAGGAGATGGCCGTGGTATTGTCAATACGTAAAATGATTTGACACTTAGATAGCTGATTGGCAAAAATTTTTAGACCGATGAAAGCAGCCATTAGTTCTAAGTAATTAATGTGCTGTTTTCGTTCCTCCTGACTCCAACTACCACTGGCTGTCTTCCCTGCACAAGCGACCCCCCATCCCGTAGTTGAGGCGTCAGAATAGATTTCCAAACTAAAATCATCAAATTTTATTTTACATACAGAGCTATCGATAGAATTTATCCACCAATCGAAATCAGGCTCTAAATTTGAAGGTATATTCATGTATTTCTCATAATTATTATCACCTTCTAGGTTTAAGAATTTACTTCTCTCAAAACCTTTCGTATATAACCAGCCATACTCAATAGCTGGGCAAGCCGATGTCAAAAGTCCTACTAAACGAGCGAAATCTCTTATTTTACATCTATTTAGGTTTTTAAATTTTATCAATTCCTTTTTTATCCTCACACGTTTTTCAACCGGTAAACTTATTTCCATTTTATTAGAATCAATAAACAAACCTAAAAACCTACATAGATGGTTAGGAATCATACAACTTTTAGTTTCATTTATTATGAAACCCAGAGAACAAAGTAATTTCTTAGTAATATTAACATTATTAACACAGTCGCTATAGCTGTGTGATATCAGACATAAATCATCTAGGTATATTGTTGACAAATTACCAGCACATCTCAATAATTTGAGAACTGGTTTCATAATCTTAGTAAATACGTAAGGCGCGATATTGAGTCCAAACGGAAGAGCATTAAATTCGTATAAAGTATCTTTCCACTTAAATCGTAAATATTTTTTGGAATTGTCATGGATCTTTATTAAAAAATATGCATCTTTAAGATCGATGGTTGACATATAACAATTTTTTGTTACAAGCTTAATAACTGTCCGAAGGTCTTCTAATTTAAAATGGCTTGTGTTTATAAAAGTATTTAAGTTCTTTAAATTTAGAATTAGGCGAGTTTTTCCGTTTGGTTTTGGTACCAGAAAAATACTCGATATGAATTGACCATTACTGGGTTGACATTTTGAAACGGCACCCTTGGATAGTAAACTTTCTATAGCCTGGTCAAAATCACGTATTTCTGAATGTGAATAATTACCAGACGGTGGTATGTTGATCTGATATGGGGTTTGTGTAAATGGGATTTCATAGCCCTTAATCCATGACAGTATGGTTCGGTCTGATGTTATTTTCGACCATTGATTATAAAAAAGACATAGCCTGCCGGCAAAATTTACCGTAGTGTCTATCGGCGGTTGCGGCTGTTGCTCGGCAGTGACGTTCTGGATGACTGAGCTCGCTGTTGCTTCGTCGAGAGTGCAGACTCCTTCGCTCTCCGTGGCCCCGTCGTCGGTCTGCGGTACGAGGCTGGAGCCTTCCAGTTTAAATTCCTGCTGGACGGTGGAGGCCTTGGCTTATTTGCTATAACTTTAGGAGGCGGCATGGGCTTTAGTTCAGCTCCTGACTTGTTTATGGCCTTAGCCGTTTTCAAAGTGTCAGCCAGCTCTTGTCCAAAAAGTAGGCTATCAATTCTAGTCAGCAGCATCTGATCTTTTAGATCTTTTTTCAATTCCTTAAGGATAAAATTACGTCTGGTGACAGAATCGTTATGTTGACAGTCACACAAGATGCGCCCTGTATCCACAAGTAATTTTAATATATTTGCATCCTTTGTTTCCCTCGACAACAAAATTGTAATAGCTTCACTAAGACAGGCAATAGCGCTACCAATCTGCTTTTGTTTAGCTTGAATTGCCTTATCTCGCTTCACTATGACGTCATTGACAGCCACCTTAATCTCTGGATTAAGGGAAGGTGCATCTATCAGCTTGCAGTTAGCTGGAGGCAAATGAGATTCTAGAAGTCCCTTGCGGAGTTCTTTTGTTAAACCAGAAGTGGCTATAAATTGATAACGTATGGCTAAGTCCTTCTGGATATCTTTGCCAAAGGTTGTAGTGTTTGAAAGGTCAATTCCCAAAATTTCTAATAGAGTTTCATCTAGTACCTGTTGCTCATCCTCCTTATCAACAGCAGTGGCTACTTCAGCTGGTAACTGGGGAAGAGGCTCTGTTGCAGCTTCAGGTATATTTGTTTCTGGCGGTGGTGTCAAGTTTGACGCGCTGGTTGATGGTACTGGCTCGTCAAGGTTCACCGGGTCGGATAGGTATTCATTATTCTCCGATTCCAAAATTGCGTCATCTGCCATAGGGAAACAAAATAAAAATAGCAGAAGCTATGCTTAAAGCATCGTGGGTAGCTACGGATTTACGTAAGTGCGTAAATCATAATTATGTACCTAAACAGGTAACAATTATGTGTTTACCTTAACAGGTAACAATTATGTGTTTACCTTAACAGGTAATAATTATGTAGGTACCTAAACAGGTACTAATCATATGGGTACCTAAACAGGTAACAATTTTATCGTGCATGTAGGTACATGAACGCATGTAGGTACAACGACTATGCTATACGTATACGTTATATCGTGAACCCGATTGGCTACGCTGTTTTAAATAGGTACCTAAACAGGTGACCTTCACGTAACACTCGTAAACAGCGGATAAGATGAGCTCAAGATATTGCATAAAGGACTGTAACTATATGCTCCAGCATTAATCCACACTACTAATGTAATAATATATTGTATTGAAATATGTAAACAATACCTTGAGGTTCTGATAACACCTGCTCAGAATCTGAGGACGACGATCTGCGTAATCCTTTAAGCAGTTTTCTTTCTAACTTCTTTATTTTCTTCTTAATATAGCTCAATGAATCCTTGTCATCACGTTTTCTTTTCGGCATTTTTATTGTTAAGCTTGAAAAAAGAACACTAAATGAACGATAAAAATTATAACGCAATAATAGCAGTACACAGTAGCGGAGCACTGGAGTGTGAATGACACATAGAACTCAGTAAACCTACAAAGAAATGACAATATACCCTCCTCTTTTTTATTTTTTTTCTTTAAACTGAGTGCATAGTAGCGACATTGTATGTGGGACTACAAGTGTAATTATCTAATTTCGAGAACGAAACACCGAAGCATAACTAATAGTACTTCCACATTATTTGTGTCTTCAAAATTATAGTCCGCAACACAAAAATAACTAATTTTCAAATTTGTCACATACATTTGGACTTGCAATTGAGCCATGCATTTTTGTGTAACTTTTCCATCTTTTAAATAATTTTTATAAGTTTTTTCACTAGTGGGGCATTTTATTTCAATGCAAATTTTACAATCACAAATACCGTCAGGTGTACCAGCCAGGAAAGGATTTTGTGGGGAAATAAATAAGCCACATTCTTTTACTTTTTTGCCTAGTTTCTTTTCCACTGCTACTCTTACTTTGCTTTCCAATACCCGACCTCTCTTCATGGCTTTTGTGTCTGGAGTTTTGGCTCCCATGATCACAGCCACCAATGATCCATCTGCAATAAGGCATTTATTTACTTCGTAAGCTTTTGAAGCTGTAACACGCCCGTACCTTAACTCATGCCACAGCCTGCTTTTATGTTGTGCTCGAGTATTCTCTTCGATAATTTTAATATTTTCTTCGGAAAAATACTGAGATATTTTGTTCAAAAATGAATCACAGTCACTTTCATCACAATGTTCTTAAATTAAGCAATGAAAACTTCTCAATCTCATCCGTTCTATTGTAACTGTAGTTTTATAACTCACAGTTAGTTACACCTCGGTTTGATGCTTCTTGGAGAAATTTTGGCAGAAAATCATTTTGCGACGCAGTCTGCGTAGCTTGTTGTATTTTAACAGTGGACAGATCTTTGGTAGTTATGTATTTAATATTGGTACCAACTTGAGCCAGTTTTGATTTTTTCCAGTAACACTGAATTTCTGTACTTGATGGTTCTTCACTCCTTCTGTGGACCCACATCAGGAAAGCTACTGAATGCTTGCAACCGCCTATAGATGCAGCACAATCATGACACTGGACTCTTACGACTTTACCTTCTTTTTCATCTACTATAATAGTCGCTGCATACGATTTTGAACGAACTTTGTATTCTGGACACACCCTGCATTTAATGGTACACATGTCGGAATCACGCTGAAGTTGTACATATCCTATAGCATCGTCGCCGTATGATTGTCTTGCTGATCTGAAAATAGTGAAAGTATAATATATTTTTACTCAGACGTGATAAAAAAGACGTTATACGAGGGTCAAACTGAAAGTTCTTAGAAAATCAAAAACTGATTACATTAGCCAGTTATTAGTTTTATTATATCTTTTCAAAATATTGTCCATTCACGTCAATACACCGCTGCATGCGATGGAACCACTGGGAAAAGCACTTTGCCCACTCGTCCTTAGGGGTCTCTTCAATGGCATCGCGATACGCAGCCACTGCTTCTTCAGCATTCATAAACCGCTTTCCTTTAAGTTTTTCTTTAATTTTTGGAAATAAATAAAAATCACAAGGCGCGAGGTCGGGGCTATACGGCGGGTGACCCAGTAATTCAACGTTTGATGTCGCCAAATAGTCGATCGTTCGCTTGGCGGTGTGCGACGAGGCGTTGTCGTGGTGAAGGAGGATCCTACTGCGAGGTCGTTTCTCTCGAACTTTTTCCAAGACAAGTGGCAAACAATTGGTAGTGTACCATTCTGCAGAAACTGTTTTTTGATCCTCTAACACAATTGTTACGAAATGACCTATCCTTCCAAAGAACGAGGCCACCATTTTTTTTCCCGCACTTCGATCTCTCTTCACTTTAGTTGGCAACTCCTCGAAAGGAAACACCCACTGAGCAGATTGTCTTTTGGTTTCAGGATCATAACAGTAAATCCAGCTTTCGTCACCTGTTAGTATGTCGAACACAGCATTAGAGTCACCTCCGTTAAATCTTTCAATCATTTTACGGCACCAATCCACACGATGGAGTTTTTGAGCCTCAGTCAAATTCTGAGGTATCCACCGGGCGCAAAGCTTCCTGACCGCTAAATGTTCGTGGAGGATTTTGTGCACTTGACTCATACCGATGCCTAAGCTTGTCCGAATCTGCTGATAGGTCACTCTTTTGTCAGTCTCTATCATACGCCGCACAACACAGATGTTATTTTCAGTCGTCGCCGTAGAAGGCCGTCCCTCACGTAAATCATCAGTGAGATTAGTGCGACCACGTTTAAACTCATTAAACCAGTTGTAAACAGTCGCACGAGATGGGGCTTCATCGTGAAAGGCCAATCGTAGTCTATCATAACTTTCTTGTTGACTTAAATGACATCGAAAGTCATAAAAAATCATTGCACGAAAATTTTCTCGTGTTAAATTCATGTTAACGTGACACAGACAATTTTCAATTTGCCGCCAAATCGTAAAACAAATGATAAATGAATGAAATATATACTCAGTAATATTGGCAAAGAGTTCTATTTTCAAATTTTAGAATTATTTTTTTATTATATTGTTTATAAGTGGCCAGTTCTAAGAACTTTCAGTTTGACCCTCGTACTTGCAAAGAAATTGCAAATCATAAAAATATCCACTCTGGGAAGATTTCGATTGTCAGCTTTCGTAAATCCTGTTCCCATTATGGAAAACTGTAGAAACGCCATGTGACAGTTTTTAAATTGATCACCGTATTCTAATTTATCAGTAATCTTTTAGCAACTTTTAAGTTAATTAAAATTAAGTTAGTTAGTACCCGTGCAGTCAATGATGCCACAAATGACGTCACGCACTGTGATTGGTGTTTCAGTACAGATTAAAAATATTGTAAATAACATTTTATTTCTTCATTCTCTCATCTTCATAAATCAATTAAATTAAATTATTATTCGATAAATAATCGTAAAACAATATATTTATTTTATCTAAGTACATTTTAGATTTTAATCTGATTACTGTCCGATCCCCTATTGTCGGATTATCACCTATCGCCTGTCAACTGTCATTGTCACGTTTATTATATAGGCCCCTGGCTGGAGACATCGTACCTTTTTTTTTTTTTTTTTTTTTTTTTTATCGTGCGGCAATCCCTTCGGATACCCCCCCGCGTGCCAAACCAACTCGTGGTCAAATGTTAATCGGTAGTAATTCAATGTTTAAGGTATTTCGTCAATTAAAATCATGTATCATTCATGTATAAAAAAATGTTTTGTTAGTATAAACTCATTAATGAAAATTTCAATGAGTCACATATAAATAAACGTTGTTTGTTATTCGCTCGGTTGTTGGATTAATCGCTGTTGGTTTTTCATCGATAGCTCTAGTGATTGGTGTCTTTGAGGCCTCACGAAGATCTTTGTGGGCCAAGCTAACCTCACCTGAAAGCCGGTACACGTGCTGATTGAAGGACGAGGCTCTGGCGCAGGCTTTTCTCTCGGGGTTTAGAGGTCAGACGGCAGTCGTAGGTAGTAAAGCCAAACTTAAAAGTCAAACCAAAAAAAGGAGAGTAACGCTGATATGATGATGATGGGGCTATACATGAGAGATAATTTCTATACATGAATTTCTTATTACTCTGTGTAGGTACCTATATAGATCCTGCGTGACATCATTATCTATAAACTATTTTAATTTAAATTCAAAACCGACTTCAGTAACCAAGAAGGCACTGAAAAGTGTAAAATAACTGAATTACATATTTAATTCTAAAGATAAAAAACGTGAGACTTTTCGGTTCAACATAAAAATCCGTTTGTCTGTTCAAAGTAAAACGTAGTGCTGCAAAATTTATGTGTTTTAGTCAGTGAAGTTAGAACTTTTCAGTGTCCATTAGGCCGTTTTGACTTTCAAACTTCGATTTATAGGCACCAAAGTTGAGATTCAGGATTATCAAACGTAGATTTGCCATAATAGTTTTTAAGAATCTTGTAATTTATGAGCTTACCAGCTGTTCCCCACGACTCGGCCCGGCGGCGCCGGCGGTTTGACTTTTTCGGACACTTTCAAAAATATTATCGTTATTAATTTTAAACAATCTATATAAAATCTTGACAAATTATATATCGAAACTTTCCTCGTGGATCACTCTATCTATTGGTGAAACCTGCATGAAAATTCTTTCAGTAATTTTTGAGTCAATTGTGAACAGACAGCCTCCTTTGTTTGTTTCATAAAATGTAGTGCTTGTAAAAAACATGCATTATAGAATTAAAGAGCGCAATTTAAGCAAATTTATCATGAATTTTTCGGCTGCACGATCAGGATAGGCTTTAAACATTTGGGTAGTTACATTGTAATCGATTTTCTTAGTCGCTGTAAACCATATAGGTAATATGTAATGTAGCTACCTACAACATTACTGTATTTTCGCTGATTAATGTACCCGTACCATGTTTATCTTGTTTTGTTCTCTCAATCGCATTGCAAACCAATGTCTAGTGTAACTTTAGCCTTATTTCGTATTGAAATCAGATTTCTAGTATGTCCTTGTTGTATTTATTAACGTATAAAACATAACTATTATACATTCGCAAATCTTCTTTATATATAAAAATGAATTGCTGTTCGTTAGTCTCGCTAAGACTCGAGAACGGCTGGACCGATTTGGTTAATTTTGGTCTTGAATTATTTGTGGGAGGTCCAGGGAAGGTTTAAAAGGTGAATAAATATGGAAGTTGTTATCGATTGAGGCAGTATGAAGTCTGCCGGGTCAGCTAGTATAGAAATATAATCATTATTTTTTCAAAAGGATATATCGTGTGGTACACATTTGCATAAATTTTGCCTCATATGCCATGTCATGTTCCATGTTAATTGACTGGCGCCATGCGAGAAGTAAAGGTGTTTGTTAGATTAAAGAACATTATCTTTCAGCCTTTTTCTAATCTAATCTTTTCTCGATATCTGGAAAGTGATAATTTTGTCTGAATATGAGTTTGTTCACTACTAAGGTTGGATTTCACTAGTGAAAATTAATTCAACCAAAGCTTTATTACTTTTAACCACGTTTTACAATTTCAACCCATAAATTCTATAAGTAATCTTTGGTGGACCATTATTTGTGAGGCTTGACCCAGAAATAAAGTTAAGTTCAGTGTTATGGGTACAGGACTCCAATAAGATCTTTGGGGCCTAAGCCAGCCTCACCTGCAATTCAAATATCTGCTGATTGAAGATTCCTCTCGGGGTTATGGGGCCAGACGGCAGTCGCATCCACGAAACCCCAGACAAGAAGAAGACAAGAAATGAAAACGAGGAGAAAGAGTAAGAGAGTAGACCCTAGGCTCCAAAGTGGAAGCTTGGGAGGCAACCAGGATTGATGCCCGGAGGATGATGATGTGGATGTTATTATAGAATAATTGGTTCCCAGCTATATAAATGAATAATAAATAAATAAATACTCTACGGTCTAGACCCTACTTTGCGTAACTAACAGCATAGCGTAACTAGCTTGAGTTGTGGGTTCTAGAATGCGGATAAACATACTTAGATAAAATTTTCTTTTTTGTACATACATACATTAATATATATATATAGCTGCTCGTGCTGATTCACTGACTCATTGATCACCTCTCCTGAACAATTTTGTATGAAAATTTTTTTTTTCACTGATGGTTTCGTATAGAGGATAAAAATTCATTTGGAAGAAAAATATGGAGAGAGCTGATGATTGAGGATTTCGGAGACGGGTGAAGAGCACGCTTACGGTATTGAAGATAGGTTGGGGGTGCTTGAGCAAATGTCACTCGAAACGTCATTCAATTGTCAGTGACCTGAAAAAAATTCAAAATGGCGAAAAAAAATATGGCCGCCATACAAATTTCGTCGGTGTCCACCTCGGAGAGTATAAAAGATGTAAGAGTAGTTTCTTCGCAAAAGACGATCAGGATCCAAAGGTCTACTCGATGAATAGAAAAAAAATTCAAGATGGCGGAATTTATTTTTCTATAGAAAATATATGGCGAATATTGAATAGACTATAAGTTTTGAACTATGCAAGACTTTGATTTATGGTTTCTTTTTAAAATGTTTTTGGGGACGACCTCTTAGTCAAAAATATGTAGATAGATGATGATCGAGGGTTTGGAAGATGGGTGAAGAGCACGGCCAGGGTATTAAACATAGGTGAGGGCTGCTCAAACAAAAAATACTTGAAACCTCATCCAATTGGCAGTGAACTGAAAAAAAATTCAAAATGGAGAAAAAAAGATGGCCGCCATACAAATTTCGTCGGTGTCTATCTCGGAGAGTATAAAAGATAGAAGAGTGGTTTCTTAGCAAAAGATGATCAGGACCTGAAGGTCTACTCAATGAACAGAAACAAAATTCAAGATGGCGGAATTTATTTTTCCATACAAAATATATGGAGAATATTGAAGAGACTGCAAGTTGGGAACTATGCAAGACTTTGATATGGTTCCTTTTCAGAATGTTTTTATGGAAGAACTCTCAGTCAGAAATATGGAGATAGATGATGATCGAGGGTTTGGAAGATGGGTGAGGAGCATGGCCAGGGTATTAAAGATAGGTGAGAACTGCTCAAACAAAAAATACTCGGAACCGCATCCAATTGGCAGGGAGATGAAAATAAATCCAAAATGGCGGATTCAAGATCACTCACTGACACAATTGTTCTCGTAGAAGGAGTAATGGATGGATGGATGGGATATGGATGATGTATAGGAAAAATGTAGAGAGAGCTGAGGTGACTATGGGAAAAATCCGAAATGTCAAAAAATTAAAGATGGCGGCCAACATGGTGGTTGTTTCTCCGCCATCTTTGATGACATGGCAACATGGGTGTCATTTTTGAGTAAATCGAAGCTTCTGATTTTGAATTTTGGAAAAATAAAAGTTGAAAAACCCAAGATGGCGGATCGATTTTTTTATTTGAAATAAATAAACAAAATAGGTCGCTACACATAACACTCGCGAGCTGCTTGCAGCTCGCGCACCGCGCAAAATACTAGTATTATATATACATAGAAACGCTCAGACCAATGCAAATAGACATATTCGTACATACAAATGTAATATTTGTTCTGAGCGGCAATCGAACCTGCGACCTCCAACTTAGCAGTCGAATGAACTATCGCTACGCCACCGAGGTCGTGAAATAGAAAAAAGAATGAAGAGATTTCAAATTTAATTTGAAATTTCCGTCTATTATGATTTAAGAGCGTGAATTTTTGAAACAAAAATCTACGTAAATGTAGTCTGGATGTGTACAGATAATAACTAAATGAGTGGACTGAATAAAGTACATATTTCATTACAGATATCAAATCTGAAGACGCAGTTATTAATTATAAAGACTGACTAAACTTATAAAATTAAACAATAAACATGTAATTGTTTAATTAAATTAAACAATTACATTTATCTGAGTTGCATAGTTACGTAACAGCATTCCGATACAGTATCTGACCAATCTGTGAAACATAGGTAAATCATGTTGTGACCTACAGATACGCTATTCTTGTCTCAGCTCTGCGATCAATCACATAAGCATAATAAACTATTAGGTTTGTTAACATTCAATGAACTTCTCATGAGTTAATGAATTCTATAAATAATTTCCTTAGGCTATGAAATAAATTTAATAAGTATGCGTATTCATTGACTTTTAAATCTAAATGCTCGACACCTTTTTTTTTTTTTTTTTTTTTTATCGTGCGGACATCCCTTCGGATACCCCCCCGCCGGCCAGCGGGGGGGGTTATGTCGGGCTTGCACCGACTAAAACCGCACGCCGTCTCGGGTCTTCAGACGCCGGGGTGTAAGGTTACCCATAGAGCATATCCCTCGCACCCCGGCTGACCCTGGGCCATCTCACCACTAACAGCATCGCTCATCCTGTCTCCTCTGAAAGCAGAGGAGTACGGAGAGCGATGTGTTCCCGCCACGTTGGGTATTGGCCGACGATCAATGCCAACCCTATGAAGGGGTGAAGGGGAAGCCATTGACCGCCGCCCAGGGTGTACCGGCCGCTCCGATTCCGTTCCCCCCGGACTGCAGCGGGATCGGAATCGGAGCGACACTCGAGGAGGTTACCCAACACACACCCCAATGCTCGACACCTATGAATGAAAAGATTGAACTTCACTCAATTTTTGAAATTTTACTTTGATGGCGCGCTAGGGAAAAATGATGACAGTAAATTTTTACGATGCGCGCGCACACCGTCACGAAAAACCGACACCCTGAAGTTATAGCTAGTCAACAGTTTACTTTGAGTACGTTTGTAGAATTTGAGGTTAGTTGACGGTATGTATTTATGTATTTAAATCATAAAGTATAATATTTTTTTACATTATTATTTATACAAACGTAGGATTCGGTAGGATAGTGCGAAGGATAAATTTTTTAGGAAGATATTTGTTTTGTTTTTGTTTTGTTTTTTGGAAGTATAGCTTACGTGCGCACATAGGTATACACATACTTTTTTGACCTTTCGTTTGTCAATTTGGCGTTTGCTTGATTGAAGCTGCAACTTGGAATCAATAAAAACTAATTTACAATTTTTTATTTTTTTATATTTAGGACACGTCAATTTGACTTGACCTCGCCTGATGGCAAGCTGAAGGTAAAGTCTCAGGAAAGAGGGTCGCCATTACATACACGTACCATGTTAACAATGGTGGCACTCAGCTTGACGGCCTCATCAGAAGAGGATTGTCGTCGCAGCACCGCGTGACACCCACCGGTCCCACTAGTGCTGCGACCACAATCTCCCTTCTCAATCTAATTCTTTTGAGGGTTCGATTATTACATTGGTCCTAGACTCCAGGCGCCAGTTTCAAACGGTAATATCATTGGTAACACGCACATAAAATTCTATAAATCTTATATTTGAATACGGCTTTAACAAATTCTCGCTACGGCGCCGTCGATTAGGAATTAAAGTTATAACTTTTTTATTAAATCATAACGGTAATGTGACCTCTTACCTATATGGACTTTCTTTACTGTTCGTGAACACCAATATAAAATAGTAATACACCTGTTTGGAGTTACAGGTTTTCATAATTAGACTGTAAAGACTAACCCTAAAATGCACAGTATAAAAGTGGAGACAGTATAATAATGGTCTAGGCGATACTTGGGAGTGAAAACTGCTGGAAGCCGATGCAGTGTAACGGGTTATTCTTGTCGATGGATTTGTTGACGAGTCGAGAATCGTTGACCCCGTCGGTGAAGGCGAAACTGAGTGCGAACTGTTCCATCTACGTATCGAAGTTAAAGCCGCGGTTTCATATTTGGCGACTGTCTCTAATTCATAACGATCGCTCTCAAAATTAGGTGTTGTTCCTCTTATTTTGTTGATAAGTTATCAAATATATAACATGTATTTTCTTTTTAGTCTGTCATTTCCGCTCTGTTGTACACTTGGCTCTGCCCTTTTCTATTTTATTGCTGGAAGAAAACTCAACATTGAGTTAAGTTCGCCTTTCTACCTAAATATCCTTTTGGTTATATGTCAAGAAAAAATTATGAGTACAATAAAGAATATATATATTTTGCCACGAAAGCCGGGTCCAGCCAAGTATCTCTCATCGATAGTAATGGATAAGCAAGCTGTATTGGTAATTTTTAGAATGATTGCCCTTACGATAAAATGGTCTCGAATAAAAGACTAACGAATTCCAATTAAACTGTTATCACAGACTATATATTATATAGTATAAATATCTAAAAGTTAAATTAAAAATTAGAGCTACATTCTGCCTATCGATTCATCGCTACATTGATCGCATCGGTCTTATAGATTCATAGCTTGATCTGTTATGTCAAAACAGAAATCATTCTCGATCGATACCTACTTAGAAAGTAAGCTGGAATCAATTGGTACTGAAGATCATATTTTAGTTGTGGAAAAGGCTGCTGCCGTGCTGCCAAATGGTTACCGACGTCTACGAACGTTCGCAACGCAAACCGCTGGTCGCTGTTTTGGCTCAGTGGCAATCTAAAGCATTATTAGGACAGTACTGGGTAAGTGTGTAAGCATTCTAGTGCTGTGTGGTTTGTTTTTGTCTGTTTTTAATGATCTCTTAAACTTATTCTAGACTTATCGTTTACGTGGACGTTAACTACAGTTAGTACTTTTAATCAAGATAATTAGTTGGTAACCTAGTTTGACCTGGAAACATAAATCGTATCCAATGGTCCATATAATATGAAAATTCTCGTTCTAATTTTTCGAGGTATCGATTCTATAACGATCCGTTGTTTCCATGGGATTATGATGTTACATCTGACCCACATTCGATACATTAAACTGTGGACATAAAGCCTACGTGACATGACGCTATTAATGACACCCGTGTAACTAGATTCTAGGCCTTCAAAACGATATCACTACATATTAAAAACCAAAGTCCTTCGCCGCGTCTGTCTGTGTTTTCGCGGACATCGCGATAAATTTAAAAATTACTGCACTGTTTTTCATGCTGTTTTCTCCAATGGATAGAGAGGTTCTCGAGGAAGGTTTTAGTACATAATTTATCAAGTTTTGGCTAAAATATAATCATATTTGTTGGAGGTGTCGGAACAAAGAAGCCGTCTGGGAGCTTTTAACAAAAAAGTCGCCAAGTGCGAGTCGGACTCGCCCATGAAGGGTTCCGTAGCCGCAAGTAAAAATTTTATATTTGAGTTGACTGAATGAAAGGTAAATTGCGATTTACGATTTATGACGTATTAAAAAAACTACTTTAATTTTCGGTAGAAGTTAACATGGTAATGTACCTACATCATATATTTTTTTCATCTCTTATTTTAGAAGATACAGGGGGTCGAGTTCGATCCCCAGTCGCCCCGGGCACACACCTCTGACTTTTCGTAGTTATGTGTGTATTAAAAATGTTGATTATCGCTCGCTTAATAATGTGCCCGGTAGATGGCAATAGGCTCGCCCCCTATTACATTGGGACCTTAACATAACTGGCGAATCGTGGGTGTGCAATACACCTCTGCCTACCCCTTCGGGGATACAGGCGTGAAGTTATGTATGTGTACAGGGGGGAGGGGGGGGATACATTTTACCACTTTGGAAGTGTCTCTCGCGCAAACTATTCAGTTTAGAAAAAAATGATATTAGAAACCTCAATTTCATTTTTGCAGACCTATCCATAGATACGTATGGGTTTGATGAAAAAAATATTTTTGAGTTTCAGTTGTAAATATGGGGAAACCCCCAAAAATTATTGTTTTTTTATTTTTATGTGAAAATCTTAATGCGGTTTACAGAATACATCTTAACCCTTTGGAATAAGTATAACAACATGATATATGGTGGAATTGTGTATCTTATATAGGTTGTGGTGGTGGAATAGGGTTCCAAGGGTACAACTGCGTACTATTGTTATACAATGGGCCTTCAAAGATGTCCTATAAGCGATTCTGTTTTGGGCAGCGTTCCAGAGGGATTGGGATGGAGCTATATAGGGTGCATACCTCCATCTATAACATCTTAACATTATCTACACCTATAACATCGGTCACTACGCAATTCAATATCTCTTAGCATTTCAGAGGGTTGCCAAAGAATATTTGAAACGCTGGTGTTACCAGGATTCAGTCACGTTGGTCTACTTGCCTAGGATTTGGAGTCAGAGTGATTTCATAGCAATCCCATTGTGAGCTATTAGGTACCTATATCAGGATACAGGCCTGGAGGTGGCGGGTGAGGCCACCTGTCACCCCAGCAGAAGCAGGCCGGGACGGTGGGGCGACTAGCGCCCCTCCCCCAAACCGGGGCAAGACGGGGACACCGTGGTTCCCAAACCCGAGGGGGCCATCTCGAAACCGGAGATGGCCCAGGGTCAGTCGGAGTGCTAGGGATATGCTCTATGGGCAACCTTACACCCCGGCGTCTGTAGACCCGAGACGGCGTGCGGTTTTAGTCGGTTCAAGCCCGACATAACCGCCCCCGCTGGCACGCGGGGGGGTATCCGAAGGGATTTCCGCACGATAAAAAAAAAAAAAAAAAGGTATATCAGGATAAGTTACATCAAAGGTTCCAGTAAACTGTATAGGATCGCCCAGTGCGCCTCCATATTAGTTGCCCACTCTACCTTGTAACCATAAAATGCTATCTGATATGCCAATAAGATTTCTCTACTTAAATTTATAGGAATCTATTTGCGTATAAAGAAACGATTAAAATCGCAGAAATGGGAAAATAGTATGTTCACTGTTCACTTGATTAACCATATCCAGCAATTATTGCAACTTTCCGGTTAACTGTCATACTTTCTTGATATTTCGATTTTAATGTATTCTAAAATAATTTCATGTAATACACAATTTAACTATTTAATTACGATGTACTTCTTTGCTTATTTTTGATTAATAATCTGAATACAACGTCAAAATTGTGTAATTCGGCAGAAATGTTACGTTACACATAACATTAAATATCCTTCAGGGTGAATTCTCAAATACTATGTTGATATTTTATAATCGCACCATATACAAATACAAGTTGTTGGCCACGAGTTCTTCTGCGTTTAGATCTGAATAGGTCAAGGTACTTCTGCAGTCTCGATCCCAACACGTAATAAGTTATTTCATCATTATTTTTGTAAATACATATTTATATTTATTATCCTAATATCCTACATTAATATTATAAATGTGAAAGTTCGTGAAGACGTTTGAATGTTTGTTACTAGCTGTTTCCCGGAGATATCTATACATAAAATAAAATCGAAACGAGGTGAAAACTAAATACTATAAATTAAATACTATAAATTTTAAAAAATGATGTATATTCTAGAAGCAATACCGATGCCGAAAATTTGATTTTGAATTTTGGTCTGTTTGTCTGCTCTTCATTATCGATGTTCGATCATCACTTGAAAACCACTGAACAGATTTAGCTGAAATTTTGCATGAATATTCTTCAAAGGCATGGTCATAAACTGCGCTATATCATCACTTAATCACACTATTATGGTTATGATAGGGTAGTAGAGCAAAATCGGTCTAAACTATTATTGAAGCTATCTTTATTATTACAAGGTAGGTATTTACGAAGTTAAGTCGGAAATCCCTTCGGATACCCCCCCGCCAGCCACCGGGGGCGATTATGTCGGGCTTGAACCGACTAAAACGTACTTTATGCGTGCCACTCTCAAACTCCCATGTTTCGCGCGGGATGAGGGGCGTAAGGCCACTCGCCTTGCCTTACGCCCCTTATCCATCGCGAACCATGGGAGTGTCACGCATAAACCTGTCAAGCTGTAGCTTGAACTTGTCAAAAACTATAGCATTAGTTTTGCTGGTATTATATACCAGAGCCGGTATTATTTTTGGAAACTATATAGGTAGAGTCAGTTACACTAGTCCTTTTATTCAGATGCTGTGTTACTATTGTATTTGTATTGTATGTTTTTTTATGTGAAGTTTTAATATGTAACTCGCATCTGTATTATTCTTAAGCGGTAGCCAGCTTTTATAACCTATAGGGCTCTTTTGCCTAATTCTGAGCAGTAACTGCTAAATTTCTAACAGAGAATCTTAATCACACTTTTTGCACGATCCGAACGAAACGAACGAATCAAACAAGAGACTACATGCACAGCAGTCGTACTCGTCACCCCTATAACACGAACTTTATTACCTAATAAACGTAAGGCGTGAATTATACGAAATAGCGATCAGCGCGAACGCAGTGCAAAATAGCGTCCACACATACGATTTTGCTATGTTTATGCCTCACGCCGTAGTCTTTTCTTTTTCTGTGTAATGCATGCCTGAGGAATAAAGCAGCTTATTGTTAGCTTTGCTTCTTATTTTATGCGCCGACGCTAAAGTCTCTAATAGTCTATCAGTATAGATTTAAAAATCATATAGGCACTTAGTCCATACATAAATAGGTAAACCGTTTTAATGCGTACCAGTTTACAGTTCCCGGTAAAGTTTCCCGTTGATTGTTTGGTGCTAAGTAAGCTCCAGCCTCACACTAGCTGTTTGTTTGATTTGTAAACTGTAGCGTTTCTAAGAAATAACATTACATTACAATCGTGCGTATGGTATGATGGATGTCTGCTTTATCGTTATTTTGTAACTGACGCATTGGACAATGTTGTTTCTGAAACAGTCACGGAAAATATGGAATAGCGTTGAACATCAGTTTTGGTAGAAACATGGGCAGTACTTATCTGCCCGTGTTTTACCTTACAGTGACGCGATTTATCTTCTCTTCTCCATTATTCGCAGTCTTCAGTCGTCATAGAAGTAAATTATATATTTAATAACAAGTCTTATGAAAAACTTTCAGCAAAAAGGTTCCATGTGTGTGTGTGTCTTACAAAGAGATACTTGCTTTTATTATTATTGCATTACCTACCTATATTCGAAAATAATAAACAAAAAAAATAAATCACGAGTTTAGCGTTGGTGGCACTCATAGCGCATGACGCGACCTTCAAGGTGCTGATAAACTTACCAAAAATATGTTTTATAGTCAATTTTGCAGTGATGCTTTCCTAGAAATTCAACCTGTAAGTACTTAGATACGCTCATATGATGGAAACGTATTAAGTTTTATAGCAGGGGTTCGCACATAACTCCTATTTGTTTTTGGACTATAAAGATTTATGTCCCCTAATACTTCAGAACTGTTTAGGTACATTAGCACTCTCTAAATGAACACTCATAAAACGAAAATCGTCTCGATATTGCATAGACTTTCATATTCCTAGGACACGAATATACTTCTCTGTGACCACATCAAACCGGTTCTCAAGGTACAAGATAGTTACAGGTGATTCTTTTAAAGAACAGGTTCTTTTCGTAGTTTTTATAAATCCACTTTTTTGTGCCGTGATTGAATGACCCGATTATATTACATATTTGCTTGTGGTGGAACTACTTTTACTCGAAGGGAAGCGTGTGTACCGGTGCGGTGTGGTAATAAAAGGTAGGTACTGGAAGGTACATTTTGAGAAACCTTGTATAGATTATTTCGAAGAGTAGGTAAGTCAGATTTCGTAACAAATCTATACCATAAGGGTTGTTGGCTAATATAGTGTAATTGATCTTAAAGTTTAATATACCCAAATGAAATGTAATTTTACTTTACTTCATTTTATTTATTGTACATTTTTGACAAAACACGATGAAATTTTATTGTATACTTTTTTGGAGGCGTGGAAACTAATCGAGGCTATGTATGTGTGGATACTAATATTGGGCATGCGTTAATTAGTCTATTATAAGTACTTTTTGATAAAGAAATTAAAACAACTTCAAAAGGCACAAAAAGTGAAAAATAATTGAATTAGTGATGTCATTCAAAAGACAAATTGTGCGCGAACGACTATTCAATTGAAGTCGGTGCCAAGCTAAACAGGTATTAGAAGGGCATGTAGGCCATGTAGGGTACCAATCCGCAGTCTCACCACGTCGTAGGTCTTCAAGGTGCGCAAGCAATGAAATGTGTACCTTAGCGCGTGTTCGGTCTTGGGTCTCGTGCTGAGCGACACAATTCAAAAGGGCAGACACTTTTGGATTGAAGTCATTGTGCGCAAGCAATGAAATGTGTACCTTAGCGCGTGTTCGGTCTTGGGTCTCGTGCTGAGCGACATAATCCAAAAGGGTAGACACGTTTGGATTGAAGTCATTGTCAGGCGCCTCAATTTATATTATTGGCACCGACTTCAACAGAATAGTCGCACGTGTATTTTTGTATTTTTAACTAAATCAGTAATTCAATAATTTTTCACTTTTTGTGCCTTTTCAAAGTCGATAGAATTTTTTTATCAAAAAGTATCTATTTTTCCCTTTTTAGTCAACATAACTGCCCGTAAAAAGCGAGTTCGGGTGAACCTATTAAACGCGTTACTCGTATGTGACAACGACGTTCAAATGAGACAAGCGAAGAAAGGGAGAAACGTCTCTCTCGAAGAAAAAAATAGAGTATTAAATAACGCAAAAATAGACTTACGCATTTGCGAGCTGGCAATAAAAACCTCTTAAACACTGAAAACTAGAAGCCCATATAAAGATAGATTGTTGAAAATGCTGCCTACTACTTGGTTCTATAACAAAGTACTTGAACGATCAAGACTATTCCTTCAATAACTTAAACGAGACATTCTTAATGTTTGTCGTTAAGGAGTCTGTAGCCATAGTTAGATATTTCTACCTGATAGTATCGGCATTATACCCTCAAAAACTTGAACGTGACATTCATGCTGTACATCGTTAAGAAGTTATGTTGCCTGCCTTCGTAGTCCAAGTCTCGACAATTCCAGTACTTCCTTGACCATAGTAATGTACACGTACATGTCACAGTATATTCATAAATTTAAAAATACCTTGATTATTTCACATTTTCTATATGATTTTGAGGACATCCCTTGTGGATCTCTGGAGTCTCAATCAAACCGAAAACAAAAAATATTTTTTATAATCTGTGCATAAACGACGGTTATAGAACTGAATATACTACATACGTCTGCGAGCGCATTTCGCGCGTACAGGCGTGATGTTATGTCATGAAATTGCATAAGCAATGCCTAAATATGCAATAGCAGCAATCGCGGTTGAATTGCTGGCATTTTTTGAAGAGTTCCGTCTGTCTCCGAAACTTGTCATCAGATTTGTAATCTCCGCGAAAATGTTCCACTTTTCTAAATATAAGTTACTCATAACAACTTCAAGGTTTTCAAGAAATCGATCGAATCTATGTTGAATTAAGGCTCTCCTATTTTAAAGTCTGTGAAAAATTTGTATAATTTGTTTCGTATGGTGAATGGGACCCCACCGAGTTCTGCGGGGCTCAAGTCAACCTCACCTGCAAGCGGTACCTACTGACTGATGGAAGAGGCACTGGTGCAGATTTTCCTCTCGAGGTTTATGGCTCAGACGGTAGTCACTCTCGTAAAAGCAAAAATAAGCTAACTTGTGAAAGGGAGGAATGCGAGAGCCGATTCCAGGCTTCAGGCTTCTCCGTTAGTTGCATAGTGCTCGGATGAAGAAGAAAATTTTATATGTAAACTCAAAATCTAATTCGTAGAATATTTTTCAATCAACCACAGTTGTTTGAGTTACATGCCAAATGTAATACTGTGTATAACTTTCGAATTAAAACTAAAGAATAGATAATAATAATAATAATAGTTTTTATCGGGCCTTAAATGGGCCCGACGTAGATATAAAAGCATCAGTGTTCTGGCTACGCTTCGGTGATCTCTTTGGAGAAACCGAAGGTTTTGTCTGTGCAATTACAGATGAAGTTGTCATGACGAATAATTATCGGAGGTATATCTTAAGGACGGCACGATTGACATATGTCGGGCGTGTCACCGTCCCGGAGAATCCCTAAGACATATTATCTCTGGTTGTTCTCGTCTTGCTAACGGAGAGTATTTACATAGACACAACCAAGTGGCCAGAATCGTTCATCAACAACTTGCTCTGAAATACGATCTTGTAGATTCGGAGGTACCGTATTACAGGTATGTGCCCGACCCAGTTCTTGATAATGGTCGTGTCACGTTGTACTGGGATCGATCAATCGTCACTGACAGGACTATTGTAGCCAATAAGCCTGATATAGTGGTGATTGATCGATCAGAGCGTCTCGCAATAATTGTTGACATCACCATCCCCCATGATGACAATCTCGTGAAAGCCGAAAAAGACAAACAAATAAAATATTTGGACTTGGCTCACGACATTGTCGACATGTGGGATGTGGATTCAGCAATTATTGTTCCGATAGTCGTATCGGTTCACGGACTGATTGCCAAGAGCCTTGATCAACATCTCCAGAGGCTCGCGTTAGGCAGTTGGGTCAAGGGCTTGATGCAGAAGGCAGTGCTCCTCGACACGGCACGTATTGTGAGGAGGTTCCTCTCCCTGGAGCCCTAACCACCGGTAGCTTGGTCCCTGTACCCGATGCCGGTGGGCCACTATTTTTTATATTTTTAAATATATTTGGTTTTTTTTATATAGAATGTATTTAAAAATATAATTTATATGTATTTTAAGAGTAATAAAGAGAATAATAATAATACCGTCCCGGAGAATCCCTAAGACATATTATCTCTGGTTGTTCTCGTCTTGCTAACGGAGAGTTTACATAGACACAACCAAGTGGCCAGAATCGTTCATCAACAACTTGCTCTGAAATACAATCTTGTAGATTCGGAGGTACCGTATTACAGGTATGTGCCCGACCCAGTTCTTGATAATGGTCGTGTCACGTTGTACTGGGATCGATCAAACGTCACTGACAGGACTATTGTAGCCAATAAGCCTGATATAGTGGTGATTGATCGATCAGAGCGTGCAATAATTGTTGACATCATCATCCCCCATGATGACAATCTCGTGAAAGCCGAAAAAGACAAACAAATAAAATATTTGGACTTGGCTCACGAGATTGTCGACATGTGGGATGTGGATTCAGCAATTATTGTTCCGATAGTCGTATCGGTTCACCGACTGATTGCCAAGAGCCTCGATCAACATCTCCAGAGGCTCGCGTTAGGCAGTTGGGTCAAGGGCTTGATGCAGAAGGCAGTGCTCCTCGACACGGCACGTATTGTGAGGAGGTTCCTCTCCCTGGAGCCCTAACCACCGGTAGCTTGGTCCCTGTACCCGATGCCGGTGGGCGACTATTTTTTATATTTTTAAATATATTTGTTTTTTTTTAATATAGAATGTATTTAGAAATATAATTTATATGTATTTTAAGAGCAATAAAGAGAATAATAATAAATAAATATTCTAGGACATTCTACACAGCGCTTTCTAGACCCAAAGTAAGCATAGTATAACTAGCTTATGTTATGGGTTCCAGAATGCGGAACCCATAACACATGTTAGGAAATAGAATGTCTTAAAAAAGTCTAGTTCTAAGTCTAGTTTTATTTTCACTCATAATGTGCATTTCTAATTACGAAACCGAACGTCTGTGTGAAAGTGATGTGTTTTTGTTTATTTATTAATCGTTTTCAAGTAATATAAAAAAAGTCATTATTTATTTACTAAAGTTTGGGCGCTTTCAAATCATACTCTTTTGCGTTAATTTCTTTCATCATCATCATCACCATTATTGAAATGATAGATAATTAAAAAGGTACAATGAAAAGTAATCAATATTAGTGCTCAAGTATTAGTATTAGTATGGTAGCTTTTGTGTTAATAGAATACTAGCCTACGCCCGTCACTTCGATAAAGAGCTGGAATGCTCTGCCCGCGCACGTGTTTCCTTCTTCTCACAATCCCGGGTTCTTTCAGCGGGGCGTGAAAAAGCATCTTTTGAGGCTGTCAAGGTAGGGGCTACCATTTTAGGATCGTCAGCATCTGGGATGGTGGCCCATATCTTCTGGACTTCACCCTAGCTTCTCACTATCCAGTGGGGTGCAGTCAATTGACGGAACAAATATAAACAAAAAAAAAACTTCACCCGCATTGAACACTTAACTAGATCAATTGACCCACAGGAACGTATTTAAAAAAGTAAAAAACTAACAAAAACTAGCCTATGTGCAATTCCAGATTATAATTTATCTCTGTACAGAATTACATCCACACCCGTTCAGAGGTTCTGGCGTTATTGAGTATTTCTAATAGTATCGCATTTATAATAGTAGGTAGATTAGAGAGGATGGAAGAAAGAGAATTGACAAACAGCTTTATGAGGCGAGGGGACTGTATGCTAATCAGATCGAATACGTTTTAAGTGAAGGCCAGGTCAAGAGGACCCGCAACAGGCGAGCATGTTTGAAAATAATTATGAAAGTAGAAGAAGCGAAAGGCGTATGCTAGGATCAAAGCAAGTGGAAAGATGTTGTTTCTGCCTACCCCAATGGGAAAGAGACGTGACTTCCTGTTGTTTGTGTAAGTTTAAGTGTTTACGTTTCTTGCAATCCCGATTCCTTTAAGCGGGGCGTGAAAAAGCACCTGAGGCCATCAATCTGAGGACCAACATTGTAGCATTTTTGGTATCTATAACGGTGACTACTGAGACAATCCTGAGACTTCACCTTTAGCTTCCTTTTAGGCGAGGAGAAGTTATATTGACGTGCCCTGAATATTTTCTACTAGCTGATGCCCGCGGCTCCGCCCGTGCGCAGGTTGGTTATCGTTTTTTGGTCTTATCTCAGGTTCTACTTAACCAATTGCAACCAAACATACGCTAGATTTTAAGTCTAACCAAGAGCTTTCTAATGGATAAAACCGCATAAATAAATCCGTTCAGTAGAATTTGTGTCCGTCGCGAACAAAATAACCCGAGTCTCGTTTTTTTAATATCTCCAGCAAAACTGATCTACAATTTTACAATAGTATAGATAGATGATTCTTAACAACTTTTGTTCGCTCACTGTTAGGCCGACTTCTGTGGTATACGGCATCCTACTCATAGTTTACAGCCTGCCATCGTGAGATTGAATGGTTGAAAGCATAGATATCGCTTTGAAAGTAAAGTAATTGCTACCTATTACGCTACGTGTTGTTCTTACTTACCGCAACCTGTTTAACGTTGTCTACTTATTATATTCTCGTCTATTGATACACCTGTCACAGTAGCGATAACTGTAAGTGTATGCATACAGCGTAACATTTGCTTACATACAACTTTTATAGCATTAGTTCTAATGAGATATTTTATCATTATTACGCTATGCAGCTGTTAGTTACATGGCTGTCACCTTTTGCGTGTACTCAACTGAAGTTTTCTGTACATTTCTTATTACAACTAGAATAAATATAATTTTAACTTCATAATCTTTCCTGTGATTCGTCAGTGTACAAATACTAAGCGTTATTATCTCTCACTATTCTTGATCGTGGTGTACAGGTTTCGCAGTAGTGGAAGCAATGGTTATTATACTTTATCGCTCAGGTTAATACTTCAAGAAAATTCTTATATTTAGACTTGTTTTAAAAAAAAAATTGTTACGTTTTGATATTTAGCTCTAATATATACATAAGAGTCGAGGGTAAAATTTATATGCCCTCTGTTAAGTCGAGGGTCCCTGAGGAAGGGTGTTTTAGATTAAGATTGATCGAAAATGAGAAGTACCTGTATTCTGAAACTGATATATGTTATTCTAGGCTATTCAAACTAGTATTTTCGGTTATCTGATACACGATGACTTTTACTTTTCTTGATAGAATTTGCTCTCTAAGATTGGTCTAACCCAAAACGAATTCCAGATGTATTTAAGTTGTGTTGAGGTTAGAATAATAAAAATTACCAAAATGAAGCTCATTGATAGGAGAATGAAAAAGGGTTTTTAAAATTTAGATAATTTCTGAATTATATCCTGAAAATTTAACAATACCTACCTTTACAACTTATATGACGCGTTCGGAGAGGTAATCAGTCCCGAGCGGAACTTGTTAGAGGCAGGACTTGTGTCAGTTTGCGGCAAATGCACAGCAAAATCGTATGATTTTTAAATGTAGGCACTTAGCGTAAATGTCACATCGTAGAGAATATTGGCATATATATGTACAAATCCAATGATAAAAGGTTGAAACTCGAACTTTTGCATATAAAATGCTAGTATTAGTACACTGTTATCATTAGAGTATAAGTTGTGTAAATAAGTAAGCAGCTACTCATTACACAAATATTAAAACTAAGTCATGTTTCGGCATTATAATAGCATTAAATGTCTTATGACATTAGTCGATTCAATAAAAGAATTTTTAATGATTTACATTGGTACTAATAGACGTATATTTAATGGTGGTACTAAATATTAGGAACAGTAACTTTTTTTTTCCTGCGTAAGTATCCTCGGATACCCCCCCGCCGGCCAGCGGGATAGTACCTACCAGCGACATAATTTTAGCTGAAATGAACCTTCAACACTACCAATTTTTTTTTTTTTTTATATTTAGGACACGTCAATTTGACTTCACCTCGCCTGATGGTAAGCTGAATGTAAATTCTCAGGAAAGAGGGTCACCATTACATACACGTACCATGTTAACAATGGTGGCACTCAGCTTGACGGCCTCATCAGAAGAGGATTGTCGTCGCAGCACCGCGTGACACCCACCGGTGCCACTAGTGCTACGACCACAACCCCCCTGCCCGGCTATGCACTTGCTGACCCCTGAACGCAATCAACACTACCAAATACTACTAATACCTGCCTCTAAATATCTATAAAATATTTTCATTGCTGACGAAGCTTTTGCTTTGGGGCCTAATGGAGCCTTCCCGGTTGCATCCAAGGCTTACAGTTTGGAGCCCAGGGTACGCTCTTCTACTTCTCCTTTCCATAACCTGGTTCATTGTGACATTTACTGGAGCGACTGCCGTCTTACTTCTTGCTTGGGCCCAGATGCTCTAAGAATCTTAATGGTGCCCTTGGGTATATGGAACCCATAGGTGTATGGGACCCCATAGGTGAAAGGAAGCCATGGGTATATGAGCCCCATGGGTATATGAGCCCCATGGGTAACGAATATATATAGGGCCCCATAGGTGTATGGGGTGCCAGGCGTCTATGTCAGCCCATGGGTGTATGGGCTCCATGAGTGATGTATGTGTATGGGGCCCTACGGGCGTATGGGCCCTATGGGTTACATATATGTATGGGGGCCCCATACATATATGTAACCCATGGGTGTATGGGCCCCATACGTGTGTGCGGGCCCATTAGTGTATGGCCCCCATAGGTATATGAGGCCCCATCAAGATCTTGCAACTTGGCGCTCGGGGTTCACTCTTCTGTTGCTCTTTTTCATAGTTTGATTAATATAAGCTTTTATGTGAGCGCCTTTCTGATAGCTATATTACATTATTATAATTATTGTAAGCTTTATTCTCTTTATCTAAAGTGCAAATAGAAGATCTTCTATGTAAATAACAGTTGCGTCATTATTTGTGTTGATACTACCACACCACCGTCAGTTAACCTTCGTTGTTTTTCTGCATATTGACGCAAATCACTGAACGCGGACCGCCGGCGCCTCGCTGTGGCGCAAAGTAGCAACTTTACTATGCCAAAAATACCTTTTTTTTTTTATCGTGCGGAAATCCCTTCGGATACCCCCCCGCGGGGGCGGTTATGTCGGGCTGGCACCGACCAAAACCGCACGCCGTCTCGGGTCTTCAGACGCCGGGGTGTAAGGTTACCCATAGAGCATATCCCTCGCACCCCGGCTGACCCTGGGCCATCTCACCACTAACAGCATCGCTCATCCTGTCTCCTCTGAAAGTCATTGATTGAATATTTTCACTAGGAGTAATGATTGATTGACTATTGATTGATTGGATTGCTCTGGCACAGCCTCTCGCTCAGACGGTAGTCGCTCCCATTCCTAAAAGCCGTATAAGTCAAATCAAAAGGAGGAGGAGGATTAAATGGACACCAAGTTGAAAGCCTCAGGTGTAACCGGGAATAACATTAAGACGATGATGATGATGTTTTCTCTAGGGCTATTATAAAATGAATAAAATATGCATACCAGCTATCAAAAGTTAATGAAAGAAAAAATTGCACTTAGTAGTAACTTTATAAATGACGTCTATTTGACATGCATGAACTAATATTTTATGGAGTTAATATATTGATTAAATGGCTTTTACTTCAATTTTATATATAACTAGTTCAAGCCATATTACTTTATGAGTAATAAAGTAGTATGAAACTTTAAGATACTCTGTATCAGTTTAAAGTTACCGACTGAATGGGGTTGTGTCTTTTGTCTGTCGGATGTGCGTACAGTAGCTTCGAGCTCGGCAACTCGCGTAACTAATGGGAACGCGCTGTGACTTCATAATTTTATGTAACGTGACATTAATAATTATTCTGCTTTCGTTCGATCGCTCAGACTGTGAGAATGTTGGGACGTGTGCAACAAACATGTTGGCTAAAATCGATATTTCATGGGTACGACGCAGACTATAAAACCTGCCAAAGATGTTCCTACATACCTGAAAATTGTCTAGAGATATTTTACATTTATAGATGTAATTAAAAAATATATCAATTACAGAATAGGGAATAGGTTTTTTTCTTTTTTTAACGTGTGGGAACCCCCACGCGCTTCACCCCGTGTCGCGGGCTGGGATGGTGGTGGCGGTGTCTCTGGACATCGCTAATGCCTTCAACACCCTACCCTGGAGCTGCGTTAAGGAGGCGCTCGCGTATCACGGAGTGCCTCCTTACCTCGAAAATGTATGTTCAACAAGCAAACCAAGTTCATTCTTGCTATTTATTTCCCTCTCCTAAGATGCTTTTGGTTAGTTATTCCTCATTTTCAGGCAACTTTTTTTATTCAATCTCCATTTTTGTATATTTTTGAAATGTTATCATAACTAACACATCAATCGTTTTCATAATAGGAAATTGTCAGCGTAACAATGAATCTTTCATTCGACGTTTTGACGAAAACAACGCGTAAATATTCTATCTGTTATTACACCAACAGAATTTATCACGATTGCTTTAAATAACCATTTAATCCTCATGAAACACGCATTTCAGGTCAAAATGTCCCTTGATTACTATGATACCTACTTACTACTAATTTTTGTTTAAATTATAAAAGTATTTGACATTTTGATTTTTTTAGCTAGTGGCACAAACAAACTCAAGGTCTACACGAATGGCTAGCCCAATCACCATTCGACACAATAGAAGTGTCACTTGCGCGTTGCTGGTCTCAGCAATCCACTGATGTATTCTGGCAAGTCTACTCATCATCAAGAACTGAACACTATATAAGTTAAGATTATGGGCAACAGGCCTTTTTAGGCTGAATTTAAACAAAAAATTCCTATTTAATCATACGCAACTCTTTTTATGATCAAAATGATCGAGCAGGGTCCATAGTGTCAATTTATAGCAACATTTTAGTCGCCGAAGTCAATCACATACCGGATGTTAATCTCTGCATATGTCCTCTGTCCTCACGCTGTGATTTAATCTCAACGACACGGTATCCATGCCGGGTGCTAGTAACCAATTGGCTATTTAAAACTTACACATACATCATATGTACGGTTACCTATTTCAGATTTTAAGACAAGTTTATTATTTAAATGAATGGAATAAATGAAGTTGACCTTAGTGGTTTTCCGATCTTGGTATCCATATTATCTGTTAAAACTAATTTTGTATTCGTATTATTATATCTGTTCGTATTATCTCTATTGCTTACAATTCCTTAGGTATATTCTTTTAATAAATTTTCCGATGGAGTTACACATGAGTTTTGCTATTTTTTTCCTATACAAGATTGTAGTATAGTGGTAGATATACCCATGTATTATTTAATGGCAAAAAGTACTGTAACTGATAATTATGCTGAATTTAGATATACCTCCTTACTGAATAGTATAGATAATGATGACACGGAACTTGAATCTTAATGTAAGAGCGAACACATATCATCATATTTTCAATTGAAATTTATTTTAAATTAAATGTAAACAAATCGGTTATGTCAAGGTAGAATGTGTTTCATTTAATAATTGTTAGGGAGATTGCACATAGTAGGCGAACCAAGATGGCGAAATTTTGACTGACGTATTTACTAAGTACTGTAGACTAGTATTTTCATTGTTAAATTATAGTAATGGCTATTTGGCATGAGTTCTAACAATATACCGTACGAATGTACAATCTAGGTACCATTGATTTTAAATTTCTCTTCGGGTATTAAAATATTGTTTTTTAGGGTTCAAAAGGAAAAAAGCGGAACCTTTATAAGACCGCTGCGTTGTTTTTTTCAATATAGAAACTTTATAGGTATTCAAGAAGACGTTTCCCCATCCACAGTAAAGTTCTTGTAAAATCGCCTGCTGTTGGCAGCTAGCCAGAAGTGGTCGCTGCGATGTTTTGTGTATTACGAAATTCCGCCAAAACTGTTGCAGTAAGCAGGAATGACCCCATTTTCAGACGCTATTATGATATGACATGGTTGCTGTAATGAAAATGCACCGTGAATTAATTTATGTACGTACTTACTAATTACAAATACAAGATTATGAAACAAATATCTGGATTCAGCATAAAAACATATTCACTATTATTAAATACTTAGAATGATGTTTTGAATAAATACAATGTTAATTTTAAAAATAGAAATCTTGAATTCAAAGCTCAAGGACATTTGAGTTTTGTAGAACGAACGAAGAGACAAGCAGTCTAACTTGATTTCAAAACGACTAAAAACTAAATTCAACTGGACAGTTTTGATTCTAGATTTAAATTTAGTACTCCATCTGATCAACGCCACGCTACCACGCTATCGCTAGGGTAGCGAAACCATGTTTCTCCATGACTCGGCCGTTGACCCAAAATATTTTCCTTTATATTTTTTAGCTGACCATTTAATAAATAGTAGACATACATACTTAGCTGATATTTCATATAACAGTTTGTGTTAACATCAAGTTTTTCGAGCACTGAATGAAATATTTAACTTCGATTTAGTTTATATAATATATCTATGTAATGTTACAAACCTATTTGAAGTTTCGCATGATCGGATTTTCTGTCCTATTAACCAACTGTTCTGGAGACAACATTGTCAACTTTGCTCTTGGAACGATATCTGAATGATATAATATAATGGTACCTACCTGAATCTTTCGAATAGCAGCGATCTATGATGCTACAGTATTCGATTTGAAACCAGTCGCTCGTATTTCTTTCATGGGTGAGTTTGTATCACTGACTGATTAAATATAGAGTAGGCCTATTTTTAATATTACCTAAAGCTCATATTGTCGGATAATTGTTTGTTGGACAGAATACATGTTGGTTTAATTTCTTACGGTATCATGTGTTGTGTAATTTTATCAAATGTGCAAATAGTTTTCTGATGTGTCTTCAAGGTGGTGGACAGATGCTGGTTGTCTTATCAGATGGACAGAAATTACTACTTCCACCTGTTGTGGTGTGCAGCTGCTCACATACAAACCAGTTCGCGTGACTCAAGGTGTCGAGTTTGGTGTGCCTTATTGTATCATATCCTATTAGGTATGTCGCCGGCTGATCGTGGATAGACCACGAACAACAACGCTTCTGCTGAATTTTATGATGTATGTTCTTCTCAATTTCAATACCAACGAAAGTTTGTTCACTTTTATCAGCTCTTCTTTTGGCCTAGGGTATAAAACTGTTTAAATCGTGAGTTTGAGGTACATTTGTTTCAGATAACATAGTATTCATTGAGTGAATTGATCGTGTCGTGCTGAGTTCGTTTACCTCAAGTCTTCATTCGATCTAAATAATAGATGCTATAATTTCAGAAATGAACCCTTCTAATTATGTTGGTAGACTGAAACCAATACGTATTCATTTTTGAGGCTGCTTAATCGGATAGCTTTAGCTGTCCGTGATTCAACTTGCAAAGGTCAAAGGAGCTAATTATCAAATATCATCCACTTGTAAAGAGGATAGTACTAACAGTAGGTAATGGCTTTTATCGTTTTAATTGCAGACCAAAAATAAATTAGTTACGTAGGTTATGTGTTGGAATATAGTTTGGTGTATTAGATATATTTATTCGGGTATGGTTGTTATAGTGTTATAACATGGATATCTATTGAGTAAAACTTCATTGTAACTAAGATCGTTGTATCATTCTTCAGCTTCACTATTCATTGTTGACCTCCAACATCAGTAACAGCATCGATGGGCTTGATAATATACCTAGTATTGATACGAATAAAAGTCTGAATAAAATGGATAGTCCTCTTTAGGTATATTTTACATAGGTATCTTTAGCAGTATATTCTACACAATGGATAGTGTGTACATGATTGATAGCTTGATACTATTGATAGTATTCGACATTGATAGTAGCTATAATACTGATATGCAGAATGTTTTGTAATATAGGTATACTAAGTTGTCTAACTAGCTCAAGACTCACCGGAAAACATCCGGAGTAACTCATCCGTAACCAACTCTCCCCGGCTCCCAAGGGAGCTCTGGATACCATACTCAACAGCAGCAACGCAACACTAAGTAACTTGTTATATTTTTCTGTAGGTTGGAAGCACTGAAACTCGACAACGAAAAAATTTCGAAATTTATTTCGTTAGCAGTTAGTTTAAGGAATATTTCGCATTCTACAACAGAGTTGCTTGAAACATGAACGATTATTTTGTAAGGTTATAATTTTTTGGAATGTGTTGACGTTATTAACGACGTGCTTCTGTAGCTTAGTGGTTAAGGAGTCGACCCTACGATCGAGAGGTCCCGGGTTCGAATCCTGGCCATTGTACTACCGAGGTGAACCTACTCCTAAAACAAGCAATTAAGCTTAGCTAGGGGGAATATTAGTAATTTCGGTTACTAATATTCTTTATTAATAAAAATGATTTTTTTTCCATAGTTAATACAATTTCAATTTGAATTATCAGTAATTTTCATTGGGAAACTAAACCTATCAATATTATAGAAAGGCAAGGATTGAATAGAATACTAATAGAATAGATATATTAAACGCCTATAACTTGACTTGTTGTACGGAAAAAAAGAACGGGAAATAACGAAATCTTGTCAAACAAGTTTTTATGTTTAGGTGTTTTTCCGCAATATGTCCTATTGCGGAAAATACACAAGCCTTATGATTAATCTATTTGCTATTTATTAATACTAGAACTACATCTTCTAACTGATTTGTAAGAAGTGAGCATTTACCTAATGTGGCCTTTAGACGAACATTGAAACGAAGTGCTTATTGTAACTGCACCTAGACATTGAAATTTTCAAAGAGTTATTATAAAGTGTAGATTGTTTATAATTCATATGTATAATTATTATATATTATATTATTCAATTTCGCACTCAGCATCATTCTAGCCTATATCCCGAGGCTTTCATCTAGGAGTCTGGGGCCTACTTTCCTACTTTTACTTTTACATTTCCCACGATCTTCAGCATACGCAACAGGGACACTCGTTTCATCGATTATTTCAAACTGTTAACTCACTATAACGTAGATTAGTGAACTTATTCTCAGTCTTTAGGCGTTGTCAAGAGTGATTCAAAGATAAATAAAGGTAATTTCAACGCAAATATCCAAGTATTGGAGTCAAGACTTTGAACAGTTGCAACTTATATTCGCGAATTATATACGTAATAACTGTTTCAAGTCGGAATGGAGGCCACAATCGACGCACTGGTAATTAACAAAGTGATATCAATAATATTGAACTATTACAATAATCAAGTCAGAACTGTGCAGAGTCATTCAAATTAATCGTACACATAATGTAGGTACCTCCTCACGGATTATTAACTGTTTAAAGACCCACTCTACGCTTATTATATGCTCTTAGGAGACAAACGTCGGAACGAAGTGCCCATTGTAACACACCTAGGCAATAATCATACCTGTGTTTGTTGTTTTAATGGCATCATCTGAAGGCTATTTTTGTCGATGTTGTTATTGTAGCCGACAAGGTGACTAGAGTTTTCACATCACGTTCCGAATTGAATTATTTAAACAAGATTTTAATACTTATGAGGTGGAAATAAGAATACGGTCTATCTTATAGTAAGGTTATAGGCTATTTTACATCACGCTAACACTCTAAGAAGCCAAGCAATAAGAGCAATAAGAGCCGAGCACGATGGATGAAATCGCGGGGCACAGTTAGTGTGTTAGGTTGTGAAACAAATCTTACGAGTACATGTCCGACAACAAATTTATATTACTTAGAACTCTAACTATAAGCAACGTTAATGTTAAATGTGTAGTTCAGTATAATAGTTACACCAAAATAAACTCGTAGGTAAGCCTTTGACCTGAATCTACCAGTACTTGCAGACAAACGAATGCTATTCATGTATGCCCCATATTCTAAACAATAAAACAGAGGGTATTTGTTTAATAGAACGCCATAAGCAAATTCGTATACTGAGATTTGATAGTTACCTTTTAATTAAAAGACTTTTGTTATAGGATATGAATAAAATAGAGCTATATTATTTCATTATTATAAGAAACTACTCTGTTTGTTATTGTAGACTGTACGTTGATATTGGTGCTAGAAAACCTCCTCGGGGTACAACAATATTGGCAATGCTTCTCTTTTTATCTTTGGGACAGGCGTTGCAGCTGTCAGCTAATGTAGTTTCGGCTTACTCGGTTTCTTTTACTCCTCGAACCTCGAACATACAGCTTCTCTCAGCAATATGTCTAAAATAAGAGACACCATGCGGTTTAATTCGGTATGATTTTGAAAACCACTTCGTACTCTAAGCAAGGTCGTACTCGAAAGTTTCCCACGGTAAAAAGACTGATTGAGATTTTTCAAAGATATAGTATTTATAAATGTGACAGTTTGTGAAGATGTTTATATATTAGTTACTCAATCACGCTCTAACGTCTGAACGGATCTGACTGAAATTTAATAGATTATAGTCTGAATTAACACAGGCTACTTACTTATCCCTGGAATAGATTCTCATGGGTAGCGGGAACGGGAACAGAATACCACGAGGACCAATAAGACGGAAATGACCTTAAACATAATCTAAAATAAAAAAAATATGAAAGCTTTCATCTGAAAGCTTTCATATTTTTTTAGAGTCTACTTGCCAATCTGTATCTACAGATTGGTAAGTAGACTCTAAGTAGGGTACGGTCAATAAGCAACATCAAGTTGCACCTCAGCAAAAAAATTATCACAATGTACAAACATTATGTTTGTACATCGTGACACTTTTTTGTCGAACGAAGTATGTTGTTTGTTAAAATATGCAAAAAGTCTAAATAGATTTGAATAATATTTGTGTTAATACTCTTTGCCTAGGGGGAAATTGCTGTGGTATTATTAAGAACAATCTATGTATAAACCTGTGCACTAAATGGAATGAGATGAGATAAGCCATTATCAATATTGGTAAGCATCCCTTTAGTGGTCACATGTATCTTCTAATACAGTATACAATTCAACATAAGTATCCAACCACTTCAGGTCGATAGGAGAATCCAATACCCTAGATGCGCAGCGCGCATGTTCAAGTGCTGAATTAGGTCCTAGCTTGTAGTTCCCCTGGGGCACTCATCGTTTTTGGTTTTTGTGCAACGCTCACTAAACTTCATAATACTATACTAAAATATGTTTTTAAAATAATGTATAGTTTCTTCTTGTTTGATTGCTGTTTTGATTGCAGTGATTTGCTTTTGTAATTGTTGGTCCTATCACAACAGATTAGTATCTGTGGCTATCCACCCACCGCCTTTCAATATACCCATTATTGCCTTATTTGTTCAAAGGTATTGTACTCCTTTCCTAAGAACAACCTATCTCTAAAGCAAAAAGTCATACAACTAGTGGTAGGAAAAGATATATTATCTAAAAATGTAACTTGCATTCGATGACACATACATCTTGGCATATTCAACGCGACAGTATCGATGGGGTAGTGTAAGAAGCATAGAATGGATAATGAGAAGTAAGGAAGCTGTTTATTAAAATTTTATGATTATATCTACTTTAGATACAATAAAATGACGTAATGCTTCTAAATAACTTACAAAACAATAGGTATGTTAAAAACTTTATTGTATTGCAAAAACCTAAAGCAAGGTTATAAGTATTAAATAAGTAGGTACATAATGAAGTAATTAGTGTCATAAATTAACATAATATGGTAATGATACAATATGGGTTACGTTTAAATGACGGTTGTTATTGCAGGCATCGGTTATTGCTTGCCGTTTAATATTAGAAAGACCGTATGATTTCTTGCTAGCTGTAGAAGGGCTGGATTCTTCCGAAGAAGCATAATTATCATCTTAGCTTTGATCCCGGTTGCTTTTCAAGGCTTGGGGTCCACTGTCCTCCATGAGCACTGGCTTGGGGGTGACAGGTGGAGCCGCATTTCACCCTAGCAGAAGCTGGCCGGGACGGCGGCGCGCCTCCCCTTTCCGGGGACAAGACGGGGTCACCGTGGTTCCCAAACCCGATGAGGCCCTCTCAAAACCGGAGATCAGTTGGAGTCACCCCGGCGTCTGAAGAACCGAGATGGAGTACAGTTTTAGTCGGTTGGAATCCGAGATAACCACCTCTGATCGGCGGGGAAGGGGGGTTACCGGAGAATTTCCGCACGAAAACAAATTCTCCTCCACTTCATCCGGTCTTCAGCAGACGTGGTTTCACCACTGAAGGATATGTCGGTTTGTCCGGGATATCACGCAATCAAGGCAGAAGTATCGCCTTCGCTGGTATGGCTTCGTTTTACGGCAGACGCCTGACTACGTGGGTAACAAATCTCTGGCCATGGCACTTCCGCCGGATGCCGGTATAGGAGGGGGAGACCCAAGGAGTGCTGGTTTGAGTTTGATCGTAAGGGATGACATGCGTGCCAATGGTCTCCCTACCATGGATGCCCAAGATCCTGCGAAGTGATGAAGGAAAACCAGGAAAGCGGACCCAGGGCTCTGAGGTGTACGCCTCGGATGCAATCGGGACACAACTCTCAGATAATGATGATCACGCACATGAAGATCTGCCAGAAGAAAATTATTCATTGATGTTAGTAAGAACTAACATAGGTCACACACACTAATAGATTTAGTATTATACGTTTCAACCACCTTCTCATTTTACTTAGGTACACTAAGAAATCATCTTGTGCATGTGCACAACAATTTAAAACAGTTTCATCGCAAAAGACAGGCATACGGAACAAATAATACAACTATTTTTTATTTATATAACACTACTACTGAGGTAACTGAAATTTTCCTTGTACATTTTTGTCAGTAAGTTTTGTTTAGAAACTGTTGCTTTTGAATGTACATTTTTGCGAACGTATTATTACTTAAGCGTTTCGGTAGGGTTGAAAACAAACATACATATGAGTACATACTTCGTCATAGTTACGTAGTTAGCACTCATTTGTGACTAGTTGGAATAGTTAGTACCTTGTAATCCGTGTTTTTGTTCGACATCGGTTTAAATCAAAAGTTAGTATTCTCAGTTAATCCTCATTCTATTAGTTTCAGTAAGACTTAAAGTAAGACCTCTTCTGGCAGTCCAGATAGAGCTTATTGCAATAAAAACCACAACAGCTTCAAAATATTACATTCGAATGACTCAGTTTTAATACGTTTTTTTCTCTTTCGGCAATTCAGACTATCTCTTAACGTTCAATTGCTATATTACACATTTCAAACTAATTAACAATTCTAAGGATTCAGACTCAGTCAAATTCTTATCAAAGGCTTATGTTCTTTCAACACAAAGAGAGTATCGTCCAACCAGTCCAAGGGCTAATATCAATCATGAAAGAAATTGCGATGGAATCAAACCACAATTCAAACATTTCTGCAGATAACTTATCACATTATTATGAAATTAAAATCTCATATAGTATTTACGCCGCATGCATCTCTTGCAAAAAACTGAGTCCGTTGCAGACACTTCAATCATTTACGCGTGGTTGATCTTCATAATCTATTTAATCTAAAATAATCTCTACCTACAGCGAGCTACCATGTTTGGATAACATTAACAGGCAGCAAAAATAAGTACCTATATGTACAGGATAATGTACCGGTATTTTAGAAATCTAGAAAATATTATCACATCATACGAGACTACACCCACATGCATTGGGACTACTGAAACTTCTGTACACATGGATCCAAGTGACCCACAAACACCGAGTTATGATTATGAAACTGGGGAAGTCCCGGGGAAAGCCAAACTGTCTCCGAAGCAGCATCGAAATTAATCAGAAGTAAATTGGACTTCCGTCCTTTGCAAGCGCGGGACAACAGATATAATATGTAAACTACCTATAAAAGAGATTAGCGTCGCGATCACAAATATAATGTGTTGTAAGTGAGCTTTATTATATTCCAATAATACTTTTGTATGACAGAAACCAAAACGTACTAAAATTTACCCCCCACAAAATGAAGTTTAAAATATCTTCTTTAGCAGCACTAGAGGACGCAAGCGCCTTTCTAAGTTATTTAACCCTGAAAGCATCGCTTGCAAAAATAGTAACAAATCTGAGAGAACTGGAAACACATTGCTTGTTTTACAGTGACTAATGCAGTCTATTATGTTTTAACTTGAATGATATACACACATACTTACGCTTGCGTATCCCCGAAGGGGTAGACCGATGTATATTTATACCCACATTCCGCATACTATGCTTTTCAGTCGCCCGAATTAAGTTAACCTTTCGGCGATAACCTAAAATCATTACCCACAATTTTTTGATTTGGTTCAAAATTGAAAACTAGTTTAAAGTTTTTGTAACCACTATTTTCAGTCAGCCAAATTCGGAAATTAAAATTACATAGGAGTAATATTTTTCAGCTAAACAAAATATCTAACTTAAAATCAGTGCGATGTTTTCGTTAATTTGATGGATTATGTTTGAACGCTAGCTACTAAATTGGGATCAATTAGCCGGGAGCTAATTATAAAAATATCCGAAGTTAAGAAAAGAAATCTTGTGTCGGACAAGCAAGTGCTGAGTGATTCATTTAAGTATATTAGTTTAAGTATTTTACTATTAATAGACAATACTACTTTTAGATTATATTGGTTTGTTTACTTACTTATTACTACGTTGCTTTATTACTGTTCATATGAAAACGGATAGTAATATTTCATAGTATACATTTATCAGCAATAGGAAAAGAAAAGTTGACGAATAACATTATTTTCTCTTCGTCGTGCCTATTGCTTTCATTTTGTGTGAATAATATTGTTTTCTTCTTAACAATGTGAACATTTTCTGATACTGATGCCAGAACCTTATATATTCATGTATACATTGTCCCTCGTTTCATATTATTTTGCGCAGTAAACTTGCAGTAATGTAACGTCGAATGACAAACGAGTAGCTCTTAAGAGAATATCCTTTTAACACAGTACACGAAATTACCACTTCACGAAGAACTCTCAGATTTCACTTATTATAATCTCATTAGCTGTCCATAAAAGAATCGTGAACAAGAAGCAGGGTTCGACTTACACTGGTAAGTTTGTAGTGAGTCGTCTACAGAAATAGATTAAAGCATTGCAATAATTATATCAGCGAATGGGCTTTGTTGACCACCGTTCACCAAACATGTGTGTGCTCTTATACCTTTCTTATTCAGAACCGCATTAAAATTGTTTTATCTTTTTTGTTCGTGTTTACGTCACAAAACCAAGGGCTTATCCTTTACGTTTTAACATAGTATTATAAGATTTATAGCAAAACAACTACTTAAAATGTGACACTATATACACTGCTACATTACCTAAAGCTAAGTTTTTAACTTGGTTTTGTATCCTAGAGATGCAAACAAACTCAGGTGACGGCCAATCGATGTAAAAATATGTTATTAAAATAAAATAATTATGTGACTTAAAAGTGATAATAAGAGTCTGAGTTCCTAAAAGTGGCTTAGCTAACAAAATGAATTAATAATAAGATGTTGTGACTATTAATGAAGAATTTGAAGATGGGGGCACACGGCTCAAAAGAGAAGTTATATCGAAGTAGCTCCGAAAAATATCCTTCGAAATTGCCTGTACCAAACGACAAAAAGTATAAGATAGCGGTAAATCGTGAGAGATTTGGATCTTTCGGAACAAGAGGTGAGTGAATTTGATGAAAAATTACTTATCTATTATATTATTATTAGTCAGTGAAGGCGAGGGTCCCCGAGGTGGGGCGTTTTTAGATTAAGATTTTTTCGAAAATGAGAAGTCCCTGTATTCTATAAATCGTATACTTATGTTATTCTAGGCTATTCAAACTAGTATTTTCGGTTATCGGATACACGATGACTTTTACTTTCCTCGATAGAATTTGCTCTCAAAGATTGGTCTAACCCAAAACGGTTTCCAGTTTTATTTGAGTTTTGTTCAGGTTAGAAAAACAAAAATGATACCAAAATGAAGGTGAATGATAGGAGAATGAAAGACGGTTATCAAATTTTACATAAATTCTGAATTATACCATGAAAATTCAAAATACCTACGTTTTCTACCTATATAACGCGTTCGGACAGTCAATCAATGCCGAGTTAGAGGCAGAACGTGTGTCAGTTTGCGGCATGTGCACAGCGAAATCGTACGAGCTCCAATCCCGGTTGCATCCAAATCTCACAGCTTGGAGCTCAGGGTACGCTCTTCTACTTCTTCTTACCATAACCTGGTTCTTTATGACTTTTACGGGAGCGACTGCCGTTTCACATCTTGCTTTGGCCCAGATATTCTACAGATCTTAATGGTGCCCACGGGTATATGGTACCAATGGGTGTATGGGATCCATGGGTATATGGGCCACATGGGTAACGTATATGTATGGGGCTCCATAGGTGTATGGGGTGCCATGGGTCTATGTCACCCCATGGGTGTATGGGCCCATGAGTGATGTATGTATATGGGGCCTCATAGGTTACATATATATATGGGGCTCCATGGGTGTACGGGCCACATACGTGTGTGGGGGCCCATTAATGTATGGCCCCCCATGGGTATAGGGAGTCTATGGGTATATGGGCCCATCAAGATCTTGCAGCTTAGCGCCCGGGGTCCACTCTTCTATTGCTTTTTTTCGTAGTTTGGTTTATATAAGCTATAACGGGAGCGATTGTCTGATAACTATATTACAATTATATAATTATTATAAGCTTTATTCCCTTAATATAAGGTGCAACTATAAATCGGTGTAAATAAAATTGCATCATCATTTGTGTTGATACTAAAACACCACCTTTTTTTTTTTTTTTTCCCTTCCGCATACTGCGCAGCTCGGGGAAGCCGCGCGGTTATGTGGGGCTCTCACCACACTAAAATAACCTGCCGTGTGCCGTACACTACGCCTTGGGTGAGTGGACCGTAGGAACCTGTATACAACTTCTACAGTCCACCCGGCGCTGGCCCGCAAGGTGGCGTGCGGGCGCCCTCTCTTGGTTGGGCGATGTCCAGGCACACCGGGACATCACCCCTTCGCGGGAGGCTCTACTGCGGGTGGAGGGCAATCCCCGGCCCATCCACCCGCGGCCTCACTAGGGCGGCATGAGGCGCAGACACGCGCGCCTCCGCCGCCCGGTTCGCCGGCGACGGTTCGGATCAGCGAGGCTATTTTCCTCCCTGGTCCGCTCCGCCGCCTCCTTCCGCGAGATGACTTCCTCGCAGAAGGTTGCGACCGCGGAAAAACACCCGTCGCTACGAGCCATGGATCGTGTTATGGCTCGCAGCGAGAGGTCCACTCCAACGACTGTAGTGAGGGCTTGACGCTCCGTCGCCCAAGCTGGACAAACCTCGAGCGTGTGCTGCGCCGAGTCCTCACTACAGTCGCAATGATGGCAGGCGGGGGTCCTCTCCCTCCTTGCGACCGAGAACAGGTACCTCCCGAAGCAACCGTGGCCGGAAAGCACCTGTGTCAGCCGGAAGGAGAGGGTTCCGTGCCGCCGCCCTGCCCACTCAGCTATGACCGGCTGGAGCGCCTCCACGGTGCGATGACCAGCACTTGGGGCCTCCAGCCGGGTCGACCACTCGACCATTATGGTTTGGCGAGCGGCCTCTCGCCACCCGCGGACCTCCTCAGGCGGGGGGCGACTGCCACTCCCCGCCACTAAAACACCACCTTAAGTTAACCTTCGTTGTTTTTCTGTATATTGACGCGAAACACTTTACGCGGACCGCCAGCGCCTCGCTGTGGCGCAAAGTGGCAACTTTACTATGCCAAAAATACATAAAGTCGTCGAATACCCTCGCCTTAACCATACTTCGTCACTTTCAACGGAGTTGTCGAACTTTCTCTTCGTCTTATGGATAAATAAATGTATAAGTGGCCGCGTTCTATGTACGCTGGTAGCAAGTCCTGTAAACAAAATATATGTAGTCCCAGTATTGTAGTTAATCTAATTCAAGTCAACAAATTCATGGAATAATTAAACTTTATATAGGTACTTGATACACTTTAGCACGATAATGTTACTCATGTTCCGATGAAATTATTGTGTTCTGTGTTGTTGTAATGATTTATGATTGCTAAGCAGTATATTTCATCAACTGCGGATACAGGGGTGAAAAACCTTTGGCCTTGAATCAATAGTGCCAAGTCTTCAAGTAAAAAGGGTTCAGTGACGTGAATCATACTACTACTATAATCACCGAAATGTTAAGGTATTTTTCATTACTCATACTCTGAAAGTAGGTCTGAAGTTGCCTGAGGAGCGGGATGAAAGTAATACTTTTCATCCCTAGGGAGAATCGCTTTCAACTGACAGCTGTCAAATTATTAAAAAAAAACTAACTCTATTTTCACATATTTAATGTACCAACCATATACCAACTTTCTATACAGCCACTCAATTACAGCGCGATGTAAAATTGAAATAAAATAAAGTTAAGTAGGTATGTATTGAATAAAGAATATATATTTTTTAAATAACTTTACTTTAGTTTAGTTTCAACAATTTCCTTAAAATAACATAGATTTGGGCAAAATATTTACCATTTTTTCAATTATGAAAATGAAAAATAATGGCTGAATAGCTGGCCGGCCACAGAAAAAAAAAACAACCAAAATAGGCGGAAAAGCGGCAATTCGATCTTCATTTGTTTTTCGATTTGAAAGTTTTACTCATTTTTACTCATTTTATCTTTAGCTAATTCATGTTTTTATTTTAACTTTCCTTGTATTCGTAATGAAAAGCAGTGTTTACCTCGGGTTAAAGACTTATTTAGTCCCTCGAACTATTGGCGCCCGAACGAAGTGAGGGCGCCAAACCTCGTCTCGGGACTAAATAACTTACTTTCACTCCCTTTTTTTTTTACGTGCGGAAATCCCTTCGGATACCCCCCCGCTGGCCAGCGGGGGTGGTTATGTCGTGTCTCGACTAAAACCGCACGGTGTCCTCCCCAAGTGTCCGTTGCCGGGCACCCCGGGTAAGCCCTCGAAAGGATAACCCCAGGTAACAATGTACTATTTCAAACCGTTGAACCCAACTGCTTATCTGAAAGTTTTTTTTTTTAAACACACGTTCGTTTTAAATGCCGCACTGCTTATGGAGACGGTGTAGGATTTGTATATAGTCAAGAAGTGTAGGTTCTAAATATTTTATTTATTTATCTATAAAAGAAATGAACTAGTGATTACATATGTAAACAATTTTGAGCTGAAATATGTTCGTGTGTGTGAACCACAGCATGAGTTAATGAAATAAGTGACATAATATGGGCATACAGTTTTTAGCGGACGAACAGAATTGATGCTGAAATTAAATATAATTATAAAAATAAAGTATAAATACCTAAACTGCTAAAAAACCATAGATTTGTAAAATTAATGCAACCTAAGACTGATATTTCCTTACTTCTACAATGACAATAAAAATGTTTTGTAGAATAAGTAATGACAGTTTTTAACATCTGTATATAGAACCGACTACACTACATAAACTCACTACAACGTAAGAAACAAACAAATAATGCTTTAAACACGTAATTTAGAGGCGGTCTGGGTTACATTATGTACATTAATTTATTTGGTACATTGTATAATATTCATTCATGAGCTCCCACCGCCTTCAAAGTATGTGTACTGAATATGTGTATAAGTATTATTATTTGTGTATTTCTTACTTTGTTCTGGAATAATTTAGAACTTTAAGCAAAAGTTCTTAAAGAACGTGTTAATTTTAACGTGTTATGTTGGTTTCGGTATTACACACAAAATTGTATATACAGAAGTAGCCAACAAGTAGGTAATTATTCATTAGTAGTATGTAAAGTTGACCCCCTGATGCAAAGCTCTGAAATAACTGGAGTGCTAAGAATATTGACTACCGTTCTAGCGTCGGTAGCTCGGTAGCGGTTCGAATCCTGGCCATTACACTACTAACGTGAACCCACTCCTAACACAAGCAATAAAGCTTAGCTGGAGGAGTTAGGGGGTATATTAGTAATTTCGGTTACCAATATCTTTAAAAAAAGGAAAAAAGAAAAGATGCAAATGTTAAACAGGTTTTCTTCAGTTGAAATGATTCGAGATAAGCCTTTTAACGCCCTGCTTACACTTGTCCCTAGTTTCACAGTTGCAGACAGCTATAGTTTGAAGACGTTTTATATCTAAATATATAAAATTGAAGTGTCGGTTTGTAACGCTAAAATAACAGCTTTTCGCCGGCACAGCAAGTTTATTTTAAACTCGGAAAATTAATTAAGTATAATTTGTCTAATGTAGTTACATTAAATATATTTGTCCCATTATTGTTTATGTGCATGTGAGGCTTGAAGACTTCCGTTATTTTGTCATTTGTCAAATCGTTTGACCAAAATGTCATTAATATATTCCGACTTCCGGTATTTCTTTTTATCGTAATCAATCTAGTTACGTAGCAAAAAATCATTACTACGTAAGCAATGTATACTCATAGGTACTTGAATAAGATTCTGACAAATTGAGCACAATTATTTTTTAGTCGGTTAAAGAAATATCGAAACTGATGGAATATTAAATTACAATATTGAGATCGAAAGCTTTGGAATGTTTGTCTGTACTGTAGTAGTACTCGTATGTTCGGTAACTGTAGGATCGATTTTGACTGGTTGGCATAACATTCTACTCGGATACATAAAACTTGCTTTTATTTGCGGGTAGTGCATTCATCATTCGTTTATTAATTTTTACTAGGCAACTAAGTCATAAGATTAGATCACACTTACTTGTCCTAAAACTAAGATTTATGTAGCTTTTATAGGTCAACAGTCTTTAACAATTCAAGGTTATCAGACAATTATTACTAAGATTCTCATAGCGCCGTTCCCATGTATGAGCGATACTTACCTACAAGCTTGAGGTATTATCAGTATGATTTAGATTATGTACCTACCACTTATATGATTAAGATTTTTTGTAACAAGCTATAAAAATGCAAATAGGGTAAAGGACTAAGTTGGTAGTAGGTACCTAGATTTCTAAAGCTTCAATGTCGGAAAAACTACACCTGTACAAAAGGTACTGATTACAAAAAATCTTCGTATATTTGTGATATCTAGTACCTGCTACATACGAGTATATACCAGTATATATAAAAGACAGCAAATGCAGAATATGTCCGAGTACATATACAATCGATCAATAAAATGTTGTTTGCACAGACACAGACCACAAATACGATTTAATTGCACCAATAACAGTCCATGCACGCTAGATCGTTTGCCGAGGTAATGATGTAAACCAACTCGTAATCAAATAAAAAATAACGAGGCAGGTTCCAACGTAACTAACAAAAAAAACTCATGTAGGTACGTACATTCCGTAATCACTCGAAATTTGAAGAGCAAGTTAGTTTGTGTTTAGCCAACAATAGCTTGAACTGTAACCTATTCTTTAATACATGTCGCTGTTTATGTAATCAGTGATAAAATTATTAATATATTTACCCTCGTTTCGACTGTCGGCCTAAGTCAAATTGCAACTGGTTTCATTATTTGTGTATTTATAGCTGGGGTTCCGTAATGATATCAACATCAACGAAACACTCAAAGGAGTAACTGCATACTTATTAAGTTATGCATATGTGATAATTATGTAACTTATAATTTAACCTACATTATGAATAATGCTTTATAATTTGACTTGAGTTATTTCATCTCATAATTTTGAATCGAAATAAGATATAGGTTACTGGAGGATAATATCTACAAGTAAATCAAAGTATGCTGTTGCATTCGCATGTGAGCTCAAGTGAAGCCTTACGTTACAATCCATATTACCCATCACGTGTAGGCTATAATTAACTTTGTGTATTTTTATGCTCAGTCATTAGATAAAAACATGTATAGTAAAACATCGTGACGAGGTGAAAACTAAATTTGATATTTTTTTATTTTAAGTGTTCTAGGAACGACACCGATGTCAAAAATGTGCATTAACATTCTTCTAGGGTATGGTTATAAACTGCGCTATATATCATCACGCTGCTATAAGTGTGATAGGAGCAGCAAGATCAACCAAATCTATTATTGATCATTCCCTTATTATTAAAAAGCAGATCATCACGAAATGGCAATAGGCTAGCCACCTATTACATTGGGACCTAAAACATAAACTGGCGAAACGTGGGTGCTAGCACCTCTGCCTACCCCTTCGGGGATATAGGTGTGAGTTTATGTTTTATATGTTATGTTATGATGAGCAGTACAATATGAAATCTCTAAACTACATAGTTACTTACGTGTAAAAGACCAAGAAATAGGTGCGTTTAGGTCGCGGGAACGGGGTCATTATCACACGTGGAGTCGCGGGTCACAATAAATCTTTTCATTTTAGGTTTTTACCTTCAGATATTTCATTTAAAAATATATAGGAGCCATTGACTTTTACACAAACGACATCTAAAAAAAACAATTCATGATTATTGTAGAGCTATCTAAAAATATTACTTGACTCCAAGCATTCTTACTGTTTGCTCGTATCGTGTGGGCGAATACTAACAAGCGCCCACGATATATCAAAACGAGTTGTATAACTTATAACTCTATAGATAAATCTTAAATCAGAGTATAGCAAAATATTGACTGGATTCTGGATTGAGCAAATTAAATTGAGTTTCGTCCACGAATCATTACGCACAGTTTCGTCCCGCACTGTGTGTAGGGATTAATGATACTACTTCATTTTGCAATTCAGAAACCGGCCATAAATGCCATAGCTTGCTCGGTACCGTCAAGGTACGTTAACTTTATATTACCAAATGAAATTCATTTGCAACTAATGCGAATTCATTCATGGTGCAATGTTCAAATTGCATTGAGATTGAGTACACTCAAATAAACCAGACAGAGGAAAAACTAATTAGTAATCATTATCAGAGTTATCAGACATTTAATGCACATGTAGAAATTGGAGAAGACAGAGTCACAGCTGTTTACATTTTAACTATTTCGCTGTATTAATAAATTTCACGAATAGTTTATAGGTTGTACTATTTCTCGTAGACACACCTACACGGTGTATGTAAATTAATAACTGTTGTATTTGTAAGTGGACTACAATTTGTATTATGCAAACCTATTTTTGGAAGGGTGCCCCTCAAGGTGCCTTTAGAATTAGGAAAGGGTCTTTATCGTAACGGTGTTATCATCAGCTTGACTTCTGTGCTTTCAACCCAATTGTAATATAACGAATTTTCAACCGGGAGTGTTTTTTTTTGACTTTTTGTGTGCGTTAACCACTGTTTAACCTACCCATGGGACTGCAATCGACGATCACGGGGTATCGTGATACAACTTTCTGAAGGATTTTACGAATTATCCCCCGATACGAAATGACTGACAAAATTTGTGTCTGGCTCGTGGACTAGTCTCACAATTTATAGTGTCTGCTATGTCCTGAAGAGACATTTTAATTGTTTTTTTTTGTGTTTAGTGATTTTAGTTTCATATACTTAGATAGTTTTTTAGAGTTCCGTACCCAAATGGTAAAACCCTATTGCTAAGGCGCCGCTGTCCGTCCGTCCGTCTGTCACCAGGCTGTATCTCATGAACCGTGATAGCTAGACAGTTGAAATTATTACAAATGATGTATTTCTGTTGCCGCTATAACAATAATATAAGAAACAAAATAAAATAAATATTTAAGGGGGCATCCCATACAAAGACGTGATTTTATTTTACTCGATATTAATAACGGCAATAGGTAGATGATGGTACGGAACCCTTCCGACTCGCACTTGGCCGGTTTTATTATAATGCTGAAACAACAAATTAAATCGCTATTTGGCAAATGTAATTATACCTAGCATTAGATATCATCATCATCTTAGTGTTGAGTCCCAGTGGCATCGAGGCTTTCACCTTTCAACCCGGAGCCCGTTTTACGGCTTTTACTTCTGCATTTAGCATGGTCTTGAGCATCCCTGACAGTGATACCATTGCCAATATTGGAAATTATTATATTAGTAGCTGACCCGGTGAACTTCGTTCCGCCTTAGAATCAAGTTATATTGGTTACCTTATCAGCTGAATTTCTTTAGTGAATCTCTCCTTGCACCCTGGCATTAAAGACCCGAGAAGGCGTGAGATTTTGGTCGGTTCGAGTTCAAACTAACCACCCCCGCTAGCGGGGGGGTTATGTCCTACCGTGGCGATTTCCGCAAAAAACATACCAAAAAACCACAAGCAGGCGGAGACAAATTGAAAAAATCTAAGATCATAAAAATCGGACAACCGGTTCTCGAGTTCATCGCGTTCATCACTAGCACGACATTCTTTTATATAAATGGTAGGAATGTGTTTTAGTATATCAAAATTATAATTCAGTTTGTTTGATGCTCGGTACACACCAAGCAGTCAAAGCAATCGGTATGGCATTTATGATAATTATGACACACTTTAAAGCATTCGATCGCCTTCATTTGGTTAGTGTCTACCCAGCATTACACACTTTTTTGTTACTTTGTTTAGAACACATCTTAATAGTTGACTTAATTTCAGCATTGCGTGTTTATCGGCAGGCTGATAAAAGATTTCACATCGTTCATTTTATCGTAGTTTTTATTTGACTTTGTACTTCCCACGATGTCTTCTACGAGATATAAGAGATTTTTGCCTTAGATAAACCATTATGTAGTAATGTAAACAGTTTTCTGTATCCATTAGTTCATGTACTAGTATGAGCATGATTGCCTTGGTTTTGCAGTCATGCTACCGATTGCTGCGCCAAGTTCGATTTCCATATCTGGAAAGTGTTATTGGATTTTTAGGGTTCCGTTGCCAAATGGCAAAAGACGGAACCCTTATAGATTCGTCATGTCTGTCTGTCTGTCCGTCCGTATGTCACAGCCACTTTTTTCCGAAACTATAAGAACTATGCTGTTGAAACTTGGTAAGTAGATGTATTCTGCGAACCGCATTAAGATTTCCACACAAAAATAGAAAAAAAGCAATAAATTTTAGGGGTTACCCATTATTAAAACTGAAACTCAAAAAAAAATGTTTCATGATCCCCCCCCCGCCTGTAACTTCTAAAATAAGAGAATAATAAAACTAAAAAAAATATATGATGTACATTACCATGTAAACACCGAAAATTGGTTTGAACGAGATCTAATAAGTAGTTTTTTTTAATACGTCATAATTCGTATACCGCAATTTACCTTTCATTCAATCAACTCAAATACAAAAATTTAAAAAAACATTACTATGTTACTTGCTTACGGAACCCTTCATGGGCGAGTCCGACTCGCACTTTTTAATAAGGAAAATCTCAGTAGCCAAATTAAAAATTAAACACTAAAATTAAAGCATCTATCCAACTTTTAAGGAATCCGACTAAGATCGACTTGCTTCGGTTTTGAAAAGCGTTCACTCTGTCGGTATCTTTTTAAAGTAGTTAAAACCGAAGTTTTAATTTTATTATTTAATGAACAGTTTCTACTCTATAAAGGTATCAAACTGCCAGGCCGATGTACGATGGAGAGAATGCTCTACAAAAACGAAGCAAGCCGATCTTACCCGGACTCTACCTACCCATAAGTTGGTTGAATTTTGTTTGGTTTTTATTCGACTAAGTATAGAGCTTTTTGTCGCATGATTATGTCTCCTTGGCATTTTTTAACAAAAGGGCAAATATTAAGTCGGCTTACCTTGAATTAATTGTTTTTTGTCGGGGCGTGAGGGAAATGCTTTATGGGCAACCTTACACCCCGGAGTCTGAAGACCCGAGTCGGCGTGCGGTTTTAGTCGGTTCATGCCCGACATAACCGCCCCCGCTGGCCGGCGGGGGGTATCCGAGGGGATATCCGCACGAATGAATAAAGAAGAAAGGTACATATCGTTGCAACTCATTAAAACAATAATGTCTGCAAGTTACTATATTTGTTTAAAGCACAGTCTCCTAATTAAAAAAGGACAACCTCATTTTTAAAACCACAGGAACAAACAGTTATTATTTCTATATTAGATGATATGACGTATTTACTACTAAGATATATTAAAGATTAAATATTTATTTGCTGTCTTTTCCAGGGAACGGCAAGAAAAGGGAGAGTGCCCCTACGCCGACGACACCCGCGCGACCCCCGCCGACTCCTCCCACACCACAAGCAGCTCAAGGTATTTTACACTAACCTCTATATTAAACATAACTTACTACATATTCACAACTGTAGGAAGCGTAAAAGCAGGGATGTATACCCTAAAAAAGTTAACCATAGAACACCTAGGTGAGTTATGAGTTCAAAACTTAACCGTGGAACACCTAGGTGAACCACGGGTAGAAGAAGTGTTAACCGAGGAACATTTAGGTGAACTATGGGCACAAATAGTTGCCGTGGAACACATAGGTGAATACCTAGTAGTGTTCCACACAATGTAGTGTCCGTACGTACCCTAATATACAACTTTACTTTCCTGCAGTATTCGGATTCGTACCCGATTATGTGGTATATACCTAGTAGATTGGGCACTTTTATCACACTCCGTGTAGTTATTAAGAGGCTTCTTAGAAAAAAGCCAATAACATTCGAACCGAACCGAATTGAACCCTTGGCATAGCAGTTAGAGTCGCTACAGCTGCGCCTCGAGGCAGTTCCATAACATACACTAATTCAATGTAGAGTCCACAAATCATCTAAATCATTGGAAATCAGTCATATTTGTTGACAGACAACATGTCAGGGCTACCGCTCACTTGAACATATCAAGTTGCAGTCTAATGATGAGACAGAAATATTTACATTAGGCCGTTGAAGTAGATTGATGATACCATGCCGTCAATCCTCAGAAGACGTGAACGCCACAATAATGTAAGTATAATGTAGTACTATTCGGTCCATCAAAGACATGTTTATGTTACTTACAAGTTAAACTACCTATCGGAAGTAAAATCAATCAGCAAGACGACGTTTACCGAAGCGTTAAGCTCGAGATCGACCGAGCTGAAACTCTTTGTAGATATTCCCGCTCTAACGAGAAAATATAGAACACAAATCGAGTCAACATCTATCAAAGGAAATGGAAGTTGGTGTAGATTTATGTCCGGACTATAAAACGCCATAGAAACATTCTAAGAAGTTTTAAAATGTTGCGGAAAATTGGGCATCAAGAAGTCCGAGAGCCATGTGTGTGTTCCTTTTTATGCGATCGTCCCAAAAAGAAGTGTTATTTTTTCAGTTTTTCAGTAAGTAAACGCAACAGTTTTGGATGTACATTAGATACATTATAGGGTAACGTGAAAACCTTTTAAACATCAAGTGACACAGGCTAAAATATTTTTAAAGAAAAAGATTTTTGTTGGTACTGTTGTTTATTGTTGCCTTTGGATATTTACGAGTACGGTGATTTTCTCAGGGATCCCATCATCAGATCCTAAGCTTATTTTTTGGCTTTCAAACAAATTTATCGAAATCGGTGTACAGCCGTGTAGGTACGTAATAAAGAAAGGAAAATTACTTGACGATGTGAGTGCCTCTACCTTTGTTGAAGTTTTGTATAGAGAGGTTTAATCTTTCCTTATATACCTTTTTTTTTTTTTTTTATCGTGCGGAAATCCCTTCGGATACCCCCCCGCGTGCCAGCGGGGGCGGTTATGTCGGGCTTGAACCGACTAAAACCGCACGCCGTCTCGGGTCTACAGACGCCGGGGTGTAAGGTTGCCCATAGAGCATATCCCTCGCACCCCGACCTTTCCTTATATACCTAATGTAAAAATAATTAATCATAAAAATCCTATTATGAACATATTTCGCAACAGTCTACAAACAGTATTAAGAAACACTTTATACATAGGGCTCTTAATTGGTTTAGTGTTGTCACTCGTTGGGTTAGTTGGGTATCCGTTCACAACTGATTATATTTATTTATACGGACACAGTCACGAAGGGAAGGAGATTTATTCGTGTTACATAAGCAGCATACAGAGTCGTAAGGTAATAAGCGCGAGATTCAGTAGAGCGGATAACTAGAAAGACTTAACAAAATCCTGTCATTAAGATGCCAATTGGCACAATCTCAGGAGACAGCTGTCTACATTCAGTACTTACCATTAGATTAAGCAATAGAATTAATATGCAATACCTTTTTTTTTTTTTTTTTTTTTTTTATCGTGCGGAAATCCCTTCGGATACCCCCCCGCCGGCCAGCGGGGGCGGTTATGTCGGGCTTGCACCGACTAAAACCGCACGCCGTCTCGGGTCTTCAGACGCCGGGGTGTAAGGTTACCCATAGAGCATATCCCTCGCACCCCGGCTGACCCTGGGCCATCTCACCACTAACAGCATCGCTCATCCTGTCTCCTCTGAAAGCAGAGGAGTACGGAGAGCGATGTGTTCCCGCCACGTTGGGTATTGGCCGACGATCAATGCCAACCCTATGAAGGGGTGAAGGGGAAGCCATTGACCGCCGCCCAGGGTGTACCAGCCGCTCCGATTCCGTTCCCCCCGGACTGCAGCGGGATCGGAATCGGAGCGACACTCGAGGAGGTTACCCAACACACACCCCAGTATGCAATACCTACTATAGCATGAGGGCGAGTAGGTGTATTGGGTTCCACCACGGTCTTCTGGGCCCAAGCCAACCTGATCTGCTAGCCGGTACACCTGCTGATTAACGGACTAGGCTCTGCCGCCGTTTTGCTATCGAGGTTGGGGTGTCAGATGATATAGTCGCTGCCGTAAAAGCCAACATAAAACTGCGGCTTTTTGCCCAATGACATTCTATGAGTAAATCATGATAACGTTTTTACTTCGGGCCACCAACCAGGTGGACACCGAAGTCTTAAAATCACGCAAAAAAAATCAAAATCTTACACCCACTTTTTATCACTTTTCTTTCTTTTCTTTCACATGATTCTGAGTCTAATTAAGCAAAAAAAAATTTTGTGTCTGTCTGTATGTCTGGATGTCTGGATGTCTGTTTACGTAATAACTCAAGAACCACTTATCCGATTTAAAAAATTCTTTCGCCAATCATCTTGTTTGGTCAATGGGAAGAACTGATTAGATTTTGGGGTTTGTACGTTCAAGGTTTCGGGTAATTGTCAAATTGTCCCTAAAAAACTTTTACAAGTGAGTTTCTTTCGAGTTATCAGAGTAACGCTTATTTGACTTTGACATTTGAGTGACAATGACAATACGTATATTGTATATTTACATAAAACAACCAGACTCTGAAGGAAACTGAAATATAAAATCATTTTTTTGTGTTTTTGACGTCGAAGACGTTTGATTTGATTTGATTTTCTTTATATTTATTTCTCAATATATAAAGACGCGTCGAATAATATGCATAAAGCCTAAGGTCTGTAATTTTGAATAAAAATACTGCAACAAAAATATCTAAGTTTGGCCCGAAGTTTGACAATCACTGTGTGATTTCCGCCCCACTAGATTTTATTTAAAGTTTATTGATCTCGAATCTTAGTATCGGTGAAATTAGGACTTGAAGAGGGTTACAAACAACGCGTAGGTAGGTAAGCAATCGCGTCAAATCCCATTTTCACATTATTGTAGGTACAGTCAACATCAAAAGTTAATTCACACTTAAATATTTACAAACGTTTTTACATTGGAATATATGTATCAAAAAATTGATATGTAAGTAGTTTTATAATCCCCAGAAGACAGTTTTGTTTATTATTTTATGAAAGGTTTTTAAGAGCTAAGGTGATAAATAAATTCGATTTTGGTAAGCTACTTTTGTCGTAGGCTGTACATGGTTTCATGTCAGATACTCATTTTCCACATTTTACGTGTCTGTATTGTGTTTGAACATTTTTTGTGATGGTAATTACATATGACGGTTAGCCAGAAACCACAGCTCAAAGTTGATTAAACACAGTCAAAAGTGTTTTGCATAAATGATTTCGCAATGTTTCGCAAGTCATCTTTGTAGGATAAACAATAGCGCCTTCGCTATGGTTGTCCTTTCAAAAGTGTGTCAGAGAGTAACTAGTTCGATCAGCTTACCGCATTAGAATATTACGATACACAATTACTATCTGAGCTGATAATACCTTGAATAAACTGTATCACTCTTGTTATTAATGCTACAGTTCGTTCAATATTTATTAGTATCTACTAACTTTAGATCAGCGTAGGACTAAAACCTGGAAGAAAAGAACCTAGAAAAAAAAAGAGCTGGCTCGATTCGAAAGTGTGGCTCGATTCGGCTTAATGTAATCAAAGATTTTTTGTCTCTATTCATGTATTTATTTACGCACAAACATCACACATTTTATGTTTATAGCTAAGAAGAATGGCGTGGTGCAGAAGCTGTCGTCATCGCCAGTGGCATTGCGTGCGCGCACATCGCTCGCACCGCCCCCCTCACCGAGAAAACCTGCACCCCACCGCGTGCCTGCAACGCGGCCTAACACCCTGCCAACCAATAAAGGTCAGTTGATCATTGATATTCTGTAGACAGTAAATAACTTTGTAACAGGAACTATTAGTAGGTACCTACACCAGTCAATAATTGTTCGTGTAAGACCGTAACTATAAAAAAATACATGGAATTAATAGTGCAATCTATGCCCAATTTATAGGTACTATTACAAAAATCATAAATTAGTTTTCGGTTGTCGGTACAGTGGAGATATTTAAAAAAATACTTGTGTTATGTTATATGAACTATTCTGAACACAAAAATGATTTTTTTTTGGTATTTTTATCTGTTTGTCTGTTGATTCGCGAAAAATCTACTAAAAGGAATTTGATGCGGTTTTTTTATCGGAAGGTATTGGTCAGAATTAAAATCTATCGTATGTTTCATTACAATTGGTTGAGTAGAACCGGAGATATGACCAAAAGTCGCGATACCCGACATCCACGCGGGTGGAGCCGCGGGCATCAGCTAGTTTTATTATATACGAAATGGTTGTTAATGTATCGTCATTCACGAAATTTTAACTGTTGACAGACATCTGACTACTTACATTTTTACCTATGATACTAAAATGTTGCCTTAAAAATATTGACACACATATTTTAAAGTTGCACTCTATGCATCTATCTGGGCCCCTTGTGCAATCAATGTCTTATATAAAAGTGTATGTACCTACATACATTATTATGTTTAATCTCGTACCAAAATGTAATAAACTAGCGGATGCCCGCAGCAAAAAAATATTTTTTATTCAGAATCGTTTATTTTTAACATAACCCAAGAAATCTTTTTTAAATATTTCCAATGTAGAGACACAATTTAATCTGTGACAGTATTAGTTTGAGACAGTTGTTTTAGCCCTGGTGCTGCCATCTATTTTACGATATAAGAGTGCACCTTGATTGGATTTGCGTCGAGGTAACGTGAAACGTGTAAACCTTTTAGTTCGTAGTAATTCTGATAGATGGCACTTTTAACAATTGTTGAAAGAAACGGACAGCTTCTTAAACAATTTTTTACAGGAGTAATACATATCTTGTAGGTAATACTTGCAGTGAACGAAGATTTCGAACTAAGTAAAAATAAATCTATACGTATTGTAGGGAAGATTGTGCAAAAACATCGTCCGAATTTAGTTTTTATACATTTACCGGTAATAAGTAACTACTACTACTACTTAATAAATGGTCTATGTTCATTTTGTAGTAGGTATACCTGCAGATATGCCTGTAGTATTTATTATGTCGAAGGTTTAATAAATAATTTCAATTCAAATACTTTCTATGTATAGGTACTACTAGACAAGCTGTGTGAAACTTGCAATTGCTTACTAACAAATAATGGATCTTTGTTATCTGAATAAATAAACTTTTATTTTATTATTAGAACAAAATGTTTATTAGGTATGTCTCCGGCACCCGAGGGGGTCATCTCGAAACCGGAGATGGCCCAGGGTCAGTCGGGGGGCGAGGGATATGCTCTATGGGCAAACCTTACACCCCGGCGTCTGTAGACCCGAGACGGCGTGCGGTTTTAGTCGGTTCAAGCCCGACATAACCGCCCCCGCTGGCCAGCGGCGGGGTATCCGAAGGGATTTCCGCACGAAATAAAAAAAAGAAAGGTATGTCTCCGGCGGGCGGGTATCCGAAGGGATTTCCGCACGAAAAACAAGGTATATGTGTATTCGAGGGTTGTTGGGAGAGGGGTTCGGAGGCGAAGTGTAAAAACAGATAAACATGTAAAAACCATGCGACTACATTTTTGAATAAAATCTTGTTTAAAAAATAATAATTAAATAATTAGTTTATTGTGTATTACACTGTATTGTTTTATTTATTATGACCATGTTTAACATTCTTAGGCAGGCTATTGCACTTTAGAATAATAATAGAAGAATTTATTCGAATACTTATTGAAAATACTCATGTAATAAATTTCATCTATTACATAAAACTATCTTCTGTTAAGTTTCACATTTTGTGAGAGTGATTATTTATTAATCGCACAGGGTCGCAACAATCGCAATAATCATGATACTGTGTTTTACAGTATCATAGTATGTAGTCTGTCAACAGTTAAAATTTCATAAATGACTATACATTAACAACTGTTTAGTATATCGTAAGTCGGTTATCGCGACTTTTGGTCTTATCTCTGGTTCTACTTAACCAATTGTAATGAAACATACGATAGATTTTAATTCTGACCAATAACATATAATAACATAACTTCACGCCTATATCCCCGAAGGGGTAAGCAGAGGTGTATTACACACCTACGATTCGCCAGTTATGTTACGGTTCCAATGTAATAAGGGGCGAGCCTATTGCCATCTACCGGGCACTTTATTAAGCGAGCGATAAGTAACATTTATTAATGCACACATAACTACGAAAAGTCAGAGGTGAAATAATACCTTTCTGATAAAAAAAACCGCATCAAAATCAGTTTTTTTGCGTCCATCGCGATTCGCGAATCAACAGACTGATACTATGATACTGTAAAATACAGTGTCATTATTATTAAGATATTCACGTATAAGGCTTTTTAGATTCATATACAAAGATTATTATGATACGTACATTTTTTTTTTTTTATCGTGCGGAAATCCCTTCGGATACCCCCCCGCCGGCCAGCGGGGGCGGTTATGTCGGGCTTGCACCGACTAAAACCGCACGCCGTCTCGGGTCTTCAGACGCCGGGGTGTAAGGTTACCCATAGAGCATATCCCTCGCACCCCGGCTGACCCTGGGCCATCTCACCACTAACAGCATCGCTCATCCTGTCTCCTCTGAAAGCAGAGGAGTACGGAGAGCGATGTGTTCCCGCCACGTTGGGTATTGGCCGACGATCAATGCCAACCCTATGAAGGGGAAGCCATTATGATACGTACCTACTTACAAAATTCAAACGAACATATAATAAAACTGTTACACAAATAAAAAGCCTATATATAGGTATACAAACAGCAATTACAGTAAAATAACAAGTAGGTAATATTCATGTGTAATATCAAGTATTTGAGAATATTCATGTCATAATTTATTATTTAATTTAAGGAATAGAAAAAATGTTTTATTAATTAACTACACTATGATTTCTTTTTTAAACAATGGTTTATTTCTAGCGTTAGTTCCGGTTGCATCCGAGGTTGGCACCTCAGAGACCAGGGTCCGCTTTCCGACTTCTTCTCTTTTGGGATTCCTTTAAGTATTGTCATTGCATATACCTACGTTACTCGGTTTGTCGATAAGTAGCCTTGATATTTCATTAATTTTGTAAAGGGGGATATGATTTCTGTGCCATATTCTCAAATTCTTATCTTCGTCATGTACAATATAAATACACAATAAATTAAGTTTGATTTCTTTACAATGCTTCCCATTAATTTGTCTTGATAGTCAACTTCAAAAGTTGACAAGGAAATCATTATTAAAATCAGTTCTGTTTATTTGACTACCGTTTTGCGCAAAGTACAGCGCTATCTATACTATTATAAAATTGTAAATGAACTGTGTCTGTACCTACATTGGAGATATAAAAAACTTGGGCTATTAAAGGAACGATGCTGAACACAATTTTTTTGAATTCTTGTCTGTTTATCTGTTTGTTCACGATGGACGCAAAAACGACTGAACGGATTTTGATACGGATTTCTATAAGAAAGGTCTTGATTTGACTTAATATCTACCGTATGTTTGATTGCAATTGGTTAAATAGAACCAGAGAATGGCCAAAAAATGAGGTCGGTTAACCTCCGTGCGGGCGGAGTCGCCGGCATCGCTACATCAATTAGTATTTCCAGATGCAGATTTTATCTCATAAAATAATATTAGCCCAGGAATAGTAATTTCCGAATTTTTACAAGCTTTTATTTAACTTGCAAGCTGTGTGAAACTTGCAATTGCTTACTAACAAATAATGGACCTTTGTTATCTGAATAAATTAACTAAGTATAATTATTATATTATAATGATTAGAACTAAATGTTATGCCTCCGTCGGGGGGGGGGGGGTGTATCCGAAGGGATTTCCGCACGAAAAAAAAGGTATATGTGTATTCGAGGGTTGTTGGGAGAGGGGTTCGGAGGCGAAGTGTAAAAATTGATAAACATGTAAATGTAGTCGCATGGTTTTTACATAAAAAGTTTTCGAATTTTTACAAGCTTTTTTCGACCATTTGTTGGCATCCGATGGAGCTGTAATTTTTGTCCACACGTTTAGTTTGGTTGACAATGCGTTAATACGGTACCATAGAGCTGGTCTAATGACGGAGTAGGAATAAGATGGCCACAGGAACTTCCAAATTAATCAAGATAAACCTATCGAGTTAGGGCTCATTCGTTTTGTCTTAGAAAACTCTCTGGTGTTACATAGTAGTCAGGGTCTGAAGATGGTGTAGGAAGGAGGCCATAGGATAAACTTATCGAGTTTGGAATCATTTGTTTTGACTTGACAAACTCTCTGGTATTAAATGATAGTCAGGGCAAACTCTTATATTATTAAATATAAAAAGTTGAATATAATAAATTAATAAATCAGTTTAAAAAAGAAAGCTTTTATTCAAAAATATAGTTTGCATTAAAACGAAAATCATAGTTCATGCAAGAGCTGTGCTGATTTCAAAAGCTTGTAGCGCAGATAGAAAATAGAGAAAATTATTATAGAAATTATTATTTTCCTTTTTGTCTAACTAAATTTTTGATACAAAGCTTGTTTTTAAAAGCAGTAGTTTAATTTTCAAAGCAGGTTGAAATCGTGCAATTTTGGCACCGATGGGGTGAAGCCCTTGGCCCTTGACGCCCTTCACACGTTAAAAAAAAGCCCGACAACACCTTATTTTAAACTAGCGACCCGCCCCGGTTTCGCACGGGTGCAATGGATGTTATTATACATATAAACCTTCCTCTTTAATCACTCTATCTATAAAAAAACCGCATCAAAATCCGTTGCGTAGTTTTGAAGATTTGAGCATACATAGGGACAGAGAAAGCGACTTTGTTTTATACTATGTAGTGATGATAACGCTTTCAGTTCCTTTCTGATACACACGAGAAGTGTTTAGGATCATCATTGACCCTAATTTTAAAAATGCCAATGCATTCCACAGGCTTTTTTGATAATTCTTTTAATGTTACAAGCAGTTCGCCCGTGGAATAAATTACCGGTTGACATAAGACGAGCTGAGATTTTATGAAATTTAAAAGAATAGTCAAGGAGCATTGTTTGTCCAGTGTATCACGTGTAACATAGACACTATCCTATGTATAAGTATGTATATTATGTTTTTATATCGGTTTAAGTGTGTATTTATTCAACTACCTACCTATGTATGTTTAGAATTATGTATTTATATAAGTATGTTTATATTATAATCATTTAATAGCACGCCAACAAAATGCCGAGCACTCCAACCAATATTTCCATCCAAAGGTTTCCTGGCAGAAATTGCGGTAAGCGATAAGGCGCCCATTGTACGTTTCTTTTCTTTTTAATTTCTGTTGTAATTCAATTAAATTGGCGTATAATAATGTATAAAATAAATAAATATAAGTATGTTTATCCGCATGCTGGAACCCAAAACACAAGCTAGTTAAACTATGCTTACTTCGGGTCTAGAAAGCGCTGTGTAGAATGTCATAGAATATTTTATTTATTTATTCATAAAGTTACAACGCAAATTATTAATACTTATTTGATAATGACATCAACCCACATTTATCACCGCGGTTCCACATTTCATTAGGTGACGCTGCATTTCTACTTTCATACTTCTTTGGTTAGGCACCGACTTTCACCGTAAAGTCTATATGATCTATTGAATGAAATCTGTAATTCAGTTATTTTCCACTTTTTACTTCCTTCTTGGTTTTTGAAGTTGGTTCAAATCTTTATTAAAATTTTGTTCTATATTATCTTATAAATTATTATTATAATATAACCTTATTCGTCATTTGTTCAAACAAATACAAATAGTGAAATCCTCACTTTCCCAAAAATTCAACAAGATCATGTTTTATTCCTAAATTATGAAATAACCTCCAATCCACCAACTGTGTTTGTTGGAGATTATCACCAATACCAGTGATGTGTAGCCCAACTTAATTATCGCGTCCATTACTGGTAGGTACCAATGTATGGTAATTTTATATTAACCTAGAGCAATTTATAAGTATTAGTCTTATTTCATACACATCCAGAACAAACCTGCGAAATACTTTTCTCAGGCTGAAAGAAAAAAAAACTCAAAAGGGCACGTACAAAACAGACTGAGCTGAGCAATAAAACGTAGCGGATTTTAATTACATTTGATTTAACGGTACTATAAAATTTATAGTAGCTGCTCTAAAAGGAGTTTTATTTCTTCTTGGTTTACTCCAGGGATATTTACTGCCAGGTATTTGGTTATCTACTCGTATAAATGTTTGGTAGATAGGAATGGTCCAGAATTGGTGTACAGTACATGCTTCCGATTTGGCAAGTCGGCAAGTAGAGTGAGAGCCCGGCTAAGATCAGCTTACTTCGGTTTAGTAGAGTTCTCTCTAACGAAAATCGGACTGAGAGTTTATTCCTTTTTAGAGTGGTTAAAACCGCTGTGTTTATAAAATATGAAAACTATAGCTTCGGTTTAACTACTCTAAAAAGATATCAAGTTGTAGTAGACTTAATATGCGCTGTGTAATTTAGAGAACGCTTTGTAAAACCAAACCAAGTCGATTTTAGTCGGACTCTCACTCTTCTTCAAGTCGAATTATATCTGATACCTTTAAATGAGCCATTCTTGTATATATACGTATACCAGCTGATGCCCGTGGCTCCACCCGCGTGGATTTCGGTTATCGCGACTGTTGGTCATTTCTTCGGATCTACTCAACCCATTGCAATCAAACATACGGCAGATTTAAGTCTAACCACGAGCTTTCTAATAAAAAACCGCTTCAAAATCCTTTCTGTTTCCTGTTTGCGTCCATCGCGAAACGACATACTAAAATTCCAAAAAAGAAACATTTTGTGTTCAGAATCATTAATTCACACAACACAAGTTTTCTTAGTATCTACTTATCTCCAATGTACAGACACAACTATCTTATAATTTTATAATAACACTAGCTGTTGCCCGCGGCTTCACCCGCATGGAATTCTGATCCCGTTCCCGCTACCCACAATACACAATTCCATCATATCAAAAGGGTTTAGGGTAGCGTTTTCGTTGAAAGCTCCCAGACGCCTTATTTTTTCCGACACCTCCGACAAATATCATTATATTTAAGCCAATGTATACAAAAATTTGACAAATTTTATACTAAAAGCTTGGTGGAGAACCACTCTATCCGTTGTTGAAACAGCATGAACATCGGTGCAGTAGTTTTTGAGTTATCGCAGGCAGACAGACAGACAGACACGGTTGAGGACTTAGTTTTATAATGTTTAGTGATATATAATTTGAATCTCGGAAAAAGCTCCCAACGAATTTCATGAAATTTAGTAAACAGGGGGTTTCGAGAGCGATAAATCGATCTAGCTGGGCTTAATTTTTACAAAGATCGATAAAAAACCAAGTAAGGTTCGATCACCCAGACATTACTATACCTACTATATAAGTTAAGATTCATAGATTCTTTCAAAATAAGAAATGTTATAGAAAGTATTGAAATTAGATTTTATAAATAAAAACGTAGCATACTGTTTATTATTTGTTTATTTTAGTTATAAAAGACATTGGGTTATTACAATTTTAAACAACACAATATAAACTTACTGGTTAGCATGAGGGCAGTCGAGCAAGAGAATTTGACAGGACAATACCATATAAAAAAAATAATTTAAATGTCTTATGTTGCCATCAACAATTGATATAAATGAGAATTTCAAATTTTACAATTTGAAATTCTCTCGTATCACATGGGTAACACGTGAACACTACCAGTGGTATATTGCCACAATTACGTCATCCTCTTATAATTAAAATTTACATTTATACCGTTGACGTTATAATTGTGTAACATTAATTATCATAGCATCTAGAAAATAAAAATAAATTTCGGTATCTTCACGTCTCGTCTGGGTGAAAACATAAGCAATAAAATTGCTGAGAATACATTGCATCTGACTAACATGTAGTGTGAGGGTTTAAAACAATAATGACGTCATATAATTGAGCTTACTAATGTGCTTTTTTATTATATGTAATTAAAGAAAAGCAATAGTAGTAGAGAATAAAACGGCCATATTACGTGTGCCACCTTACATAATACCAAATGTCTTAGTTTGGAAACGCTGTGTAAAATATAACAGTTCTCACAGGGCGACATAATTTTATTGTCCTCTAAATAATAAACATATCGAATGCATCTTGTTAAAATCTACTCTTAGAAGATTCACAGTTTCTTAATTCAAATACTTCTTTCACAATTAGTAGCTTTACGCTTACAAATCATTAACTAATAAGTGAAGTAAAGTAGATATCCAACTACCTACTTATCTATTGTACTCCAAATGTTATTTGACCCGGAAATATTAAACAAAATGTTTCATTAATAATTTTAAAATATTTGGTAATTGCTTAAAAGTATTCTTTGAATTTTTATGTACAATATTTCTAAAACATTAACACACTTTAAAATGAATGTAAGGCCCAATTCACACCGAGATTGGAAGCGGCACCGGCAGTAAAAACCCTAAGAAATCATTGTTCACGACATTTAAGGCTAACGTAACATTATTTGGTCAAATGTAGAACATTGCAGTATCGTCAGGCTAGCCGACAGCCGTGTGCTCGTTTGTAACCTCAGATATATTTAAAATATATTGCAGGAATAGTGACATTATTACAATTAAATACGGTCATTAAGAACATAGAGCGTGACATACCACCTACCTCAAATCATAGAGGTTAAGCGACGCCCAACGAAAGTCCCGGGCTGTTTGATGAAAGTGCGCGCGAAGCACTGGCAATAGGTAAAAGAGCGGCCGGCGACACTGTCGCACGCGCATCTGAGGAGTGTCGACAAAAAAGTTAGCTGTATTCACAGTTCCACACCAGAGCTCTTCCGCGCTGTGCTCATTATGTGCAATTAGTGCTTACTTAATAAATCATTTTATAATTTAGAAAGTGGCATTTTTGGCCAGTGGTATATCTGCATTTTTAAACTGTCATGGTGTTCTCTAATTGCTATATGATTCCACTAACATTGACTTTTTGTCTGGGCTTGATACAAAAGCAAAAATGAGTCCTCTTCACAAATTCGTGTCGCTGTTTCAATCAGAACCCAAGAACAGTAGTAAAAGTCTTATAAATCAGAAGCTATTTTCGAGTGAATTGAATATCTGCAGTGCAAGTGAGAACTCCAAGAAGAACCAGTGGGCCACCCATAATGGATATCGCAAAAGCAAAGGTATTGTTGTTGTTTATTTATGTCACTTTATTTACTTACCACCAATTCATAGGTGATAAAATAAATGCCTAATATGTGTTCAATCTATCGAAATTATTTCAGTAATTTTGAATTAACTTACTTCATAAATATGTTGTAAATTGAAACTAGAAACTGAAAATACTCAAATTGGGACTCGAGACCATGTCGTGGTCTCGAGTCCCAATTTGAGTATTTTCTCGATAGCGTTATGATCAGTTATGATGCTCTGTGAACTGAGATATCTAAGATTTATCCTAGTTTGTTGAAATTTTCGCACGTGTGTTAGGCCACGTAGTAAGCACTACTATTGTCACTTCCTTGTTAAATCTCTTTTAGGTAAAGCAGAACAATAAATTCAAAAATTAATCAATAAATTTCGGTTCAAAAATTAATCGTGTGAATTTGTTAGTTAACAGTGAGAAAGTAACAAAAAATGAAAAGCCTTCAGTAATCTATGTACAAGTAGTAAAGATAAACTGTGTCCTATAATTAAAGAAAAATACTGAAACAGTTAAAAATCGGCATCAGATATTATTTTTCATTTTTATTATTTCAAAATCATCAAACCAAACACTAATTGCAAATGATTTCACAATAGAAAGGAATGACGTCATAATTTGTTATTTCATACAAGTTTTTACAGAACATACAGTTTTGATATTTAGTAAAAATACACATTTAAATAACAATAATTACATTATTGTTAATGTTAATCTTCAAGTTATCGAATTAGCTTATCCAATAGACATTTTGTCCCCTTATTCGGTTCGGATTGACTAACCGTTACGTTACGCGCATTCGGATTAGTGGACACATTTATGTCGGTTTAATTTTATGCCACTTCTTTCATCTATATTAACCTACTGAAATCTACCGAGTACTCAAGTAAAGATTGTGAATAAAACTCATTTCTATTAGAATATTGCCCCTGTCTGTAATAAGTAAATGTATAAATACGAATGTTATTGACATTAATGCATTAAAGTGTCTGGCTTACAACGGACGCGTAATGCCATTTATAAACGATAGCCCATCGATGTGGGTGGCATCACCTCTTTCACTATACTTGTTTTATTGCTCCTTTGTATACGATCCTGTTCATTTATAAGGTCAATTAACAGAACTTTGTATGACTGCACGAATAGCGTAATGGTTGAAATGGTCTCTTTCACAACTGTCACTAAGTCGAATTTAAAAACTATTTATAAAAAATATTCTGGGATGCACTGCACAGTGCGCTCAAGACCCTAAACATAGCTTGTAATTTGGTCTCTAATTAGTTTCCAACTTTTCGAAGCATAAATCAGAATAAAGCAGGAGACTAATGCAAATAGATATTCATGCACACAAATATTTGCTCTGAGCGGGAATTGAACCCGTGACCTGCGAAGTAGTATCGAACGCTCTATATATATATATCATAACAATAAGTGACGACCTCTGTGGCGTGGCGCCACAGAGGTCGTCACTTATTGTTATGATTCACATAATATAAGTTTTCAGATTCATACCTAGTAGATCACCTAGGTGTTCGGTTACTTTTATGGACCCGCGGTTCACCTAATAGGTGTCCTATGGAAAACTATATAAAATTCTAGCCGCGAGCGCAAGAAAGACGTAACCAACATTTAAGACAAAATTGTTAAATGAGCTTTATAGCCATCCGAAAATGGTTTGCTACAGAAGCAAGCTGGCTTAACATCAACTATTTATATCAACAAGAGATGGCAGTATGTAATATCATGTTAGGCCATTTTCGGAGGGACTTTTAATGATTTTTTTTTGCAAAATGTTGGTTATACCAGCCTGACTTTCGCAGCCTCGATTAAAGTTAAGGGTACTTGAAGTATTGCTAAAAAAAATCTCACAGTATAATTTGGAGGAAACAAGCAAGTGTAACACGTGGTAATTTAGTTGCTTCGTAAACCAGCAATGATCGTGAAAGCGCCGGCTGCAGATACTTATTTTACGGTAACTTTCTATAACAGTTAAAATTCGTAGCATAATACAAGTCGAGTCGTTAGATTGTTTCATTATTATCGTATTTAGTCGTTATCTTTATACAATATAATGACTATTATGACTAGTTACGTTTTACAGATAATCTCAGTTACATAGCACTTGTCGTGTTTCTTCTAGTAATTTCGGTCGCTAGAGCACCTTGAAGATACTGGCCTATGCGGTCGGCAACGAGCAACTAACGGCAGTAGGTAACCTTATTCTTCCCCTTTAGTAGTTTAGTTTCCAAGGTAGAAAAAGGTCAAGAGCAATTCTGGCGTGCACGTTCTCCGAGGCTTCTGTACAAAATTATGTGTAGATCACATCTACCATCACGTGATCGAGTCTCAAAACTTACATAAACGATACTGGAGTTTATAAACTACGAAAAAGTACCTAACATTGCTGTTGAAAAGATAAGTCGAATTGAAGAAAATACTTTACTTACCTAAATATTTTGCCATAAATAGGTTAATAAGTTACGGTCAAAATTGTAAGATTGAAATCAAAGAAAGAGCACATTTTGATCATAATTATAACTTCCTGTAAATTACCTATTTTTGGACTTTTTTCGTTACTTGTGCCATAAGATTGCTTTTTGCCAAATAACATGTATGTAGTTTTCATATGCAGAAAACAAATTGAAATAAATTATTGTATTTTTGATTATGTTGACTTCGGTTTTCTAGGAAACTATGATTTTTATATTTAGTATAAATTTCATTTCCCTGTATACCTCGAGATAGATTGAGGGACAGATGAACAGCCAAGTGATGTAACAATACAAAAGGGCTTCATTTTTGTCTTTAGAGGTATGGAACCCTAGAAAGCTCGTAAAAAAGTTGTTATCTACAGGATCCCGAATTCAATCCAATATCTACTGACCTAAACCCACTTCCTGCTGCATTTAGCATTTAGCTTCTAGCGTTGAAGCCCAGTTCATCCAAAGAGCTTTGCATAAACATTTAGCTTATTTACGAGATTTAATGAAATATTAATGCTTTCACAGTTAAAAAGTAAATATTAGAAAAGTAAAAAGTTACAGATGGCATTACAAAATTTCCTTTAGCAGCGCTTCAATATCATCAATAATCTATTTTGTCTCGGTTTCTAAAAAAACGTAACTTCATCCTTATACTCGTCTGTATACGGGGCCTTATTGCATTACCATTTAACGTAATGTAATTTACATCAGCACATTATGTATTTAGGATACATTTGCAACGTGATATAACAAATCAAAAATCCGAAATTTCCGTCTTCCATTATGAAACCGGTATGAATTGTGTCAATACACTGTGTAGGCGTTTCATTCTTTCAATGGAAGAAAGTATGTCCTACGCGTTGAGTGTGGGAGAGCGTTCTTGAAATTGGCCAATTTGCTTCCTTCGCTTTTTGTGGCTAAGTGTAGGTTTTAAAATATGAGAGTCACAAATTTTAGAGTCGCTTTCGCATAAGTTGGTGTTATTTATTTATATAATCTATCAAAATGCCACCTACACGCCATTTTATACATATATATCTGAATTTCGGAAACGGTTTCATTTTAAAAAAGCCGGGCAATCACATAATTATTTTTAATATGGTATAAATCCAACAGAAACAGAAAACACAAATCTAGTGGGGATGAAATCACACAGTGATTGTCAAACTTCGGGCCAAACTTAGATATTTTTGTTGCAGTATTTTTATTCAAAATTACAGACCTTAGGCTTTATGCATATTATTCGACGCGTCTTTATATATTGAGCAATAAATATGAAGAAAATGAAATCAAATCAAACGTCTTCGACGTCAAAAACACAAAAAAATGATTTTATATTTCAGTTTCTTTCAGAGTCTGGTTGTTTTATGTAAATATACAATATACGTATTGTCATTGTCAATCAAATGTCAAAATCAAATACGCGTTACTCTGATAACTCGAAAGAAACTCACTTGTAAAAGTTTTTTAGGGACAATTTGTATGGTAGAACGTACCAACTCAAAAATCTAATCAGTTCTTCCCATTAACCAAACAAGATGATTAGCGAAAGAATTTTTTAAATCAGATAAGTGGTTCTTGAGTTATTGCGTAAACAGACATCCAGACATCCAGACCAACAGACAGACCGACACAAAAATTTTTTTTGCTTACTTAGACTTAGAATCATGTGAAACGTCGAGAAAAGTGATAAAAAGTGGGTGTAAGATTTAGATTTTTTTTTCGTGATTTTAAGACTTCGGTGTCCACCTGGTTGGTGGCCCGAAGTAAAATATTACTCGTATCTTGTTGAGCTATTTCTTTCCATAAGTAACTTTGGCCTACTCATTTGCAGAAATATTAGACTATGAAATTAAATTCTATTCACCTAGGGAATACTGTAAAGTAGAATGTATATTATTTCTTCCTTGATCAGCTCCAAGTTCGTGAAGCCCTCCTGTGCACTAGAAAATGATTATTATTTCACATTTGATTGGCTATTATTGTTACATTAAAACATTCTTGTGTTTCGTGGGTTGTCATCAAGTCCTCTATTCTCTCCATTTATAAGATAATCTCAAAGCGTATCTCCCAGAATGCCATCATAGAAGATCCTGCTTCATATTTATCACTTCCTTTATTTTTATATTGTTCTTTGAAATTTAAATTTTTAGCTGCTAATTGGCTGTCACTTTGAGTTTCGTCTCGTTAGTCGGTTTCATTCATAGTTAATAGTTACAAAGTGTTCTTATTACAAGGCTCTAGGTAGCTGGCTCGTGGTATATAATTTGTGTCTACTATTTCTTATTACATAATAGATAAATTCGGTTTGCAAATTGTTAGTTTCTTGGGCAAATCAAGTAATTATTCAAATAATGAAGACCTTTTAGTCGGAAACATTAGATGAATTACTAAAAGTTCTTAAAAGTACATAAATATTCGAGTTCGCCCATTAGCACTCCTGTTTCGCTTTGAACTTCGTGTAAGCTTACATCCATTTCGGGCCTTCTCGTTTTAGACACTACACCAATTAAAGTATTTTTCACGCAGTCATCCTTTGATTCTTTTTTATTTCCAATACTTTTTTGTTCCGCCCAATTTTTAATGAGTTTTGGCATTCTTTATTTTGTTACATCCTTCTAATGTTTATATCTCATGTAGAAAATTGAAGTATATGCGTAATGTTAATAAAATCTGTGGCGGATTCCTTAAACTCCACATTTGGTATTTAATTTGCTTTTGAAAGATTTTTCTAGTATACAGTTTTTTTCTTCATATGTTATTATATTAAAACATTACTGCGTGTCGTTTCTTATAATATTTAACTTTTATCAGCGCTTGCATAAATAGAAACGCAATTTCCTTTTCTTTCTAGCGACTTGTAGGTTCGATGACTATGTAATATTATGGTATCTATTATTTTTGAACATAAATAATTGCACTGAAACATGATGGCTCGATTCATAATAACATTAATCATAAAATTGTAATAGATAGGTATGTTATTTGTGTTATTAATTCACTTTCATTTATTATTGATTTATAGATATGTATGCGTGTTACGCTATGTATTCTTTTTTCTGTATCTTAGCTACTGGAACTGGTATTATAACTTAAAACAGGTATTCACTTTTATTATGATATGCTTGCTGCGAATGTTAACATTAACACCGGTCAGTACGCAGCTTTAATTAAATATCTTTGATGCAGTGTACAACAAGCTTATTTTGTTCTTATTACAACCAATTATGTCATTCATAAGACTCGCATAAGACGTATGTGTATGGCACAAGGAAATCTAAGTTTTTGCAATGATAAAACCATTATAGAGGTATGTTAGGTAAACTATTGGTGGGTCTCACTTGGGTCTTCAGACTCAACGCTCGATTACACAACTTGCAAAACAGCCTAAGAAGCATTGTTTTGAAAGTCGTAAACCGCTATATGCTTAATAAATCTTAATATTCCATTGTTTCTTAGTCTCCGCTGATATTTCAATGGTACAGCAATTTAAAACATTGCAAGTGAATACAGTACGTGGGTGTGTAATACACCTCTGCCTACCCCTTCGGGATTCAGGCGTGAAGTTATCTTATGTTATGTAAATACTTCAGTTGCATTTATGAAAACATTAGACCGATGTTCGAAAAAATGTTTTATGGATTTGATTCATATAGTCGTGACCGTGAACAGGAATATCAAGCTAATGATAGCGATATCCGCCCTGAAATTATGAAATGCGGTAGTAAACTCTCGATTCTGTGAGTAAACCTTACGGGAATAGATGTCTGTGTGTATGTGTGCAAGTAAAATTAGACCAAAAGGTCTTTGTTTCATGGCTTTAGAGAATTGGACATCATTTTTTATAGTATGAAATGATCTTGCTAATCAAATATCTCGATTTTCAACAGAGTTTATTGTGCAACTTACACTTGATATAGGTAAGCACCCATATAATATATACTCGCTGATACCCGCGGCTCCACCCGCGCGAAGCTTGGTTATCGTAACTTGGTCATATCTCCAGTTCTAGTTAACTAATTGTAATCAAATATACTGCCTGCCCGAGACCTTTCTAATAGAACAATCCGCAAAACATAAATCCGTCCAGTAGTTTTTGCACCCTTCGCGAACAGACAATAATTCCAAAATAAATATTTTAGTGTTTAAATATCTCCAATGTGCAGACGGAACTTATTCATAATTTTATAATTGTAGTAGTTGATGCCCGCGGCTCCGCCCGCGTGGATGTTGGTTATCGCGACTTTAAGTCATATCTCCGGTTCTACTCAACCAGTGGTAATGAAACATACAGGAGATTTTAAGGCTGACCAAGAACTTTCCACTAAAAAACTGCATAAAAATCCGTTCAGTAGTTTTTGCGTCCATCGCGACGCAAATAAACAGACAAACAGACCTGAATAAAAAAAAAAATTGATTTCAGAAGCGTTAATTTAACATAACCTAAGTATTTTTGAATATCTCCAATGTACAGACACAACTAATTTACAATTTTATAATAGTATAGATAAATAGATAATCTGCACAGCTTCGGATTTAGAATTTTAAAAATGTTTTATGTCTTGTCATGTCTGTTGCATTGAAAATTTAAATGTATCTTATTCAAATGTATATTATGCGATTTATTATTATTTCCTTTATTACTTTTATTTTTATGATTATTATTACTTATTTTCCTCTATGAAAACGTAGTTACAAGAATATGTTCTGATAAATTGTACCTGGGACTTGTTGGCCTAATTTTTTGTATGTTCTCTCGTCATCACGTCCGTTTTAAAACCACACTGCTATCGTATAGCATCTTTTATTATAATAATAATACGTTTAGTAGATTGACTTAATAACTATGTTAGTAATTTAGACTTATTATTACATCCATTTGTTCTATCAACAAATGAATGTAAATGAACAATAACTAAACAGAGAAAATCAACACAAATTTATAAAAGTATTCCAAGAACTCGGAAGGGATAAGTTAAATTTTGCCACCAAATTTAAACATTAAAGTGTGGCAATATATCAATATGGACGTGCCTGAGAAGCCAGATGCGCATTTTATCGTTTCTGGCTAGTTTTCAAGTGCCGAAATCCCATTAGAGGTATATTAGTAACGGGAATAACCGACCGATAACGTTACTTTGCAGAGTTCTGGGTTGATATTCTTATTGTATTTAATTTGCAAATATTCTTGTATTAGAAAAATTAATTATGTCTGATTCAAGTTCCTTCTAGTATTTTAAGCTTGGTGTTTAGACGAATCGTATCTTTGTGCCAAATTTTTGGTTATAACACTATGCATGATAAAGATAGGTGTATGGGGCCCACCAAGATGCAAGTCGGTACATCTGGCTGATCAGGCTCTGATGCAGGCTTTTCTCTCGGGGTTAGGGGGTCAGACAGTAATCCATCCTGTTAAACGGATGGTAGACCAGTACACGATACGCCTTTATACAGTAGAATGGGAAGAACGAAAGGGAGGGAGTATAAACATTACGAAATACAGCACTGTTACTTAAAGTCGACATTAAAGGTAGGGTCGGGGAGCACGCTATCAGTGTTATCAGCGCGTTATTGCCATATAGCGAACGACTGAATCTAATGCTGTTCGTGATTTGGCAAGAGAGTACTGAAAGCACCAAAAGCTAATATAATACTTAAGTCTCAGACTCTGCAATACAATTGAAGATATTAAACATTTGCTGATGGAATGTGTCCGGAATAAATATTCAACTCATTCAAATCATTTTATCAAGACCAAAATCTGAAGTGGCTAAGAAGGTATGTCGTTTAGCTATGGTGATTCAGCAGAGAATCGCCTTCTCTTAAGTGCTTACTTATCTAAACAATTGTAGTGATGTTATATGTGTAAAGGGATGACGGGGTTGACCATATCCTTCTTGGATAAAAACACTTAAACAAAATAAAGATAAAAAAAATCTCACACTAAAATAATGGAGCGGGCGGGAATAAACCCTGCAAACATATCCTAAGTAAGAGGGCGGATGATACGATACTGTGTCGAGCCGGCTTATTTGTATTTGCAACAATTTTGGTTCTTAAAATTTGTATAAGTAATTCTTTTAGGTTATCGTCGAAAGTAACTGGTTTTTGATTGCAAATTGAATAAAATGTTTACGTGGGTTCAATGGACTACAAAATGTGTATAGGTATGTTAGTGTAATCTTTGTCATAAATAAACTTAATACTATTCAGCATTCATATTTTATAATTAAATTATTTCTACTTTTGCCTGCGGTTTCGCTCGCACTACGTACACTACGAGACGAGACGCGGACGAGGTCGCGTAGTGCCTGCGATTTCGTCCACGTGGATTTCGACTTTTAAGGTTTTAGGTAGATTTCGATGAAATCGATCTACCTATTGGTTTCTTGACTACTGTCGAATTTAAAAAAAAAATCTTCATAGGAGGTCTAGTTATGACCCCCTGGGTCCGAAATGACCACTGGTCAAAAAGTTTATATTTATATATATATGTATGTATGGTTCCACTTCCCAAAATTTGCGGCACTCTCACGGTCGCATTTTTGCCCCGATCGCTTTCAAACTGCGGTCAAAAATTGCTTGGGTGTAAACTTAGTTTAAATTCGTGAACGGGTGGAATCCGGCCTAAGGGGACGGTAGGGCCTCACTTTTTGTGAAATCAGTTTTTCCTCAAAATTTCACGTTACCTATAAGATTAAAACTTTAACTGAAAGTGGAGGGGGGAAAAACCAAATTTTTTCGGGAAAAAAATCATAACTTCTAACCAGTGAACATTCTTGCAGTCGGAAACATTTTTAATCGATAGGCCATTTTTAAGTCTAAAATAAATGTCTGAAATGTTTTTCGCTAAAAGTTACCGTTTTCGAGAAAAAAAAATTAAACTGTTTAAAGTCCGTAGTTCTCTATATAAAATAATACTAATTGCTTCACGAAATCTACCTGTGCGTTCCCCTTGCGGGAACGGATTTTTTTTTTGCGTGGCTCCCTAATTCTTTTACTGAAATAAAATAAGCCTATGTAACGGCTTATATTATTACCTACCTGCCATTTCAGAGATTAGCTCTTTCAAAGATAAAAAAAGACCGAAAGACAGACAAAAGTTTAAAAAATTGGGTTTTTTTTTGTAAGTACAGTCAGCGTCAAAAGTAGATGATGTTTGAACAGATTTCGTAAAAAAAAATCTGAATGGAAATTGTTAATAATACTTTAATAAAAATTTAAAAATATTTTATGAGCCTACTAAGTAGTGAAATAGTTTTTTTACTAAAATTATAAATTACTTTGCTCAGATTCTAATTTTTTAAATCCAAAAACATTTTTGACTTTTTTGCTGACTGGTGCAGTCAGCAAAAAAGTCAAAAATGTTGTGTAATGTATTATTCATATTACAACACATGAGTCACAATATTTGTGCCAAATTTTTATTTATTTCCGGCATAATAATTTACCAACTGACAAATTATTGCAATAGCATTAAGAAGATTTAACGTCTGTCAAGTTTATTTATAAAACGAAATGCCTACGGACTTGTTAAAACTATCACAAATAATACTCATATTTATTTTAATAGCAGCTTTAAAAAGTGCTTCCTCCATTCATTAATTACTTTATCAAGGTGTATTTAGGTAACCCAGCTTTTGCTTGTGGCTCCAACTACGTGGATTAGGGATCTCGCGTCCCGTTCGAATAAGAAGCCAATGTCGCTATGCCCAAAATGTATCTGTTTCTGTACGCATAAAATAATGTCCATGCATTGTCCCTTCCTACCGGAAAGAAAGACAAACCAACATATACACACACACTCACACTTAGGTATAGTTTTTAAATTCTAATGAAGGGTTATATAACATACATTATAGACGTATAGATGTTGCCTACCATATCAAAACCTATATACTGAGCTTAATTATTTTTACCAAAGCCAATCTATGAAATAATCAAATAGATCTGATTAAATTTGTAGGGTTATGGTATATAAATATGAACACTGTATTGAAATTAAATAATTACTTTTATTATCTTTTTATTAGGAAGCAATAATAGTTCTGTACTGTACGAGATACTAACGCAGAGTGAGCGACATTTTAAATAATACACACTTTTATTAGTTCGGGTAGCATCACATGTAAAATACTTTTATATAAAAATATTAGTTTAATTACTCTAAATAATTATATAAATTATTAAATTAATTTTTGCATACGTAATTATATAAATCAACACACCCCCTCAAAAATTAATCCCTTTAACTAATAATGATTCTTATGTAAATTTATAATTCTACAGAACATAATATTACTTCCAAATTTGTGCTGGGAGTATATACAATCAAGGTCCAACATTCGTTGCTAGGATTAGGGAAAACCCAGAAAAACCTAATCAAACCTTTTAACTTAATTAGATTAACTCTAATTTTAACAATAATCAATATTTATAAACAATTTACTCTTTATTCTAAACCTATTTTCCTTCTCAAATCTCGAAAAGGAACGGCTGGTAACGGTTTCGTTAATATATCAGCTAGCTGTTTAGCTGTGTGTATATATTCTAATTGTATGAAATTTTTCTCTACTTGTTCTCTGGAAAAATTATATTTTATGTCAATATGTTTTGACCTTTTATGATTTGTAGGATTATTAGCTATACTAATGCAACCGTTATTATCTTCAAATATCGTTATAGGTTTATTTACATTTATATTAATACTCTCGGCAAGAGACTTCAACCACAAGGCTTCTTTAACAGCCTCATACAATGCCATATATTCGGCTTCAGTAGATGATGTCGCTACTGAATTTTGTCTCTTTGTACACCAAGTTACAGTACAATGTTCGAAGAGCTTAAATAGGTAACCCGTAGTACTTTTTCTATCACTATAATCATGTCCACCCCAATCCGAGTCAACATATCCACATAAAACATTATTGTAAATATTTCTTTTATATATCAATTTTAAGTTCATAGTACCTTTAAGATATCTCAGTACCCGCTTTAGACATAACCATAGCGCCTTGTTATTCTTATTTGTATAGCGGCTTAATATATTAACTGATGTACTTAAATCAGGACGGGTACATATCATAACATACATTAAACATCCAATTACATTACGACATGGTGCATCATATTTATCTTCCAAATTTAACGCTTCATAATTTAATTTTATTTCAGTAGGTGTACTTATTGGGTTACAATTATTCATATTAAATTTATTTAAAATTGTTTGAATGTAAACACTTTGATCAAGGGTAATTTTATCATCGTATCTAGTTATTTTAATACCAAGGAAAAAGGTTATATCCTTCAAATCAGTCATTTTAAATTTGCTCATTAGATAATTTTTAAAATCATTCATTGTCTGCATATCCGCACAAGCTATTACCAAATCATCGACATACAGTACCACATAAATATTTTTCTCTATGTGACCTCTATCTAGAAGATATATACATCTATCTACTGATGAATTTTGAAAACCCCTATCTTTGAGAGATTGTTCGAATACATCAAACCAACATCTTGCAGATTGTTTCAGTCCGTACAATGCTTTATTTAGTTTACAAACGTAATTACTATTCTCGCTTACAACGCCCTCGGGAATATTCATATATATTTCTTCCTTTAATGTACCATTTAAAAATGCAGTTTTTACGTCCATATGATGAATTAATAAATTAAATTGATTTGCGAAACTAATAATAAATCTGAAACTAGCTATTCTCGCTACAGGAGCAAAAGTTTCATTATAATCGGTGAGATATTCCTGACTGAAACCTCTAGCAACAAGCCGAGCCTTATATCGTAAAGGTTTTCCAAATTCATCATGCTTTATGGTAAAAATCCATTTACAATCTATTATATTTTTATTGTTAGGTCTTGGAACTAAAGTCCAAGTATTATTTACTTTATGGGAATTAAGTTCATCTTTTATTGCATCTTCCCAACATGATCTATTACTCAATAATTTTATTTCATTAAAACATTTAGGTACCGTACATGTAAATAGATAAGCAGACAATGCATAATCATCATTAATTTCCTCATAAGAAATAGGAGGCCGACCCTTGAGCCTTGCACTCCTTCTAGGTACAAATGATTCATTAGTTGCTTCTCCCGTATTTACAGGCGGAGTATCAGAATTAACTTCGAGTTCATTGTCTATTCTGCGAATTTTACTCGGACTGCATTGTACCTCTGGTACATCAGATTTCGAATTATCTGATTTAAGAATGTTTGTATCTTGAGACCTTGTAGACACTGATTTAAAAGGAATATCTACATCAGTTTTGTCACGAGAATATTCAACTTTATTCTCTTTAGGCTTTGCAGGCCTAGACTTCAGAAAATTAGTCTCATCTACTACAACATCCCTTACAGTTACGTATCGTTCGCATTCTGTGTTCCAAACTTTGTAACCATTTGGACTATAGCCGACTAATATCCCTTTCCAAGACTTACTATCAAATTTACCTATATTGGTTTTATTATGGACATATACAGTTGAACCGAATATCCTGAGTGACATAATAGACGGTTTTCGCCCATGCCAAAGCTCATAAGGTGTTTTAGGCTGATTTAAGGCTTTTGTTGGTGTAATATTTATCAAATGAACTGCAGTTAATACTGCATCAGCCCAAAAACACTTATCTAAATTTGCACCATTCAACATTGAACGAGCCTTTTCTGTTATAGTGCGGACCATCCGTTCAGCCACACCATTTAACTGAGGTGTGTAGGGCACCGTCAAATGGTAACTGATTCCCTTTAGTTTACAATAATCTTTCATTTCGGTTGATAAATATTCTCCACCGTTATCGCTATACAAAGTCACTAATTGTGTGTTAAATTTTGCTTCACCTTTCGCAATGAAATCTTTAAATGCAGAGAACACATCCGATTTATATGTCAACGGATACACAACACAATAATGTGTGAATTGATCCACAAACAAAACAAAATAATTCTTGTTATCTACTGATGAAGGGGTGATAGGGCCACATACATCTGAGTGCACAACATACAAAGGTCGTTTAATGTATTCTTTGCACTTATTTTTATTAAAAGGTAATCGTGTCTGTTTTCCACCAATGCAAGCCTCACACAATTCATTGGTTTGAAATATTTTTTCAATGTGCTGTTGGTCTGCTATCATATTATTGGATTTTAATTCAAAGAATTTAGTTTTACTAATATGACCTAATCGCTGATACCACAAATTATAATTTACATTTACCTGACATACTTGAGAAACAGACTGATAAATTTTTGTAGGTAGTTGAAAAGATATTGTTATTAAATTGTTTAAATTCTTACCTTTAATTATCAGTTTACCTTCTTTCATAATGCGCGTGCCATGCTCATCAAAAATTATCTGCAAGCCTGCCTGCTGCATCTTTGAAACCGATAGCAAGTTGTATGGCACCTCATGACAGTGCAGCACATTTTCCAGAACACCTGCAACGCCGTTGTTACTCACCACATTTATAGATCCCTTCTTTGTAGCTGTTAATAATGTGATCAGAAGCTCCAGAATCCAACAAAAAATTAATTGTATTTGTAGTATTTTCATGCTGGAACTCGCCAGTCATAAATGCATAACTTGAAAAGTCGTTAGACTTCGATTGCTCAGTTAATCCCACTGTTTGTACTGTTCTTGTTCTGTCTGACACATTCTTTTGTTTATTCGACCGTTTAAAATAAAAGCAATCCTTCTTAACGTGTCCCTTACGTCCACAATAATGGCATTTAATATACTTTAGATTTTTCTGTCCTTTAAACTTTTTATTATATTGGTGTGGGTAGTTCTGAATTGATTTATTAGTATCAAATTTTCGCTTATAATTATTTTCAGTGTTACTTTCAACATGTAGAACCTTTGCGCTTGTATCACTACTCTCATTTTTTAATTTTATTTCGTGGTCTAAAAGCCTAGTTTTTACAAACGGTAACGTTAGGTTATCCTCAGATAATGTCTCGATAGCAGTTATGACTCCGTCGTAGGTATTTGGTAATGTTAGTAATAAATGTGCAACCTTATCAGTTTCTTCCAACTTGGCGCCCGCTGCCAATAATTCTGTGATTAATTCGTCAAAAACAGTAAAGTGTTTGATTAAGGGTATATCGCCCTGTAGTTTTAATATTAATAATTTCTTTCGTAAAGCCAGTTGACTAGCTAAACTTTTACGTTCATAAATCAAGTCTAAATTTTTGAAAACTTCCTGGGCTGTTATATTATCATTTACAAAGCCGATAAACGAGTCTGATAAATATTCCACTAAAATATTTTTAACTACTTTATTGTTCTTCTCCCACATGTCAGATCGGATGAGTGGAATTTCATTATCTACTACCGCCATTAAATCCATTTCACTTAACAATGATCGTATTCTAAATTTCCAAACACTGTACTTATCGCCATCGAAAGGCTTTATATTTCGTTTTTGTTTTGAATATTCCATTACTTACGGTTTTCTATTTAATGCCAATACCTTTTTCTTATCACAACAATGATGCAGTCACTATTGTTACACTCACTATTATATTCACTAAACTGCAGGTAGGTAGTATTTTTATTTCACAACATTTAGGCAGTAACGATTTAAATATTTACGAATATTGCAATACTGGGCTCATAACCTTTAGGGTTATGGTATATAAATATGAACACTGTATTGAAATTAAATAATTACTTTTATTATCTTTTTATTAGGAAGCAATAATAGTTCTGTACTGTACGAGATACTAACGCAGAGTGAGCGACATTTTAAATAATACACACTTTTATTAGTTCGGGTAGCATCACATGTAAAATACTTTTATATAAAAATATTAGTTTAATTACTCTAAATAATTATATAAATTATTAAATTAATTTTTGCATACGTAATTATATAAATCAACAAAATTAGCAGTTCTATTTCTTCATACCTAAACATTAAGTGACACCGACTTAACCAATTACATAACACTTAATATATGCATGAACCGATTTTAGTTTATAGTAAAATTCATAATTTGATCAAGTGTGGCGCCAAGTGTCTAGTAGGTATATAATTTAAAATGGATAGAGGATAATACGCAAAAATACTTGCCTAATCGGAATTTATCAATGTCTGTACGTATCCGTTTTATCATCATATTTATGTGTCCGTTACGGAATCATTATATCTGTGGTAATTTGAATAGTAAATTGTCTCAATACACACGAGTTTGGGAATCTCACTTTCTTCCAAGTGATTTCAAAGTTTTCATGTACGAACTGGAGCATGTAAATCATACAGCTTGATTAGGTTAGATTTAGATAATCTCACTTGCTCATCAACACATCCAGAATTTAAGTGGACCCCAGTCGCGAATTTATTACTCCCAAAACCCCATGTAGGTATACTAAATTTCAGATTTCCTCTACTCTACTCAGTTTTTATAAAGTCAATCACCAACAAACAATCTTCTTCCTACCACTGGACAAACAACGGAAGCGGTCAACACTGTCCATACTGACATTATATCCTTATGCAACTGGAGCGCCTCGTACTGTCTTGAGGTAAATCCATTAAAGACTCAGGTCACGGTTGTCGGTAGCTCTAGGTGGATAGCTAAAGTAGACTGGCCACTTCTTCCACAAGTGACTTATAGTAGAATAAATATCCCTACAGTGATAAGGTTAAAAACCTGGGGATATTCATAGATATATGTTTATCTTGTTAATGTTTGCCGCTACGGGATCCCTGCGTAGGCTTAAAAAAATTCTACCCACTACCACTGCAAGCCATTTGGATGCAACCAGCAGTAAAACTGGAATGAAGAAGAAGAAGAAGTTAGTTATGCTATGGTGTAATACAGTGTTAACGATAGCTATGGTTTAATAAAGCGTTTAGATATTACTGAACACTTTAAACGAGCAATTCTTGCATATATATAAAATAAGTATACATAATCTGAATCTCGGAAACCGGCTTTAACGATTTTCATGAAATTTAGTAAACATGTCAAGCTAAGTTTCATTATTAGAAAATGTCGAAAAAAAAGTAGCTCGGACACTCAGATATTTTAGATTAATGAGTGCATGCAAAATATTTGATATGTAATAATCATATTGATTGATGATCTTGTTTCAAAGAATATTATCCATTGTTATAAGCAATAAATTATGTACAGAGACAAGATTATTGTATTAGAGTTGTTCTCCAAAACATCCTTTAGTATTAAATCTGTTCGCGTATGGCCTAACTTTAGCTCAATTGACTCAGCACGCTGAAGTAAACATTAGTTGAGTAATACTACGGTCCCTTGTTTACAGTCCAGCTTTCTTAGCGTATATGCATTAATTTAGACGCGAATAGTCGTGCATTGCGCTAATACTAATTGACATAGATAAATGATACAGTTACCGACTGAACTTAATTAAACAGTTAAGTATTTTATTCATTCCTTGTTTGAAATCTGGGTATATAGGGCTTAACTAGAACTTCGCAACCCAGCCAACTTCACCTGGAAGCCTACTGGCCTCGTCCGTCAACCAGCAGATGTACTCATCTGCTGGTTGACAGACGAGGTTCTGACGCAGACTATCCTCTCGGACTTGGGGATCGTAAAATCCAAAATAAACCAATTTATAGAAATGAAGAGTAGCAGAGCAGACCTTGGGCTCCAAAGTGCAACCCTTGGATGTAACCAGTAGTAAAGCTGGAATGAAAAAGAAGAAGCTAGTTATACTATGGTATAATACAGTGTTTAGTATAGCTATGGTGTAATACAGTGTTTAGATGTTACTGAACACTTTTTTACACAATAGCGCTATTTTTGAAAGAATCAAGATTCAAAAGTTAGTGGATAATATACTGACACCAAAATCTAAATAAGTATTATAAAACAACTCCTATCCGTAAATAAAAATAATAATTGATTATTACATGATTTGATTGATAGAGCTGGCTTACACAAACTTGATGCTAAAAGTGTGTAATGCGTACGTAAGCACACAGCTGCCATTCTGCCGACCGCCTTAAAATGATTACCATGTCAACTTTCTGTCGTTGTTTTATGTCTAGCATGTGCATATATTATTATTATATATTACTAGCTGTTGTCCGCAGCCAGTGCTGCCAGATCAAAAATCTGATTGAGCGCTAAAACAATTAAAAAAGCGCTAGATTCCAAGAAGACATCGCTTAAAGAAAGTGCCAGTTTTTGCACTAAATTGATAACAATGTTGTTTTCTGGAATTAAATGGTTTTATCCCCAAATAAAAAAAAATTACATTACCAGCAGCTCACGCCTCGGTTTCGCCCGGGAATAAATTCGTAATATAAAAAAACTGATTGCATTCACTCCCGTAAAAGCCAGAACAAATCACATTAAAATCATATACTGTCCAAACTTCAAATTTATAGGTTCAGCGGTTCAGGTTAGTACTCCAGCTGGTAGCCGGCAATCGTTGGCACAAAAGCTATAAAAGCAATAAAAGGTGAAAAGGAAGGCGGATCCTACGCTTCTTACCATCCAGCGGGGTGAAGTCTATTGACGGGCAAAATATTTTAAAAAAGTCGCTCCAGTAAAAACCAGAGCAATAAACTGTAGACTAATAGTTATATGACCAACAACATATAACAATATTATATTAATAAATTATGTAGTTTTATTATAAGGGCTGTCACAAATATTTTTTATAAACTATCTTAAACAACGTTTACTTAAAACTAAGGAATTCCTTTTAAACCAATTAAAAGGAATTTCTTATTTTTAAGTAAACGGATATCCTTTATCGTTTTGTATCGGGATTTTCAATGTCACCCCAATCAATCATTAGTCAGTCCAGCAGTGCATTTGGGCGGCGACGCGCGGTTCCGTCCAACGATGGACTATTTACGTACCTTTCATTAGTTCTCAGAAGCAAACCCGTGTGGAAGTGACGAGCTTTTTGTATCGGAAGTCGCCGTTTTTGTTTTTTTTCCTCTGTCTCGCTTGACACTATACGTTTCTGTGTGAAAAGGTAGGTACTTCTGCTTATATGGCACCTGAATGGTTGGGTTACTTGGAACTTTGGTTAACTTGGGTTAACTTGTGTATTTCAAGTAATTCTACACGTTTAATAGTTTAGACAGTTACAAATGAGTAATCTGTTATAATAAAACCAACAACATATGATAATTGTCCTTACTAAGTGGTCAAACGTATACGTTTTCGTTATGAATCAATCGTGAACTAAAACAGTAAACGATGCAGCTACGTACGTTATCAGTTGTGGTAATAAAGAGTGTAAGAAGTTTTGTAACAGTTCCTTAGGATTTCTTGGTCTTTTTGATGTGGTTACATGAAAACGATATCGGCTCTAGCTTTAATGTTGCTTTACCCAGAATGTAAACCAAATGCTCTTTTGATCTCGCACCTAGGACAAAGGTGCCGGAGATTTATAGAGTCGCTAAGTGTATTAGCATTTCAATATCAACAATCTATTTCCATTCGTACCTATTAAGATAGTTTATTGAAACGTAAACAGATATTGGTACAAATATGTTAAAAAAGATATTTATAATGATATGATATGATAATTCGCAGTGATATATAGTGTATTCAGATAGACAAATACATATACACCTTTCTCATTGTGATCTAAATTGGCCACAAGTTTTAAGGAGATTTTCGAATTAGTCTTTAAACACCGAGAGTCAATAAGTTATCCATTTCTGGATATGGAGAGAACATCAAACTATATTTACGTTGTATTCAAGTTTTGTACGTGTTCGGCATCGTAGTAGACTTGCCAGTTCCTTTATTCAGTTTTCAGTGAGAATTGCTCTGAGTTGTGGAGCATGTGAGACCAATTCTGTTAGGCATTCGTATACATCCGTCGGGAAACGTGCGTCAATCTTAAATTATATTGTGTTGACTAAATAATTCACCTGTTTATAGCTTCTTATTTGATCGAAAAATTTCGTAAATATAGTAACTTCTAGATATACACCATTTCTTAGTTGAAAATGGTTAACAAACATATGTATTTATGTTGTAGGTAGATTATTATAGTTTTCTTCATATAGGAAATATCTTCAGAGATTTCGTATTTTTCACGCCATAACAATTTTGTACAAATGTAGGTAGGTATATAAATAATTTCAAACAGACATACGTAAAACCAAGGAATTATGAAGTTATTTATATTTCATTATAACATACATAAATGTAATACGCGAATTTAAACTAAAAAAAAAACTACCAGAATAATGTGTTTTTCTACATGTCGTTTATTTAGGTAGCTTTTTACTGTAAAGGTATAAGTTCATATTATAGCAAGACTACGATAATGCGAATAGATAGAGCCTCTATGTAAAATCGGTTAATAATTACTTTAACATATCTTGTATGAAATACATCACTTTCTTTAATAAGTTATAATAAATTTGTTAACTTAAAATGTTTAAAATAGCTTAGATAACTACATAATCATATAAAAGATAGCTGGAAACTTGGAAAATAAATAAATAAATAAAATACGTATCACTTTTGGTGTTTCTGTAATGTTGTGACTTGACATGATGTTTTTGAAATAAATCTTTATAAAACTGTAATCGATGTAGGCATTCATTACAGTTTTTAGCAAATTCTATATTTCTTACGCTAAAATTGTGTAGGTAAAGATTTTTTGTTTCACATACCTTTTTTTTTTCGTGCGGAAATCCCTTCGGTTGCCCCGCCGGCTAGCGGGGGCGGTTATGTCGGGTTTGAACCGACAAAAACCGCACGCCATCTCGGGTCTTCAGACGCTGGGTTCCACATACCTATTGACAAAAATTAGGGAGCTGTACAACAGGAATTTTTTACATTGCATAGGAACGATAGAAAATTTTAAATATGACTGATTGTTTGTATTTTTATACACTATTTCTTTAAGTATATATTCTTACAGTCCGTCATCTTTATCGTCTTCACACTTTATTGTGAACGACCCATATTCGCATGTGTTCCAAGAAGCACGTCTGAGAACGATGCCAATAGTGCACTGGGTACGTAATAAAAATATACTCGGTAGTCCGTTTGATTTCGTAGTGATGAAACTTCGCCCTTTTATGTTGAGACAGCTTACACTATCTGACGTCTTATCTATCTATTAGGAAAATTAATCTTCTGAATCAGATCAGTGTGTATTGCGGACAGTAAGGAGTTCTTCAGTATGTGTCCTTTTCAAATGACTACACTACGGTACTATGAACTAAAATTTTAGAATACCTACCTCGGGGACAAAAAATACATGGTGTTTCGAGTTTGCTCGAAGTTGGAATTATTAGTACCAACATCTAGTGGTGTTACAAGGATATACGCATTGTCTTGTTGATGATTTAAAAGAGATTAAACTGTGGGAAACGTCACGTCGAGGATAGTTGAGAAAAAAGATACAATTCTATTTTAATTTTGGATGCTATTATGGGACCGTCCTACGCCAGTTGCGAAGTTCTTTTTATAGTTATCTTTAAATACGTATATTCTCTGCCTAATGCACATGCTACAAAGAAACACAGGTGAGAGCCAAGCATTGGATAATGTATTGACATTTTGTTCAACCACGGCTCGGTATATAGTGACAATGATTCATCACTGAAATGAATTTGGGATTGGTAATCATTGTTTGTACGTTGTTTCTGACAATTTGCAAATAGCTTAGTTATACTTTAAGTCTCTTTGTGGGCGGTTATTGAGCAGAAAGTATTTTCGTTTGAGTTTTATTATGTAAGTAAGTAGGATGTATTGTGAAGTAGGACTATGAAATTAATAGTATATTCTATATATTACGAAATAATACCTACTGTTTAACCACCTCCTTCAACCACATTCCATTAAAGTATATTCTTACGTATTGTGCAAAATGTTGTATAAAGGATTGCATTAAAATATTTCATGCTTGAACATAATAATAGTAGATGTACCTATTTACTAGTTGTACGTAACTTGGCTAAGTTAAGAATGTCTATTTTTGAATTGCTAGGCCTTGAACTGCTATATCTAAATACATGATATTAAAAAATGTGAAATGTTTGCAATTGGAGTATTACATGGATGACTTAATCATAATTTTATCAATAAGGACAAAAGAAAAGAAAACGGCCTGTATTAAAATATTTTCTCGTTTTGAATTCATCTTGCATTTTTACATTCAGATTCATATGATTTAGTAACACAGTTTCCTTTCATGTATGTATGATAGAATAGTAGAAGAGTGCAATATCGACGTTAAAAGTCAAGTCATCAGTTTATATTAAGTACTTTAGTTAAAGAAATGAATCATGATTTTCACTGCATCAATTTTGGGTTCCTACTGTGAAGGATCAATATGTTACGTAAAGTGTGTAGTACGAAACTAATAAATATTTCAGGACAATGTACTCAGCGCTTTCCAGACCTAAAGTAGCCATAGCTTAACTAACTTGTGTTATGGGTCCTAGAATGCAGATGGGACTTACTAAGATATTTTTTTTTGTAAATACATATATTTCATACGTAGAAACACCCAGAATAATGCAAATACACTATTCATGCATATAAATATTTGCACTGAGCGGGAATCGAATCCGCAACCTTTGCAGTCAAACGCTCTACCGCTACTGCATGGAGGTCGTCAGGTATACGTTAGTACTCGTTGGAGAAACTCAACTTCTATTACTGAATTCAGAAACCGGCCATAAATCTGCAAGTTCTCGTATGTACGTACTAAGTATGTCGAATTAGAACCTTCGTTATTTCTGTAGCTTTGTGTCAGGGACATATTTATATATTGATAACACGCTTTGTGTCCTTTAACCTGGCTAGAATGTTAAGTAGTCCTCGTTTGTTACGATAACCTGTTAACACGTCACACCACAGTTTACAAATTTGATGTAACTTCATTCTTAACGTGTCTTACATTTAAATCAAGGTCAAAACCCATAAAAAAATCACTACTGTGATATCATTGGCTATGGCGTTCCTTGTATGTTTGTTATCATATGTATTTTTCATTCATTGTTATCATATGTATTTTTTTGTTTGTCGTTCGCCGTTCATTTTTAGGGTTCCGTTGCCAAATGGCAAAAAACGGAACCCTTATAGATTCGTCATGTCTGTCTGTCTGTCCGTCCGTATGTCACAGCTACTTTTTTTCCGAAACTATAAGAACTATGCTGTTGAAACTTGGTAAGCAGATGTATTCTATGAACCGAATTAAGATTTTCACACAAAATTAGAAAAAAAAACAATAAATTTAGGGGGTTCCTCATACTTAGAACTGAAACTCAAAAATTTATTTATCATCAAACCCATACGTATGTGGTATCTATGGATAGGTCTTCAAAATGATATTGAGGTTTCTAATTTTTTTTTTCTAAACTGAATAGTTTGCACGAGAGACACTTCCAAAGTAGTAAAATGGGGGGACACACATTTCCCTGTAACTTCTAAAATAGGAGAATGATAAAACTAAAAAAATATATATGATGTACATAACCATGTAAACTTCCATCGAAAATTAGTTTGAACGAGATCCAGTAAGTAGTTTTTTTATTTCAATTTGCCCTTCATTCAATCAACTCAAATATAAAAATTAAAAAAGAAAACATTATGTTCCTTGCTGCTACGGAACCCTTAATGAGCGAGTCCGACTCGCACTTGGTCGCCTTTTATCATATGTATTTTTTTGTTTGTCGTTCGCCGTTCATTGTTGTCATATGTATTTTTTTTTGTCGTTCGCCGTTCATTGTTATCACATGTATTTTTTAAATTCTTAGTAAGCGAAATTTCTTACCCCCCAAATCCTCTAGCTAAGCTAAATTGCTTGCGTCAGAAGTAGCTTCACGTCAGTAGTGTAATCACCAGAATTCGAATCCGGGACGTCTCGATCGTAACGCCGACTCCTTAACCACTTAGCTACGTTGTTGCTTTTTGCCAGATGTTGCTATTTGCGTATATATTTTACTAAATTTCCTAATCTGGCAAAGCGTTAGTTGAATTGTTACACGGGAAGTGGCAGTTCTGTACATTTTTGCTTGGTTTTAACAAATCCTCAATAAAAATGTAAAAATCGTCATATAGGTATCTAAACACTACCGTTCGGACGACTGAAACCTTCATTTCTATTTATTTGCAAAGTATACTAAGCAGTTTGCATTGAATTGCGTACCCGTATGTACATACTGACCGGGGAATTGCAAAGTCCAGTTACTGCAAACGGGACGGTTACGCCATGCCAGTTCCGTTGCCTGCTGATAGCTCCAATGAGAAAGGCCTTTAACCGTTAATGGGACGTAATTAAGCAGTTATTCAATCTATTTGCTACACTTTTACTCCATGTCAACATATGGAAAATCTTGATTGAAGCTCAGGTTTAACTTGAGGATGAGAAAGCGGTTATGTAAAGAACTAATTATTTATTTACTGAGATTTAATGTCTTTTCTTATGATGATGATTAATTAGGTAGAAAACTAGTAAAGTTGGAGGCAAGCTTAGTAATGACACTCTACTAAAGAGTATTTTAATTAGCTTCTTTTCCACTTTTAGGGGGGAGAAAATGGTTTTAGTCGGTCCGATTCCGACACGCCCACCCCATCGTCGGCACCGATGCATGGGGTGAAGCCCGTGGGGGTTTCCACATGCTAAAAGAAAGGGGGGGGGGGATTAAAATCTCTTTTTAGATATTCAAATTGCTATGTGAACTCGTTATAGGTATCATTAAAATATGTTCACAATCGGCAAAAATACAACAAGAAACATTCAGTGGAATTAGGGGCCTCCTAATTCTTAGAAGCCTTTTAAATACAATCTTAACTATTGCTTTTGAATACACCTTTAGTCAAAGTCAAGAAAGCCGAATATAGTCTTATACTTCAATATGAATACTGATCCATAATGTCAATTCAGAGATTGAATGCCTCGAGGTGGGATTTAGTAATATTGTTGAGATTAAAACCTATTGCTAATCGAATTGAATGGTAGGTATATGATACATTGACTTTAGAGTAACAAGTACAAGGACTAGTTGTTATTTTTATAAAGGTTATCAGTGCCAAAGTGATGTATAGGAAATTATACATGTAGAGTAGATAGACATGATGGCACACAGCCATTATTACAACTATAAATATAAATTGTAATTCAGTAGCTCCATACCGAATTCTGTAAATAAAGCGCCCTTGGTTTAAGACCCATTCGCGTAAATAAATCAGATGATTTGCGTACAAAGTCTTACCTTTTTAGGGTTCCAAAGGGCAAAACGGTAGCCTATTACCAAGCCTCCGCTGTCCGTCCGTCCGTCTGTCCATCTATCTCATAAACCGTGCTAGCTCAAAGGGTAAAATTTTCACAAATGATGTATTTCTGTTGCCGCTATAACAAAAAAATGCTAGAAACAAAATATAATAAATATTCACATGCCCGAAATAACCATCCCAGCGGGTCGGCGGGGGGGGGGGGGGGGGAGGGGGAGATCCGAAGGGATTTCCGCACTTAAAAAAAAGGGGTGCTCCCATACAAGAAACGTGTTTTTGTGTTGCTTTTTTTCTTCGATATTAATAACGGCAATAACCAGGCTGTACTCATGAACCGTAACAGCTTGACAGTTGAAATTTTCACAGATTATGTATTTCTGTTGCCGCTATAACAACAAATACTAAAAAACAGAATAAAATAAATATATTTTTTTTGCTCGATATTGATAACGATAACAGCTAGATGCATAAAATATTCACAGAATATTTACTTATATTTCACTTTAAAAATAAATAATTAAAATAAAACAAATATTTCAGGGGCATATACAGCCACACTTGTTTTCTTTTTACTTGTTTTCGCTCGATATTGATAACGGTAACAGGTCGATAATATTCGGTACCTTTTTTTTGTTCTTGCGGAAATCCCCTCGGATACCCCCCCGCCGACCAGCGGGGGCGGTTATAATCTGCATGCCGTCTCGGGTCTACAGACGCCGGGGTGTAATGTTGGCCATAGAGCATATCTCTCGCACCCCGACTGACCCTGGGCCATCTCCGGTTTCGAGATGGCCCCCTCGGGTTCGGGAACCACGACCACGGTGTCCCCGTCTTGCCCCGGTTTGGGAGAGGGGCGCTAGTCGCCCCACTGTCCAATAGTACGGTACCCCTCGTGCGCGAGTCCGACTCGCACTTGGCCAATTTTTTAAATGATACTATATTTTTAATCAAATATAAAATCTTTACAGAAAACGTCGTAACGTCGACGTAAGTATCTACGTTCATGACACAAGTCAATAGGTTCTTAAATATAGCGTTTTTATCTTCTTTGAGCTTTCTTTTCTTTAAGCCACAGCAAAAGATTCCACTAGATATATTGTTTATTTTTATCATAGTTAATAACATCAACAATTCACTATTGGAGGAACGAAGAAATTCACTAATAGCATTTATGAAATTCATGCTGCATATTCATGAAAAATATCCAATATTTTTAGACCTCTTTACAATGACATCTTATACAAGCACTTCTTATCTGAGTAAAAAATATCTGCAACCTTTGTTTGTAGTATGTGAAATCCTAGATAATGTACTGTGGCAGAACAAACACGTAGTATTATCTAGTTAATCTTATCAGGCATGGGAACGACTATCAGAAGCAACACTTAACATACAATGACCCATTGCCTTGATTAGTTTCTACACAATTTGCATGTAGCCACCGAGCGTTGTCAGCCTCGTTGAGTTGGACGTTCGTATATTAAGATGCCTAAATAGGAGTTGCTTTCCCCACGAATACGTTTGTCTATCAATTATAAGTTTATTCACCGCCCTGCATTCTATCTTTTATAGGTGCAGCGCTAGTTTTGATTTCATTGTAAGAATCTGTTTTTCTTTTTGTTCTACTAATCGGGCATCTTTTAGAAATTTACGGGGTTATCGCCAGTGATCACATTGTAGTTATCTGCAGCATTTTTGTGTGTATGATGATAACGCTCTTAGATAGGTACAACTACACTGAGGGCACTCACTATAATGTACTTTGTGTTTCGTTACTTAGTTTTGATGAAAGCGCGAGATCCGCAGTGTTCTATAGATACGAGTATATACATACTAAGGAATATTAGACACGTGTTAACGCAAATTCTTAAATTACACTTAGTTTTAAATAAAGATTTTGTGAACGAACGTAGTCGTTCGAACTCTTATGAATTATATAAGTAATTGCTAGTTACCGATGGAGTACTTAACTTGCAAATCCAGCGCAGTTCTTATCTCATTCGGCTGAAGGCGTACATCACCCCTGCGTAACAAATACAGATACGTGGACTTCAGAGAGAGGCTTAACGCACCGGTGGCCGTCGCGAGGTCTCTGCGTTGCTCAACTAATGTTAGACACTATCAGAGTATGAAGTGTGATCTCCTCGTACCGTCTGCAGTTCCTTAGCTGGTCACGTCTCCTTATTATCCATATAGTTGTTATTTATTATATGTAGTTTTTAATACGTCGGGATCCAGCTCCGGTTATTCATGTTGCTTCAACTAATCTACTGCTACGCTTTTGGTAAAAAGATTTTGTTTCCCGTAGCTCCAATTAAATAAAGTGAACTATTTTAGCACATTTACTCTTTTTGTCTACCTCCACCAAAATTTAAAAAGCTTTAACATTTTTACTCAATCCGCGCAACGGCAAGAAGTATTTGCGCTGGTTCCCCCAAAAGTAAAAAAAGATGGTCTCATAACAATATTTTCAAAAAAAAAAATGTTACGGGAACACCTTTTTTGACATTTGTGTGATTGACATGAGATCGAGACTAGATTGAGACTGAATTATGATCATCTTTTTATTACGAGAATTGGTCTTATGTAGTTTTTAATACGTCGGGATCCAGCTCCGGTTATTCATGTTGCTTCAACTAATCTACTGCTACGCTTTTGGTAAAAAGATTTTGTTTCCCGTAGCTCCAATTAAATAAAGTGAACTATTTTAGCACATTTACTCTTTTTGTCTACCTCCACCAAAATTTAAAAAGCTTTAACATTTTTACTCAATCCGCGCAACGGCAAGAAGTATTTGCGCTGGTTCCCCCAAAAGTAAAAAAAGATGGTCTCATAACAATATTTTCAAAAAAAAAATGTTACGGGAACACCTTTTTTGACATTTGTGTGATTGACATGAGATCGAGACTAGATTGAGACTGAATTATGATCATCTTTTTATTACGAGAATTGGTCTTCAGAGCACTGACGCACTCAGAGCAATGAGAAAAAATCCCGCTCCTCCTACCAATTGGACCGCGAAATAGAGGCGCTCGGAATAACCAAGAAAGACTCCCTATATTTTATACTATTATTCATCTCTCAAACTAAGCGAATCACTTGTGTTATAAAAGTGGCGTCACGTTGATATTGTATGCCCTAAACATACTGACTCTCGTAATCTGCTGATTTATAAGCTGTTGTCTGTTATGCCGACATCGATAGCCTTCGTTAGAACGCATCAATCATGATCGGTAACACACACGTTTCGTGTATATAGTGCGTTGACGCGTATTGCGTTCACTTTAATAGAGGTACACATTTCAGGTGATAATGAAACTTCAATATATTGCATACGTAACACGCATGGGTGCGTATATATAAAGAGATTGCATCTGCGAAATTCTAATAAACATTCTAAGTGTAAAGAAAGTCAGTTTTTCAAGCCATGCATATGTATGGTAGACGTAGACGAGGGCGGCGGACCGAGACTCGACATTTGTAAAGTTTTACTTAGGGTGTTACAAAATTACCGTACCAAGTGTTATAATTAAATTTCCGTAGAAAGTATCTTTCGTAAAAGGTCCAGTAGCAACGTTAAATTAAAAAAAAAACAATTCTGAGAACAGATGGTCGGACAGCGTCATTGCCATGACGAAGGGAAGGGAGAGAACTAGGTAGGTCTTTTTTTTTTGGATTACGGATAGCATTGGCTTCAATATTACGCGGTGTAATTGCACTAATAAGTAATGTATTTTACTTCCTCTATACGGCAGACGTGACTGATTGAGTGAGAGAATGATTCGTGGTTCGCGAAAAGGTCACACGTTATGCGTTTTCTTCGTCATACATTGCGTACATGTGTTAAATCCGTTTATATGTCTCATTGGTGCTCAGTGACTACCATAATTAGAAAAGTTTGGTTCGTGAACAAGGTCTAGAAAAATATATGAAGTACAATTTACATAAAACACGGACATTACAAAAATACTCTACATTTTAAATATACCTAATTGCGGATTTTTAAATGAATCTTATGATCTCCGAGAGTAGCATGTGTCTGCTTACTTTTTTCAGTACTATTGGTCCAGCCTGACCCCTGGTTAGGTGTGCCGGAGGCCTTCCACTCCCTTTGTAAACTTTCTTCTTTTTCCTCGTTTAACAATGCAATGCTTGAATGTAAATATGTGAAGGTAATCGTTAACCATCAATCAAGTGGGCTGCGTGCTTGGTAATACTCGAGTAAAAACGCTAAAACCTTGATAAAATTCATGGGATTACAGTCATACCGCTATTCTATTCTTTCTAATTTTGCCCGTCGACTTTTAGTTGATATTGCACTATCATCGCATTGTGTGCATATACGGAAGTAACGGTTGCACTAGCCAAAGTATCCACAACGGCATCACAAATAATTTCCGCAACGGCTGTCGAGGTCTAGTACCTAGTATACGTTAATTGTTTGTCATTAGTGATACTGTAGATATTAGTGACACGCGATAACTGAGATGTTGAATAGTATAATGGTTGTTCTCGTCACTAGATCATCAGACAATGGAGCTTCTCGAGAAAGTCGGATGAGTCTGTTCTAAATCGTAGATTGACCATGACGCTACTGCTCACTGCCGGCTTTTTTATTATTTACTGTTAGGCCGGTGATCATAAGTAACTTGAACATTACAAGTCTATCCAGCCAATAAGTTTGTTAAAAAATAGGTTTACTTGAAACCTCTATTGCGTCTGACTGGAGTTATAATTATTACTACCTGTATACTTAAGTGTGGGGTGTTAGCATTAATTAGTAGGGTCTGCAATTAGCACCAGTATGTTTAGATCAGTCGTGCTCGTGTTGCTATAGTTTACTGTGTTACAAATAACAATTCGTAACATTTTTGGTTATACTAACCAAAATGCAAGGTATACAATAATGTTAACGGGAGATAGGGCATATGGACTGTCTGTCTGCACATACTACACTTACAGTGTCCCTACTCTGTAAGTGTAGTATGTGCAGACAGGTACAGTTACAGGCAGGGACGGTACATGGCGAAATGAAAATATGAAAAATATCGAGAATGCGCGGGTGGATGAAGAACTTTGTACCTTTTTTTTTTTTTTTCGTGCGGAAATCCCTTCGGATACCCCCCCGCCTGCCAGCGGGGGTGGTTATGTCGGGCTTGTACCGACTAACACCGCACGCCGTCTCGGGTCTACAGATGCCGGGGTGTAAGGTTGCCCATAGAGCATATCCCTCGCACCCCGACTGACCCTGGGCCATCTCCGGTTTCGAGATGGCCCCCTCAGGTATGTATATACCTATACGCGATCGCGCTAATTCTTGTTAACATTATTGTATAAATCAAGGATACGCGATCGCGCTAATTCTTGTTAACATTATTGTATAAATCAAGGATACGCGATCGCGCTAATTCTTGTTAACATTATTGTATAAATCAAGGAACGCGAAAGTTTAAAAAAAAATTCAAGGTGCTTTGAGTTTTGTTTTGATAGTTTGTAACCCAAGTTTTTGCAAAGTTATTTATTATTAAAGTTAAAACCGTTCATTCATTTTTTTATGATTGATAACACACACGATTAATAACTTTCATATTTATATTAATAACGAAGTTTAACTATTCTTCCATTGGAAGCATCCTGTCCATTCCATTCCTTTCCTATTACTGGAAGCATCCTATGTATCTACCTCTGTATCAAATTTCATTCGGATCCGTTCAGTCATTCTAGCGTGATTGAGTCACAAACATCCATCCATCCATGCATAAATCTATCGGAACATTCGCCTTTATAAAATGCCTTCGATTTGTTAATAGAATTTATGACAGGAATCTGATAAATCGACAAGCTCACCATAAGAAATGCACTTGGCGACATGTATTGCGGGGAAAAAAGCAGTTATATTTAAAAGACAAGTTTATGTTGGTGCGTGTGTCGAAGGCTTATGTCGTTCCTCAACTTTCCTCTGACAGCAACAGGTGCGTTGAACTGTCATTTCAAAAGGAAAAGTTTCGCATACGCGGTGGAAATACAAACAATCCATGATGCTACCTACTACTGTGAATGTATTAACAGTATTACGTTTGTATTGTTCCGAAGGCGTATAAGCACTAATTGGATAGCAGAATAGCATATCAAGCACCTCTCACTGTAGTCTTGCAACTTCAATTGTGAGAGGATAAGGACACAGCATGAGGAAGAAAGAAAAAAAGGAAGCAGGAAAAAGAAAGGAAAGTAGATAGGCATAAGGCCTATTTTAAAAATATACAATGCGGCACATTTACAGTTAGGGCTAAGGGGGAGTGGAAAAGGTTTGAAATGTACATGCTACGTATACATTTAACATATTAGGTAGGTACTTCGTTTTATTTGTTTTAAGTATTAAACTTGAAGGTCAGGGAATATATAGTTATTGCTACGTTCCTTTGGGCTATAGCATGATGTTATTAAATTAAACTTTATAATATTTAATTATTATTGTGTTGATTGGAAATTGTCGTAGTTACTAATTTTTTTTTTAACTTCGTCAGTGAAATGACTACTTTTAGACGAGGTGTGTTATTCCTTTTAGGTACTCGCTATTAGGGGTGCGACTGGTTGGATCACCTCCAAGTTTGGTGCACCCTGGGCAACGTGGGCGATGACGCATCATTGATTGCTCCTCTGTTGTAGCTGGCGTCAACGTCAACGGCCAAGAATCTGACCAACCGGCCCTTTTCAGGGTCAGCTGACCCCATTGCACGAAGGGGTCGGGGTATGGCGGGCCTGCAAGGTCCGCGGGGGGGGGGGGGGGCGCTCCAGGTACCCCTCTGCTCTTATCAGAGGGGACACTGCGAATGGCACAGGGTCAGTCGGGGTGCGAGGGATATGCTCTATGGGTAACCTTACACCCCGGCGTCTGTAGACCCGAGACGGCGTGCGGTTTTAGTCGGTTCAAGCCCGTCATAACCGCCCCTGCTGGCCGGCGGGGGGGGGGGGGTATCCGAAGGGATTTCCGCACAAAAAAAAAGGTACTCGCTATTAATAATTCGCTATAAGTCTTTTTCTACATTTTCTCACTTAATAAGAAATACTATTTCCGCAACGCCGTGTTTTCTACTGCTTGATCGGAGTTAATGAAGAAGACCGTTCGAATACCGCAACGGACACGAAACGTCAGTCCGACACATAGCGTGACTCGGAACGCACGTACGTAACGTCCCTTGTTACGTCTATTTACGTTGTTCGCGTCTTGGCGAATGTTTGGACCAATATTTGCACTGCAGGATGGATGCACGTATCGGTGAAGTGTGGAAGTGTAGTGATTTAAGTTTACCATACATTATGAGTTAGCTGTAAGTGAAACTTCGCAAATGTTTGTGGACGGACGAGGTTAGTATGCTCTTAAGAATTCTGTCAAATTAGTGTCAATTGTTTTACACTGGGATTAAGACATTAATTTATCCTTTAAAAGCGGCTTCCCGTTTTGTACGTAACGGCTTATAAAAGTCGATTAAAACATTGCATGTTTGAATGCAATGGCATTTAGAAATGTAGGATGCTAAGTGCGTTTGTAAAGATGATGTGCATCATTCATAAATCATAATGTACGTTTTTACACATGGCAATAAAAGTATTCACACACAACATTTTAATGAGAGACAGCAGAAATGTGATGTGAATGATGATTAGGATATACTATTGAAAGTTTAAAACAATAATATATTTTGTTAGTTTGTAGAATTACTAGCTCTACCTCTTGGTGCCGCTTACGTTAAAGTTTGGTTAGTCTATGGCTCAATTGGGATCCAATGAATACCTAGTTTATGATGTATATGACGTTTATCTTTCAAATATATCAAAAGGCTTTCTGCTTGTAAAATAGGCAGACAAAAGATCAGCTTCTAGTTCTATAATATTTATAAGGCTTAATTTGAAATGAGGTGTTTATGACCTCAGAATACTTTTATTAACCAAGGATTCGAATGATAAACTATTAATACCCAATATAGCAAAACAAAAATTTAGCTAGATTTCATTATTAGAAAATATCGAAAAAAAATCCCGAGCGAAGCTAGCTCACCCAGATATTAGATTCATAATATGACAACTTAATGTATGGAGTAGGCAGTTAATCATGTTGAGTATGAGTAGACACAAAAACTCCTCATGCCGATTTAAAAGATTGTTGTCTGGTGACCTTGACGCCGGGAGGCGTAGAGTATAAGTACCAGAGGGCTCCAAACATAAAAATTTCCGTTTGGCCTTGCCCTCAGCAAGGTTACAGTTTTCCATGAATACTTTTCACCGCATTGCACACTCGGCGATACAGTCAGCCATTGTTTATTGAATGGGTTAAATTGCGGATGTACGGTCTACAACTTATGACTTTAGACCCGTGCAAAATTACTTATTAAAATTAATAAATAATATTAATTCTAAATCTGCCTGATATTTGGAGATATTTATTTGCAGTAGCTTTTGATTTGGCTTGTCTTCGGGGAGAAGAGTGCGATTTCGGCTGAATTACGCTTACCTCGGTTTTGTAGAGCGTTCTTTCTATCGTCGTCAACTCATCTGTTTTTATAACATGTTAGTTAACATAGCTTCGGTAGTAAATACTCTAAAAAGATATGAAGCTGTAGTCGTGCGGTTTGCGATAAAGAGAACTTAATCGGACTCTCACTCTTTTTCCCGATGTGACAAATTAAAAGCCGGTAAATAGTATGTTTAGGAATGGTGATGGTATCCCGATCCTTTTTTATTTTGATACGAAAACAACTAAGCAAGTTTGGGACGACTAGAATGTCTCATGAATCTTTGTTTTGCCTTCGATAGTAAAACAGACGTGGGATACATTTTAGTTTTATTAAACGTAACAAGAATCTCGACACTATTGTCAACTATACCGCACGCGTCTTCGGTTATGTACGTGTTGGTCGTTCCCACAGAAATAGTAATAATTATTTCTGTGGTCATTCCCTAGGCAAATAAATTAACTTTAAATTAAAAAAAAAAAAAAACGTAGTTCGGTCACCCAGATATTGTATTACCATATGTCATTATTTATATGATATGTATGTTAATATGCAAGTGCATACCCGACCAAAATAAATGTATCTAAACAAACTAAACAAGCGCTTGACATTTTAGGTGTTTCGGTGTTAATTATGTACTTAAGAGATATAATAATACAATGTACTCGTACAGTGTGTACACATCATAATGTAGTGATAAAAGCAAAATATTTCAGCCGGTAACCATTCTTTAATTGATTATCGTATTTTTTTCTAAATTTTTGACAGCATTTTAAGTCAAAATTTAAACAAAAAATTGGACCTTGTATGACCTAGTTGGATACTGAGGTATAAGATTGAGTTTATTGCCTGGATTGCATTCTTAGGAAAGATAGCGTTTTTTATTGATTTCAAGCTTAAGCTAAGTATACAAAAGCGGCCAAGTGCGAGTCGGACTCGCCCATTAAGGGTTTCGTAACAGCAAGTAACATAATAATGTTTTTTTAAAATTTTTGTATTTGATTTGATTGAATGAAAGGTAAATTGCGGTTTACGATTTATGACGTATTAAAAAAACTATTTGGTAATGTACATCATATATTTTTTTTAGTTTTATCATTCTCTTATTTTAGAAGTTACAGGGGGGGGGGGGGACACACATCTTACCACTTTGGAAGTGTCTCTCGCGCAAACTATTCAGTTTAGAAAAAATGATATTAGAAACCTCAATATCATCTTTGAAGACCTATCCATAGATAACACAAACGTATGGGTTCGACGAAAAAACATTTTTGAGTTTCATTTCTAATTTATGGGGAATAACTGAAATTTGGTATTGATATAGATTATAGTCTAAAATAACACATTAGCCACTTTTTATCCCAGGAATAGGTTCCCGCAGGAAGCGGGAACGGGACCAGAATTCCATGCGAGTGGAGTCGACAACAGCTCATATGTATTTTTTGTTAAATTTTTAAGCCATTTATTTAGCAATGATTAACTAATGTATTTTTATTTTTACCTATACATATACGGAACAAAAACCTAAGGAAAATAAAGATTTTGCGAAAATATAAATGTTAACATAATAATTATATTAATAACAATAAAAAACATAATAAACAATCTTGCTTTTAATTTGCATACATCTTTTATTTCTCCATCTTAAAGTAGGTATCAACATAGACCGTATCAACGACGAGGCATGCATATTATGACTAGACACTACTAGATGTATCTACCAGAAATAAACCGCCTGAACGGAACTAAAAACTTGGTAAGTTATAGTGAATTTGCGAACAAGTTAAACTAAACTGTGTCATCACGTTATACTCAATAAATACGATATGAATTTCATTGAGTAAAACTTGATAAATGTTTTACAGAACAACATTTTTAAGTTATAAGTTGAGAACTATCTCAATTTTTTTCATACAGAGAAAACCGTATGAATACCGCGCCATTCGTCTTTAGGAGCTACGATATCATAGAATGATACAGAAATGTTTAACACAACTTTTTGCTTCGCGACTTAAACTATTGTGATTACCGTTGGAATCTAGTCGATAAGTAAATTTACTAACTTATCTTCTTTGTGTAATATCTGGTGGGGTAGACTGAAAACGTCGACCCCAGCTGAATTAGAAAAACGCTCAGCGGGGGTAGGAGGAATTATGGGGAGATATAAAGGAATTATAATTTTAGTGCTTTAAATGAAACGTAACGTAAAGTAAGTAACTTTATGTGCCTAAAACTGGTTGACCAACACCGGGCCTCGTATAATCCATTCCTACACTTATTGTAAACGAAAATTGACGGGCACAACGAATCGAGTATTCTGTTATTGCGAAATATTTACAGACGACTTGTCTCCTTTGCACTAAGAGGCCGTTCAATAAAGACGATTTGGCGGCTTTTCGTTGTACGTTTTTAAGCTAACATTGGACACTTGCCAAGACACTTACAATACCTGCTGTTCGTCACAGGTTCTAAGGTCATTTTAATGTTATGTGAACTGTGAACTGGTGCAAATATAATAGGATTATCGACAACGACAAATGGAGGCATATCCGCAGGCTAAAATTAAAAGCTGAAAAAGAGTTTAATCATGTATATAGTGTGAACAAATAGATAGGTATGCTGAAGTAAATTGAGTCACACAATTAAAAAAGTACATGAATAACGCAGAACAGGTTCAGTAATATTTAACGAGTTCTCACGTCAATAGTGATATCATAAAACTGTTTGTGAAACTTTCTCCTATTAAAATACAGTACTAAATGTACTACACATAAACACGTACATCTTTATTATCAGTACATTGCCGATAAATTTATTAGCTAATAAGAGATATGTGTATGTTTATATACTTACGCCTCTATGTCACTAGAGGACTAGACAGAGGTGTATTTTTTTATTAAATACCCAAATTTATTGGTATCAACCGCTAGTTATTCAGCACTCTGTGCTATTTCTGATCATTACCGAACAGTTAAAATCAATAGAAAAAAATCTTGACCCGTAAATTGTACCGGATCATGCACAAGTTTAAATTTAATCCGATGCCAAAAACAAGGAGGTTATGAAATTTAACTAAAACATTTTAGTTTAGAGAGATAATAAATAATAATATGCAACGAAATCGGCACCATTGTCTTATTTATTAATCTCGATGTTCATAAGTGTTACCTTGTGAATTACATGGACGACGGTGTAATCGACAATGACAAGAAAATCACTTTTCAGCAAAGTGTTTATGCTTTCGATTGGGATCATTTCCCTTTTAACATTCAATGTCGTTTGTACCCTTTTGCTTTTCAACCATCGAAATGAATACCGATTAAAAATATTTGATTTGATATTAAATAATGATTTTACACCAGAAAGGTAACAAATTAGCAGGCAGTCCTTGGTTATGGGTGAAAATACATTTATCAGCATCTATTCGTATTTATGTATAGAAAATATTATTGCATTAATTAACTAATCTGTAACGATTCGATTTGCGCATTTGTATAAGTGAAATGTGGTGCTCAGTTTCCAGAACTGATGCTTACGCTTGAGAACATAAATGCTTATTCATGGGTATGATCTATGTCTTAACTCTACTAGTAATAGCATTTAAAAAAAAAAACTGTTTCGCGAGACAGAAATATAGTGGGAGGCTACGGGAGGGAATATAAATTTTGATTAAGTTATTACAGCTTGTATTTGTTTTCTCTTCTAGAAGACAATAAGTATATACTGTTACAATTAGCTTGTTTATTTACTGTGGCAAATATTCTATTTAGCGATTTTAAGTAGGTTACCTTACTCATCCATTCTATAGCAGATACAACGGCATTCTGAAGCAGTTATTAGTATTTTTAGTTAAATATTTAATTTTATTACTTCATTTTCGACATTATGAAATTATATTTGGCCGCACTGAACAAAAAATCTATCCCTTTTTTTTTTTTTTTTTTTAACGTGCGGAAATCCCTTAAAAAAAAAAAAAAAGAAAAATCTATCCCTAGCTTACAATAAAGCGTACTAAGGTGTCCAGTTCCATAAAGGTAACCTTATGCAGTTGCGGACACCCTACTCACAGCTCGTAAAGGACACAATAGAAGGTCACTCACTGCGGTTTTCCATATCAAATAGGACATCAATTAATAATTCACTGTCATGACATAAAACCTACGTAAGATCCTGGTTACATATTACAGTGCACGGTTATTTAGACCAGAAAATGGTTTTATGCACCCTTTTAATTACCTCTTAATATATGCAACATGCGTACATTCCAATTGATTAAAACGACTAATTGATGCGAAACAGTTCAAATTAGTATTATTAGTTAAAAATCTCCAGAGGATATCGCACGATCTCCTTCGAAGCGGCTGGTCTACTGGCCGGAACTCCACTATATGGTCTGTAGGCAAGAGCCCATGCTACCCTTTACAAGGGGTTCGAGAAATCGAGGCCCAGAAATCCCAGCTCCACCAGGCCATCCTGTTGGAGTGGAAGGAATGACTTGGATAAACAAGCGTAGGGCACGCCATTATAGAGTCGGTAAGACCCGTCATGAAGGATGGGCTCGAAATGCGACACGGAAGCCGCGACACAGACCGACAGCAGGTGATCTCTGGCAAGGGCCGTTTCGGGGACCACCTGCTTTGGATCAGACAGGAGCCAACGTTTAAGTGCTATCACTGCGATGCGAGCGAAGTCCCGGGGTTGCACACGCTGATAGAGCGTCCCGTGAGATGGTCTCGTGCTGCCATAGTGCGGAGAGCGAGCACGTTGGCCGCCGTCTGCGATCAAGTAATGCTTGAGAAGGAGGCGTCCTAGGCCGAGATTCTGGCCGATTCTAGGCCGCCTAGCCCGCAACACGTTAGCCGCGCGGCGCAGGCGACTCAGACATCGGAGGTCGTTCAACGACTTCCGTCCTCCATAAGCGCAGGCTTAAAGATGGCAGATGGGGCTACCTGTCACCCCAGCACAAGCGCCTTCCCTTTCCGGGGCAAGATCGGGACACCGTGGTTCCCACCCCTTAGGGAGCCATCTCAAAGCGTGTTGCATCCAGATTTTTCCAACATTTTCCCATTAAACAAGCTAGTTAAGTTAGGCTTACATTTTGTCAAAGCGCTGTGTAGAATATCGTAGAATATTTATTATTTATTTATATACCTTGATGACGTAAAGACCTAGTTGAAAATAACAGCGTACAGTTACTTACCCAGCTCCTCTTTGTTTATTCTCCGTACTGCACCAAAATTATAATTAAAGTGAACTCGCTAAATCATATTAAAATTATTGACGTCAGACCTGTATCTAATCATCTCTTTGTACTGGCTCACGTACGAATGTAGAATTGTCTTTCATTTCTATTGTTTTAGTATTTCAGCAATTTATTGTTGTGCCTAACGGAAATTACGAAAATGATGCTTGTGCAGACCGGCAACATTTGACATGTTATACTAAATTAGGATTGAATCACCTTCAATACATATACATATAGCATGGCATGTTATGTAGTATAACATACACCGTGATTTTATAATCGTTATGGAGCCGAAATCAGGTAACTTAGAATAACTGATAAAACCATAGAAAAAAATTTAACCGACTTTGAAAAGGAAGAGGTTCTATGTTCGTCTGTTTCTATTTTTATGTGTATGTTCATCGAAAGTTCCATCGTTTATGAACCGATATTAAAAATTATTTTTGCATTGGGTTTTTGGTTTTGCAGTTGGTCCCATTAAATTTTAATAATTAGTATTGGACTTAAAACTCCGGAGATGCAACAGGAAACTACTCAAAATCAAACAGAAAATGTAAAATTATTAAGTGTAGGATCGAACATGACGTGTTGTGCCCTAGAAAGGAAATCCCAGAGACCCCGACTGGCTCCAGTCGCCAGCGCAGGCGACCCTGACGAGTTGTTGGGGATCTAATTAATTTCCCCCTCCAACACACGACGCGGTGCCACCCTGCACCTGCTTCTGCTAGGTTAGTCCCCACCGTCATCCCTAGGCCCGCACTTACAGAGGACGGGGATCGGTGGAAGTGGACCTACCTTATTTACCTAACTAATTCCTATTTGGCTTAATACCGACTTCACCACAAAAGTCTTACGTGTTTTATCATCGTGAAAATTAAATCTATAATTCAGTTATTTTACACTTCTCAGTGCCGTTTTGATTATTGAAGTCGGTTTAATTCTTTTTCATTAAAATACTTCATTAGGGGATACTATCGCGATTTATTTGGTGTTATTTCATTATATACACGGATGTTGATGTTTCGGTTGCTTTTCATCAACCATGGTCACGGACGTCACGGTAATAGTACCACTTAATAATAGTCAAAATATTGTTCCTACTGGTTACAGTTAAAAAAATAGAATTATATTTTAGACTTGTTAGAATTAAATACTGGTAATGACCGACAATTCATTCACAAACTCATGCCTGGATGGGGACAACTTTAATATCTACATGAAGTCTGGCGAGCGCTTATGAAAGAATACGCTGCCTCTACTATCATGCCTAAATTTTAATGTTTATAAACGGAATATTACTATTTTCCAAATTTATATCTTTTTCCGAATATATTATTAATTAGCAGACTAGCTACTGCCCGCGGTACCGCCTGCGTGGAATTTTGCTCCCGTTCCCATTACCTATGAGAAACCTATTCCCGGGATAAAAAGCCTATGTGCACTATAATCTTTCCCTGTACTAAATTTCAGCCAGATCTGTTCAGCCGTTTTTGCGTGAAACAGCAACAAACATCCATACATACAAATATTCGCATTTATAATATTACCTAGTATAATAATAATAGGCTCACCCCCTATTACATTGGGACCTTAATATAACTGGCGAATTGTGGGTGCGTAATACACCTCTGCCTACCCCTTCGGGGATACAGGCGTGAAGTTATGTTATGTATAATATTAGTAGGAAGTAGGGTCTAAAGTTCAAATTATTTGGCTACAAACCGACTATAAAATCATGGTGTAAAAATACTACCATAGTTAGTCAAGTAGTCTGTTTCTGCAGCTCCTTAACAGGATGATGAAGACCCTAACATCTATTAATAAAGTACTCGTGTAGAAATTATGCCTATTAAAAATTAATTAGTGGGAGCACACACAGGATGCGTCCGCAGCATTGTCGTAAAACAAACTACTAAACTAACACTACGTTTAGTTCATGTTTAAGTAGAATTATATTAAGTCGAGAAGAGGGAGGGCCGTCTGATGACACGTCTGTCATCACTTTCAGATGTAAATATAACTTGACATATGACGAATTTAATAGAAGTCGCGGGGGGAAATTCATCGCAATGACTAATTGTCAGCATATTAATGTTTTACGTTGATGGCGAAAGCTCTGCTCTGATTAGGAGCCTGTCTGTATATCTCAGTAGTGATTATAATAGATTTTATTGTTGCCATCAGAGTTTTATGAGGTTTAGGATTTGATAAATTAGCCCTTGTGCCTGTGTCGTAAGTTCGCAAGTAAAGTTGTTGTTCAAATTGATCCATAGAAATGGACACTGCAGTTTTCAAGTTATTCCAGATTAACTAGACAGTAATATGAACAGTTTGAGGTAATATCTAAAGTCATTGTATAGTTGCAATATTTCGACAATGGTCCTCATATTCCTAAAACTTAATCACTATTATTTTATAGTGTAGAAATTTGGTAGTACTTATAGCAATTTACGTAAGTCACTAGCACCTTAAAATCCTCTCCAGTCAATTAATTTGAATAATTTATGAGAATATAAAATTTTTGATTATATAACTATGACCCCGATTGCGAAACATAATAAGGAAATTGCAAATGTCCTTAAATATTAACTTCCTTTGAGTTTGCCCTTTTTAAATTCGACGAAATTTACAAAGGTGCCGATGCATGAGCTCTTGCGAGGCACGCACGGACTTTACAAGAACATTGTTGGTTCATAATGACAGATTTACTTTGTGAGCCAGTTTGTTTGCCAAACCATTGTTTGCATATTGAGCCCAGCAGTAGTTTCTGTGGATATTTACATTGCAAAATGTTTTGAAGGTGCCAATGTACGGTTCCCGTCGAAATCCTTGTAATGTTTAGACTAATTATTCGTTCTGTTCCAGTGCAGCGTGTTCGCATTCTAAATAGATATGTAAACAGTTCGTTCGCTTGACACTAGTACCCGGAGTTATTTAATACAAGGCACCTCTTCGTGCCTGTTCTAGCACATTATTCGCATGTCTAACTTTTCATTAACTTAAATTAATAATTAGTACATATACGGTTTTGGGTTCAATTTTACTTAAAATTTTGGGCTTATCGTTTACGAGTAGGTACCATCTTTGTGTTTCGTCAAATTTTGATAATATTGACAGTTTCTTCTAGTCCTAGAAAAAATAATTGTAATTTGACTGTTCTAGTTATTAGAATTAACCCTTAGATGATTTGCATGCTGCACTGTAATCAAATGCTAGATTTATGTATTTTCCTTAGCGATAAAACAACAAGTTACGTAAGGGATCTGTGCTAATCTGGATAAACATATCTTGTGTAAACATCATCTGCTTATCTTCTCACACATTTGAAAGTCACCGAGAGAAATGGGGTCAGCATGGTGGTCATAGCAGGTGGCAGTTCATCAGCTTATTAGTATTATAGAGCCATTTTACTCACTGTAACTGCCAATAAATCTTTCTCGCTCTATCTAAAGTCTTCTCGTTTTCTAATGGTGTAATTTAAAAATTGAACTTTACTTATACACCTAACACAGAAGCTCGTGATGGCATGATTTGCAAACGAGATTTCAAGTTAGAACTCTACCTTTTCTTGGTCATCTCAATTACATGAGGTTATCAGAAGTAGTAGCATTTTTATACATAATTTAACGGGAATTAACGCGATCATATATAGGTATATATGTTACTGTAAAAGCCCGAACTACGGTAAATCCTAACATTTTCCGGTAAATCTATATAATATATAAATGTAAGGTATATATATAATATATATAAATAAGTAAAGTAGGTTAGGTTAGAACTGTGACCCCAACCGAGTTGAATTGATTTTTATAATAACAATATAACACTTACCAACTCGTGTTGGTAAATCCTATGGTTTACCGGAAAATGTTAGGATTTACCGTAGTTCGGGATTTAACAGTAACATAATATATACATACCTTTGAATTGCTTGAAAGTTTAAAAATTAGTAGCAATTTTGTTATAAGTACGTTTCCTTATAAATATTTAAAAAAAAACCGGCCAAGTGCAAGTCGGACTCGCCCATGAAGGGTTCCGTAGCAGCAAGTAACATAATGTTTTCTTTAAAAAAAAATATATTTGAGTTTATTGAATGAAAGGTAAATTGACGATACGATACGTCATAACGTATTAATAAAACTACTTACAAGTCTTGTTCAAACCAATTTTCGGTGGAAGTTTACATGGTAATGTATATCATATTTTTTTTTTGGTTTTGTCATTCTTTTATTTCAGAAGTTACAGGGGGGCCGGGGCGGACACACATTTCACCACTTTGGAAGTGTCTCTCGCGCAAACTATTCACTTTTAGATATTAGAAACCTGAATATCATTTTTAAAGACCTATCCATAGATGATACACGTTTGGGTATGATGAAAATTTGAGTTTCAGTTCTAAGTATTTCTTGTTATTTAACCCCAAAATTTCTTGTTCTTTTTCTATTTTTGGGTGAAAATTGGTTAATTTAAATTTAAATTAAACCGGAAAATGCGGTTCACTAAATACATGTACTTACCAAGTTTCAACAGCATAGTTCTTATAGTTTCGGAAAAAAGTGTTTGTGACATACGGACGGACAGACAGACCGACATGACGAATCCATAGGGCTTCCGTTTTTTGCCATTGGGCACAGAACCCTAAAAAGAGTTGGATTTAGAATTTCCTTTCTTATTTTAACAAAAAAAGTGTATGTATGTTCATGTAGTTTGAATAATAAATTAATTTATTCGAAAGAAAATGTAGTAAGACGAAACAAAAACATTGACAACTGACGTGTACACAATTTCACTTGGCAGTATAAGCTGCCAACATTTAAATAAAGCCCAATTGTACGGTGATTTTAAATTTGTTAATGTCATGTGCGGCAATGCGTGTGAAATAGCAATTACGGCAAAATCGGCCGTGTCTCCGTTACACAGGACATGTACCGATCTATGAGACCCGGATTTGATGTTAACTACAGTTTGTATTGCGATTGTGTCACTTAAGGACAAACTTTCTTGGACATAAATGACGCACCACCTGACACCTGCCCATTCAGTAGTTAAGACACGTATACGCACGCATTCGAAAAGTATTAATTCCGATATACAATCTTTCCGCATGCGGATACTTGCAGGACAAGTAAGCATAGCATACTTTAAGATGTTAGGTGCATCAGTATTTTATTTTTGAGTAATTAATACTTTGAGTATTTATGATACACCTAAATAGTCATATCGTTCAGATAGTTAATTTTATATTGTGGTTTGAGATTTTTTGAGTTAAAACTAGGGAGGTTTTACTAGGTAAGGATTCTATAATTTTGTGATGCATTTCAATTAAATAATGTAAAGATTCTTTAATATTTGGTAACGGGTTGCGTAATATAAGAATAACTATTTCAGATTTCGATTTGATTGAGAGCATTGTGAAGTTGGTAAAGTTTCTGAGATACTTCCAACTTGTTTCCTAATACTTAGGATATTAGTAATATTACATAAACTCATATAATAAACTCACGCCTATATCCCCGAAGGGGTAGGCAGAGGTGCTAGCACCCACATTTCGCCAGTTTTTATGTTTAGGTCCCAAATGTAATAGGTGGCGAGCCTATTGCCATTAACCGGGCACTTATAAACCTGCGATAAATACACACATAACTTCGAAAAGTATCGAAAAGTCATTGGTGTGTGCCATGGTAAAACCTGGGATCGAACCCGAGACCTCGTCTCAGCAGTCCATTACCCATACCACTAGGCTACCGCTATATATACTATATAATATGTCATACTAAGTATTATATAGTATGACATAATAATTGATTGGAGCATACATAGAATACTGTGCTTGATAAATCTTGAACAAAGAGAGGATACAGATTTTAATTATGACCCAGAAAAGGTCAGTAGCCCATCGTCAAAATCTAAACAACCTCATCGTTTTAAAAACTCATTAATTTTAGTGTTTTGCTTATAAGTAAGTGAGCGAGACACATTGTCGTCACTTATATTTTGTGATACTCTAGTGAAATTGTCAAAGATTGAAAGATACCTACTCTATTTATTTATATGATTGTTTTTCTCGTGTTAGAAATTGGCCTAACATTGCCTACCATTATGAGAAATTTGACGCCCTGTTGGGATTGTCTGTGTTTTCATCCGCGTTTATTTGTGATTCAGCTCCACTTCTATGAATCATAGCATATATTCATCATAACTTTTCTGGCATTAAACCAACATATATATTCATCATATCAATGAATACGTATAATTTATTGTGTGACGTGAGAACAGCGTACCCATCGTACGCAAAGTAATCTCGGTGAAACAATAAAATTAAATTATATCGTAAATTTAACCCAAATCGGTTAAACCTTAAAAAAGTTACACGATAACTAACAGACACAAACGACTACACAATGCAAAGATCGGAAATGAACCAATTAAATGACACAATTCTGTCACCTTTACTTTTTTCTGCAGTACGTTATAAACTTGCATTTTATATTCAAAATGGTAATTATATGGTAATTTAAAAATTAAAAGAAAATTATTGTATCGTGAGCTGTACTGCATTGTGTGGTAAATTTTTTGAATACATACATAGACATTTTTCTGAAGGATGCGATGCAGATTGTAGTAACAGGTATTGTTAATGTTGAAGAGACCTTGTTTGTATGAGTCGCATTGTGAAAAAGACTAACCCTTCACTCGCACTGTACCACTTTATGTACTTAAGCTATTGCATGCTTTGTCTTTCGAGATGTACTATGCCAAATCGAATGCCACATAATCGAATATCAATTGATCGAACACTATAAATCGAACATCCAAATACTCGAACGTTCATGAAATCGAATGTTTAATATATCGAACATTCAATATATCGTACACTCAATACACCGAGTATTCAAAATATCGAATGTTTGTTTGATCGAGCGTTCAACGCATCGCATACTCATTCTATCGAAATATCAATATAGGTTAGGTTAGAACTGTGACCCCAACAGAGCGCGAGCCGAGCGAACGTAGCGAGCGTGCCGCGCACCGTCGGCGAAGAGCCGGAACCTCTAGTCCGGAAAGTTGGATTTCGATCTGTCAAACTAGTGGTCATTCGAAGATGTGTCTTGTCTAAGAATATTTCGATAGAATGAATATGCGATGCGTTGAACGCTCGATCAAACAAACATTCGATATTTTGAATACTCGATGTATTAAACATTCGATTTCATGAACGTTCGAGTATTTGGATGTTCGATTTATAGTAGTCGATCAATTGATATTCGATTATTTGGCATTCGATTAGTACACCCGTCTTTCGGACTATAATATCGATTGATTCAACATATTATCCTATCACATATAATATATTTCCAACACAGCATTTTTAAAATTAGAGTTATAGGAAATTACAGGAGTTACAGGAATATTAGTTTATGTGTTAGTCTGGCCATCGGTTCTTTGCACAAGAAAAGAGCGGTAAATTCAAAAAAACAAGGGGTGACAACACCGACTATAGACTGAAGAAATGCGTTTGATACTATTATTTTTTATATTCAATTAAAGTTATTTTATACATTTTTATTTATTACGTGTTATCATACCTGTACATATTATATAACAAACTGAGTCGGATAAGCTGCACAAACTTTAAAATTAGCTTAGATATCATCATTATAGCGTTTAGTCCCGTTTGCGGCCCAAACTTGCACTCCGGTATTTATGAATTAACGGTGACTGTAGCCTAATGGTTATGGCATTGGACGTACAATGTTGAGGTTACAGTTTCGATCCCCAGTCATTGCACTACCGGTATGAACCCACACAAGCAGTTTTATACTAGTAATTTCTGTTGCTAGTATGCTTTTATTAAAAAATAAATTTCCAGCTTACACATAAAGTTAACATACATGCTTGCTCATCATGCAAATAATGATCATGTCCAGGATCCAAGAAAAAAAATTACAAGTCATTAATATTTATAATTTTATTATGATTCATAATCAAAGTCTGATTCTATAAATTCAACACCTGAAAATGAACTGTCACTATCGTCATCATCATCACGTACATTTATTATAAATCGTTCCAGTGCTGTTTCTGTGATTCCATCTCTTAATTTGTATTCATTTTCGACGTGAATAACGTGATCTGTGCATTTCTTCCAATCATCAGCCGTTACACTAAGAAATGACTCTTTAATTAAGTTTTCCATTTCTGCCCCTGGTACTCCTATATTTTTGCTAGCCACTTTTCGTTTAGCTAAACTCCATATGAGCTCAATAGCATTTAAATCACAGTGGTATGGAGGTAGTTTAAGCACTTCGTGGCCATGTTGTTTTAGAAGTTCTTCTGCTTTATACAAGGGTTCAGGCTTATTCTCTTTAACGAGGCACATTAATTCATCTTTAGTATAAATTTCTTCAAATGGAATGTCGTTTTCTCTAAGCCATTTCTATATGTCACTTTTTAAGTTCTGCATTGTTGGTGGTTTATTTATTTGTGTAACATGGTAACTAGCATTGTCCATCACAATCACACTAGGCTCTGTCAAATTTGGAATCAATTTCTCACCTAACCACTTCATAAAATTTTCTGCGTTCATGTCATCATGATAGTCAGCTGTTTTTGATTTGGTACTAAATACTAACAGTGCATTGGGCACAAAACCCTTTTCTGATCCAGCATGTACTATAATATGTCTCTTGCCAGACGACATTTTGTCTATGACTCCACTAGTGGAAGGACCTTGCCATGATTTTTTTACCTTATAATTTTGGTGAACATAGGTTTCATCAAGATAAATTATTGGTTTCCCTTGTTGTCGTTTCTCAGCAATTGTTCGAAGATATCTGTGTCTCCAAGCAGCTATTTCAAAGTTCTCTATGAGCAAAGACCTTTCATTCTGGTTTTTCTTAAACTCGAAACCATTTTTTTTCAATAACTGCCGTAATGTTTCACGACAGCCGGTGAAGCCAATTGACTCTCTGAGTTCAACAAGTAAATTCCGTAGAGTAGGAACCTGTTTTTTTACACAGTAAAATTCATTAATCTTATTCCTAATAGCCGTTAAATCAAAATCATCCAGATTTGACACCGTGCCCTGACGAGGGCGTTTCTTGCCGGGTGTATTCCATTCTCCTTGGTTTATAGAACCCTCCTTCTTGATTGTTTTAATAGTTCTAACAGATATTTCTGCAAAGGAAAAATATAAAAATGTAATTGAATGTAAAAAATATAAAAGCCTAACAATAATTTAACTGTTCCACTATACTATGAACAAAGGTAAACTTGTATGCAAACATTGAAAATAATCGTACAAAGATTTTAAGACATTTTACAAAACCATAAATTTACCTACCTGTCATAGTAGCAATTGTATCCAAATATTTCGTTTCAGAATTCAACGCTTCCTTTTCCTCAAAACATTTTAACTCTTTCACTAACGTCTTGACTCTCGCCAGGTCACCTTCTAAAACACATACAAGAAAAATAACTAGTAAATAGTATTCACATATGATACCCGGACATAAATATCAAGCCAACTATCAAGAATACTTACCAGCAGCTGTAAGGATTTCGTCTAAGCGATGTATTTTTTCGTTCTGGATTCGTTCATTATCAAGTTTTGTCTTGATACTTGCCGATCATGGTAAATATCAACTTTCTAACTACGCCTTTGATAGCTTTCGGCATTTTTCAATAATTTCAAAAGAATATTGATTGAAAAACACTATATAAACACAAAAACGGGACAATCCGTTTGACAGTGACATGACACTCATGACAGTTCAAAAATATTGCCATGTATAGATTTTAAAAAACAGTCTAGTGCAGAGAACCGATAGCCAGACTCTATCCTACAAATATTACCAGTAGTTAAAAAAAAATTAAAGAAACATACAGGGAAACTGAGAATCAGAGATACTATTCTGCCGCAACTGTCGTTTTCACTAGTGCCAAAGTTCTTTAAAAACCAGAGTAGGTAAGTATCAGGTAGTATTTTTATTTACCAAGTCAGTACAAAAATACTGTTTTTTAGAAAGCATGACCGCGAAAACGTAAAAGCTCAGCAAAATTAAATATAATACCTAATACCTACGTTTTATAAAGTAAATACTTTTTTCGTGAGTTAGTCATAACAGTTTTACTGAGATGAAGGCTTAAAAATGCGTTCTGATAAGATCAAACGAGTTGCGATTTCACTAAGATACAATCTTTGCAGCTTCACAATGGCAGTCGCACGGTATAGTTTCATGGAAGCGATTCTGTAAACAGCTCCCATTTCATAGACTTTTTTAAATAAAGTGTATTTACAATGTTTATGATCTATCAACGGGATTTAATAAGTTGATAAATCCTTTAATGTTCATTTTTAACTTGAAAATGCATTGATGGCACAGATTATAGTGGTGATTTGATGTTGATGACGCCCTAGACCCGTTTCTTGTTACGATAAATATGCTGATTGACAGATGAGGCCTAGCGGATGCTTTCCATACGGGGTTGGGTACAGACGGCAGTCGCCCCTGTAATAACCAAGTAACCCAAATTGTGGAGGAGTCTCACATCATTTCAATCATGGGAAGTGCAACCCTGCCGTCCCCGAGGTATAAGCCTCGGAAGCAACCAGAATCATCGCAAAGATGAAAATGATGATTGTTTACTTAGTAAAAAGAACATTAGAGAAAATATCGTAGAAAAAATGTTGAACATGTATTAGGTTTAGCGTAATGTTTAACATGTTGCGGTGTTTTCTTTAGGCAGATGACCCTTCTAGGGCGGCGAACGACGCACCGCGGCCCCCTGACACACATACAAATAAACTAAAATTAGATTTGTGATTCTCTCACTACTACACGCTAGACGCAAACGAATGGATTATAGTATTATTAGAGTAGGTACCTACGGTAGAAATAACTGTGTAAATGAACTATTGCCGGCAGATTTGTTGCTATCCGGAAAACATAGAAAGAGGATTACTTATTTAAAATTGTTTTTCTAGTTCATGATTAAGTCAGGTTACGGGTTTAGTCATGTCGTGAAATCTTACAAGGCAAAAAATAAAGAAAGGTTCCCACCTTCCGTTACCACGCCCCGTGATTTTCTCCTCGATGGACCAAGGATGGATCCAGCCAGATGGACTGATGACCTGAAAAATGTAGTTCGACCAGACTGGATGCAGAAGTGGGAGGAACAGGTGCTTGATGCTCATTCGGAGAGACCTATATGTAGCAGTGGATTGTAATAGGCTAATCGATTGAATGATAGAATAAAGCCGTGGTCGTGAAGATGTATTTACGATTATGGAACAAACCTGATAAACAGTTATAATGTGGTATTTGCTAGATTACCTATTTGCTGTAAGACAACAAAATAGTAGTCATCAAAAACACAGACTTACGCGAGGAGTTTCTATGATGACGCTGGAAATTGTTTGACATACTATCGGAAGTAATACTAGTGCGTGTGAAGTGAAGGTGTTATGACAACATCCAACACAGCGAACGTATCCAGCGCCATCTACAATAGACAAAGCGAACCAATCTGCAACTACTGATCCTGCATCGCGATATGAATGTTCACACGCTATTACCATTATATCCCAATATCAAAAGTTGAGCCGCGACTTGTCAGGCATTATTTATTATTATTATTTTCCACGGGGACTCTGGTGAATGGACGGGTGATCCACCCTTCGTAGATGGGCCATTTCACCCATTTCCCCTGGTCCTCCCTTTTGGGGAGGACCAGGGGAAATGGACCATGGCAGTCACGGCGTTCTGCCGAACCCACCTATTTCCTTGCAAAATCTTACAATCTGTTCCATCTTCATGTCATGACCTGAAGTCTTCTGTGACCAGTGTGTCCGACCCCATAGTCTCCCATGTTATCAGTGACTACATGGGGCAGTCAGCGAGCAGGTGGAAGTTGGTCTTCATCATCGCCATCCATACACTCAGGGCATTTGGGATCGGCTTTCACACCTTTCAGTGGCGGGTGCCTGTTTAAAGGCAGTTGCCTGTTAACACTTCTATGACAAGCCTCATACTTCCTCTGAACAGTTGAATTAGTGGGCTCGTCCTTTTTTGTCTATGCCCTTAACGAAGATCTTCAACTGACTCATGCATGTCGAGGATTTCCATCTGCGAGTGGTTTATTTATACGATATAACTCCCCATGACTCAATGATATATGCATTCAGAGCTTTGCATCTGTTAGTTTGTCATTGTTAATAAAGCTTTCCGGCTCTGCCCTCACTTTCTCTTTAAAAACGAAGTTTTGCATAGGTGGTGCTAATTTTTAGTTAAAGAGCATGTAACATCGAATGCATTCGATTTTTCTTACCTATCATAAATGAATCGCATTCTTTTGCTTGATAGACCGCAACAGCATAGGCTCGTAAACACTACTTGTCGAAATATATATTCTGCCTAATACGTATTATGTAGAACGAAAGTGTTATGTAAATATATATATCGAATCGAATAATATAGATATCGAAGAATACGACTCAAAAGCATGATCTAACTAAAGGATCAAAATATATATTGTATATCTCGGTATGAGTCTAGCCCACATTAAAAACATCTTTGACAACTTAATGTAACTAGTGTAGGTATGTGGCATGCCATAGAACAATACGTTCATCGTACATTGTGCACTTTACTGTGTGTCGTTAAATTACCGAGGTCGTTTCTAATGCAGTCCTGAATGATGCCATCAAAAAGTATGTCACAGGTAATGGCTAAACATTGAAGGAAACATGGCTATTAATAGGTACCATACATTTCAGGCTTTCATTTTCGGCATGGATAATATGCCTAAAGAGACTATTCCCTTGAATTAGTGAAAAATCAGATTTACCCTGTTCTTTGTTTATTATAAAACTTATCGAGCCAGTTGCCGTGTATAATGCCAGTGGAATAGTTATGTTATATAGTGGACAGTGACAGGCCATCACCAAGTCACGATATGGACTACCTTCAGGAAATAAATACACTACCAAAGATACAGGAATATTAAGGTCCTATTGTATTATCATAAAATGTAAAAGTTTGTCTGTTTTGATACCAAATATATTATTATTATCACGCAAAAACGGCAGAACGGATTTCAATGTGCATACAAGTGGTTTATTACCTGGATCAACACATATGATACTAAACCTATTATCCCATTAAATGACATTCCTTAACATATTTTTATGCTCTCTTCCTATTTTCTCTAAACCACATTCTGAAGTACACGCAGACGAAGTTAACCCGACTTAAGAAGGTAATATGACTTAAATAGGTAAATCAAAGGCAATTTGCATAGAATTACTTACCTACTAAGTTTATGATTTCAAATTCGTAATAAGTTCAACTTACGTAATTGCGGTAACACCCATAACGTATTATAATGCTATCTTTAACGGACAATTCTGGTTCTGGAAGGTACTAAATTAATCTGATGATATTATCTTTTAATCGATTCCAGAAAAACTCAACACATTTTCTTACAACTAATTGATCAATTATTTATTTTTCTCCGAACAGGAAGTGAGTGTTACTTTATCCGTCAATACGTGATTCAAATAAATGTTATATTTACTTAAATACTGAATGCTTTGATGAGGAACTTCGGTTAAATAAAATGTAGGTCGAACAAACGTCTATATCCTTTTGAATTTGTTTACGCAACGCATCTTATTCATCTTCATTAAAGAATCGGCCAAGTGCGAAGCACATCACACCGAACACGGTTTCGTAGCATTTCGTAATATGTACTTACGATGTAGGTAAGGTGTGTTAAGGTAATAAAGATTCTAATATGTTTTGTAACTTATAGCACCAAGGGCGAAAACAAGTAAATATCACTTGTCAATAAGGACGAAAATTGCTTACGTTCGTTTTTATTTTCGACTTTAACATTATGAAATTCAGTTGTTTTCAAATCATAAGCCAACATCACCTGTAAGCAGTTATAACCCTAGGTCACGCCCTAAGTGAACTAACTCAGGACTACCTGAGTAATTTACACAGTAGGTCTACACTGCCCGTAGACTTAGTTTACCTATCTTATGGTAAGGGGCTTGAAAATAAATAGTGATATTAATTTTAACCGCCTTCATACGATTGTACTCTTTTTACTAGTCAATAACTTAGTCAATAACATCAGACACGCTGTAGTGTTTATAATTTATAAATACAAAAGGCACTTACACGTATTCATTGTTGACATTCTACAGGAAAACGTACCACACCGGAACTGAAAACAAATAATATATAATTTTGACGCTTGTGCCTTCTAGCCTAATACAGTATTCAAGCTGCGGTCACCTCGACACCCGTTAACCTACTCTGTAAGTGGAATACTGATACAAAACGTCTATTGACTGCAACTATCATAGTAATAATAGTCTTTGTGGTCTTTGTGGTTTGTTACTATCAGGTTTTTAAATAGCTGAGTAGCTAGTATATTCTGAATTTAGACGAGATACAGTACAGAGGGCATATAGAGGACGTATGATATGGTGAGAAGAAGCAGATATGTTACGGGATTTCCTCTTTCGAATTCAGATTTACCCAAATGGTATCACCATATACCACATCCCTTCTACAAACAGTAGTTAAACAGTGTATGTGCATGTACTGAACCTATGTAGATCAGTAATTTAGATATTTCCGATCGGAGGGAGAAAATGGCAGGAAGAAGAGGAGAAATAAGAAAATCAGCACTAAACTGTACGAAATACAGCGTTGCATTTCGCTACTTGAAGTCTGCGCCACTTTTTACCTTCGTAAGCCGGTCCATTCATGCTGGATAAAGCTTAGCTCTACCGTCTTCGATGAAATCACCTATTTCTGCCATCCCGATAGCTCCGAAGAGCAGTAGAGAAGTGAGCGGAGTCGTGACCGCCATTATACTCGATAACATTATCGAAAAAAAAACAATAGTAACTTATTGTCTATTTTCTTGGTAACACAATACTTCACTTGTCCGTGCATTGCAGGAAGTGATGGGATAGTTTAATATAATACGATATAATGACGTCATTTCGTACTTATATTTCTCAAGAAAATAAAAATATCGATTATCCCATAACAAAGCATTCTATATATATTAGAGGCGTAGGCGTATCATTCGCGTATACTTCGGTTAATATTCATACCTACGTATCATGTACTCCAAGACTGTTACTCTAGGGTTGATTAATAAAAACTGCAAAATGTTACGTGCGACTCTTGGCCAATAGTTGCCTAGAGCCTTATGCAGCTCCTTGACTTAAGTAAAAAGTAAGAAACAGACACACTTAGTAATGCTTAAGGTTATTCGTTTGTCTGTTTAGAGGAATAACTCTAACTCCTAAACTCAAAATCAAATTCAAATTCAATGAAGTCAAATTCGATCGTTGGTGAATTATTATCACAAAAAAATGGTAAATAATTTACAGAAAATACCTAAAATAGTAACAAATGTACATATAGTTGCAACTTGTAGCTGCGAGTGAGGCCATACAGATATTCCCACGTGGCATGATGCTTAGTTGGCAATGTGCCTGCATCATAAGGTCACAAAATTATTTTTATTAAAATATAACTGATTTGTTTCACCTTTATGTCTAAATATTCCCACCCTTGATTCAAATTTAAGCGAATATAATTAACATCGAAACAATGTAGATATAAACTAATTACTTGAATGTTATGACATCCCTACTCTATGTCAATTTGACGTTTCAACGGTCCCAATTGAAACCCACGCGTTGGCCTGACCCTCTCTAACCGTCCATTCACAAAATTACTATTGAGCCATCATCCGCAATAATTATGCTTTATGAGCACAATGAGTTAACATTGGTTATACATCATTGACTTTATCTATTAATTATTCCATACGTTTTATGTCATTTCTAAGTCCTTTATCTCCACAATTCATTTTGACATAGTCTTTTATATCTTATATTTGTACGGGTTCCGCAGGACCCTCAAGAAAATACATAAACAGACTTTTTATGCTTCGGTTTATGATTTTTAACTTTCATGAGATCGACTACCGTCTGACCACCCACTTCTTCAAAAATACCATAACTATCAAAAAGCGACTGCTAAACTAATCAATTTTAACGTCAGAAAAACTTAAAAAGTTGCCTTCCCACGTGGCGCAAACGGGCGCTGCCCGTTGCTCCAGCGGCGTGCAGCGCTAATGACGCGTGAACACTGTCCGTTGCATACTTTCTGGACCGCGTGGGAACAATCACTAATATAAAACTAAACGATATTTACATCTGTTTGATCGTTCTTTATATTTTAAATTTCTATTTGGAATATTTCAGTCTTACAGTTTCTACCACGTACAGTCGACGACAAAAGTTGCTTAAGATTAAAATATTTACAGACCTTTCTTACATTCGAATACACACATCAATAAATTGATGCATACTTAGTATTATAAACACCAGAGGTCAAGGTATTCTTATTTAATTTGTTAAGCTACATTTTTCGTTGACTGTACATTTCTTTCGTTGAAAATAATAATCATAATATAGCGTGGCTTTTTTCATTTTCGTTTTGGCCGAGGATGACAATCTTCATGATTCAAGTACTTACCGTGTGAACACATTTGAAATTATTTGTGATGACGTCCAGTCAATTTTAATAAAGTATAGAACTCACATTATCGGTCTGATTTTATATATTAGGTCGTTACATATGAAATTGCCGTTTTTCTTGAAGAAATTGGAGGAAACCCAATTTTTAGTACTAACATTTTGGCATTTTTTTTAGGAATGACAAATCCAAATTTTATGTTATTTTTTGTGTATGAATGAGACAATTTGAAAAGTAATACGAAATTTGCATCAAAATGGATAGCATTTAGGAAGTACTGTTTTTGAAGATCGAATTAATTTATCAAGCGGCCAAAACAAACACACAGCAACACAAACAACAAAACAAAATTTAATACAGAGTTAGAAAATCTTGAAATCAACTTTCAAACAAAATATAGATAATGGAAATAGCTATTCAATTACAGGAATAACGAACTCATGAAATTGTAAGAAAATTTCTGCAATTTCATAGGTAAAGACCTATTAAAAAACATAAGCTAATTACCATGTTTTCTTAACTGTTACTTGATACGATTCTAACGGATTCTTAAACGGAATAATTTTTCCATACTGTTCGATAAATCGATCTAACAGTCTAACAAAACGGAGTAAACGTTTGATACCTTCCCCTATAAAATATATAGTAAGCACCATTCCCCAGTATTAAAAAATATGATAATATATATATTATAAAATATAATAAACTAAGCAAACTATATAATTAACTAAAATAATAAAAATATACCTAAAATTAGTACCAAATGGTTACAATAAACCCTTGTATGTCATGTGTTACTACGATTATGTACGTGTAATTTAATTTTTGGATCAGAGTAAAAGTAACATTAATTTTAATATAAATGCATTATTTTGTCGATAGAGTAAATTGGGACTGCACGATTTATAATCGCAGATTTCGTTTCAGACAACAACAGTATAAATTTATTGATACGAATACGGCATAACAATAAAAGTAATAAATAAAGCTAGTAACAATAAAAGTAGTAGTATTCCTATTTGGCGTGTGGAGCGTGCCATAGCAATACTGTTTGAAATATTTATATCAAAGGGGCCTTGTTTGTATGTATTCGGCGCACCGAAAATTTCACTTCTTATTCATCGGTGTTAAGGGCTCATCGTGTATGTTAACACAATTTAGGAAGTACTTAAGTACGTGGAATTTTATATAACGTTCGCAAGAATCCTATAGTAAAGATGTCTTTTAATAAGGTTTATATATCTGATGAATCTCGCTTCGTTGGTTTTAGGTCGGTTAACCGACATTATCACAATAATGTCGGTTAACTGTATGTAATTTTCTTTCCGACACATCTCAAAATCTTTGAGCTAGTTTTTCTTGCAGCGTGAGAAAAAAGCGGGTATCTATCATTTATTCACCGACAGCATAACAAAATGCAATGTCAGAATTGAATTAACTGGTAATTAGCTTAGTCTCCAATTGGAATCGATCGGTTTGGATTTAAAAAACTTAAGTATCATAAAACGAAAGCACAATGTTTCTTAGTTTCCATAAAGCTTTATCAAGAGAAAACCAATTCCGCCTCTTAGAACATGGAAACGGTGCCATGTCACCTGAGAAACAGTCCCATAATACGGACTTATGCTTACTATTAACATCTCAACATGATTTGCTTAATGTCTGACTGGTGACGAACTAGTAACAAACTATCCTATTCCTTCTTCCTACAATCACGGGTCCTTTAAGCGGAGCGTGAAAAATCATCTGATGAAGCCGTCAAGTTAAGGCTTATAGATTTATTGGGGTTATGTAATGGTGGCCCTCATTCCAGAGACTTTACCTTTAACTTACCTTTAACGTGTAAGGTGAAGTCATATTTGCGTAACCGATATAAAAAATCTTTGCTTTTAATTTGAGGAGAAATACATTTCAAAAACCATTTAAACAGAGTGGGTGTACTCTGAAGAGCAAGCAAGCTATTAGTTAACAATAAAATATATTATTTCATAATAATGTTAAAACATAACATTAAGTGTAGGTGTAGGTTTACTTGCAAAACCGTCGTTAAATTTAAAGCACCATTCGTTGGTTACATCTTTAATGGCGGTTATGTCAAGACTGTCTATATTCTTTAGAAACATCCATGCGCCGTAAGTTAATTAGTTAGATAATAATATATAAGAGTAATGTGAGAATTACCTCAGATTTCTAAATTATCTCCCTTTATGTTTTACAAAGTCCATTGTCTACTTTTTTGGTTATGTGAGAACTACAGTATTGTGCAAATGTGAAACAAATGAAGAAACAGTATTCATTTTCATCACTTCTTGTCCTCAAACTTATGATCGATCGATAAGATACATTAATAAACAAATAATGACTTGTAGTTTATCTTGTTGCCTAGTATGTATCAACATGCAAGAAGTTTGTATTTTGGAAAAAAATCTATGATACATTTTCACCCATACACATTTTTTACTCTGAAATTGAATACTGAAATAATTAAAACAAATGCTCGTAAGGTAGGCTCTGAAGTACCTACTAAGTACACAATTTTTAGTAGAAAGTTAATAGAATAAGTGATATTTATGTGCAAGTTTCGTGACGAATAATGTGACTTTCACATTTGTTTACCAACCTTATACAACTTACTTAATAAAATTATTAAGTATATATATATATATATACTAGAAATAAAATTTATGATAATGTTACCGTGATTTCTACATACTACTATGGCTTTGAATTATACCTACATAGGTGCTCTTTAGGACTTAAGGTATTATGCGAAGCAAGGATTACTCTTGTAACCCTTTGTTATGTCATGCAAATAAAAAATAATATGTTTAAAATTATGCAATTATCTTTAAGCATGTAATCATCCAGTGAGCTATCCAGCTGCGGATACAGTAAGAAAATTCAAAAGAACCAAACCTTCTAAGTTGTTAAGTTAAGTTAGTGTTACGTTGTGCAGTGACTATTGAAATAATATAAGAACGAAGTATATTTCTATTACAATAGAGAACATGAGATAAGTGCCCATCGACACATTATTTACGTTGTGAGTCTCAGTAAATTAAGGTAAAATTCAAATAACTTAATAGCCCCAATCGTAATTATTACGAAGCAACCATATAGTTAAATCGTAATGAAAAAAAAAATGTATTGGCAGTCAGCCTGTGACCGCAACTAGTTGTCAAAACTTCAGGTAGTTTAAAGATAGAGTAAAACCATGGTCCCGTTCATTCCCGTAAAGATATTATTATATCCGAGCGGATTTCATCAATTATAGGTACCTGGCTGTATATATATCTTGTCGAATTAAACTCCGTTATCACGTTTCAATCAATTATAAATTATTTAACCTACAATAAGAACTGCGTCTGCGATGATGGTAAACTAAACTGCTCTGCCACATTTAACTCAAGGAATGATTGATGATTTTATTATGAATAAATCCTAAGAACTCAGTTACCTTGAACGGATTTTTACTGGTGAAATCCAGCATGAATAAACGTGTAAAACGCCTTAGTATGATTAAAGTTTAACACTTATATTCGTACTAAACAATGAATTACAGATTAACATTGTGTATATTCGAGAGGTCGATTAACTGATTAGTCCAGTCGTGACAGGGATTTATCCTCGTCGTCATGAATAATGAACCATTAAACAGCGTCTTATAAATTTTTATAGTTTATTTCTATACATTTTCATGCGTTCGGTAATGGTCTAAACATAGATTTATTAATCGCATTCATCTTAAATTTATTACTACTGTCTCGTTGCTCCCGTGGCACAAGTTTGAGCTTATGTTGAAATGAGGGCCCTGGTTATCGGTAATAGGCTCACCCTCTTAACGTGAGATCAAAAATATACCTGGCGACATGTGGGCGAATAAAACGCGTACAATACGTTTGAAGGGATTAAGGGTGTATATGTTTGTAAAAACATTCTTTACATATCTCTTGCTCTGTAAGTAGTCACTTACTTCCCTGAATGCCGGGGCGTATGGACATCATTACAGCATAGGTTTCAAAACCTACCATGTAATGTTAACATTACAGCATAGGTTTTGGAATTTGAAAAAAGAACTGTCATACTCATATTGCAAGAAGAATATTTTTAAAAAGTTTTTTTTTTCTCGGTATCGATTATTTACTCGAATCGGAATCGAGACAATTTATATTAGAATTTATGAAGATTTTATTTTAAATATCGAACTATTTGTTTCGCAGTCGCATCGTATGTTAGTTGACATCGATTCAAAAATCAAACTGGCCAGCGCGATTTGACGCGCTTGCGTGCCATAAAATCGTGAAGAGTAAAAAAGGCAGTCGACTAGCTAGGCGCGAAAGTAAATTTTTTTCGTGTTTTGGAGTTCTTTCTCAAAAGTTTTGAAAAATGTCAAGTGACGAAGACATGGATCTAACCGCGATTTTATAAAAGAAGAAGCAAAAACAGTTTTAGAAAATCTATTACCGCCGAACTCGAAAGATAGATATGTAAAGGCATACGACGAATTTATGAAGTAGCGGTCAGAAAAAAAAGTTAAATCTCTTTCTGAAAGTGTTTTTATATAATATTTTAATGAATTATCTAAGAAGCTACAACCGTCCAGTTTATGGTGCTTTTATTCCATGCTAAAAGCTACAATGATGACAAAACATGACGTGGATTTGAAAGATTTTTCTAAACTTACTGCTTTCATGAAAAGGCAGTCTGACGGCTTTAAAAGCTAGAAATTGAAGGTATTTACTGCAGAAGAAGTACAAAAATTCTTAAATGAAGCTCCGGATGAAATTTATTTAGCAATAAAGGTACGTATTTCTTGCCCTTTTTAATAAGTTACCAAAATATTTCATAAAAATATTATGCGGATTTGGTGCACTTATGTCTTTTTTTACAGGTTGTTCTAATTTTTGGGATATCGGGTGCCTGCAGAACCGTGGAATTGTCAAACTTGACAATAGAAAATGTAGAAAAACATAACAAATTACTACTCATAAAACTGCCTAACACGAAAACTAAAATTGACCGGTCATTTGTTGTGCATGAAGAATTTGCAAATTATGTTGAAAAATATCAAGCTCTTCGGCCTGAAAACATGGATACAAATCGTTTTTTTTCTTAATTACAGTAAAGGAAAATGCCACAGACAAGTAATAGGAAAAAACAAATTTACAGGCATGCCAAAGCAAACAGCCACATTTTTAAAACTGAGTAACACCATATTATACACCGGGCATTGCTTTTGCAGAACATCAGCGACTCTATTAGCTGATTCTGGCGCGCCAACCTCACTCTGTTAAAAAGGCACGGCGGCTGGAAGTCCAGCAAAGTGGCCGAAGGTTATATCGAAGATTCGGTGGAAAACAAAAGCAAAATTACTTCTAAAATAACAGAAAATATAAATTTTACTTATTTTATTACTATTACAATTTGTAATTGTCAAGTTCTTTTTTCACAGGTTTTGCCTATTGTAAATGTAGCAGCATTGATCTTGACGTTCATATATGTGCTTTGAGATCTAAATGAATAAGGAATTTGGTTTATTGATTTTGAACTCGCACTCATAACAGTACGTTGGTAGTAGTCATCATAACGAGTTAAAAATTAAGTATCATCGAAGGGAATTAGATTATTGTGGTGCCGTAGGCGATGGTGATGGTCTAACAGCCTGTCACAACCTACACACAGTCGCACATGCTGCGGCCGTGCGTGACTCCGAATGGTGCCGCCACACTTAGCGCTTTCATAACTGCTCGTAATGCCCACAGTGGATACGCCTCGCAATGACATAATGAATGATTCTGCGTTATGGTATTGTTTTGTAGGTTTTAAGTTCAAACTTCTTATAAAACAGCTTGAGGGGTCCAGAGTTCTCTTTCTTGAGTCATCTTCTTCCGCTGCTTTTCGTATGCGAGCGTTAAATAAAAATTAATGAATTACTAACTATACTAACGTTCATGCTTATTTTAATAATAGTGTAATATGAATACACGTAATGATCTTTGACTTCGATTTTGACGTCAATAGAACTATAAGTATTTCTAAACCTGTTGAAAGCTTTACCTCTTCGTTTAGGAAACTGACTAGTAGCGATAAGGTACGCAATTGAAATCAACATAACTATAAATACGTATTACGTATCTATAGTTATGTAGATTTAAATTGGCTAACATAGTAGACAAGAAGAGACTGACACTACAAGAATAAAAGAGATACTGTTTGTTTTTTTTCTTAGTTACCTATCTGATAGTTTCCATAAGAAAATAATCAAAACACACTTAGTCATGATATCGATAATTCTAATTACTAAGAAAGACTGTATTTTCTTTCTATACGTTACATTAAATATTTACCAATATAATTTTGTTGTCGTAGAGCCACCACGTGTCACAACGGCGGTGGGGCCACGAAGCAAGCGGGTGCAGACGCCTCAGCCTGTGCGTACGCCGCCGGTAGCGCTTGTCGCGCCACCCGCACACCCGCGCGAACACACGGTTGCGCTCGCGCACGCCGCCAAGGGTGTAGAAGCTCTGGGCGTTTTAGTCCAGTATTTAGTGTTTCGAGTAAGTATTCATATAAGTATGTAAATAGTAAATGTTCATTATTTAGTTTAAAATTACCTAGTCTTTATTTATGTATTGTATTTTTACTATAGCGCCATCTATTGATGGAAGGCCGGGACTATATTTTACTATTTTTAAAAAAATTACTCTTTCACGTCTATATTTTTAACCTTACCGTAGTCTGGTTACATTTTTTTAAACTTTATACTTGTCATATTGCTTTTTACGAATATTTTGAATATATGTACTGCTATTATTATAAAAAACATTTGAATTGGTTCATCTTAAAAGTATACATCATAAAGTAAGTATTCAGACTATCAAAATATAATTATAAGGACATACCTCTACGTCTCAGCTCTCTACAGCTACATATAGTTCCTACAAGTATGTAATGTTTAAGCAGATTTGTTGCAATATGTATTTAATATTTCCAGCTTGACGCTCTAAATGGCAGTACTTGGCGGGTGGAGGCAGAGCGGTGGCGTGGTGTGGCGGCTGCTGAACGTAGCAGCGCTGCACGCGCTGATCGTGACCGGCAGCAACGTGCGCAAAAAGATCTTGATACCAGTGAGATATAATGCTTTTAAATTTACTGAAAAAAATACAAAGAAGTGTAGACAAGTAGTTGGTAGTTAACGTGTAGGTAAGGCTAATGAATTCATTTAATGATGGTCAGTACAGAACATCTGATTATAATAGTTTGTGTTCAAAATATTTTTATTGAACAAACGTTCAACCAAATGAAATAATACATACCTACTGCTTCTGAGATATTTTCAGTTTCTTAAAAATTATCAAAGTTAGAAATACAAATCGTAGCTCTTATTTTTAATTGCTATGCATTCCATGAATAAACAATATGGATCTTTACATATTAGATCCGTTAGAATTTTGGACAAACTGGATGTACAGGGCCCTACTAAGTCGGTGGTATGAGACACTCCATCAGCCACCACCCACCGTAACATACTGATTGTTAAAGTTATCACAATAAGGGTGTATGGTGCCCCACCTGCTTGCTTTACCTTCCTATTTACAACTTGCTGATTGATTTCCTGGAGCTCTGGCGCAGGCTTTCCTCTCAGGGTCGGGAGGTCAGGCGGCAGTAAAATGATGATAATGGAGGAGAAGGAGTCAGTGGACCCTGAGCTCTGAGATGAAAGCCTCAGACTTAAATAATCTTAAGTTTTAGTATGAAGCTTTACCTTTAGATTTCTTTCTATCAATCAATCAATCATTTGCGAATACTGCTTCAGAGTGAAGATGTTAAACATGAAATGAATATGACCAACCATATTCCGCCTCTTTTTTTCTTTGTTTATATTTTTCTTTTATTTTCCATATTTTACCATATTAATGTGGCGATAACAAATTTAGATAATAATCTTTATGAAAATACTTGCAGAATATGAATAAACCTTCTACAGTATCTTCTTCATTTAAATTTCGTTATTTAAATAATACCTATACATTTTGACCCATAGACCTCTAACAAATCGATCCACATTGTTGAACTGAGGACTTTCATTTTAAAGTCAATAAAAAGTTACTATAATGTTTTTAGTCGCAGAATGCCTGAGCAAGATCTCAGAGCTGGAGATGGAGCTCTCGTCGAAAGAAGAGGTGAATGCGCGTCTCCAGGCTAAGCACATCGAGGAGGTCGCTGCACTCGCCAATGACATCAAGGAGCTCAAGGTAATGATAGACTTTTAAGTTTGAAAATAAATATTGTTTAATATTGAAATATACATTAGAATATCATGCTCCTATATTTAACGTATGTTCACTCATGTGTCTTTAAAACATTTTAACAGTTATAATCGTTTATATTTTCAGGATACGATCGAGTCCTTGAAACACGAAGTTGCCGAGAGCAGGGCGCGGCTGCATGCGCATAGCGAAATAGAGCGCACTCTTCGCGCTCAACTAGAAGCTGCGCGAGTGGAGATAGACCACAGCAAGTTGTACAACTCTTCATTAACCAGCTCGGTTGATACGTCCTACAACACGTGCGACGCGGCCTGCGACCCCGTGTGCTGTGAGGCGGAAGATTGCGAACTACGATTAACTGCAAATGAGGAATTGAGCACAGATGCTAACGAGTTGGCAGCTGAGGTTAGTGAGATGTACTTACTGACTATTAATCAGTTATTACGCAGTCATTCATATAAGTAGGCATCGTCAAGTTGTATAATTTATAGAACACGCATTAAAAAAAACTTTGAAATTCGTTCGGACTACGATCCATTCAATTGTCATTTTTGACAATTGTATCTCGTTATTTTGTCATTCTTGACACGATGCTAATTTGCGCGGAACTATTTTCAAGGGAGTCACTATATTCACGAAAGAAATCTTATTGAAGTGAAAACTTCTTTAGCGGCGTTGTGCACTTTTTTTGTAGTGGGTAAAAAAGGTTAAACTCGCGTCAGTAAAACACGTGACCTAAACTTAAGACAAACAAAATAGAAGCGCTAATTTCACACTGTACTTAACAACCTTGGTGGCGCGTTCGTCTAATGAGTGGTCGTTGCCTTCGTCAAGACTGAGATCGATTCCGACCGAGGCCCAAGAAACACTTTTTGTAATCATATAACTTTTTGTAATATTTATTCTATTTTGTGCCATAAATCTATTGATACAAAATGGAAATTAAACAAAATGCATCTATTACTGAAAAAAGTGACTAAGAAATAGCGAAAGAAAATGAGTGAGTACTATATAAATATATTGGCGATGGTTCTGGTAATAATGATGGTGAAAAAGTCGTTGAAATTATTGATGGAAGTTGATTTTTCTGAGAGATAAACTTTTTAATGTAAAATAATTGTAATAGTTCTGAAGTGTTAAATTTTTAATGTAATATAAATTGTCATGCTTGAGTACGATAGCGCCATAAATGAATATTGTATGTTACCACATAAATGATAGTACTTTTATACTGATAATTAAAGCAATTCGTGCAAAATTATTCCCTAACCATTCCAAAATATCAAAAATGCACAACGTTACTATTCAAGTTTTCACTTCTGCCGGCACTCCCGTAGTGCAACCCATCGCACCGAAGTCTTAAAATCACAGAAAAAAAATCAAAAACTTACACCCACTTTTTATCACTTTTCTCGACGATTCACATGATTCTAAGTCTAATTAAGCAAAAAAAATTTTGTGTCGGTCTGTCTGTTGGTCTGGATGTCTCTTTACGCAATAACTCAAGAACCACTTATCCGATTTAAAAAATTCTTTCGCCAATCATCTTGTTTGGTTAATGGGAAGAACTGATTAGATTTTGGGGTTTGTACGTTCACGGCTTCGGGTACCTACCATACTAATTGTCAATAAAAAACTTTTACAAGTGAGTTTCTTTCGAGTTATCAGAGTAACGCGTATTTGACTTTGACATTTGAGTGGCAATGACAATACGAATATTGTATATTTACATAAAACAACCAGACTCTGAAAGAAACTGAAATATAAAATCATTTTTTTGTGTTTTTGACGTCGAAGACGTTTGATTTGATTTCATTTTCTTCATATTTATTGCTCAATATATAAAGACGCGTCGAATAATATGCATAAAGCCTAAGGTCTGTAATTTTGAATAAAAATACTGCAACAAAGATATCTAAGTTTGGCCCGAAGTTTGACAATCACTGTGTGATTTCCGCCCCACTAGATTTTTATTTCTCTTTCTTCTACTTTTGTATAATCGAATCATTGCATTTCAAAAAAATATCTTTTGTATCGGTAAGGCGACTTCGGTCCTCTGTATATTCAATGTTTTTAAGTGGTCACCATCTGCCGCTGTGTCAAGTTTAATGGGTCAGATAGAAAAATAATAATGGAAGAAATTGCGTGATTCATAAATGGATATGTATAGTCTGAGTGTCCGTCATTTTTCGTTATTAAAATTGTAGGGTTGGGAATACCCCAGTATCACCGAGATGACTTCGGAGTGTGAGAGTGGTCTTCAAAACACGCAATCCATGGATTTGATAAAAAAAATTAGGAAATAATTTCAATTTGTAATCTGAATACAATTTTGTGTTGATTTATAGGTGCGGTCACTCCGAGCAGTGATCGAGCTGAAGCAGGCAGAGGTAGCGTCCTTGCGCGATGCGCGTTCTGAGCTGTCCGCAGAGCGGGAAAGACGAGCAGCCGCCGAGCGAGAGGCGCGGGCGGCGCGCCACGCGGCCGAGGAGCTCCGCGAGCGTGCCGCCGCGCGGCAACGCGACACTGATCGCCTGCGTGACGACAACCGGCGATTGCGTGATGCAGCGGCGCGTGATCGCGACCATGCCGCGCGTCTTGCCGCGCTTAACGAGGAACTGCGATACAAACTCCGACAGAAGTCACAGGTACTTATTAAATGTTATTATTATCCCTTTAATTTTTATAGACGTCAAGGAAATAAATACCTATACACCTCTACATACATCTAGGTGTATACTTATTACCTTGGCCGTGTGTACATTAGAACGAATAACGTTGTTTTAAAACGTTCTTGGTTAATTTCAGACACAGTCCTTTTACATAATAAAAGTACCGGAGCAAGTGAAAAATTACAAGTCTTTTTTTTAAATACAGGTAGTGTCTCTGCTCGCGGGTGGCGGCTACATAGAGCGACCACCGATGCGAACGAGAACCTCGTCGGGTGACTCTGGGCGTTCGGCGTCACCGGTACCAGATTCACCACCTTCACCGGCCGCCTCGCCAGCACCCGATACACCACCCCTCCCCGCTGTAAAGGGCGTCGTTGAAAAACACGACTCCGTCAGCTGGGTACTTGAAATCGAAGAAACTCCTGAAGAAGTAGCTTCGAGGTAAACGACAAAATTATGTTTTGGTTTATATTGCTCTCAAATGCAAAGTATCAGCAACACGCACGCTTGTGATATTATCGAAATCGAATATTAGTATGATCACTACCTACCCTGACATGTGGATGATTCTGACAAACCAGTTCCAGTACGTTATTATAATCATTGTCCTCTCCGTAGGCTGGCCCGGCGTTCGTCTTTCCGCGCGGCGGCGTCGCCCAGCGGCGTGAAACGGCGCGGTGGCGGCTCGCCGGGCAGCTCGCCGGCGCCCGCGTCGCCAGCACCCAACGCCTCCAAGTTGTTCCGGCCCGGCGATCTCGACTTCCCACCGCCGCCGCCCCCGCTCAAGGAGTCCGCCGGGGAGGCCATCTACATTTATGACGATCGTCAGTATTGAACGCGAGCACTCCGCGTCTCGTGATCGACTAGTCTCATTGTGAAATGTTTGCGGGCCCGCTCGCGTTTATTCGCGGGTCTCGGGGCCCAATCTGATATGATGTTCTTGCCGGATTATATTTTATTATACGGTTTGCAGGCGTAGACTTATTGAAAATTTGGGACCCGACCGGAGTGCTTGTCTGTAATATGAATAATATAAAGTTGAACACTTATGTACCTTATATATGAGAATGGTGACCGATAATATTGTTCGCTCGATACTTATCAGTAATTTATCTCTGAGGATCACCATTGTTCTAATGGACTTTGCAAGTAAATAATTTATGAGCATGGAAATGTTATTTTACGTAGTTTTAATACGAGTTTGCTCTTACTCAATAGATGTAGCTTGAAGTGATATGATATTCTCATAAATGATATAAAAACAATACATTAGATGTTTCGAGAGTATTGAATATCTTAGATGAACGAATGTACCTAATTATCTTATTTCAATTATTGTCGATTTCTTACCTACGTAAAGATAGAACCTTTAGTGAATAACATGAATGAAATAAGGTAAAAATGTATTTCGAAATTCACATAACTATAAGAATTGCTTTTCCCTACATTCTGGCCATGGATCGTTTCTAGAATTGGGCTGCACTTGAATTAAGTGTTTATTGTACCTGTAGATTGCACCAATGAACAAAAGTTTTTGTTTAGTTTCTGTTTCTAGCTAGCTACTATCTATAACTTATCATTTCTTTGTTAGCTGTTACTTATTTATTGACTACTTCTTATAATTCTTCTGTCTTTCTTAAACTTATATCTTCTTTTTATTTGTGTTATTTTTCTTTTTTTATTCATTGGTGCAATCTTTCTTGTTTGTGAATGGTTGTAAAAAAGGTGTCTGAAAGTGTTATCCTGCTCAGTCCGGTTAGTTCTAGCAGGTTGTTATATGCATTACTTAGCAATAGATTGATTGTAATTAGGTATTTATATTGTTTTGTATGTATTGTATTTTTAACTTAATTATTATATTTTATCACACTCGTTGAATTATTTTGTACAAATAACAATTTTAATTATGGAAAAAATAACATAGTTTTAAGTGAAAGTGTAATAATGACGTTTTTATTCTGTCTGCTTAGGATTTTGACGCTTTCATTATGTTTGAACTGAGACACTTCTCTTCTATTTGAATGTTACTTTTCGAATTAATTTTCAAGTTTATTTTAGTTTAAACTAGTTTACTAGAAGAAACTATTAAACCAAAGAGTCGCGTTCATCTGCTCTTTGCCATGTTCCTTTAATTTCAACAACAACGGTGTTGCATGATGAATAACGTTGTATATTCATTTTATATAATTTTTTTATTTATTTTTAAGCTTATCGTTATATTACATTAAATACCATTCCAAAATTAAACTGTAATCATAAATATTAAACGTGATTGCGAAGGATATTAATATAAAAAATAAAATAGTATGTTAAATATTTTGTGGTTTTATTTTTTATCCCCATTTGCAGTTAGAGTAATAGTTACGATCGATTACGGGAATAGTTACAACGGGAAGAGAAACAACCAAACTTAACTTCTAATAAAATATTTTAAATTACGAATGTTGTAAAGAATGTTAAAAAGTTAATGTTTAAAGTCATTAGGTTAGGTATGTACCTACAAGGTGATGAATGGTAGGTATCGAGTTTAAGATATTTTTGTGCATTTCATAATCGTGTATCAAAATCATACATTCGTTGATAACACACAAAATACTATTTAATGGTAAGATTTGACAAGCATAAAACCAGACATTCATAGATTATATATTTTTGGCATCAATAAATGAAATTATTGATCAATAACTGGTTAATATAGGTAGGGTCAGGCGGGGGGTTATTGCATCTAGCTTCAATATATCCCATGTTTTGCAAGTAATTAAGAAAACTACCATCTAGTGATAAAAATAGTTTTTAAATTGAAAACAAAATTAAATTGTAGATGGCAATACTGCACTTTTGACACAATGGGAAGTAATTTTGTTGTCACAAGTTTGACACGTTGCAGAAAAATATCTATATTTCAGTTAATATCGTAGTTATAAGGAAATGGATAAGGTGAGTACGTTGTGGTAATATTAAGCCACGTATTTATCCTGACATTATCTAAGTGTACTGTCTTGAGGCAAGTGCGCCTAGTCCAGTTCAGGTAGGTGCGACTGTTGACGTACTTAGACCAAACCATATTATCTCAACCTTATCAGTTAGGTTACGTTTTACAAAAAAAATAAAATAATCCAAATTGTCAGTCATTAACGATCACGTTATTTGTTAGAGGTTATTTCACTGGTGGTCTGCAACGTGGCTCTTCTAAACAGCCCGTTAAAAGCGATGGCCGTCAAAGTCATCAGGGGGTATCGCACGATCTCCGTCGAGGTGGCATGTCTCCTAGCCGGGACCCCTCCATGGGACTTGGAAGCGAGAGCCCTTGCGTCGTTATACCAATGGCGCAAGGAGGTGCTGGAGCGGGGCCATAGGTCGGAGCCCCGAGAAATCAGGGCACAGAGTTCCCAGCTCCGCCGGGAACTCATGGTGACATGGAGGGTGCGACTTGAGCATCCAAGGTGGGGGGAATCCTCCATTGTGGCGGTGAGGCCGACCATGAAGGATTGGTTGGAGAGGCACCACGGTGACCTTTCCTACCGGATGTGCCAGATATTTACCGGACACGGGTGCTTCGGTAAGTATCTATGGCGCATCCACCGGGAGACAACGCGGCGATATCCTGGCGAAGACACGTCGCTCCACACGTTGGTGGAGTGTCCTGCGTGGGCGAGACAACGCCGGGATCTCGATGCGGTTCTAGGCGTGGACGTTCTCTCGCTGGAGACCATGGTGAGGGCCGTGGTCTCCGACGGGAGCAAGTGGCACGCCGCCGCCTCTCTCTGTGAGCAGGTAATGTGCGCGAAAGAGACGGCGGAGAGGGAGAGGGAAAGAACTCTGCCCCCTGAGTTCCGCAGTCTGCGGCGAGGACGCCGTAGACTCGTCAACGCCCGGGACTACCGACCTCCATGATCAGGGCCTGAGGACGGCAGTTGGCCGACTCGCCGTCCTTAGATACAGAAGCAGGCCGTGGCGGAGGCGTGTCGTGTGTCTCCTACACACGCCTGCCAACTCACCGACGCAGGATAAAACCGGCGAGGCCGCGGTGGCGGCCAAAATCTGCCGGTAACCCTGGGGTTAGCCTTTCTAGGGCTTACCCGGGGTACCCAGCAATGGACACTTGGGGAGGACACCGTGTGGTTTTAGTCGGTCCAATTGCGACACGCCCACCCCATCGTCGGCACAGATGGGGTGAAGCCCGTGAGGGTTTCCACACGCTAAAAAAACAGTGGCACTTCGGTAGTGCCGACAGAAGTGAAAACACGAAAAAAAAAAATTCTTATTAATATATTCTTCTTTATATTATAAAAATCCAAGGTGGCGGTAAAAGCGGCGATAGCCCAGTGGCGTACCTAACGGACTGCTGAGACAAGGTCTCGAGTTCGATCCCCAGTCGCCCCGGGCACACACCTCTGACATTTCGTAGTTATGTGTGCATTAATAAATGTTAATAATGTGCCCGGTAGATGGCAATAGGCTCGCCCCTATTACATCGGGACCTTAATATACCTGGCGAATCGTGGGTGTGTAATACACCTGCCTACCCTCTGCCTACCCCTTCGGGGATACAGGCGTGAAGTTATATGTTATGAAGTTATATATAAAAATATATATATTTTAGAGCAATCTATGTTGTTCATTATGAATCAGTTCGAAACTTCATGGAGGTCAAAACTAAATAGTTCATCAGCCACGACAAAGATGGCGTTGTTATAAAAACTACTCTCCCTCCGTCAGTTTAACCTTTTTTACCCATTACAAAAAAGTGCACAACACCGCTAAAGAAGTTTTCACTTAAAAAAAAACCGGCCAAGTGCGAGTCGGACTCGCACACCAAGGGTTCCGTACAGAATTGTAGGTATATAAGTAAAAGTTCACCCATCACGACAATCGAGTCATAGTTATAGTATTTTTATTGCATTGCTGGTTTGAAAATATGCGGCTTAATTTGTATTTCTTTTGATTGTGTTGAGATAAAAGTTTGATTTTGTTACAGCTTAAAGATATTATAGACCTGAGTATTTGTTATGAATTTCAATTTAATACCTCTACGCGTTCATGAGAAAAGAAATAGTACCTTTTTTTTTTTTCTTTTTCGTGCGGAAATCCCCTCGGATACCCCCCCGCCGGCCAGCGGGGGCGGTTATGTCGGGCTTGAACCGACTAAAACTGCACGCCGTCTCGGGTCTGCAGACGCCGGGGTGTAAGGTTGCCCATAGAGCATATCCCTCGCACCCCGACTGACCCTGGGCCATCTCCGGTTTCGATTTACTATAATATTTCGATTAACTGTGGCAACACTCAAGTTGTTTACATAGTTCCCGTATTTAAATTATATAATTAAATTAATATATTGATAAATAGTGAGAAAAAGTACAAGAATCGATGTAAAAGGCGATAAATGGTACGCGATATTATTAGTGACAATTTTAGACAACTTATAATAAAGACTGTGTTACTATTGTGTGACGATATAAAATGTGGTGATTAAAATAGTATTTACAATACCTTTGACACTCTTTAATACACAAAAACAGTGCAGTGATAAATATTATGCAAACACCAATTTGTAGGAATAAAAATAAGTCATTGAAAATAAGAACCGTATTATTAAACTAGTTTGGAAAAATACCTACCCACATACACAACAACAATCGTCACTTTTACCTCAAGTGTCAAATAGCATAACTAAGACAATATAATAACAAACAACCACTACCGCCATTATTACTTGAGGTGGACAATAGCAAAACTAAAGGTAAAACCATATGAAAAAAGTAAAAGAGTATTCAATCTTAATGATATACGACAATTACTGCCATTATTACTTGCGGTGGGGATTAGCAAAAACTAAAAGGATACCATATGTAAATATATATAATAATATATGATATATATAATCAGTTAAGGATCAACGAATATGAAAATATAACTTTTAGACGCGAACGAGCGCAGTCACCCCCTGACAATAGCAATGATGAAAATTTCCTTGACAATACATTAAATGACACAATGCACAGTGTGCCAGATATATCAAATACTGAAGATGTTGAAACTATTATAGAATTAAGAAAAATTATTGAAAACCTCAAATACAACCTGAGTTGTGCCAATAGTGAAATCGATTCGCTAATACTTGAAAATGATAAATTAAAAAAGGAAAATCAAGATTTGACTCAAAAAAACAATTTAACTATGTATCCCTTATCTACTCCTGTTCAAGTACCGAAAAAATTTTCCAAAACAATGGGACACGATATTGTGCAAGGAACCGGACCTCTCGACAAGCAAACACAAACAGACCCAGCTAGAACATACCATTTAACAGATATGCATACACAGATCGAAAATCAACATTCTGATATATTGGGGGCGCCTGAAGCTTTAATGACGAAAAAAAGGAGTGTATTAAAAATAACATATGTATATTAAGCTCAAATAAAACTAATAAAAACATATTGACTTTGGCAAAGGAATATTTCCAAGAACACTACCATATATGTCACTATTTAACACCAAATGTTGGAATAAAACATCTCTTACGTGATATACAGCAAATAATAGAAAAATATACATTGAATGATTTCTGTATCATAATGGTTGGTGAGGAGGATTTCAGAACTACAAATAATTATTTTGACATAATAACATACATAAGAGAAATATTACAGGACATTAAAAATACAAATATTATTATTGGTCTACCAACATATAAATTAAATAATAATTACAATAATCTTTTTAACTCTACACTTGAAATGTTTAACAATATGTTGTACTTGGACATTGTCACCCATGAACATGCTTATATTTTGGACTCAAACCTGAATTTAAGTTATCACCGCACCATATACACGCGCAGGGGTGCACTGAATAACCATGGCATGAAAATAATATTTAAAGACCTCTATTATCTGATCCTGGACATCTCGGCAGATAATTCAGTCAAGTATACAGAAGAAGCACCGTCCCAGGAAGAACCCTCTCAATACGAGCTTTTTCGCGCCTAAATATCTAACCATTCTCCACCAAAACATAGCAGGGTTTAGATCAAAAGCGAACCAATTAACAGTTTCCGTGCAGAATCTCATGGATAGAAATATGGAAGAGGATGTTATTTGTTTGAGGAAGACTCTAACTAAGAACTACTGCAGGATTAAAAAGAGAGGAGGGACTTGTACCCTTGTAAAGGCAGGGCACAAATGGAATAATATAATTATTAACACTATTGAATATGTCTGTTTGTTCTGCTTTCGAATGTTGCGCAATCGAGCTGACAGAGTATAAAATTGTTATAGTCTGTATATATAGAGTTCCTTTAACTAGTAATTTAGACATTTTCTTTGATAAGCTGAATAATGCATTATCTTACATACATACATATAGTCACGCCTTTTTCCCGTAGGGGTAGGCAGAGACAACATCTTTCCACTTGCTACGATCTTGGCATACGCCTTTCGCTTCTTCCACTTTCATAATTGTTTTCATACATGCACGCCGGTTACGGGTACTTCTGACCTATTTAACCAAAAATTATAAAAAACATAATATTATTATAGCAGCAGACTTTAATATCAATATTCTTAGGGAAAATAAGCTAACACGTAATTTTGAGTGTCTGCTTCTCAATTATAATTTGAAATTACAGATAAGACAACCTACGAGACTAATAAGTAAAACATGTATTGACAATTTTGCCCATAACTTTGGGACAAAATGTAAATCAGAGGTAATTGAGTTTGGTTTATCTGATCACACTGCCCAACTTTTGAGATGTACCATTAAAAAATATGTATTTTGAAATATTGGAAAATAAAGCGACGTGATATATGTTCAGAAAATCTTAAAAAGTTTAAGTACTGTATTAGTAAGTTAACGTTTGCAGATACATACGGAGCCTGCGACCCGAACATAGCTTATAATACTTTCTATGACGCATTCTATTTGTTCTCTGATCTATGTTTCCCCTATAGAAATATTACGATACGCGTCCATAAAACACCTAAATGGATATCTCATGGCATAAAGATCTGCTGTGCTAGGAAAAGTGAACTCCTGTGGAGTTATAGAAAGCGTGCTAACAGAGCTAATAAAGAAAAATTAATGCAAGATAGTAGGAAACTAAAGAAAATTATAAAACTGACACAAAGAGCACAAAATAACCATAAAATAACTACTTCCACGAATAAAGCGAAGACTACATGGCAGATTATAAACACAACAAAGCACAATAACCCTCCAGACACTATACCATGCATTCAACTTAAGGATAACATTATAAGTAACCCTATTGACATCTCAAATGTTTTTAATGATTATTATATTGACAAAGTAACACCGTTGAATAAAATGCATAAGCTCCAATATAGACAATATTTGACTACTCAACTTCATTCTATGTTTATGAAACCCTGTATACCAAATGACGTAAAACTAATTATAAAATCTCTAAAAAACACTAGCAGTGTTGGCCATGATGACATTTGCACTAAAGTAATTAAATATGTTATTGACTGTATCCAAACTCCTCTTTGTCACATTATAAATTTATCAATTGAAACTGGCACTTTTCCTGATAGTTTAAAAGTAGGCATTATTAAACCCGTGCATAAAAAAAATAGTAAATTAGGCATTGAAAACTACAGACCTATCAATATTTTCCAAAATTTTTGAAAAATATATACATAATGCTCTCAACGATTATTTAGAATCTCATAATATTTTAGTCAGGGAACAAAAAGGCTTTCGCCGAGATAAGACGATAAATCTTGCAATTTATGATTTTTTGCAAACAGTTATGTCTAGCGTTGATAAAAGAATACCAATTTGTGGTATATTCATGGACTTTCTAGCAGATAAATGCTACTATGGTATACAAGATTACCTAAATGACCGCTTAATGTAATTATAATATCATCCATTTATTTCTTTTGACATACTATGACATAACACAATTATTGTATACAAATCCGCCAAATTTTTGCATGCCTATTCTAAGGTCGGAACACTTGGAACTAACTGTATTGTATTGACAACATCATTGTAACAGTGCTTTCTGCAAAATAATAAATGATTTATGATTTATGAGATGGCCCCCTCGGGTTTTGGAACCACGGTGTCCCCGTCTTGCCCCGGTTTGGGGGAGGGGCGCTAGTCGCCCCACCGTCCCGGCCTGCTTCTGCTGGGGTGACAGGTGGCCTTACCTGCCACCCCCAGGCCTGCGCTCATGGAGGACGGAGGTCGTTAAGCGACCTCCGGCGCCTGAGTCGCCTGCGACGCGCGGCGAGCATGTTGCGGGCTCGGCGGGCCGGGAGGGTTCTGAACCTCTCCCGGGCGCGCTCCGCCATCTCCTTAGCGAGCATCACATGCTCGCAGAAGGAGGTGGCGGCGGCCCACGCGCTCGCGCTCCGCACCATTGCCGCAATCATGCTGCCGAGCGAGAGGACTCCCACCCCGATGGCTGCCACGAGGTCACGCCTCGGCGCCTCCCACGCTGGGCAGTCCGCCAGCGTGTGCAGCCCTGAGTCCTCGCTCGCGTCACAGTGGTGACACTCAGGCGTTGGCTCCTTCCTGATCCGATGCAGGTGGTCCCCCATCCCGGAGATCACCTGCGTCAGTCGGTACGAGAGGCTGAAATAAATAGAAAGAAATAGTACCTTAAAATTTTCCATAATTTTTTATTATATGATGTAACTAAAAATTTACGGTTTTCACAATTTTTCCTTTATCTGTACTATAAGACGTTACTTCGTACCAAATTTCAAGATTTCAGTTATCGAGAAGTAACCTGTAGGTTTTGATTTCCGTGCGAGTTTCGAAAATTTGCGGAAATTTGCGGCATAAACGGCTGTATCTTTTGATTGCTTTGGTTTAGAAGTTTGATCTTTTCACAGCTCCAAGGGATAGTAGACCTGAGTATTAGATATAAATTTCAGATTGATACCTCCACGCGTTCCTGAGAAAAACGGTCTTGACAGACGGATGGACGGACGGACGGACGGACAACGAAGTGATCCTATAAGGGTTTCGTTTTTCCTTTGAGGTACGGAACTCTGGGGTGTGGGGCCGGGTCCTCCTCGTGGTACACCCTGGGCAACGGGAGCGGCAACATCTCTCTTAGTGGAGGTGTTGCTGCTTCCGGCTAATTCCGGCGAGGCGGGAGCGACCCACTTTGAGTCGTTTTCAGAGTTGTTTCTCCAAGTGTCCCTCTGAATAACAGAAGGCTCAGTGGAGAATCGAAGGAGAGGGCGAACGGGTTTATCATCACTGGACATGTCCAGAGGTGGTGAACAACGGTTTGAGGCAGACCACCGTCCGGCCTAACCGGAACCCTGAACTGACAGGGCCGGTGGCTCTTAGGAGCCGCGAGGAAGAAAACCTCTATAAAAATTACCCCAATCCCACGTTCTGACGCCCGGCAATGGAATGAATGGCTGAGGGGAACTCAGTCCCGAGGGCGTCATGTCATGTCGAAGGACAATAAACTAAAAAATGGCAATGGAAAATGATGATACTATTTCTACCCAGGAGGGTCCCAAGCGCATCGCGCCTGGGGAATCCCTCCCGGAGCCAGTCGGCTCCGGCAGTCCCACGTACTCTGGGGGGGGGGGGCAAGCAATGCCAAATGAGCACGGCGCCGAGCTCAAAATCCGGCCCCAATACAAGCGCGGAGGTCGCGCAGATGCGCGGTGCGATGTCGGAATCCGACATCGCTCTGAGCACGAGCGGGGCGAGTAGCCCTCTAAATGTCTCAGCTGCGGAGCTCTTCCAGCTGGGACAAAAGCGAAAGCGGCGCTCCACACGTAGCAAGGAAAATTCAATGTCGGAGTCGGCCTCTAGTGACGAGTCATCCAAAGCGGCCAAAGTCGGTACTGGCCGCCGGGGTAGAGGACGACCGCCCACAAAAGGTCGCGACAAGGCTGCGAAGGCGGTGAAGGTTGCCGACACTGAGCAAGCTGCTAAGGCCGCGGAAAGTGAAAGGCTTATCGCCGACCTTCTCAAGAAGGTGTCAGCGGATAGGCTGCCGAAGACACCTTCCGCGCCAAAAAAGGCTGCGGCGGAGCCGCCAGAGAAGATTTCTACCTCGGCAGTACCGGAGCCGAAAAGGACGACCCGAGAGTCGGTGGCAAATCTCCGGCGACTGGCCCAGTCGTCCCCGAGTCCGGAACAAGAGGCGATAATAACCATCGCACTTAATATCGCCGAGGAGAATGAGCTCCTCATGGCTGAGCTGGCCAAGTCACGTCAAGAGATGGCCCGCCTCGCCGCAGCATTCGAGGAGCTCAAGAGAGGGGAGGCAAGCTCTGTTGGCGCGGCCGCGATTGCTAGGCCATCGGCGGAGCAAGTGGCACAGCCTGCACAACCGATGCAGCCACCATCAATGGAGAGGCCGGCGTGGTTGGTGCAGTCAGCGCGATCGTCACAGCCAGCGCTACCGGCACAGCCGGGATCACCCCCGGTGGACCCCAATTTAGTCCGGCTCCTGGTGGCACTGGAGGAGCGGTTGATGGGTCGCATTTCCGCACTGGAGGGTGTCTATCGTCGTCCACCTCTGGCGCCACCGAGGGTGGGCTATGCGGCTGCGGCCAGGGCGGCCCCAATTGCTGAGCCAGATGCCAGAAAGGTCTCCCCGGTCCTGATGGAGCCGACCTCCTCACAGGGCAAAGGCAAACGGAAAGGAAAGGGAAGATGTCCCCAGCCCTAGCCACAGCTGCAGCACTAGCTCCAGCTGCCTCCACACGGCCCCCGTTGGAAGGGGGCTGGGAGGTAGTTGGAGATACGAAAAAGAGGCGGAAGGCCGCCAAAAAGGCAGCCAAGAAGGCCAGAAGGGCCGCGGCCGCCGCGATGGGAGCGCCGAGGAAGCTCCGTGCCCCTCGGTCTGCTGCCGTCGTCGTCACCTTGACGGCGGAGGCAGCAGAGAGAGGCATGGGGTATGCCGAGGTCATGACAAAGGTTAAGGCCAATGTGGACCTCAAGGCCCTCGAGATTCCGGGTGTCCGTTGTAAAAACACACGGACAGGAGCCCGGCTCCTCGAGGTCCCCGGCGCCACCAGTGGCCCTAAGGCTGACGCCTTGGCAGCTAAGCTTAAGGAGTCACTGGATGCAGCCGACATTCGAGTTTCCAGGCCCATTAAATGCGCTGAGGTGCGCATCACGGGCCTGGACGACTGCGCCACGGCGGAGGAGCTTAAGCTCGCCGTGGCGGAGGCCGGGGACTGCTCCCCAGACACTGTAAAGGTCGGAGCAATACGCTTCGGCCCTGGTGGTCAGGGGGCAGCAGTTGTCGGCTGCCCCATCGCGGCGGCCCAAAAGGTTGCCGATGGGCGAAGTCTCCTAGTCGGAGGCTTCCTGAGAGTGCAGGTGCGGCTCCTGCAGGCCCGACCGGCTAGGTGCTTCCGGTGCCTGTCGGTGGGTCATGTGGGGGTGCAGTGCACGGCGGAGGTAACGGTGGGCGACCGCTGCTTCCGCTGTGGCCAGCCCGGTCACAAGGCGGGCATTTGTTATGCCCCACTGCACTGTTTCAGGTGTGCGGCGGAGGGCAAGCCTGCCGACCACCGGGTTGGCAGTAAAGCCTGCACTGCATCGGGGGCGAAGCCGGGAGGCCGGCCTTCCGCCCATAGTTCACGGCGGGATGCGGAGATGGAGGTCCAATAATGGATCCCCAACTCCGCATCCTTCAGGTGAACGTAGGCCACGGTGCCGATGCTCAGGCCCTTCTGCTCCAGAGCATGGCACAGTGGTCCATCAACATCGCAGCTGTCGCCGATCCATACACCCACCAGTTTCTCGGGCCAGCCTGGGAGACTGACCTGGATGGTTCGGCGGCACTGGTGCATAACGCTGCCGCTGGGACCCCTCCCCTTGTCGTAGCCGCAAGGGGTCCTGGCTGCGTGGCGGCGGTAGTCGGGGAAGTAGCGGTCGTGGCCGCTTATTTCTCGCCGAACCGAGACCAAGCTGCATACGAGCGGTGGCTTGAACAGCTGGCCATCGTCGTCAATGCCTGTCAGCCTCACCCCGTTCTTGTGCTCGGGGACTTCAACGCCTGGTCGCAGACCTGGGGTTCCCGGCTCACGAACGAGAGGGGCAGGGCACTGGAGAACTGGGTCGATAGACTCGGCCTAGTTATCCTAAATCGGGGAGCTGTTGCCACGTTCGTGACTTCGAGGGCCAGCTCCATCGTGGATATCTCGTTCGCGTGCCCCTCGCTGTCACGACGTGTTCAGGGCTGGCGTGTCGTTGTGGAGGAGGAGACAAGGTCGGATCACCGATACATTCGGTTTGACGTCTCCGCCCCCGCGAGCGACGCGCCGGCCTCACCGGCTCCACCAGAGCCACGCTGGTCGCTTAAGCGACTAGATCGGGAGTGCCTCCTGGAAGCCGCCATAGTAGAGGCCTGGGCCCCTGCGCCGGACAGGCCTGTCAACATCGATGATGAGGCAGAGTGGTTCCGGGAGGCCATGACCCGCGTCTGCGATGCGGCGATGCCTAGGGTTCAACCCTATTCTCCGAGGCGTCAGGTCTACTGGTGGTCGCCGGAGATCGCGAGGCTGAGACAGGCCTGCGTGATCACGCGCCGCCGGTGGGCCAGATTCCGCAGGAGGCGTCGCCGCCCCGTAGGTGCGGAAGCCCGAGAGGCGGAGTTGTTAGAGGAATACAGGGATGCCAGTAGGACCCTCCGAACGGCAATAAAGCGGGCCAAAACTGAGGCACGCTGCGAACTGTTGGAGACACTGGAGCGGGATCCGTGGGGGCGGCCCTACCTTATGGTTAGGGGCAAGCTGCGCCCGAGGGCCCCGCCGTTGACCCAGTGTCTCTTGACAGAGCTGCTCGGGAGGGTTGTCAGCTTCCTGTTTCCAGCACTAGCCGTGGAAAATGTTCCACCGCTGATGACTCCGCCTCGGTCGCCCATGGCGCCCAGCGTGGATGACGACGACGTGCCCGAGGTCACTTGGGTAGAACTAGAGCTGGCGGTGCGAAGGCTCAAAGCCAAAAACACCGCCCCGGGACCCGACGGCATTCCAGGCCGAGCGTGGGTCCTAGCTCTAGTAGACGACGCTCTCGAGCCCCGACTGAGAGGTCTTCTCAGCGCATGTATGGAGCGGGGCCAGTTTCCGAAATTGTGGAAGACAGGGAAACTGGTTCTCATCCGAAAGGTGCCCCACCTTTCGGATGAGAACCAGTCGCCGGCGCCCGGCGGACTCGCCATCCGCTTACCGGCCCATAGTGTTGCTTGACGAGGTGTGCAAACTCTTTGAAAGAGTCATAGCAAAGCGCCTCGTCGAGCATCTTTCAAGAGTGGGGCCGGACCTGGCGGATTGCCAATATGGCTTCCGCCAGAGGCGCTCCACCGTGGATGCCATCATGCGCGTGAGGACTTTGGCGGAGGATGCAGTCGCCCGGGGTGAGGTGATGTTGGCGGTGTCTCTGGACATCGCCAACGCGTTCAACACCTTGCCCTGGAGTTGCATTAGAGAGGCACTCGTGTATCACGAAGTGCCTCTCTACCTTCGCCGCATAGTCGGGGCGTATCTGTCGGAAAGAGCCGTTATCTACCCAAGTATGACCGGTCTCGGTTGGCGTGAGATGTGGTGCGGTGTTCCACAGGGGTCGGTATTAGGGCCGCTCCTGTGGAATATCGGCTACGACTGGGTGCTTCGCGGTGACCTCATAGGCGGTGCCGCCGTCATTTGCTACGCGGGTGACACGCTCGTGACGGCGTGCGGCAGGACGTACCGCGAAGCAACCCTAAAGGCCACGGCCGCGGTTGCCCAAGTCGTGGGGCGGATCCGGCGGCTGGGTCTCAAGGTGGCTCTGCACAAATCTGAGGCCTTATTGTTTCATGGGCCTCGGAGCGAGCCACCAAATGGATCCAGCCTTATGGTAGGAGGCATTCGCATCGGCATCGAACCCCAAATGAAGTATTTGGGGCTTGTACTCGACGGCCGGTGGGACTTCGGAAAACATCTCCGAAGTTTGGTCCCCAAGCTGAAGGGCACAGCTAACGCTCTGGCGCGGCTGTTGCCCAACATGAGGGGACCCGATGACTCCTGCAGGAGACTCTACGGGGGGATTGTGCGGTCCATGGCCCTATATGGGTGCCCAGTGTGGGCAGAGGCCCTGAAGGCCAACAATGCCCGGCTACTGCGGGAACCGCAGCGGGTAATGGCCAACAGGGTCATAAGGGGGTATCGCACGATCTCCTTCGAAGCGGCGAGTCTCCTTGCCGGAACTCCACCATGGGATCTGGAGGCGAGAGCCCTTGCAGACCTTTATAAGTGGCGCAAGGAGGCGTGGGAGCTGGGATGGAATCCGGAGTCTCGAGAAATCGAGGCCCATAAATCCCAGCTCCACCAGGCCATCCTGGTGGAGTGGAAGGAACGGCTTGGGCAACCAAGCGCAGGGCACGCCGTTGTAGAGGCGGTAAGACCCGTCATGGAGGATTGGCTCGAGAGGCGACACGGAAGCCTCTCGTACCGATTGACGCAGGTGATCTCCGGCAAGGGTAGCTTCGGGGATCACCTGCATCGGATCAGGAAGGAGCCAACGTCTGAGTGCCACCACTGCGACGCGAACGAGGACTCGGGGCTGCACACGCTGGTACAATGCCCGGCGTGGGAGGTACCGAGGCGTGATCTCGTGGCAGCCATCGGGGTGGGAGTCCTCTCACTCGGCACCATGATTGCGGCCATGGTGCGGAGTGCGAGCGCGTGGGCTGCCGCCGCCTCCTTCTGCGATCAAGTAATGCTCGAGAAGGAGGCGGCGGAGCGGGCTCGGGAGAGATTTAGAACCCTCCCGGCCCGCCAAGCCCACAATATGCGCGCCGCGCGGCGCAGGCGACTAAGACGCCGGAGGTCGCTTAACGACCTCCGTCCTCCATGAGCGCAGGCCTGGGGGTGACAGGTGGAGCCGCCTGTCACCCTAGCAGAAGCAGGCCGGGGCGGCGGGGCGAAGAGCGCTCTTCCCCCGAACCGGGGCAAGACGGGAACACCCTGGTTCCCAAACCCGAGGGGGCCTTCTCAAAACCGGAGATGGCCCTGGGTCAGCTGGGGTGCGAGGGACATGCCTTATGGGCCACCTTACACCCCGGCTTAAGACCCGAGGCGGCGTGCGGTTTTAGTCGGTTCAAGTCCGACATAACCTCCTTCGCTGGCCGGCGGGGGGTATCCGAAGGGATTTACGCACGAAAAAAAAAAAAAAAAAAGGTACGGAACTCTAAAAAGGTTATTCCAGGTTATTATATTATTTTTATTTTATCATTAAGACTTTAATTTTTTTTTAATTTTTTAATTGTAGATGGAATTTGACTCACAAACATTAATTTGATAATCCTTTTATCAAAATTAATGTTTTTTCGTCGATCACTGCGGTCGACATCTTCAGTGGTCAGGTCGGGACGCCGTCGAGTGCGGAGAACCTTTCGTTCGGTCGCGCGGCTGAAGATGTCGACCGCAGTGATCGACGAAACGTCTGGAATACAAGTTTCCGATGGACCACGGCCAAACAGCCCGGAAGCAGTATATTCTAAATGCATGCCGTGAACGCCTCAAGATTTATAGTATTATTATTATCTTTAAAACTATGTATGCATATTTTATTATATCTAATTATTATATTATGTCGAGTTTGACAAATTATATCTTATAATTTTCTTAAAAATGGTAATCGACGTCTAACTGGGTTTTTTTTACACGTAGGTGCACTTATCCCGTTTTACTGGAAATTCGGCGTCTATATGCCAAGTTTAAAAAAATACGCTATATACAGGAATTTAACGGCATTTTAATGAAAAACTACAGTCTACAGTCTAAAAAAATATTGTTGTTAAAATGTGCCAATGAAGAAATGTATCACACACTTGCCCCGCAAATTATTTGGACAAAATACTATGAATTTTTGCGTACCTATTGCTTTCGTAATACCCTAAAATGTGCATCATGTTGGCTGGAGGTAACGAGATATGTAAGGAAGTAGGTACATGAGACCTTGTGCACTATTTAACACCTATTTTCTTCTTTTCACTACCTATAATGAAGAATTTTCTGCCTTTGCGTTAAGAAATATATCAAATAAAGTGACAAACCATTCTGATGTCAGGTTAGCTGACCACTTTCAAGTTCTCATAGTTTTAGCTTTAATTAACCGCATTGTTAATGTAAAAACTGACGAACTGTTCTCTACCTTAAAAAATTATTTATTTTTATACAATTTCAAGAAGCTACTATAAAAAGTAGCTACTACTACTACTAGCAGTTACCCGTGGCTCCATATGCGTTAAATTCTGATCCCGTTCCAAATTCCGATGGGAACCTATTATAGGGATCAAAAGTAACCTATGTGTCATTCCAGACTATCTCAATCTATCGCTGTACCAAATTTCAGCCAGATCCATTCATTTAGTCCATAAATGAAAACATTATATAGATATTAGAGCCAGATAGTAGTAGTATTTGGTAGCCTTGAAGTTTCATGTTAGTTTAAATTATGTCGCTGGTAGGTACGGCGTCTGCAGACCCGAGACGGCGTGCGGTTTTAGTCGGTTCAAGCCCGACATAACCGCCCCCGCTGGCCGGCGGGGGGGTATCCGAGGGGATTTCCGCACGAAAAAAAAAAAAAAAAAAAAAAGGTACTGTTCCCAATATTTAGTACCACCATTCGATATACGTCTATTAGTACTACTCGTAATGTCAATCATTACAAAGTCTTGAATTCGATTAATGTCATAAATTCATAACAAAACATTTATTGCTATTATAATGCCGATACATGGCTTAGTTTTAATATTTGTGTAATGAGTAACTACTTACTTATTTACACAACTTATACTTTACAGAAAACAGAGTACTAATACTAGCATTGTATTCACAAAAGTTCGAGTCTCAGCTTTTTATCATTGGATTTGTACATTCTCACATGGGCTCTGCTCTTGCACATTCTCTACGATGTGGCATTTACGCTAAGTACCTACATCTAAAAATCATACGATATCGCTGTGCATCTGCCGCAAACTGACACACGTCCATAACACGTTCCGCTCGTGATTGATTGACTCTCCGAACGTGTCATATAGGTAGAAAACGTAGGTATTTTGAATTTTCATGTTATAATTCAAAATTTATGTAAATTTTGATAACCGTTTTTCATTTTCCTGTCAATGACCTTCAGTTTAGTATCATTTTTATTTTTCTAACCTAAACACAACTCAAATAAAACTGGAATCCGTTTTGGGTTAGAAAGTAAAAGTAATTGTGTATCGGACAACCAAAAATACTAGTTTGAATAGCCTAGAATAACATATATGATTTTCAGAGTACAGGTACTTCTCAGTTTCGAAAAATCCTTATCTAAAATCACCCTTACTCAGGGACTCGCCTGAAGCCATCCATGTACCATCTACAAGATTCACTTTTAGTTTTAAAATTGAATTAATGAATCAAGTATTGTGCGTACCCAGAACCTTTTGATTTCAAGAATGCAAGCATGGTAATATCGTTTTAGAATTTAATCTTTTAACCTTTTTTAAAAACACTTCGTTATATATTTCTGAATAGAATATTTTTTTTCCAAAATAGGGAAACGTGTTAATTTGCATTTGCGCATCATTAACAGGGTGGGGGGGGGGGTCGACCTTATAATAGTCGTTAAAACTCGTTTTATAAAAAGGATTAAAAATAGAATCGCACACAAAGTATAAATTCGATTTTTATCACCCAGTTCGACAATTTATTCACCAATAAAAAATAACCGCTTTTTAATATATTTGTATGTATAATTTAAGAGGGGGCATTGACACATAATCGGCTTTGATTATATATATTATATAAATACCTACTAGAAATCGGAAATAAAGGTATTCGATTATTTAAAAGAAAGGAATCGAATTATAAACGATAATAAATGGCAACACCAATATAATTCCTACCGTGTTTGTGTCTAAGCTAACCTTACCTGCAAACAAGTACACCTACCGAATTTGCGTAGGATTTTCTTTCGAGGCGGGGGCCGGGAATCCGACGGCATTTGCTCTCGTAAACGCCAAGATAAGTGAGACTAGGAGGAGAAAGTGTAGGAGAGTGGACGACGAGTTCTAAAGTGCCGGCTTTAGAGCAGACTGCGATGATGATGATGCCTGACTATGAAGAGATTAAACTTAAGGCCTCAATTTAAATAATTGTTGTAGGTACATGCACACATTTGTAATTAAACTTTCACGAATACAATTCTTCCATCCTTGACCCAACTTAAACACATATTGATCCAACATTATCATGTTAGAATTACCATCATACCGCAACCTCAATTTGCCTAATTTGTACATGATTATGGAAACCATATAGATAATGCTTTCACAAGGTATGTATGGAAGTGGTCGGTGCGTAAGCGATTGACGATTTAGATACAATGTTCATGACTTTAATCAATATAAGAAATTATTTACAATTTTAAATTTGTCTATCAATATTCGTCCATCGTGGGACAACCTTTATATATTCAAACCTATCAAAAAAAATATCCTGTCACTATTGCTTATTTTCAGAAAAAAATATTCAACGTTGAACGTTTTATTTTGAAAAAAATCTTTAATAGGTACGAGCACTTTGGGGAGCGACTGGTTGACGCGAGCGAGGACTCAGGGCTGCACACGCTGGTGGACTGCCCGGCGTCGGAGACGCCGAGGCGTGACCTCGTGGCAGCCATCGGGGTGGGAGTCCTCTCGCTCGGCAGCATGATTGCGGCAATGGTGCGGAGCGCGAGCGCGTGGGCCGCCGCCACCTCCTTCTGCGAGCATGTGATGCTCGCGAAGGAGATGGCGGAGCGCGCCCGGGAGAGGTTCAGAACTCTCCCGGCCCGCCGAGCCCGCAACATGCTCGCCGCGCGTCGCAGGCGACTCAGGCGCCGGAGGTCGCTTAACGACCTCCGTCCTCCATGAGCGCAGGCCTGGGGGTGGCAGATAAGGCCGCCTGTCACCCCAGCAGAAGCAGGCCGGGACGGTGGGGCGACTAGCGCCCCTCCCCCAAACCGGGGCAAGACGGGGACACCGTGGTTCCCAAACCCGAGGGGGCCATCTCGAATCCGGAGATGGCCCAGGGTCAGTCGGGGTGCGAGGGATATGCTCTATGGGCAACCTTACACCCCGCCATCTGTAGACCCGAGACGGCGTGCGGTTTTAGTCGGTCCAAGCCCGACATAACCGCCCCCGCTGGCCGGCGGGGGATATCCGAAGGGATTTCCGCACGAAAAAAAAGGTACCCTAACTTTAAACAACTTTAAAATAAATGTTTCCGACAATGTTTTCTGGTGCCGTAATCGTCATTGTTCCCCAAAAAGAATACCTTACCATGGGCATCCATGTATTAAATAAAAAAACTTTATAAAATATCTATTAGAACCAAAAAATATTTTCTAATACAAGGGCCACACTATCTCTTAGTGGGTATCTTACAAAACTACTATATAAGGGATAAGGCTGTTCTCAATTCAATAGTAAACTTAGCTCATGGAAGGACCTAGCTGACGCAATTGGCTCGTCCCTTGTTACGCGGTACTGGAAATAAATTGTTGGCAAAATTTGACTTTTCTATTGTTACTTTCCGTACACAAGATCAGTCATGGCCAACTTGGGTCGCAAAGGTGACGCCGCTTGAGAAACAAGCTCGGGACAAGTCGAAGAAATTCTTTGTTACTGATGCGATCATAGGACCCTGTGAGCAATCAAGTGTACATGCAGTGGCATATTAGAAGACTCGTCTCAGAAAATTCAAGATCGTGCCTTCAGCTAGGTTATGGCAATTATCTTTTAGCATGACCATGGGATATTGTTAATAGATTACCTATATCACGGGAGCATACCTACTATTGATACTATTTTAATGAAGAGCAGCCGTTACATAATGATTACAAATTGGCCAATTGTGTAATATTTCTACATGATAAGCCTCAGTATACGGGTACATTACATTAACGAAAATTTAATTCCGATTTGATAATCATGAATTTCGAAATTCTTATTTTTATGATTCCGAATGATTCAAAATTCTGAAAATCAGTTATGCCGTCTATACTCTATACATACATACATACATATAAATAAAATTGCATGGATGTAGGCAAGTTTCGATGCATGCAAAACGGATGCATGCAGGCATGCATTAGTTTTCCTCTTCTCAAAAAAACATATCGAGTGAACTATATTTTAGGCGATTGTGTTTGGACCACATACACAGTCTAACTCGAACCTCAAAAAGAAATTGATATTAATTATTAGAGCAGGCGCTACGGGTCTATGAGTTTGCAAAATCCCAGGACCGGCAACTGTAATCGGATTCCTATTCCTGAGAGCCCTTTTTTTCAGGTGTGATGGTCCATTTCCGCCTATTTTTTTTCAACTTTTTCAGCAATTGTGATTGGTGCAACAACGTCAATGTACCATGTTGTAGATAAGCTCTTCACAGAGAACTTATGATGAAATTTTATTAAAACTAACAAGAAACTTTAAGGTCTTCAAAAGCTACAACATGACCAAGTTTCAACTTTTAATTTTTTTTTACCTGTGGCAACCCCCACGGGCTTCACCCCACTGGTTCCAGTGATAAGGGTGGGCTTGTCGGAAGCGTAGCGACTAAAACCACACGGTGACCTTCCCAAGCGTCCATTGCCAAGAACCCCAGGTACGCCCTCGGAAGGATAACCCCAGGGTTTCCAGTGGACATCGGCCGGGGGCTTGGGGTCGGGTTTTATTCCGCGTCGATGAAAAGGCATGTGTAGGACCTTGTGTGGTGCCTCCGTCTATGCCTCTTTCTGTAAGGACGGCGAGTCGGCCGCATGGACGTCATACAGCCGACTCGCTGTCCTTACAGAAATCAGTTCATGATCGGGGTCATGAAGGTCGATAGTCCAGAGCGTAGACAAAGCGTCTGCGGCGTGGAACTGGGGGGCAGGGTTCACTCCCGCTCCCTCTCCGCTGCCTCTTTCGCGCGCATTACCTGCTCGCAGAAAGAGGCGGTGGCGTGCCACTTGCTCCCGTCGGAGACTACGGCTGTCACCATAGTCAACTCTTCATATTGATTAAAATGTATATTATTTCGTAATGTATAGACTTTCAAATTCACTTTCAAATTTTGCGCTAAAACATGGTTTATGGTTCACAACACCACCGGCCTGAACCCACTCTTGATACAAGAAATTTAGCTTAGCTGGAGGGGTTAACGGGAATAATAGTAATTTCGGTTACTAGTAATCTTTAAAAAAAACCATTTAATTAATTTCCCCTATACATAGTCTGGCCATAAATACTGTTTCAATTGAAAATAAACAAAATATTACATTCGAATTCGGAATCTGTCGTTTTTATATGATTGTTCATTGTGTTTTTTCATTTTGACGCCAATACATTGTACAATATTTTGCGATATTAAAATGGAGTGGGGTGATAAAGAGAACCGAATCGCTGTGATTGCATTACACAAAGTAGGAGCCAAATGCAATTTTTAAAACTCTCCATACGCTTGGTATTAGTAAAATGTTTGTGTACCGGGCTATCAATAGGTACCTCCTCTATTTGTGACAGAAAAAGTACGTAGTGTTCGTACGAAAAAGTGTTCAAAGCAGTAAGGGGAAGAATTCGAAGAAATCCTGTCCGAAAGCAAAAGATTTTATCTCGGGAGATGAAGATAGCACCTTTTTGTCGCATATTTTAAAAGATGACTTAGGACTTGCAGCCTATAAGAGACGTACTGGTCATTTCTTAACTGATTATTTAAAAAAGAATAGGGTGGTAAAATCGAAACAACTACTGAAGCGGTACGCAAAGGGAGGTCACAGAAAAAATTTGTTTGCGGATGAGATTTTTTTTACAATTGAGCAACATTTTAACAACCAAAATCACCATATTTATACTCACAGCTCTAAGGAAGCTTCCTAATTAGTCGACAGAGTGCAACGTGGACATTATCCGACTTCAGGCATGGTTTGGTGGGGTATTAGCTATGAAGGAGTGACTGAGCCATACTTATGTGAAAAAGGAATCAAAACATCGGCACAAGTGTATCAAGATACTATTCTCGAGAAGGTAGTGAAGTCCCTTAACAACACCATGCTCAATAACCAAGAATGGTCCTTCCAGCAAGACTCGGCGACGGGTCATAAAGCTCGGCTTACGCAGTCTTGGTTGGAAACGAACGTTTCGGACTACATAAGAGCTGAAGAACGAAACTATTTTTTTTACATTATTATCTCTACAAACGTAGAGTAATCGCGAAAACGCGAAGAGTAATTTTTTAGAAAGATTTTTATCTTGTTACGCCAAAGAAGTATAACTTCTTACGTGTGTACATAAGCACACACACATACTTTTTTTTAAAGATATTATTCTAAATTCTAAAGATTGAAAGCTTGGAGTCACATTAAAATTCGAAGCTTTAGAAGGCATTCATACAGGCACGAAGACAAATCAAACAGATCGAAAACACAGAGGCAAGACAAATATTTACATATTGAAATAGAACTAATTTCACATACCGTGAAATTAGTTACATCACGACTTTTCCCGTCGTTTCTGACGCATTCAGTGTGGTTAAGGGGAGAATAAGATAGAGGCCCGGTCATAATATATCTACCTAGTCTTGCCATAAAAGCTGTAACAAAGAAAAAAAAAACCGGCCAAGTGCGAGTCGGACTCGCACACCGAGGGTTCCGTACAAACCTGTAGGTATATAAGTAAAAGTTCACCCATCACGACAATGGAGTCATAGTTATGGTAGTAGTAACTTTAAAATTTTCAAAAATATTTTTTATTATGGGCCAAACTTAGATATTTTTGTTGCAGTATTTTTATTCAAAATTGTTTTTAATAATAAGTAGTCGTATCCCTCCCACATATCCACTAATCCTATCTCTAAATGAAATCAAATCAAACGTCTTTGACGTCAATTTGTATGGTAGGTATCCGAAACCTTGAACGTACAATCTAATCAGTTCTTCCCATTAACCAAACAAGATGATTGGCGAAAGATTTTTTTAAATCGGATAAGTGGTTCTTGAGTTATTGCGTAAACAGACAACCAGACATCCAGACATCCAGACCAACAGACAGACCGACACAACAATTTTTTTTGCTTAATTAGACTTAGAATCACGTGAAACGTCGAAAAAAGTGATCAAAAGTGGGTGTAAGATTTTGATCTTTTTTGCGTGATTTTAAGATTTCGGTGTCCACCTGTTGGTGGCCCGAAGTAAATTCTTCACTGCCAATCGTATGGATTGTTTTAGGAACTCTAAATTATCATGGCGTTTAGAGCAAGCCGTGCTCTCTAAAACTGACCATAAATCATAATCCAGCGGATTAAGATCGGGACTAGACGACGGCCAGTCTTCAGCTCTTATGTAGTCTGAAACGTTCGTTTCCAACCAAGACTGCGTAAGCCGAGCTTTATGACCCGGCGCCGAGTCTTGCTGGAAGGACCATTCTTGGTTATTGAGCATGGTGTTGTTAAGGGGCGTCACTACCTTCTCGAAAATGGTATCTTAATACACTTGTGCCGATGTTTTGATTCCTTTTTCACAAAAGTATGGCTCAGTCACTCCCTTCATAGCTAGTACCCCACCAAACCATGGCTGAAGTCGGATAATGCCCACGTTGCACTCTGTCGACTAATTGGGAAGCTTCCTTAGAGCTGTGAGTATAATAAATATGGTGATTTTGGTTGTTAAAATGTTGCTCAATTGTAAAACAAGTTTTTTTTGTGACCTCCCTTTGCGTACCGCTTCAGTAGTTGTTTCGATTTTACCACCCTATTCTTTTTTAAATAATCAGTTAAGAAATGACCAGTACGTCTCTTATAGGCTGCAAGTCCTAAGTCATCTTTTAAAATATGCGACAAAAAGGTGCTATCTTCATCTCCCGAGATAAAATCTTTTGCTTTCGGACAGGATTTCTTCGAATTCTTTCCCTTACTGCTTTGACTACCTTTTTCGTACGAACACTACGTACTTTTTCTGTCACAAATAGAGGAGGTCTCATTGTACCTATTAATAGCCCGGTACACAAACATTTTACTAATACCATGCGTATGGAGAGTTTTAATAAATTGCATTTGGCTCCTACTTTGTGTAATGCAATCACAGCGATTCGGTTCTCTTTATCACCCCACTCCATTTTAATATCGCAAAATATTGTACAATGTATTGGCGTCAAAATGAAAAAACACAATGAACAATCATATAAAAACGACAGATTCCAAATTCAAATGTAATATTTTGTTTATTTTTAATTGAAACAGTATTTATGGCCAGACTATGTATAGGGGAAATTAATTAAATGTTTTTTTTTAAAGAGTACTAGTAACCGAAATTACTATTATTCCCGTTAACCCCTCCAGCTAAGCCAAATTGCTTGTGTCAAGAGTGGGTTCAGGCCGGTGGTGTTGTGGATAGGATTCGAACCCCGAGACCTCTTGATCGCAATCGCAAGGCCGACTCCCCTTCTTTGTGTTAATATTGACACAGAATGAGCTGTGTAAGTAGTAACAACAAGCGCTAAAGAAAGTCTGGGTATTTTAAAATAACTATTAGTAGCAACTATGGTATAAACCTTTGATAATGTCAATATTTACGCGTGTAATCAGGAATCTATTAAAAGTGATTAATTGTAAAATAGAGCTACTGGAACATTGCGTATTCTATACTTGATACACAGCAAATAAAACAACCTTAAGTTGCACAACTTTATTATTCACTTGTCTAAACAATCCTAATATTTCTACATAATTATTTACTCTACAAACAGTATAATTGTAACATTGCAAAGAAAGATAAAAGAAACTTAGAACAAATTCAAATTTTTAAAAGATTTACCAGCATATGGGTTTCGGCGCTCCAGTTGTAATCAGTTGCCGTGATGTCAAGGAAAGCACTAAATGGTGTAATATTGTGATACCAGCCCGTATATAAAAACATTGCGACACTGGAATTGGACAGTCGTGAAAAACTTGCAAAATGCTCACCTGTGTTTTTGCCACTTTTTTCTTTGTTGGAGCTGGTAAGGATCACCTTAATACCTATTTACTACGACACATATAATTGTATTATTTTATTTCATATAAAATGCCTCATATCGTGTTAATGAATATTTTTTAATAGTTTAAGTGAAAGAAAGCGGCAAATTTTTAGAATTGCACGATTTAATTCCTCCAGTCTTTCACCAACTGAGATTCAGATATAAGACATTGTCATGGTTAATATTGTTCTGAGGAGGAGTTATTTAATAAACTGAATCTGGTGCAACGAGACCGAATTATTTGTAAAATAATAAGTGTAGAGGTAAATACGCGATAAGCTATCTTAGGCTTATTACTCATACTACTTTTGATTATATTGTTGAAAAAACTTAATTCAATTAGTTTGACACTAAAATGTTTCTCCACCTCTTTTTCTATCGAAGCAAGGCACACAGAAACAATTTATAGGTACTAAGAGATTGATTTGACAATTCTTATTAGTGCAGTTCATATAAATAGATAGCTAGAGGTCCAAGGGGTTTTTATTTTTTTTAGGTATTGGTATCTCGATAACAAAGTCAGTGTGTCTTCAAGTCATGTGTGATTATGTATCATAATATTAGAGTTGCTCTTTGTAAGTAGATATCATTATGCAAATCATATAAAATGATGCCATATATGAATGCCAGAGACCATTTAATGTCTGTTTCGCAATGCAATATTAAATATGTGAAAACAGAAACTAGATGATAATATAAAACATTATTTATTTATCATTAAATGTTTGAGTTTCTCTTAGAGAGCGATAAAAGAATAAAATATTTTAACAGTTACATCACAGTATATATTTGCAAATATCGTATTTCTTTGAATAAAACATACATTTATACAGCAAGATTATTGATAAATATTAGACTAATACTAGAAATAATCATAAATTAGCTGGAACCCATTTTCGATTACAGAAAATCCATTATGGGATAGAGTGTGCATTTTTTATATTTAACTTAAAAGTAGTTGTTATGGATCTTCTTTTAAGTACGGGATATTATACGATTGACGATTGTTATAATAACACAGAGAAAGGGACCTAAGATACATGCTCCGGTTTTTTCGATCATTAGGTTAGGATTTGTCGCCTCACGCTCGTGGTCAGTCTCGTTTGCAGTGTTTCGAAGAAAATATACTCGTAATATCCTTATTGACTTGAACAAAGTGAATCACCAAACAACTATTGACAGTTTCTGTGGCGTAGCGGCATCGGTAGTGCATTCGACTGCTACGACAGGTGGCGCGGGTTCGATTCCCGCACAGTGCAAATATTTGTATGCCTGAATATGTCTATTTGCATTGGTCTGGGTGTTTGTATGTATAATCCATATGAATTTACAAAAAAAAGGACATAAGTAATGTTTATCCGCATTCTGGAGCCCATAACACAATCTAGTTAAACTATGCTTACTTTGGGTCTAGAAAGCACTGTGTAGAATATTTATTTATTAATGTAGCCGCTTTAAGCAACTGAAGAACACCTTATGATAAACTGAGCCGAATGACAAGAATTGTATCTGGGTTCAGTAGCAGGATTATTTATTTAAACATAACATTACATTTCGTGGTTGGCTTGATTTCTTCCGTCATCTTAAACAATTGTCTTATTTCAATTGACACAAAACAATATCAAACTATAAATACATATTAACCTTCCTCTTAAATCACTTTATCTATTGATGAAAACCGTAACAAAATTCGTTTGAGTAGTTTAAAAGCTTGTACAGAAGATTCTTCCACGTAGCCACGTAGCCACGGTTTGGTTAGATTGGCTGGGTTGTACCGGCCGGGTTCGAATGCAACAGGCGTTACCAGTTTCATTGCATCAATTGGACCCGCAGCAGTGGACCCGATGGGATTCCAGCAATAGTGCTCAGGACTTGTGCGCCTGAGTTGTCTCCTATTTTGACACGACTGTTTCGTCTCTCTTATGGGACCGGTCTAGTGCCGAAGGCTTAGAAGCAAGCCAACGTGCAACCTGTGCCCAAAAAGGGTAGCCAGGCGGACCCTGTCCATTACAGACCAATTTCAATAACGTCCATATTCTGTAAGACTATGGAACGTGTACTGAATAAATAGCTCCTGGCATACCTCGAAACGAACGATCTCTTCAGTGATCGGCAATATGGCTTTCGCGAAAACCGTTCCTCTGCCGTTTCTCTCGACATCTCAAAGGCTTTTGACAGGGTTTTTTATTGGCACGATGGCCTAATTGGCAAGCTTCCGTCCTACGGCCTGCCCCCTGGCTTAAGTGTCTGGGTTACCAACTTCCTGAGGAATCGGTCTATCTAAGTGGTCGTTGATGGCTGCACATTCGACCGATTAGCTATCAACGCTGGGGTCCCTCAAGGGTCGGTACTCTCGGCTACATTATTCCTGCTGCACATAAACGACCTGCTCAAACCCGGTAATACTTGGGTACGCAGACGACACCACAGTAGTCGAGAGTTACGAGTCCAACCCCCGAGCCAGTGTGGGACAGATCCGGTCTCTCCGAGAGGCTATGGTTGAGCGTTCGAATTTGTCCTTGAAAGCGGTCTCCGATTGGGGTGATGCTAACTAGGTCAAATCCAATGCTACTAAGACCCAGGCGTGTCTTTTCTCCGCCAAAAGAAATCAATTTCAGCCAAACCCCACATTCCGAAATGCATTCGTGCCGATAACCGAACGCCTCGAGCTTCTTGGCGTTACTTTAACATCCACCCTCAATTTTGGGTCTTACATTGAGGCTAAAGCTCAAGTGGCTGCTAAAAAGCTGGGCATTCTGTCGAAGGTGCGACAGTACTTCACACCGGAACAGTTGCTCAACCTGTACCAAGCGCAGGTTCGATCCTGTATGGAGTACTGCTCGTATCTGTGTTATGGCTCAGCTAAATACCATCTAGAAACGCTAGAGACAATAGAGAGACGGGCCAAGAGGCTTATTAACAACGATGCACTCGTCGAGAAAAGGCTTCAGAGCCTTGAATGGTCAAGGCTCTGAAGCCTTTTCTCGACGACGCAAAGTTGAGCAGGCTAAAGCAGGCCTATCAGTCTTTTATCGGATGCATTTCGGAGAGTATGCGCTGGAATTGCACAACTTGATACCTCCAAGCCCTTTCCACCTACGAACGACCAGACGCACAGCGACGCGCAACCGCTACATGGTGGATATTCCACTCATACGCACGAAACGTTTCGGTGACACATTTATTATGCGTACAGCTAAGGAGTGGAAGTGCCTGCCTGAGTCTGTCTTTCCGGAAAGCTATAACCTCGGAATCTTCAAGTCTCGAGTGGATAGGTACCTTCTAGACAAACGTGATCCATCTTAGACCACATCACTTACGACCAGGTGAGATAGAGGTCAAACGTGAGCCTATCATCCACAAAAAAATATTTAAGACATTAATGGAGTGATTGCTTAACCTAATATAATAACATCAAACTGTAAACACATACTTCAAAAGTTTAAATGTTTATTGTCAATTCAATTCCAAATCAAAACTTTTTTTTACCAATTTTACCGATTCATTATTCGGTCAAAAACCATTCGCAACCCTTTTTCAAGATAGCGGCCGCGGGACAAGGTTTGTGACCCCACAAACTTGGATTTAACTTTACACCAACCCCCTCTAGATATCCAAAAACTAAATTGCTTAAATTGTTTTTTTTCAACAACGAAACTGATAGTGAATTTTTATAAGAAGATTTTGTGTTTTCTTATTTATTGTTTATATAGATTTTTGAATTACAGTTATTGGAGAAGATGTAAACCAGGCGAAGCTCCGATATTACCACAAGTAAGTTTCATGAAACATTCATTCCAGAGTGAATAGCATAAAATTTTCTTGACGGCCTCTGTGGCGTAGTGGTAGTGCATTCGACTGCTACGACAGGGGGCGCGGGTTCGATTCCCGCTCAGTACAAATATTTGTATGCATGAATATGTCTATTTGCATTGGTCTGGGTGTTTCTATGTATAATATGTATGTATTTACAAAAAAAAAGTATATAAGTATGTTTATCCGCATTCTGGAACCCATGACACAAGCTTTTTTTTTTTTTACGTGCGGAAATCCCTTCGGATATCCTTACCCTTATCCTACCCTTCGGTGAGTTGGCAGGCGTGTGTAGGGCACACACGACACGCCTCCGCCACGGCCTGCTTCTGTAAGGACGTCGAGTCGGCCAACTGCCGTCCTCAGGCCCCGATCATGGAGCTCGGCAGTCCCGGGCGTAGATGAGTCTGCGGCGTCTTCGCCGCAGACTGCGAAACTCGGGGGGCAGGGTTCTCTCCCGCTCCCTCTCCGCCGTCTCTTTCGCGCGCATTACCTGCTCGCAGAAAGAGGCGGTGGCGTGCCACTTGCTCCCGTCGGAGACCACGGCCCTCACCATGGTCTCCAACGAGAGAACGTCCACGCCCAGGACCGCAACGAGATCCCGGCGTTGACTCGCCCACGCAGGGCACTCCAAAAATGTGTGGAGCGCCGTGTCTTCGCCAGGATCCTCGCAGTGCTGGCACTGCGGCGTTGTCTCCCGGTGGATGCGGCACAGATACTTACCGAAACACCCGTGTCCGGTAACCATCTGGCACATCCGGTAGGAGAGGTCCCCATGGTCCCTCTCCAACCACTCCTTCATGATCGGTCTCACCGCCGCAATGGTGGATTCCCCCCACCTTGGGTGCTCAAGTCGCACCCTCCATGTCTCCATGAGTTCCTGGCGGAGCAGGGACCGCTGAGCCCTGATTTCTCGGGGTTCCGGCCCCGCTCCAGCGCCTCCTTGCGCCACTGGTACAGCAGCGCAAGGGCTCTCACTTCCAGGTCCCATGGAGGGGTCCCGGCTAGGAGACATGCCGCCTCGACGGAGATCGTGCGATACCCCCTGATGACTCTGACGGCCATCGATTTTAACGGGCTGTTTAATACAGCCACGTTGCGGGCCGCCAGAGTCTCCGCCCATACTGGAAGTGGGGGCGTTGGGTCCCTTAACATTGGGCATCAGCCGCGATAGCGCGGCCGCAGCCCCCCTCAGTTTTTGGACCAGACTTCAGAGATGAGGTCCGCAGTCCCATCGGCTATCGAGTACGAGCCCAAGGTACTTCATCGTGGGCTCGATGCCGATGCTTACGCCCCCTACGGTTATGCTGGTTCCCGCAGGTGGCCCTCTCCGAGGCCCGTGGAAACACATAGCCTCGGATTTGTGGAGGGCCACCTCGAGTCCCAGCCGCCGTATTCGACCCACGACTTGAGTAACCCCTGCCGTGGCCTTTAGTGCCGCGCTTCGGTGCGTTGCTCCCCGCGCCATAACGAGGGTGTCGTCAGCATAACACGTTATGCTGACACCCTCGAGCAACGAACCGCGCAGCACCCACTCGTATCCGATGTTCCACAAGAGTGGCCCTAAGACCGACCCCTGCGGAACACCGCACGATACTTCTCGCCGCCCTGGCCCTAGCCAGCTCGGGTAACCCATGACACAAGCTAGTTAAACTATGCTTAATTTGGGTCTAGAAAGCGCTGTGTAGAATGTCGTAGAATATTTATTTATTTATTATTTATTTATTCTTACACCAAAATTACCAATAGTTACTGACTGGGTAAACTATCCACAATTTTACGATAATTATATACCGAGAAACTTGTTTTATCATAGTTGTGAACAGAACTGGTGATCCCGGTTGCATCGGGAAGTCTACATCAGAGCCTCATCCATTTATCGGCAGATGTACAGGCTTGCAGGTGTAGTTAGCTTGGCTCTGAAGGTCATGTTGGGTCGCAGGAAGTAAGAATATGACGAAATGGTTTCCTATCAAAGACTTGGTTAATCTCTGCAAAGGAACCATCATCATCATCCAAGCCCTAATCCCGGTTGCATTCAAAGCTAGCACTTTGAAGCCCGAACTCTGCCCTCCTACTTGTCCTTTCGATATTGTTTTATGTTGGCTTTTATGGGCATGACCCGACTGCCATCTGATCTGCCAACCCTGAGAGGAGAGCCTGTGAGCCTCGCCTGTAAATCAGCAGGTGTTCCGAGTTGCAGACGAAGTTGGCTGCGCCTCCATATACCCTAAACATAACATGCTAATCCCCAATTGTTCTCTACTAATTAAAGTGTGCTTATTTTTACAGCACATTTGAAAATTATACCGAGTTATCATTTGATAATGCAACGGCCATATTTTCCACATCTTGGTACAACTCTAATAAAGCGACTATTATTTTCTGTCATGGATTTACAGGTAATTTTTAACAACTAACTAACCTTCTTTACTAGGAACTTTTACAATATCGGAAAGGTATTCATAGCAGTGAATATATTTCATGAAACGATATCATTGCAGTGCTTAGTGTTCTGAGATAACTAAGCTTTGTAAATTTTGGGTTATTTTTTTAGAAATTCTGTAAGATAAAGAATATAGTTTGCTATGTTACTAGACCTAAGCGTAGCATAGGGTAATCAATCAATCAATCAATCGCGCTTATGGCTGAGTGCGAAGAACAGGGCTACCCGCTACCTGAGCAGCAGTTACGTCAAAAGTAACGTAAGCGTAATGTAACAAATGCGGCTGATTTCTATACGAAGTAGATGAGCGTTTGCTACTGACAAGAAATAATTAAAGTCAACATTAGGTTGAAAGTACTTTTTTTTCGTCCGGAAATCCCCTCGGAATATCTCGGATTATATTATTATATCCCTCCGGCTAGCGGGGACGGTTATGTCGGGCTTGAACCGACTAAAACCGCACGCCGTCTCGGGTCTTCAGACGCCGCGCCGGGGTGTAAGGTTGCCCATAAAGCATTTCCCTCGCACCCCGATTAATATTGACTTCTTGGCAGTATTACTTAATATTCTACAATATACCTATAGTCCAGTCAATATAGAACTTGTAGAGTGCATGAGCTGGACCCTAAGCGATTTCTTCTGTGGCGAAGCGGTAGTGCGTTCGACTGCTACGTCAGGGGGTGCGGGTTCGACTCCCGCTTAGTACAAATACTTTTATGTATGAATATGTCTATTTGCATTGGTCTGGGTGTTTCTATGTATAATATGTATGTATTTACAAAAAAAAGTATATAAGAATGTTTATCCGCATTCTGGAACCCATAACACAAGTTAGTTTAACTATACTTACTTTGGGTCTAGAAAGTGATGTGTAGAATTTCGTAGAATATTTATCATTATTAAAAAAAAACATACTAAAAGTCCTGACGTCTCGGAGGTCAGCCGTAGTGGAGGGGGGTTCTAAAGGTTCTCCTTTTTGGGTTTTTTGCTAATACCTCAGAAACGGTGCGTCATACGGAAAAATACTATTACTAAATGAAAGTCCATAAAATTATCTACAACATTTATTCAAACATTTTCGCCCAATTCCCAACCGTTTTCGAGATGTACAAATGTGAAAATAAAAGTTATTCGAGATGGGCCACTTTAGGGGACAATTACCTGAGGTATCCATAATTCATTTTATTAAAAACACTAACTGGGCCCCGTGGCCTCGCCCGTGATATAGTTTGCTGCCACTTTGGCACCCATTTAACCCATACATGCCAGTAATGTATTGTTGAAATTTATGATTACTGCTCCGCTCTCCTTCGAGACGTTCGGTTTTAGTCGGTTCAAGTCCGACATAACCGCCCCCGCTGGCTAGCGGGGGGGTATCCGAGGGGATTTCCGCACGAAAAAAAAGAAAAAAGGGCTTTTAGTATGTTCACTTCCTATGCACCCTTAACAAGTTTCATAAGAAATCGCTTACAGTCAAGCTGATGCTCGCTACAGTCCTTTTTAGACCATTCGTTGACTGGAGTACTACCTATTAAATGGCAGCAAAACATCAAACTATAATGCAACACAACAATGCTTTTATCTAAACGCAGCAAAAGTAACAGATATAATAAGAATAATTTATTTCAGGTCATCCCAATGGGCCCGCGGTGACAGCCATAATGAAAATGTTTTTGGAACTAGAAATATATAACGTTATCCTTTTAAACTGGGATCATCTTGCCGCTTCAATATATAATAGGCTTCCTACGTCGTATTTTAACTGGGCTGTACCAAACTCTATAAAAGTAAGTTAATTAAAAAACAGGTCAAGTACTTCCAAAACCTTAGGGTTCCGTAGTAAACTGGTTTGAGGGCGATAATTAATGCTATTGTAGGAAAACTGTAGTGTTGTTCCCGATTACATGCACGGCTTACACCGCGGAGCCCGGGGTCCGCTAGCTCCTTCTCCTCCTTTTTAATTTGCTTATGCGGCGTTTATGGGAGCGACTGCCGTCTGACCTCCCTACCCCAAGAGAAAAGCCGTCAGTCTGCAGGTGTACCGTCTTACAGGTTAGGTTAGCTTGGACCCCGAAGATCTCGACGGAGCCCCCAAAACACATTGGAATACAATAGCAAAACCTTCTAAGTATGATGTTAGTAACCGCTGTTTTGGTTAATTAATTTAATTTTAACTAATCTTATTGTCCTTATTTCCATAACTCATCATGGCTTACACAATAAACATTATAATTATGCCATCATCAGGTTAGTACCCAGTTCGCTGACGTTTTGCTGAGCTTGTCACATTCCGGGATGGAATTGAATAAGACGCGCTTAGTAGGACATTCACTTGGAGCTCACGTTATGGGCTTAGCTGGCAATCAGTTGGCTAAGAAAGGCTTTCTGTTGCCGTGGTGGGTATATTATTATTTCTATTTTTTTTTGTGACTACGGCCAGTACAACCTGGTCGAAACGTCAGGCAATACGTATACCTGATTCCCGTTAAATTATTGAATATATTATTATTCCTAATGCTAAAAGGCTAGTAATCGAAAGATTATAATTAAAAGATGATAAATATGGGGTGTCGGAAGGACATTCGACTTCTACGTCAAAGGTCGCGGGTTTGATTACCCAGCAGGCCGTCTTGGGTCTCTACGTCGTTGAATATTCTGATAGAACAATTGTAACATTCTAGTTTTAATCTCGCAAATGTAACTGTAACACGATCATGTAATGGTATACATATATGTATACATAGGCGTCAAAAATACATATAAAAAGTTTGGAATCGCACATTTTCGAACTACATTTGTATGTTATGTACAGAGTATACTCGAATATTATAAAATTATCTTTAAAATAACAATGCTATTTCATGCCTTCATAAAAAAATATAACGTAAAGGCCCCTTATTTAAGCAAAGCTCAGATTGAGATGCGAAAAATAGGCACATGATTAAAAACAGCCGTCAATATTTAAATTTTTCCAGTACTGTAATTAACGTATTTTTTAGTCAAATATAGCAAAAAAGTTAAAAAATTATAATAATAGAAATCGATGAAAATGCATCCTAGTATCACCAATATATTTACATAAGAATAAAGTTGATTTTCACAGCTATCGGTACTCGTAAATATATGGCGCTAATAGCGCAAACACGACATACTAGTTTATCAAATTAATGTAGCGCTCTTCCTATAGATTTAGATCGGAAAAAAAGAACATCTAGGACGGGACTTGAACCCGCGACCTGTTCCTTACAGGGGGAATTCTCCCACCAACTAAGCAACCTAGACACGTCCCAGTTACTCAAAACTCTCTGATATATTATATACGTCTCCGGACGACACTGGAGCCATCTACCATAATTCTTGCGAACTATGAAAACATTGAATGATGTTACAATCATTTTTTAAACATTGTTTTTTGATTACTACGCCACATTAATTCAATGAAATTTTGAAGCAATTAGTATGCTAACTTTTCCTATACATTTACATCGCAATAAGAGAACATCTAGGACGGGACTGGAACCCGCGAACAGTCCCTAACAGAGAGAACCCACTGACCCACTAAGCAACCTAGACACATCCCTACCACTTGCCCTCTACTTATTAATTGATGCATTATAACAAGAAATATAAAATTTTTAATAGTAATCTAAAACCACACAGCGACCAGGGGTCGTTAATAGGAATAAAATTTGAGTATGGTTTCTGTCACCGCCACATTTTAATAATGAATTTTAGGCAAATTAAAACTTTAAAATGAAAATTATTTGTCTTTATGAAAATATTAGGAAGCCATCGGAAGAATTAGAAGGATCATTACAATGCTGTATTATATTATTTTCTGCTTACTAAGAAATGAGTGTACTCACGGAACCGGCAGTGGAACACTATGAAATATGCCTGATCTCCGGCATCCGGTGATGAACTTCTCAATTATTCTTTAAATCGTTAGTTTACGCAAACAATCTGGTGATGAACATTAACAATACAAATACATCTACATTTTCTCTAAAGCAACTACTGACCTAACTTTAATACAACACTTTGAAATGTTAAATTCATGAAACGGGCAGTAATGGGTACCCATTTTTGAGCGGTTGTTATAAGGTGCCTTTACGTTGTAATGCTTTTTTAAAATCCTTTTTTAACATGAATTTTTGATAACTTTAAGTACTTCAACCTCCTCTGTGAATAATGCGCAAATCACATTATATTGGGTCGTTACATATGAAATTGCCGTTTTTCTTGAAGAAATTGGAGGAAACCCAATTTTCAGTACTAACATTTTTGCATTTTTTTTAGGAATGACAAATCCAAATTTTATGATTTTTTTGTGTATGAATAAGACAACATTAAGCTAACAAACAGCAACTTTTATTACATTTTTGAAAAGTGACAGCTGTTAAGTAATACGAAATTTATCATCAAAATGGATAGCATTTAGGAAGTACTGTTTTTGAAGATCGAATTAATTTATCAAGCGGCTTGAAATCAACTTTCAAACAAATTATAAATAATGGAAATAGCAGTTAAATTACAGGAATAACGAACTCATGAATTTGTAAGAAAATTTCGGCAATTTCATAGGTAAAGACCTATTATATACCTACGTTTGCTTAACGTTTTGACCAGATTGCACTGGCAGTGGTCACAGGCTACAGACTTGGTTAAAACGTCAGGTTTACAGGCATGTTACCCATACCATGATTCAGTTAATACCCGTTAACGTCATTGTAACATTGGAAATCGACAGTTTGAAAGTGAGAATATTACATACGTTACAACTGTATATTTTCACTTACGCACGCTTTTCTAGCATAATAATATTTATAATATAGTATTTTCGAAAACTAAAACTAGATATTAATTGCCTCGGGAACATAATGTGTCACATTTAAATTATAATAATTGCAATTGGAAAATAGACGGCAAATCTGTATAACTTTCTTACTACGACTAAGTAAGATTATCATATTAACTTATCAATTATTTCACACGCATGTATGTAGAACTGGATATTATTAGAATACTCGTAGCTTTCAAATAAGTTGTGTTATACCTTGCAGATTATGTAGAAAATAAGTAATAAATATATAAAACAAGTAAGGTAATGTAATAAAAATTTTCACAGGATTACTGGTTTAGACCCTGCAGGTTATGGTTTTGATTCTAAAAAATCAGAGGAGAGAATAAACCCTAGCTCTGCTCACTTTGTTGACATTATTCATTCCGACCCCAGCAAGTATGGCAGTAGAAAGTCTTTGGGGACTGTCGATTTTTGGCCTAACTACAAGAAAGGAAGAGTCGAACAACCTGGTTGTGATCGACGTGCTGGTCCTCCATTCAGTCAGGAAGGTAACATTTTAATTATTATATTCACCATACTTTTAATATTTAAGGCGAGGGTACCTGAGGAATGGTGTTTTTAGAATAAGATTTTTCAAAAATGAAAAGTCCCTGTATGCTGAAAATAATATATGCTATTCCAGGCTATTCAAACCAGTATTTTCGGTTATCTGATACACGATAACTTGTACTTTCCTCGATAGAATTTGCTCTCAAAGATTGGTCTAACCTAAAACGCATTCAAGTTTAATTTGTTTTGTGTTCAGGTTAGAAAAATAAAAATGATACCCAAATGAAGGTTATTGATAGGAGAATGAAAGACGGTTATCAAAATTAACATAAATTCTGAATAATACCCTGAAAATTCAAAATACCGACGTTTTCTACCTATATGACGCGTTCGGAGAGTCAATCAGTCCCGACCGGAACGTGTTAGAGGCAGGACGTGTGTCAGTTTGCGGCAGATGCACAGCAAAATCGTATGATTTTTAAATGGAGGTACTAAGTGTAAATGTCACATCGTAGAGAATGTGCCAGATGTACAAATCCAATGATAAGAAGTTGTGACTCGAAGTTTTGCGAATACAATGCTAATATTAATATACTGTTTTCTTTAAAGTATAAGTTGTGTAAATAAGTAAGTAGTTACTCATTGCAAATATTAAAACTAAGTAATGTATCGGCATTATAATAGCAATAAATGTCTTATGACATTAATCGATTTAATCCAAGAATTTTGACATTTATATAATATTTTCATTGCTGATGAAAATATTTTGATGATTTTGCTTTGGGGCTTAACCTTATGAATCCGAGCTCCAACCCCGGTTGCATCCAAAGCTTACTCTTTTTCATAGTTTGGTTCATATAAGCTTTCACGGGAGTGACTTTTGTTTTTAGTAACCGATATTACTAATATTCCCCCTAACCCCTCCAGCTAGGCTAAATTGCTTGTGTTAGGAGTGGGGTCACGTCGGTAGTGTAATGGTCAGGATTCGAACCAGGATCATCTCGATCGTAAGGTCGTCTCCTTAACCACTAAGCTACCGACGCTTCATTTCTACTTCAACGACTATCTAATAGCTATATTACAATATTATAATTATTTTATCTAAATTTTAAGCTTTATTCCCTTTATCTAAAGTGCAACTAGAAGATATTCTATGTAAATAGCAGTGTTGATACTAAAACACCACCTTAAGTTAACCTTCGTTGTTTTTCTGTATATTGACGCAAAACACTGGACGCGGACCGCAAGTGCCGCGCTGTGGCGTAAAGTGGCAACCTTACTATGCCAAACATACCTAAAGTCGTCCAATACCCTCACCTTAAGGTGCCGACGTACAGTCAGCGTCAAAGGAAGATATTTTCGGATTTCGAAATTACTTTTGAGCAAAGAAATTTATATTTTTAGTGAAAATGCTGTACTTAAATTTTACACACCGTATAATAAGAGAGTTTGAAATTGTACAACTGATGTTGTTTTATGCAATAGTAATCAAACCCGATAATGACACAACTACGTGTATATGCATTAACTATATTTTATGCATATACTTGAGTCACGATTCTGTTTGACAAAGTTAATGTTTCAATTGATTTTGAGGTCATATTTTTCCTTCAGAAAATTACAAATATGTATATTATATTTATTCAATTCAATATAATAGTACATTTATTACATTAACCCTCTCGCCTCCTTGTGTTTTCCAGTGTATTCTCTATTAATCAGAGGAACACATGTTGAAAAGCAGTGGCCCCAAACATAAAGACAGGGGTGCTGCCACTTTCGTTGCCCAATCTACTCTCGAAACTCACCCATAACATAAATGCTGGAGATACCATGGCATGGATGCCATTTTATTAGTCAATTAGGAAGGCCATAAAATCTGTGGAATTGAACAATTTGACGGTGAACATTCATAGAACAAGTACATGTATCAAGTTCATATATACTCATACTCCTATATTACAATCATATACCTTCTATATTATATAGCACTAGCTGTTTCCGCGACTTCGTCCGCGTAGATTTAGATCTGGGTTTGAATTTTTTAGGGTGGAACTCTAATTCTTTTCTAAATTTAAAAGTAGCCTGTGTTACGCCTTGTTATATTAGCTTTCTGCCAATGGAAGTTCAATAAAGAGAAAGACAGACAAACAGACCAAAGTTTGTAAGTATCGTATAAACATTCTGCATCAAATATGCATTAATTGAAAACAATTTTTCAATGAATGCTATTTTATTATTGTTATTTTAACGTTACACTTAGATTTTTTTTATTTGTGTAGAGTTTATCTATCTATCTATACTATTAACATAACATAACATAAACTCACGCCTATATCCCCGAATTGGTAGGCAGAGGTGCTAGCACCCACATTTCGCCAGTTTATGTTTAGGTCCCAATGTAATAGGTGGCGAGCCTATTATCAAATTTTAAATCAGTTGTCTGTACCTTGGAGATATTTAACAAAACTTACTTGGGTATATTTACTATGTTTATGTTAAATGTACGATTCTGAACACAAAAATATTTTTTTGGAATTCTTGTCTGTTTATCTGTTTGTACGCCATGGACGCAAAAACTACTGAACGGATTTTTATATGTTTTTTTTTTCAATTACAAAGATCTTGGTCGGACTTAAAACCTACCGTATGTTTGATTGGAATTGGTTTGGTGAAGTAGAACCGGAGATATGACCATAAAACGATAACTGACATCAGCGTATAGGCATAAAGTATAAAAATGAAGGATATATAAAATTGTTTTCATCTCACATATAATGTATTTAAGCAACACTACTTGCTTAGGATTATGAACAAACAGACAAGTATTCCAAAAAAAAAATTTTTGTATTCAGAATCGTTCATTAAACATAACCCAAGTTTTTTTTAAATATATTCAATATACAGACATAACTGATTTACAATTTTATATTAGTATAGATAGATAGATGCGATTTTCACAATATACCATTGCTTGATTTTATCTACTCAAAAACGGCTAATCTATTGGTAATAACTATTATTGGCATTGATATCATTAGATAATATCAGACAGTTCGATAGGTAAATTATGTGGGCACAGTGGGCTGATTGGACTAGAGATATGGAGAATGATGAATGTGATGATGTTTATTGTTTGGCAGTGCCCGTTTAGTAGCATTTGTGTTGCTACTTATATCTTATTCTATTATAAAATTGTAATTTAGTCATGTCTGCACATTCGAGATACTAAAAAAAATACGTGGGTTATTTTAAATGAACGATTCTGAATACAATTTTTTTTTTTTGGAATTCTTGTCCGTTTTTTTGCGATGGACGCAAAAGCTATCCAATGGATTTTAGTGCAATTTTTTCTATTAGCAAGGTCTTGTTCAGACTTAAATTCTGCGGTATGTTTGATTGCAATTGGTTAAGTAGAACCGGAGATATGACCCAAAAACGATAACCGAGCTCCGCGCGGGTGGAGCCGTGGGCATCAGCTGGTCCTTATAAGTATTATGAATGTGAAAATGAGTTGGTTGGTTTATTCTGTAAGTATACAGTCAGTGGCAGTTTATGCATCCAATAGTACCTACCTACCTACGTGGCTCAAGCAATCTCAGCTGCAAGCTGATACACCGGCTGATGGACGAAGCTTTGTGACTTTCTTCTCGAAGTTGAGGTTCAGACGACAATCACTCCTGTAAACGCCTAAATAAATAAATCAACGAAATTGTGGGCGAGTGGACCCCGGGTCCGCAATTAGCGAGATTAGCGGTCGGATGAATAAGAAGGGATTTGTTTTAAATTAAAATATGTATCGCTCCTGTGGATTATGAGAACGCTTTTCACATATTACCTACCCTGCTCTATAAACGAATGAGTCTCTTTTACTTGCTCCGTGCTGTTACTACTTACGGCAATTACGTTTTCTATGTTTAATTTCACTATTTTTCTCTTCAGATCTATGCAATCACAACAAATGCTGGGAATACTTCATCGATGACATGAAGTATCCAGGAACCTTGATGGGATCTCACGCTGTAACTTACAGAACTTGGAAAAAGGGGACTAAAGAAGAAAAGCTCGCTACAGTTTTAGAAATAGGATCGTTTGACCCAACCGCGTAAGTTTTATTTTCGTTGTGAACTCTGCTGCTCTCTTGAAGTTATTATATCCTTGCGTAATATTACGATATAATTTATTAAGGACTAGCTGTTTACCGCGGCTTACGGCGACAATTTCATCTGGGTGATATTTTTCCGAGATTAACTAAAGAGACTTCAAATTCTACTTTACTCACCCAGATGATATCATCTACAGGGGTTTTCTTAATCAGTTAAATTGTTCACGATGACAAACATACGCATCTATCACGACTTTGTCAACAAAAATCAAATGGGTCACCTCATTACATTTTCAGCTATCGATTCATTTATTATTATGCCAGTTCCGTGCCATTGGACAGAATAGAAATAAAATGTTGAATAAAGCATTAAATTTGCTTTCGAGACGACTAAAGCATGAGGCAAAGAAAGATTTTTCATGCGAAATTTCGTAGGGCGAATTCGGAATTGTTGTTGCAGAAAATTGTAATATTTTTAATTTCCCTCATTATTTATATTTTTTTTAAATGGATGATAGGCTCACGTTTGACCTCTATCTCACCTGGTCGTAAGTGACGATGAATCACGTTTGCCTAGAAGGAACCTATTTTTGAGTCTTAGTTTTTATGTGATTCTAGAACTTACAAACATAATAGATACATTTTGTATTTTTTACAATACCGGGCATATTTATGCGAAATTTTGTTACGATAACAAACCGAATGAATAGTTATAATGTAATGGCATTCATGGATGTATATAACGAATGAAAACGCGAGCTAAGTAAATTTGCAATTTATATATAATCGTCACCAAACTATTTGACGCGAGCCCTTCGAGACAAACGGCTCGCATCATTGGTTGCGCGTTAAAGTCAAATGGTCAACATTTTTGGCGTTGACTATACTAGATTCTCGAGTTTCTCGTAGAGAGTGATTCAATGAAATGTGCATTTCATAGTCGTAACAGTAGGTATACCTATTTGCAAAAATCGCATTCATTTAACATAGCATACATTTTACACTCATGAGATCACGGAATTTAAAAACAAGTGGAAGTAGTTATCACTTATGGCGCCACATTGTTATGGAGAATTTCAACTCGCTCGCACGCGATTGCCTGCTAATTGAATAAGCGCTTGCGTTGCGTCATGCGTGTGACGCATACGCTCCGAAGCTCGCAAGTCGTGCAAATCGTATGGATTCTTTTGCACATCTTTTTGCAGATTATCTGCACGAAATTAGCTCAGTATTATTTGCATGTAACAGGTGCATTGCAGTGCAGATGCTAAGGCTTCTCCTCTGTTGCATACGTTACCAATTTGTCACTGTTTTATGTAACTTACGTAACTTACGTGAACAATCATAAAAAGCGAAATTTTATCGACCCTAGTTTCCATACTAACGAGGTTTAAGGGTGCTTCCTATAGAGGTTTTTTAATAAGTAGTTACATGAGATTAACAGCTATAACCATGATAATATATTATCATTATTCATCCCAAAAAAACTACTAATTTTTTTTTTAATAACAATCAGTAGTAGCTAAATATTTAGGCATTGCATATTTGTCATTCTATCCAGAATATAAGAAAGAGAACGCGTAGTTAAAATTCCGCTAGAGTACATCCATCGGGTAGTGCGATCGCTTTATTTCGTACTAAAAATATTGTTTTATTATTTCTAGTTCTATAAAGTTCTATAAAATACATCTCAAAATAATGTTTGATATACTACAGGAGCACGAAACTGAAGGTAAAAGTCAGTCTGAAAATAAACGGACCACCAACTTAATGTTCTTGTTACATTGCACGGGGACCGAGTAATATTTTATACTGGCACTAAAACAGTGGTACAGCGCTGCGTCAGACATCGAACATTAAACACACGACCTCACTTGATGTGACCGTGCATAAATATACACACTATTTTAAATAGATTAATTATTACTCTATGTAAAATCTTCATGCTTCTCTGTCATCATCAACTTAGCGATTATCCCGGTTGACCTTTCACCTAAGAGTTTGGGGTCCACTTTCTTAATTTTCCTACTCCACTTCGCCCGGTCTTCATTATCCCTGATTGTAAGTGCATTGGCACGCATGAGATCTTTTGAGACATCAAGCCAACACTTCATGCGGCCCGGCAGAAGTGGTATAGCTAGATATTTGTTACCCACTACCCAGGTCAGTAGGGGGGGACGGGACGCCGCAGACTCATCTACGCCCGGGACTACCGACCTCCATGATCGGGGCCTGAGGACGACAGTTGGCCGACTCGCCGTCCTTACAGAAGCAGGCCGTGCCTGAGGCGTGTCATGTGTGCCCTACACACGCCTGCCAACTCACCGAAGCGCGATAAAACCCGACCCCACCAGGCGAGGCCGCGGTGGCGGCCAAAGTCCTCCGTTAACCCTGGGGTTATCCTTTCGAGGGCTTACCCGGGGTGCCCGGCAACGGATACTTGGGGAGGACACCGTGCGGTTTTAGTCGATACACGACATAACCACCCCCGCTGGCCGGCGAGGGGGTATCCGAAGGGATTTCCGCACGTAAAAAACAAAAAAAAACCCACTACCCAGGCGGCGAAACGTGGCCGTAGGCGACACCCCTGTAGTTTGTTCGCATATATTATTTTCTGTGACACGCAGCTAGTGCTTATGTCGGTTTAGCACCGACAACACTTCGCAGTTGAATAAAAGCAGAGGGCTGACACGTCTCTCCTAATCTACCAAATATTATGAAGAGTTTTTATGTTTGAACTTTGAACACGCTAATTTCAGGAACGACTCCCGTCAATTAAGGAATGCATCAGATTATTTAAATCCATAAAGATCTTGTTACTATAAAAGAAAAAAAAAAGATAAAACATAATAAGAAACGTTTTAGTACCAATCTTAATAAAACATATTTGTTATTTTAAATAGAGTCATCATCTTTGCGATAGTCCCGAGTGTAGCCGACGTTCTCACTTCGGAGTCCGGGGTACAACCTCCGACTTTTACTTGTTAACTATGCACGGTTTTGGGCATCGATGGTAGTGAGACCATTGGCACTCATGGCATCTTCTATGATGCCAAACCAACGCCTTAGATCTACTCCGCCTACCGGGCCCAGTGGAGGTAGCATAGATGTCTACGTGGGTACACTTAGCTTGGCGGTTGCTGCAGAACTTGGCCACACCAGTGAAGGCGACTCTCTTGCATTTTACACGCGATATCACGTACATAAAGGCTACCGCGAATTCGAGAGTTCCTCAAGCTATCTTTACATATTCGCACATTCACCGCAGCAAATTTATGTCCGTGACACGTAACTTCTGCTTGTATCGCTCTAACAAAGGCTTCGCTTCGCAGCCGTGTAAAAGGCCAGACCTAATGATGGTTTAATAGACTTGCCCATTCAACCTAACCGGGAGTGGCTAGTGCATCCGCCGGTCTTTAGACCTGTTGTCACTCCCAAGAACCATCTGATCAACGCATTCATCGAGTACATTGAACTAATCAAAGGAGCAATGTCCCTGAAGATCAAGCAATGCAGCAAAATCCTGGAATCGTTTGAGCATCAAAACGAAGGGCTGCTGAAGGCGAGACTCGAGGAAGCTGAGGCGACTATCTACAACAACGAGACGGCGGAGGTAATAAGGGGAAGAGCAATATAATAATAATAATAATAGTTTATTTCGGAACAATATTCCGTATAAGTTAGTTTACATGAACTTACGGACTATGTTAGTAGTAGGTTTACATTAAAAAAATTAGTTAAATACAATAATTAAAGGAATAACAATAAATTAGTGAATAAATTAAACTGAATGTAAAAACTAATAAAATTGTATTAAATTAATTAAATTGAATTTTAGGAATTATATTAACTATATTATGTGAAATTTGTTGCAATGAGTTATATTAATTGAATTTTTTTAGGTTTACAGTCATCATATTGTAGTTAATTCATGTAGCCTGGTTGGCCTGGTCGATATGTGTGCAAACGCTCCCAGTATCGAGCAAAGGGACAGTCAGGTCGGTCAATGATTACTCTCATGATGCCGTTGGAGCTCGCCCTCAATCTCTGTAACAGCGATGTGACGCGCTTTCTTAATATAGTTTGGAAACTGTCTATGTTTTCTTCGGCAAACATACCTTTTTTTTTTTTTTTTTATCGTGCGGAAATCCCTTCGGATACCCCCCCGCCAGCCAGCGGGGGCGGTCATGTCGGGCTTGCACCGACTAAAATCGCACGCCGTCTCGGGTCCTCAGACGCCGGGGTGTAAGGTTACCCATAGAGCATATCCCTCGCACCCCGGCTGACCCTGGGCCATCTCACCACTAACAGCATCGCTCATCCTGTCTCCTCTGAAAGCAGAGGAGTACGGAGAGCGATGTGTTCCCGCCACGTTGGGTATTGGCCGACGATCAATGCCAACCCTATGAAGGGGTGAAGGGGAAGCCATTGACCGTCGCCCAGGGTGTACCGGCCGCTCCGATTCCGTTTCCCCCCGGACTGCAGCGGGATCGGAATCGGAGCGACACTCGAGGAGGTTACCCAACACACACCCCTCGGGAAACATACCTGACGCGCTACAGAAACGAGGATACCCCAACAGCACCCTGAAAGCATTGTTATACTGTATGCGAAGAGCGTTATAGGCCTTCTGCGTGTAACCAACCCACAGGCTGCATGTGTACATCGACTGACAGAACGCTTTGAAAAGCGTTCTTTTTACATCTAGTGTACCTCGAGCAAACCTGCGAGCCAGCATATTGCATCTGACCGCCAACGCTCTTTGCTCCCTTTCCATATCTCTGTCATCAGTCAGATCTTCAGTTACAATGTGACCTAAATATTTAAAATACGGCACCCTATTCAAGGCTACCCCGTTAATGTATGCCGGCGGGACTGATTCGGGTTTCTTAGAGCCCACCTTAAATACAACAAGTTCACACTTTTTTTTGATTATATACAAGACCATGTGCCTTCGCATATTTTTCACCGATCCCTAGCAGCTGACGAAGTGCACTGAGCGAAGGGCTCAGCAACACCAAATCATCTGCATAACTAATACTATTTATCATTTTTAAATCGATTGAGCATCCGATCCTAGTGTTACTGAGCTCCTCAATCAGCCGATTTATGTACAGATTGAAGAGCGATGGCGAAGTGAGCCCCCCCTGCCTCACCCTACACTCCAACCTATACCCCTCGGATAATGCTCCCTCCCATCTGACCTGCTATTTTATTTTGATTTGCTAGAATATTGGTTGTCATACCAATATTCTAGCAAACTTACAAGCTCACCAGATAGGCTTTGTTCGCGGAGTTTTTCCCACATTATATTATAATTAACCAGATCAAAAGCCTAGCAATGAAGCTACATATGGCGGCATAAAGCGCCACGGGCGGAATAGTCATACTCGACAACACCGAGACGGAGAAGACAGGGCGCACAACTTACCTAGCACCGGAGGAGTACCCGATAGTGGTCACTGCCCAATGCACCGAGATCTGGCTGGATGACAGTGAACTCAAAAGAGCCGGAGAATTGTCGGAGACCAACAATTACGAAGAATGGGTGGTACCAAAGATAACACTAGTTAACGTAGTCCCGGGATGCGGGAAGACGACATGGATTATCAATAACTTCATAGAGACTGCTGACCTCATAATAACAACAACCATAGAGGCAAAAAACGATCTCCGGGACAAAATATCGAAGAAAAAAGGAGCAGACGCCGCCAAAAAAAACTGCACAATGGCATAAGTTCCCACAAATGGAATACCACCAATGCAAGAGGGTCAGTGCATCCGTCTGATTGTGGACGAGGCACTGATGAACCACTTCGGTGCCATAATGATGACACCCCGTATAACAGAAGCCAGCGAACTTTTAATGGTAGGCGACATCAACCAACTGCCGTACATTGAGAGAGAAAATCTATTCACCATCCAGTACTATCGTCCAGAATACCTGATTGACGCCAAACAGGAGCTGCTATGCACTCACAGGTGCCCAATGGATGTGGCATACGCTCTCAAGGAGATATACGATGGCATTTACTCATCAAGTAGCAGAACAAACACCATAGCGCACAAGAGCTACACGGGAACACTGATTCCCAAAAACCAAGCCAAGACCCTATCCTATCCTGACTTACACGCAGCTGAAGAAATCCGCATTGATTAAGGAAGGATACGGCAGTGGAGAGGAATCGAGGACTATGACCATCCACGAGGCGCAAGGGCTCTGCTACGAAAACGTCATTGTGATAAAAAGAGTCTCTAAATACTTACAAATTCACGACAGCGTGCCCCACGTAGTAGTCGCAATGTCCAGGCACATCAAGACCTTTGCCTACTGCGCTGATGACATGGAAGACGCCTTGGAAAAAATTTGCAAACTGATATTGGAGGCCAATCCCCGAGCAATACTCAATTACAACCTCAAGATGGCCATCCACCATAGAGACGAAAGGGTCATACGCCAGATTGTAGATGCATCAAGGCCTCCAACAACAACATAGGCCACTACCCAATACCGTCCACACCAACCATCCATAGTCAATCAATGTCAGTCACCTGTGAGTGCATAGCATTCATTCTTTCACCTAAACTAAACCATCCATAAAACCAATTAATCATCCACTCATTCTAGTCCACAATCAATCATATATATCACGACGCTGTGATAAAGCCGAGTTAAAGGCTATAGTAATCATAATAAATAATAAAATAAAAACTAATAAAACCAATCTAACAAAGACATGGACCCCGGAGTTCATGAAGTCAAACATACTAATACTAAAAAAAAAGAGACTGCAGTAACGATAATCAGCCTCCATTGGGTTTTAATCGTACCGGTGAGGAGTACACGCTTATAAAGGTTTGTAAGAATGCCCACACCACTGGGACTCACTGCTGTCCAGGCCTCGATGGGACCCCATATTGTCCGACAGCTTCCCGATTCTTCTTGCGGCGAAGAACAGTCTGGACTTACTGTTATTTTGTGGCCTTGTTATTTTAAATAGAGTAGGGATAATAAAGAGAACTGAATTGGTTTGATTGCATAACAGAAATTTGATTTAGTGGGGTTTTAAATATTATGAAGTGCCCGAATAGTTAACCACTAACAAGGTATTTGAACATTGACAGTAACATTATATTTCACTAGCAACCCGCCCTTGCTCCGCTTCAGTTTAGGTGTACGAGTTTTTTTCTAACTCCAGCCACTTAATATACCTATATCCATATTGTACCATTCAAATTGTGAAAGAATTTCGGGAGTTGACTGGAGAGTTTAAATGATGTCCTCCTCAACTTTATAACATGAAGACGATAATTTTAAGTCGTTTTCGGATGGCTCCGATTTCTCCTAAAAACCATATATTATGGTGATTTTTAGGGTTCCGTACCTCAAAAGGAAAAAACGGAACCCTTATAGGAGCACTTCGTTGTCCGTCCGTCCGTCCGTCCGTCTGTCAAGACCGTTTTTCTCAGGAACGCGTGGAGGTATCAAACTGAAATGTATTTCTAATACTCAAGTCTACTGTCCCTTGGAGCTGTGAAAAAATCAAACTTCTAAGCCAAAGCAATCAAAAGATACAGCCGTTTATACCGCAAATTTCCGCAAATTTTCGTAACTCGCACGGGAACAAAACCTACAGGGTACTTCCCTTGAATTTAGAATCTTGAAATTTGGTACGAAGTAACGTTTTATAGTACAGATAAAGGAAAAATTGTGAAAACCGTAAATTTTTAGTTACATCATATAATAAAAAATATTTTTGAAAATTTTAAAGTCACTAATACCATAACTATGACTCGATTGTCGTGATAGGTGAACTTTTACTTATATACCCTACAGTTTTGTACGGAACCCTCGGTGTGCGAGTCCGACTCGCACTTGGCCGGTTTTTTTCGGATATGGATTCGAACACGCAACAGTCCGTTCCGTGGACGTTCCTGGACGTGCAAGAAATGGTCATTACGTAATCACTGTCAAGTAGTTTGTAAGAATTCAGGTAGATGGCTCCTACAACGCCCTGAGACGTATGTAGAGGAGACTTTCAACTATCTAGAACAGTTTCTTAAAAGAGTCTTTATTGGGTTCCGTACCCAAAGGATAAAACGGGACACTATTACTAAGGCTCCGCTGTCCTTCCGTCTGTCACCAGGCTGTATCTCATGAACCGTTATAGCTAGACAGTTGAAATTTTCACAGATGCCACTATAACGACCATTACTAGATACAACCAATACTAGAAACAAAATAAAATACTTTTTTCAGTGGGGCTGCCATACAAGAAACGTGATTTTTTGCCGACTTTTGCACGATATTAATAACGGCAATAATCAAGCTATATCTTATGAAACGTGATAGGTAGACAGTTGAAATTTTCACAGATGATGTATTTCTGTTGCCGCTTTAACAACAAATACTAAAATACAGATAATGTGATTTATTTGCTCTCTTTTGCTCGATATTGATGATGGTGAGGCACCCCGAAATATAATCGTACCTTACACTATGACTAGAAAACTGGCACAAGGCCGTTGAAAATACGAGTAAGAATATTTATTTTGCCCTTGAGTAAATATTCCCGTAACATATGCAATACAATATATTTTATTGATTCCAGGGTACCTGGAGACTATTACCTCACGACGCGCGCTACGTCACCATATGGACTTGGCGAGGACGGCTTGTAGCCACATAAATATATGTAATTATTTATTTATAGCTGTGACTGTATTATTGCTGGTAGCAGAACTGTGGTTTTATTAATATTACCTAGACGTAAAAGTATAATGTAAGCTACTTATTAAGGGAATTGTTACAAACAAACTTATACTGAGTTCATTGAATTGTTTTATTTTTATTTTGAATCGTAAACCCCGTTATCTCCCAAGTACCTTTTTTTTTTTTTATCGTGCGGAAATCCCTTCGGATACCCCCCCGCCGGCCAGCGGGGGCGGTTATGTCGGGCTTGCACCGACTAAAACCGCACGCCGTCTCGGGTCTTCAGACGCCGGGGTGTAAGGTTACCCATAGAGCATATCCCTCGCACCCCGGCTGACCCTGGGCCATCTCACCACTAACAGCATCGCTCATCCTGTCTCCTCTGAAAGCAGAGGAGTACGGAGAGCGATGTGTTCCCGCCACGTTGGGTATTGGCCGACGATCAATGCCAACCCTATGAAGGGGTGAAGGGGAAGCCATTGACCGCCGCCCAGGGTGTACCGGCCGCTCCGATTCCGTTCCCCCCGGACTGCAGCGGGATCGGAATCGGAGCGACACTCGAGGAGGTTACCTAGCACACACCCCTATCTCCCAAGTACCTATAACATATCATTATGAGAATGAGTTTAGTCGCTTAGGCTTACTAAAAAAAATATTATCAAATAAAACAGTTGAATCGAGAACCTCTTCCTTTTTTGCATTAGGGTAAAAAAAGGATGACATTTTCGTTATTCTTAATATGAGGATGTGCTTAGGCTTCTGCTTAAGCAAATGTTTAGTCAAAAAAGGGAAGGTACCTATTTTTTTCGTGCGGATATCCCCTCGGATACCCCCCGCCTGCTAGCGGGGGCGGTTAAGTCGGACTTGAACCGACTAAAACCGCACGCTGTCTTGGTTCTTCAGACGCACCCCGACTGACCCCTCGGGTTTGGGAACCACGGTGTCCCCGTCTTGCCCCGGTTTGGGGGGGGGGGGGGGCTAGTCGTAGCGTCGTTAATGTCTGTAGATGTTATTTTTGAGATTGCAATTTAGAGATAAAGTTGAGTGAAAATTGGGAATGTAGTCTAAGGAGTAGTAATAGCCTGGGGAAATGCAATTCATGTCGAAGAAGGTACTGTAGTGCTCCGGCCTCTTTCGATCACTACAGTTCATTGACCTGGCCATCATGTGTCAGAGTTTAAAAATAAATACTTATTTGATTCAAATATAGCGTAGGGAAGAAAAAACAACTGCTTGGCGGTGCATTCGGGCTGACAGCGGGCGACTGGGCGCGCCGCCCTGCAAGCTCATTCTGTAAAATACAAATAAATTGTCGAGTCTCACTCATATGATAGACCTCCCTTCGAATAAGAATATTCTTAATCTTGATTTGGCATGCTGATTTGCACTTGCGAAGTGAGGTGAGCTTCAAATCATAGCCCGTCGGTCTAGAGATAAGCATATTTAGAAAAACTAAGTCGAGGAACCTCGACTTAGTTTTTCTAAATATGCTTATCTTAGCTTTTTTAACATTATACGTATTGTTTTGTGTCTTACTTAATAATCTTTCGCTTCATTGCCATAAAACTGCAATTCTTATAAATAATTACATATTATAAGTTGAAAATAGCGGCGTTTTAATTTGAACTAGGCTCTACCGTGTAAGCGTCTTTGTCACAGACTACGTATTTTATGACGAAGTTTGCTTAGAACTTTCAATTTGACAGATTGAACTGAATTTTCGTTATAATTAAATCGCAATAAGTTCCTAGTGTTGAAATTAACATAATTAAACATTAAAACATAAAGTAAGTTATTATTATGTTACTTAAGAAATTCTTTAGTTCATGTCATCTACTTAAAACTTAGCTTTACAATGTTTTCTTTTTATTGTAGTATTAAAGGACGAGTGGTATCTCGGGCTCTAATTTTGAACAATATTCAACCTTGGCCAAGGCTTTCAAAAGCAGCTACTGTGAGAGATGCAAATAGAAAAATGTAGGAGAACCTATCTCTTTGGAAGACTGTAAAAATGTCGACAACGGTTTGTTTATCTTTCGATTTTACAATACATACCTATAGGTAAACAATTTCAAGCTTTAAACAGTTTCAAATAAAAGGGAGCTTTACGATTTTGCACATGAAACAAGACTCGTGATGGAGCAGAAGTAATGGAATTATCTGACCTTGAAGAAAAAACATAACATAGACATAAACTCACGCCTTTATCCCCGAAGGGGTAGGCAGAGGTGCTAGCACCCACATTTCGCCAGTTTATGTTTAGGTCCCAATGTAGAAAATATATTGGCGATAATAAGTGTTTAGTTTTATTAATATTTGCTTTCATCAGTTTGTAGGGCAAGATAATATGTACCTATACCTGTTATACTTATTTATATACCTCTACAAAGCGAATTATGAAAACTAAATTGTCCAAGTGTTGTATGCACAGCATACAACTGGTTTAAAGTCATGTTAAAAACTCATATGTTATACATACACTAAATAATAATATTGGTTCTAGGAGTCACAAAGTTCCTGCCAAGAACCCTTACTCAATCCCAGAGTTGGTGCCCAAAGAAACTTAGTTGATGACTATCTACACCCATTGCTTCATTTGCTAAATGTACCTTGATCGCTACTGGTATCTCTAACACTTCATCATCCCGTGTTAACATGCCATGTAAGTCTATATAATTTGTTGAATATTAATAGATTATTCACAACAATAAATATTATTTTAAACCTGCACAATGTGTTGTGCAACATTGTGGTACTTGTGTGTATAGTTAGTTTTTGAGATAAAATTTGTAAATCCAGTTGGTATATTTGTGATCTTTTGTTCTAAATATTTATATTTTAGAAGATTGGTCACACTGATGTTACAAAATGTTTTGAAACATTATTGAACATTAGCTAACAGTATGAGTTTAGTAAATGAGTGTGTAAGAGTTGCTCCCATAAGAGCCAAACAAACTGAAATTAGATTTTTGGTCTTGTGATTGACCCTTGGTGACCTTAGTAAATGTGACATTCATCTTCACAGTGGTTTCCCAGTTAAAAGTAGAAAATAAAGAAAAAGCATGCACAAACAAAAAAAGGTTTAGTGGGAGTAATTACAGTCCGACCACCACCCAACCCAACTCAAACATGTTACCCCGTGAATGTGTTATTATAGTTCATTCCAAATAATGTTCATAATGCATTTGTTATTGTTGTAGCAACTGCCAGTCGTGGAAGCAGAAGTAGGAGAGTCTTGTCACCACCACCGCAACAGCAGTCCTACTTATCTAGTCTGTAAAGAGGTTGAAGAACAATATTCTGCGCCATAATTACTCGATTATGGACACCTACATACACAATAATGCCGAAAGAGCCCGCTCGGGGCATTCGAGATAGGCTGAAGTTATTGGCAGATCCATTAATAAAATAAAATATTTATTTGTAAACTGTATTTTAATTTATTTAGTCATACAGAGGGGGATATTTATTTTAGAAATAACATATGAACTGGAAACAAAATTATATAAACTAAAATATTAACATTCTAAAAAAGGGGATGGAGTAGGTATGTACAAAGTAAAAGGTAAAGCACCTAAACTTACTTTGTAAAAAAAAATGTACAAAGTAAGTTTAGGTGTCAAAGACTTTATCCCCATCGATGTCGACTGGTAACATACCCAAAAGCCTATCATTGCTACGTTGGATGGCAATGGCAATCTTGGAAGATGAGAAGACGCTCGTTGCGTTCCACACCAAAGGCCTATCCATCTTCCGAGGTACAAAACATACCGTCTGATCACTTATCATCCTCACGCACCAAACCTGCAGGTTCAAGCACAGCCGGAACACCGGCGGTGACAAGAGCCCGGCAGATAATATCGTTTATTATCATTTCGTAAAGATTCATTTTTATATGTTTTGATTTTGCCATTTACACAACCATCTAACTAGAATGTAGGTACTTGTATTTCTTTCCATCCTAAGGTTGCCTGGAAAAGATGCCTCTTAGCGATAAGGCTTCCCTTGTACTTCTTCATTCGAGCTCCAATCCCAGTCGCACTTTGGGGCAGGGGTTCCACTCTCCTTTTATTGGTTTCTTTTGGCTTTTGGGAGCGACTGCCATCTAACCTCCAAACCCCATGAAGATAGTCTGCTCCAGGCGCATCTCATCCATCAATCAGCCTAAACGCATTCTGTGAGAACATTTTGTCATCTTCGCACTTAGTTAATGACGTCACATTGTCGAGCGTCTAGTTGTAAGGTGAACCCAGTGATGAGTGAACCTCATGTGTGAGTTTTTGACACTTAAAGTACGTTCGTGGCATGCTGTAAGCAAATTTCCGCCTCGAATATCGAGTAACGACACTGTCGAAGAACGAATTCATTTGTCATTTTGAAAGTTAAACAAAATCTATCGAGATTTGTGTGAACTAGATTTATGAGGGTGTAACAATTAAATGTTTTAGAGTTTTTGAGTTAAATTTAGGAATATTACCATAATGAACATTTTGCAGGCGTTATATTAATACCTATATATAAAGACCAACTATGCACTTAGTTAATTAATTTACGTAAATTTAGTTAGATAGGTAGGTACCTAGTTCTTTCCATGACTGTATTTAATTGCAAGAAGCATCTTCATCATCATCTTAGCGTAGCTACCGGTTGCATCCGAACCTTTCATAGCGGAGCCCAGGGTCCGCTTCCTCTTTCTCCTCCTTTTAGTTTGGTTTATACGGCTTTTATGGAAGCGACTACCGGCTGACCTTCCAACCCTCAGCGGAAAGCCTGCGCTTGAGTGTCGTCCATTAGTCAGCTGGTGTATCGGTTTGCAGATTAGGTTGGCTTGGGCCCCGATGATCTTATTGGGGCCCCAAAAACATTCATAGCGTAGTATATTCCATAGATAGCATAGATCTAGATCTTCATTATACACCAACGGTTAACACAGACGCAATGAATATGGGGCTCCATCAAGATCTACAGGGATCAAGCCAAGCTCACCTGTAAGCCGATATACCTACGAGACGTACCGTACCGGCGTAACGTACGAAAAACCCTGCGCTCTGGTGCAAGCTTTCCTCATAGAGTTGGGAGATCAGACGCCAGCCGCTCCCATAAAAGCCAAAACAAACCATCCCACAGTGCGAACCTTAGATGTGACTGACATTGTAACTCAAATGAAGAAGTACAATGGGAAGCCTTATCGCTAGGAGCCATCTTCCAGGCAACCTTAGGATGGAAAGAAATACAAGTACCTACATTCTAGTTACAAGGTGGTTTAGATGTCAAAATCAAAACATAAAAGAAATTATATGTATGACTTAATAAATTAAAATACAGTTGACAAATAAATAATTTATTTTATTTTATTAACACATCTGCCAGTAACATCAGCCTATCCTGAATGCCTCGAGCGGGCTCTTTCAGCATTATTGTGTATGCAGGGTGTCCATAAATAATCCAGTAATTATAATGCTTATATATAAATTATATGTATGACTAAATAAATTAAAATACAGTTGACAAATAAATAATTTATTTTATTTTATTAACACATCTGCCAGTAACATCAGCCTATCCTGAATGCCTCGAGCGGGCTCTTTCAGCATTATTGTGTATGCAGGGTGTCCATAAATAATCCAGTAATTATAATGCAGAATATCGGTCCACTTGTTCTTCAACCTCTTTAGAGACTAGATAAGTAGGACTGCAGTTGCAGTGGTGGTGACAAGACTCTCCTACCTCTGCTTCCACGACTGGCAGTTGCTACAACAATAACAAATGCATTATGAACATTATTTGGAATAAACTATAATAACACATTCACGGGGTAACATGTTTGAGTTGGGTTGGGTGGTGGTCGGACTGTAATTACTCCCACTAAACCTTTTTTTGTTTGTGCATGCTTTTTCTTTATTTTCTACTTTTAACTGGGAAACCACTGTGAAGATGAATGTCACATTTACTAAGGTCACCAAGGGTCAATCACAAGACCAAAAATCTAAATTCAGTTTGTTTGGCTCTTATGGGAGCAACTCTTACACACTCATTTACTAAACTCATATTGTTAGATAATGTTCAATAATGTTTCAAAACATTTTGTAACATCAGTGTGACCAATCTTCTAAAATATAAATATTTAGAACAAAAGATCACTAATATACCACCTGGATTTACACATTTTGTCTCAAAAACTAACGATACACACAAGTACCACAATGTTTCACAATACATTCTGCAGGCTTAAAATAATATTTATGTCTGTGAATAATCTATTAATATTCAAAAAATTATATAGACTTACATGCCATGTTAGCACGGGATGTTGAAGTGTTAGAGATGCCAGCAGCAATCAAGGTACATTTAATAAATGAAGCAATGGGTATAGATAAGATAGGCATCAACTAGGTTTCTTCGCATACCAACTCTGGGGTTGACTCAGTGGTTGCTTCTTGGCAGGAACTTTATGACACCTAGAACCAATATTTTTATTTAGTGTATATTTAACATATGGGTTTTTAACAAGACTTTAAACCAGATGTATGCTGTGCATACAACATTTGGACAATATAGTTTTCATAATTCACTATGTACAGGTATATATATATTTTTTTAATTCTATGACATTATACACAGCTCTTTCTAGACTCAAAGTAAGCATAGTTTGACTAGCTTGTGTTATGGGTTCCAGAATGCGGATAAGCATACTTATACACTTTTTTTATAAATACATACAAATTATATATATAAACATGTATAAAATAGATATAGGTACATATTATCTTGCCCTACAAACTGATGAAAGCCAATATTAATAACACTTTCTTCAAGGTCAGATAATTCCCCTACTTCTGATCGTTTTACAGTCTTGTTCATGTGCGAAAGCGTAAAGTTCAGTTTCAAATAAGTTACCTTTTATTTGAAACTGTCTAAAGCTTGAAATTGTTTACCTATATGTATCGTAAAATAGAAGATAAATAAACCTTTGTCCACATTTTTACACAGTCTTCCATAGAGATAGGTTCTCCAACATTTTTCTATTTGCACCTCTCGCAGTAGCTCCTTTTGAAACTTTTGGCCAAGTTTGAATTTCTTTTTAAGTTCCATTGTTCAATTTGAACCCAAAATGGATGACACTCGTCCCATGGTACTACGAAAAAAACAATACATTGTAAAGTAAAGTACGATGACATGAACGAAATATTTTTTAAATAATATATAATAACTTACTTCATGTTTTAATATTTAATTATGATTATTTCAATACTATTCCTTTTCGCGATATAAAATAATAACAAAAATTCAGCTTTATCTGTCATGTCAAATCTCAAATCAAAAGTTAGAACAAATTTCATCTTAAAAAATGTTGTACCTGTGGCAAAGACGTTCACACGTAGAGCCTAGATTAAAATAAAAGGCCGCTATTTTCAACTTATGAATATGGAATTATTTTTAAGAACTGCAGTTTTATAGTAATTTAGCAAAATATTATTAAATAAGACACAAAACAATACGTATAATGAGAAAAAAAGGAAAGTCAGAAAATCTTGACTTAGTTTTTCTAAATATGGTTATCTCTAGTCAAACGAGCTTTGATTCGAATCTCACTTTGCTTCGACAGTGCGAATTCGATGTTTAAAGCATGCCAAATGAAGGTCAAGAATGTTCTTGTTCGAAGGGAGATCTATGGACTGAGTGAGATAGGGCTTTGCACTGGCGATGATTTTAGTCTACGGAGATTATTCACCGGTTTTCAATAACGTCCGGTAATTGTTCGGAGAATTACCGGAGATTTTACGACCTAAATAGTACGTCTTAAAATGAAAATGTATTGTTTAATGAATACTAGGGAATTAAACGTTATTAATATCACATTAGTATTACGTTTTACCCATTGAATATTTTATCTCAAACATAAATTCATATTTTGTAAATCAACAAAATATTACAGTTTATTAAGCATTTACAAAAAATATTGTATAGAAGCAGTAATTATTACTGATGTCAATAAAATTGATTCAATAATAACTAATGAACATTAGGCACACCGGTAAACATTAAAAATAAGTAAAGTAAAAATTAGGTATTTGAATAAGATTACAGATATTCATTTAAGAAAACAAGTGATTGTGGTTCAAAAGATATAGCAATTTAATTTAGCGCACAGACGTTCTATACCTACTTTTTGACCACTCACACTATTCAGTGGTTTCAAATGATTATATTGGAAATATGGTCTCAAAATTACAGAGACTAAAATTGCCATAAATGAATATTGTGTTAATGTATTTTGTTTTCGTTACACTTACTAAAATCATCGTCTAATAAATTATTGTATTTTATTTAGAATAAATGAAATAAACACCTGACTTTTATTTAACTGGATAACAAAATTCCGGAGATTAAGAAAAAACCCGGTGATTCGCAAATATGCCGTAATCTCCGGAGATTCTCCGATTAATTAATTAAGTGCATAGATGATTTTTATATAGGTATTTATGTAATGCAATAACGCCCCCACAGTATTTAATACAGTTATATTACTAAATTTAACTCGAAACCACCGGCTTTAGTTGTTACACCCACTCACATCACTAGTTCATCACAAATCTCGATAACTTTCGTTCAACTCATAAAATGACAATTATATTCGTTCTTCAACAGTGCGGAAATTTGATATTCGAGGCGAGAATTTACTTACAGCATACCATATCCATACATTATATGTCAAAAAACTCACGCATGACTTTCACCTTACAACGGCGCTCGACCATGTTACATCACCAAATTTACAGAATGCGAAATTGAAATCTCACCGCGAATTCAGCTGTCGATATAGTGAAATGTTCTTACAGAATGCGCTTGCAGGTCCGCCGGCCGAAGAGAAGATATAAGTGTATTGAATTTAGGCTCAGTCCTTGAGCGGAGACCGCGATTCACTACAGTTCGCTTAAATATAAATATATTCGCGTAAAAACCTCCCTAAACTCGATATAGGAAGCTTTGTTGAATTAATAAATAATCATATTACTACTTAACCATTGTGTTTATCTTTTATCAACACGAGGTATTGTGGCGTCCAACCCCCGGACGCTACAGTACTAACTGGGAAAGCACCAACACTCATGTAAAGTAAAAAAATGGCTATGGCAGAAGAAACATGAAAATAAAGTTAATACAGTGAAGATACACTTCCTCTCTCCTCCCCCTTAGTTCTTTGCATCCGTAATATCGAACTTTTTTTCTTGCTCTACATACCTTAAGTACATTCTTCGTTTAAGTGTATGAATTTCAATGTTAGTCCACAAATCCACATGAATTGAAGCTGTACGGCATGGAGTTTATATTGTATATATCTAGCTTAGTTAAAACTTTCTAAGCGGCATTCTATAGAATTCTGGTAGATTTTTAAAAAAATTGTTGCTATGAGGCACATGAATAATTTTATAAACACGGCCATTTATTATGAATGATAGTTCGATATATAAGCAGACAGACTAGTAAATATTTGAGTAGCAGCAATAAAAAATTGACTTTTTATTATACTATGTATGTAATATATTAATAAAGCAATTCTATAATTTCTTATTAATACTACTTGTCTCACTTGGTATATATAATGGTATTAACTACAAAAGACTACTGAACTGTCTATTGAAATATGGCCGATAGAATACTTTTTAAAATCATAGTCGTAATAAATATAACGTTAAGTTATAGTGTGATGCATTTCATATAAGTTGTTCGATTACCGGCAGTCTTACCTCTTCTACCTAATTCCTGTGATCTCCCTTCGTATTAAAGCGTGACTATCTGTTCAGCACCGTTATAACCACCAATAATAAAACTAACAGTTATTACGTTTATTGAACTACTAGCTGTGCCCGCGACTTTACCCACGTGGGCTTAGATCTGGGTTTAATTTTTTTAATTTTCTTTCTAACTCTAATTATTTTTCCAAAATTAAAGTAACCTATGTTACGCCTTGTAACATTCGCTATCTATCAGTGAAAGTCCCGTTTGAATCAACCCAGTCGTTCCAGAGATTACCTAATTGAAACAGACAGAAAGACAGGCAGAAAGACAGAATTGCTTTTTTGTTATATACATACATATGCATTTATTTAAAATCTGTTATTTTAATGTTAGAAACAGACACTTCCTTTTATTTTGTATAAAATAACTGGGAACTTGAGAAACGGGACAACACGATTTCGTAGTGAAGAATATAACTTCCATAACGCTAGTCCGTGAAATGTTGCAACTGAACTCCTGAAGGCAAGCAAATATCTCACTACAGAGTAATAGTCTGTCAACGTGAAGCCCCTCTCAGTTTAGTTCATCTCGCCTAGAAGAGAATTGGTATACACATTGGGGAGAAAATTTACTCTATCGAATCTGGTTATAAATGCAAATGTAGATTATCTTGATGTTCAGAAGCGTTACTTTGTGACAGAAATGAATACAGACACTCCAATTATAAATCATGGGGATTCTGCTAGTGACCTTCTCAGTGAAGTACAGTCTTCATGCTCTGTTTATAATTGTAGGAAATGTTTAATAGCTAAGTGGATCAGGGATTTGGAATAATTATAATATGTTAAACTCTTCCTGTGAGTGAATACACTACTTTTGTCTTTACTTTTTGACTACTTTTGTCTTGAATAAGTATACAGTAAACCATACTTATGGAAGTTTCATGCCACTACGGAATACGTTCTATATAATCCGTAGACATAATAAACCGTAAAATGCAGAACTTGGTTCTCGATAATTACTGCTACTCGAGATAATGATTCGCCGAATATCAAGCAAATTAATCATCCCAGATCAGGAATTTTTTCACTAATCATTAAAGCACTTAAAAGCCAAATGGATTTTCCGATGTGAATGCCAAATGGATTCTTAACATAATATTCATAATAATACCAGCCTACCTGCTCTATTGTTATTGAAATAATGACTTGTCGCCTTAATTGTAGTAAAATGCCACTCCTACCTTTGTGGTTCAATTAAAATAGTAATTAGCAATTTAATATTGCACCTAATTGGGAACACTATTCAATCTGTCAAACTATACAATATGTGGTTAGTCTGGGAACACTACATTTATACAAAAGTTATACTTGGATCTAGTCTAACACTAGAAACAATGTTGTTAGATGCAAACCAAATTTAGCTCATAATAATACAACAATGGTGAATTAATTATAGCTGTACCCGTGACTTATTTAATTTTTTTAATTCTTCTGAGCTTAACCTTTTTTTCTAAAAGCAGCTTATGTTACACCTTATAATATTACTATCTATTATACATACCTCATAATATTTTTTTTTTTTTTTTTTTTCTTATCTACCTTATAATATTATATTACTATCTAATAGATAACATAGACATACATTATTATACAATGTTTTAAGGTTATTGCAGTACATTTAGATAATCTATGCTCAAGTAGTGAGGATACAGGCGGGAAGTTATGTGATGTTATGTTAAGTAGTTAGAAACCCTTACTCTTAAACTAGGGAAAACCCTGTATCTTAAGAGACAGTTTTCATCTAGATATTTATTTTTGAGCGACTAGAGGTGTTGGGTTAACATTGTGCTGACAAGTCAGCTTACTCTGAAGGAAGTGTGTACGCGCGTGTGTTTGTGTGTGTAGATATATAAGAGAGTGTGTGTGTATATTTGTGAGGGTGTATGTGTGTTTAAGTGCAAGGAGGCAATATAATTAAATTTAACTTTAAGACGAAGTGGTAAGTCCAGAAGCGTAAAGGAGGTGTCTTAGAAACAGTTTTTGGGTATCAAACGCTAAAATGCATGAAATGATATTCCTACCGTCGTAAAGGTAAAGAAATGCTTTGTATTGTTATACAATTCGAAACACGATTAGAGTGATTTGCCTCGATAGAAAAAAATCGTGAATATCGTAAAAAATCGTAATTTCGTTAGAATTTTACAATTTTATGGCGATTGTAAAGAAAAAACAAGTGCAAAATTTATATTTCCATAAACCTTACATCTAATCCCATATGGTAGTACAGATGGTTTTCTCTTAAGTATAAGTTATTTATTTTAACTATATAAAACATAGCGCTCGCGTGCGAGCTCAGTCGGCCGCGGGGCCTCGCCGCGAGTAGACACGTACTGCTTCGTCGCGCTCGCTCGCTCGCTCGCTAGTGATTGCATTTTGATGTAAAATGGGCAATAAAAGCCTTAGAGGAAGGAAAATATCCCGTTAGCGGAAAAGCAGGATCGCCCAAAACAATCAATCTCAGTGAGTATCAACGTACCACATAATTATATTTGTTATTTTCTTAGTGCGAGTGGGAATGCTAATAAAGGTCACCGTACACTTGACCGAATATCGGCATAGTTTTGTGTCGATACCATTTTATTTTCTCAGTATGAGTGGGAATGACAACACCATCTTTACATTATAAGAAATTTAAAGTGACACGTATTAGATCTATTGAAAAAGTTTAATATATATAAAATAATAGTTAGTGATAGTAAATTATTGCACCAAATATTCCTGGTTCCTGGACCCGCCAGGACCGGTGGGAACCAGGAACAGTGGGAGTCAAGACCAATCCTTCACGAAGGATAGTTGAGAAGATGACGTTTCTAGATTAGAATTCTTGTGTCTTATCGGACATCAGAAAGAATTTCTTGTAATGTGCACGGTCTCATACAACCACCAATTTAACTGGATTTCTTGTGTCTGACAAGAAAAAATTCTTATAGTGTGAAAATGGTTTAAGGGTATATACGTGAATCTTTTGTTATGGTGATTAGAATAGGTATTTGGAAATTACTTATGTTTGATAACTGAAAAAAAAATTAGACGACTTACTGTTTTGCAGATTACGAGCATTGGCTGAGCAGACAAATTCGAAAAAATTGACTTCAGAGACCCCTGTTCAGGTGTCATCTACGTCTATTGTACATTTAACAGCGTAAGGCATAATCATTTATCAAATCATAAATTGCAGTTGTCGAGTGGGAATAAACATTAAAAAGTATTTTTTTTTAAGAAATGATAATAAGTACCTACTTACATTGCAGAACTCAATCATTACTAGACCAAAGTGCACCAACGGAACTGACTCCTGTGTATGCTGACCTTTATCAGCCACTTCTAATGCCTTACGTTCAGAAACTCCATTACAGTGAGTGTCAAAGCTATTTATTTTACAACTTATATTCATTTTATATTCATTCGTTGGTGGCTGAACTCCTCCGTAACCACTCGCGCGATCTTGACCAAATTTACTGCGGTGCTAGTGTGGACACTGAGGAGTGTTTTGAAGATGGTTCATGGCCGATGTACCATTGAGGAATAATCAACGAAAAACAGTTTCACGAGCGCGCGGCCTTAGCTAAGCGCGCGACCGTAGTAAGACGTCTTATTTTCAAGTAAGAGTCCTGTTCGCTCAGCTCAATTTATTTCAGTCGCAGCCTGTACTGAATTCCTAGTATAGTTATTAGTACATACATAGTTATTAGTACATACATAGTTATTAGTACATACATAGTTATTACTACATACAACATAGTAATTAAATAATCATTGAGAGTTTGTCATCTTCCTGAAGATACATCGAACTTTGAGGAAATTACTGGCAGGAGAATAGTGGACATCGGCTATTTTTTGAAACAATTAAAAGAAATGGAGCATGAATAAGTATTTAAATGCAACTGCAGTCATTTAAATTTACTACGGGATTATTTTATATATATATTAAACTTTTTCAATAGATCTAATAAGTGTCACTTTATTTTGGAACTCCCTTTTTACGTTTTAGAAAAAATTGAAATAAAAGCATTAAAATAAATAGATAACTTAGATTTTTTAGTCCGCTATACCTATATTGGTGTGTATGAAATTGAACCCAAAACTTGTGGCGATCAACTGACTTCCGACGACTTGCGGAAGATAAGAATTTTCCTGGATGCATTTACATTATAAGAAATATCTGATCAGACATTTCTAATCGGACACAACAAATTTTCTTATAGTGTGAAGATGGTCTAATTGATTTCATTTAAAAAAAAAAGTCAGAATTACTTTTCTTGTGTAAATTACATACTTATAATACATATAGAAACGTGTATTAAAGACCAGAAACAAATATCTGTGGTCCACACAAATATTTGGTCCCAGCGGGAATCGTACCCGTAACCTCCTGCATCGTAAGCTGCCGCTCGGGCCCACGCTACAGAGGCTGTAGCGTACGTACAAATATACGGTGATCATTTCACTTCTACTCATACTGGTGAAAAATAAATTGGTATCTTTACATAACAATACCGATATTACCGATACCCGGTAAAATGTACGTTGACCCTCAATTTCACGTCAACTCATCATACTGATGAAAAAAAAATTGGTATTCGTAAAAGACAATACCGATAGCCCGTCAAGTGTACCTTATGTTCCGCGAACATAAAACGCGCGGGGAAGATGGTTGCCCCGCGCATGCTCCCGCCGCACTTCATACCTCACCCCCTCACAAACGCGATGCGCGTGTTCCCACTTCATCTTAAGTAATATTATATTATGCGATGTAAGTAAGTAATGACTCTGCACTGAAGTAGTCTAGATTTAGAAGCCATTCTGTCATTTTAAGTTTTATTTGGTGTCTATTCAATCTAAGTATATTGAGTTCTTTTTGTATCTCTTTGTATATGTGCGAGCTTAATACTTAGAATTGATGCTCTGCAAAAGATGTTTTATGAGTAATACCCATTGCTAGATTTCTCCTTATTTGGTGGTGGGCTACTAATATGTCTCCTGAGAGTATATTGGAGCACAAAGAGCTGACAAACTGTAAGCACTTTTGGAATCGGTGTAAAGCTTAGATGTTGGGTATTTATATGGCTTCTTCATCATAACCTTGAGTACAGCTCTTTGTGCTTTCTCGACTTTACTGAAAAGTGTCTTGTACGCACCACCCCAGGCAACAATATAATATCCTATAATTGATCGGCAGAGGGCATAATAAACCATCTTTAGAGTATCAAGATGTGCCGACTCCCGTAATGCTTTTTCATACGTACGTTACGTATGAGCCGCATGACTCTATTTGAGTTACTGTGCGGATTTGTTCATCCTATTTTAGTCCATCATCCAGTCGTATTTCCAAATATTTCACCATTTATACACTCGATAGTGGAAAACATGAGCATGGTTCTGTTGGATTAACGAATGAGCCGTTAGAGTGAAGCTGTTTGTAGGTTTTGTTAGACGTCTTAGTGCGAAAGGAATATAGACAGTTTTGGTTAGGTTTAGGATTAATAAGTTCCAATTCAGCCATGTCATGACAACTCTTAGAGCTGACTCCGCCTTTTCTTTGATGTTCTGCCAGGTAGATCCGTTGATAAGAAAAGCAGTGTCGTCAGCATAGGCATAGATCTTACTATCTAAGAGGGGTAACTTGCAGAGATCATTTATGTAGATTTGGAATAACGTAGGCCCCAGGATGCTGCCTTCTTGAATTCTGTATGAGATATATTGCTCATCACTCAGGAGCCTCTCAATCTTAACACGTTGGGTAGTCTCTGAATAAATCCAGCCTTATACTATATAATTATTGACGCTGCCACTGTCCCCGCTTTTATGGATTAGGTGGACAATCGCCTTCTTGAGGCCTTCCGGGAACACTTCACTTTACAGGTGGTACCACGGTTGCTCGACACTGCTTCAGTATTGAGGATGGTATTCCATCCCAGCCAATGGTACAATTATTTCGTAGCTGTAAAATATGGGATTCTATTTCAGCCTCATCTATTGGGAGGAAGACTGGCGAGGGATAGGTTTTGGTTGTACCTCCGTGGGTATTATTGTTCTCTGCTTTTTAGTCACTTCATGTTTTGATATTGTTGCAGTAAGTTTGTTCATTGCCTCATTGGGATCTGTAATTGTATAAATATATAGGTAATTTTTTTTCCACTAAGTCCTTCTTGGCAGCTTCGTAATTTAATCGGGTACTGTAATGATCGCCTTTCCGAGTTGGATTACTATTTGTGATACTTAGTATTAGTGGTTTGTGATCGGTTATCTGGGACTCCAAAAGCAGGCTCTACCGGCCTGCTTTTGGAGGTAAGTTAGTTTTTAAGAAAATATGATCTAGGCAGTTTTCGATTCTTGATGGTAGTAAATGAGTGGGCAACAGACCGTGGGTTGCATTTAGGATTAGGTAGTCAAGACTGGGGTGCGACTGGTTGGATCACCTCCAAGTTTGGTGCACCCTGGGCAACGTAGGCGATGACGCATCATTGATTGCTCCCTGGAGTAGCTGGCGTCAACGTCAACGGCCCAGAGTCTGACCAACAGGCCCTTTTCAGGGCCAGCTGACCCCATTGCACGAGGGGGTCGGGGTATGGCGGGCCTGCAAGGACCGCGGGGGGGCGTGGTTGCTCCAGGTACCCCTCTGCTGTTATCAGAGGGGACACTGCGAATGGCCCAGGGTCAGTCGGAGTGCGAGGGATATGCTCTATGGGTAACCTTACACCCCGGCGTCTGTAGACCCGAGACGGCGTGCGGTTTTAGTCGGTTCAAGCCCGACATAACCGCCCCCGCTGGCTGGCGGGGCGGTATCCGAAAGGATTTCCGCACAAAAAAAAAAGGTACTCAAGACTTGGGTTTTATTAACTTTTTTTATATCAATATTCAGGTCTTCTATGAGCGTGATGTTTGGATATGAAGATAGTTCACCGTAGACTCCGTTTAGGCTGGTAAAGAAATCATCATGGTGTTGTTTTTTATTATAGGAAGGTGATCGGTAGATACCTATAATCGCCAATTTGTGAATAATTTCACAAACGAGACTATTTGCGTTTTTGATCATCGGTTGGGAAACACAGCCGCCTACACTGAAATTGTCTATTTCGTTATTGATAAGGTTTATGGCAGCCATTGATAATCAAGATTTTGTGAAAACCAGATACAATGTACAATTTACAGTACAAAAACAGGTAATAAAACATGTGTGTGGTGTACATCGCATGTTAGTAGTATGATTTAGTGTAGAATAAGAACAATTTGTTTGATTTTTGTAGATATGATGTGATGATTTGTATTGTTTTGTTTATATATAGTGTATATATTGTTGTTTTTGTTTGATGTGTGACACAGAATTTTTAAACATATACATATTATACAGAAGACAAGGTACACTGCAAGCATATTAGAACTAAAAATATCAAAATAGAAAGCACGGATAGTCGCAACTGGTTGAATTGCTCTTGGAGACGTTTCTGAGTTTATTAATACGTGGGTGTCAACCTCCTTTTTTCGAAGGCATATGTTTCCATTTTAGATCCAACAGAACTTGAAGCCATTTTTCTTCGCAAATTCCTTTGCTAGGAAAAACAGTTTTCGAACACTGGGGTGTAGATGTTCAGCAATATAAACAGGGTTGACCACTATCCCGATGTCTTCCGTGTTTAGTTTATCTTGTATTGTTTGTTTCTTTTTGTCGGTTATTCCGATCTCATACCCTAAAAAAATCATCCTAGGGTGAAATCTGGGAAACGTTTGTCTGAGAATTTACCCTAAGCTGGGTGAATAATAGGAATTATTTATCTATACTCACTTCCTATTTATCACCTCGATAATGTACACTTGACTAGAGTTTTCTAATACACTTGATATAGAGCACACATAAAAACAATCATTGTTGAGATAGTAACCTCTTCTGATAACTTATAGGCATCTACATGTCTAATATTATATTATTCTCAAATAACATTGTCATTGTGTTAATGCAATGTCAAAGTCTAATGCATTGAGATTGCAATAATTATCGTTGTCTTTCTTTAAATAAATGACAAAATGTCTATCAGCTGTGACGATAAAATAATAATAATAAAAAGGGGTAAAAGTCAAGTTGCGCTCTATGATGGCCATCAATATTACCTCCATAAAACATATTTGAACGGATCTACATATTGGTTCAATTATAATAAAATCTCTTTGCTATGTTTTTGTTGGCTCTCACGGCTGGTGCTACTCTGCACCGTTTAATCGGGTTCAAAATATAACGACAACAATCAATTTATGTTATAAAAATCATAAAGATATTATAAATTGACACCTAGGGTGAAAAATCGCAATAAGAATCCAAAGTAAATTCCATTTTTTAACCTAGCATAGGGTACATTTTAGGACATATGTTTCCCGGAATTTAGCCTAGGTTGAATTCTTCAAGGTAACAGATCGGAATAACCGGTTTTTGTTAAATGACCGAACCGCAGACAGAATCTCCTGTTTCAAGTGCACGGCGGTGAAGTCACAACGAACTGTCGTAAGGTGGTCGAACCAGTAGGTTTCCCTGGCAGCCGGTATGTATCGCGGATATCTGATGTCGGTAAACGAACACTAATTGCCCCTCCAATCTTGCTTACGGTCTGACCTAGACTACGGCTGGTTTCACTATTGATATGTGGGATGTTCCGTATTTCAACAGTGGACGAACGGGATATATATTGCAAGTCTTGGATTTTTTCTCCAAATTTTCTATGTAAATATGCTGTTCTTGTCGTTCTTTTTACAGACCCGCAATTTCTTTTTTCATCTTCGAGGATTCTTCTTCTCTTCTTCTTTTGTTTTTGAGAGAGTTTTGTTTCTTTATTTCCCCTATATCGGACACCAACTTTGATATGAGAGCGGACTGGTTGGCTGACTGTTGATAAAATGGTATTTTGTTCAGGTTTGCTACTGGGTAGTGAGTCCTATACACCCCGCGGGGAATTCTCCGGACGGGGGCGCTTGCTACTATTCGAGTTAGCATTTTAGCCCATCAGTACATTGGTTTTTAGGGTTCCGTTGCCAAATGGCAAAAAACGGAACCCTTATAGATTCGTCATGTCTGTCTGTCCGTCCATATGTCACAGCCACTTTTTTCCGAAACTATAAGAACTATGCTGTTGAAACTTGGTAAGTAGATGTACTTATTCTGTGAACCGCATTAAGATTTTACACAAAAATAGAAAAAGCAATAAATTTTGGAGGCTCCCCATACTTAGAACTGAAACTCAAATTTTTTTTTTCAACAACCCATACGTGTAGGTTATCTATGGATAGGTTTGCAAAAATGATATTGAGGTTTGTAATATCATTTTTCTCTAAACTGAATAGCTTGCGCGAGAGACACTTCCAAAGTGGTAAAATGTGTGTCCCAACCCCTTGTAACTTCTAAAATAAAGAATGATAAAACTAAAAAAAACATATGATGTACATGACCATGTAAACTTCTACCGAAAATTGGTTTGAACGAGATCTAGTAAGTAGTTTTTTTTAATACACCATAAATCGTAAACCGCAATTTACTTTTCATTCAATCAACTCAAATATAAAATTTAAAAAAAAGCATTATTATGTTACTTGCTGATACGGAACCCTTCATGGGCAAGTCCGACGCGTACTTGGCCGCTTTTTTTTAGAAGTGCCAGTTTTTAGAGGGGTTAACGTTCGGCATAATGGTAAAGATTCTATTATTAGATAAATAAACACCTGTTTAAAAGCAGTGTTCGTAGTAGTCATGTTATTACAGGTATTGTATAGGAAAAGGCAGCACAACTTACGCGTAGATTTGTTGATTACTTCTTGATGCATACGATTGTTCCTTTTTAGGGTCCCGTAGCCAAATGGCAAAAAAACGGAACCCTCATAGATTCGTCATGCCTGTCTGTCTATCCGTCCGTATGTCACAGCCACTTTTTTCTGAAACTATAAGAACTATGCTGTTGAAACTTGGTAAGTGGATGTATTCTGTGAAGCGCATTAAGATTTTCACACAAAAATAGAAAAAAAAAAACAAAAAAATTTGGTGGTTCCTCATACTTACAACTGAAACTCAAAATTTTTAGGGATTTTCTTTAGAAAAGCCCTACTGCTATCGAGTTGTCGTCGACGTCGTCGACGTCGTCGTTGCCAATTTTCTGTCACGGTTTTGGATATGAAGGAGATGAGCTATCGAGTTGCTGTTTTCGGTAATAGATTCGTGCTGGGGTGAACCATTGCAAGATAAAAAAAAAACGCAAAAAATCGCAAAAAAATGTATTCGGCTGAGCTCGTCTTAGGAATTCAACTTGTTTTTATCATCAAGTCCATACGTATGGGATATCTATGGATAGGTCTTCAAAAATTACGGTTGCGTCCGACTGCACACGATAGCTTCCGATTGTCCTTGGCGATACGACGTCTGCCGAGCGAAGGACGTTCACCGACCCGTTCGTTACCGATGACTCATGCGCCTCACTTAGATTTTAAATAATTTTGCAGTTGATAAAGATAAAAACGTTCATAACTTCTGAGTCAATTGAGCGATTGAAGAGCTGATTAGAGTACCTAATACAAGGCCCATGTCACTATTTTCACAGTGGTATATGTTTCTTGATTAATTGCAAACTATTTACTTCACTTTCGATTTTACAAAGTACACAGTTACGTTATACGTGTTTACACTTTGAGGGCGCGCGGGGGGTGGATGTACCTACACTCATAAGCACCTCTTAAAATCTGTTATTTTAATATTATAGAAATATACTTCACTTTTTAGGGATTTTCTTTAGAAAAGCCCTATTGCTATGGAGTTGTCGTCGACGTCGTCGTCGTTGCCAATTTTCTGTCACGGTTTTGGGTATGAAGGAGATGAGCTATCGAGTTGCTGTTTTCGGTAATAGATTCGTGCTGGGGTGAACCATTGCAAGATAAAGAAAAAATCGCAATAAAATAAAAATAATTGCAAAATCGAAAATCCCTTGTATTCGGCTGAGCTCGTCTCAGGAATTCAACTTGTTGTATATAGATTAGACAAAGCAAACATGAGGTCAACACAACTGGGGTGTGTGTTGGGTAACCTCCTCGAGTGTCGCTCCGATTCCGATCCCACTGCAGTCCGGGGGGAACGGAATCGGAGCGGCCGGTACACCCTGGGCGGCGGTCAATGGCTTCCCCTTCACCCCTTCATAGGGTTGGCATTGATCGTCGGCCAATACCCAACGTGGCGGGAACACATCCGTTCTCCGCTCTCCGTACTCCTCTGCTTTCAGAGGAGACAGGATGAGCGATGCTGTTAGTGGTGAGATGGCCCAGGGTCAGCCGGGGTGCGAGGGATATGCTCTATGGGTAACCTTACACCCCGGCGTCTGAAGACCCGAGACGGCGTGCGGTTTTAGTCGGTGCAAGCCCGACATAACCGCCCCCGCTGGCCGGCGGGGGGTATCCGAAGGGATTTCCGCACGATAAAAAAAAAAAAAAAAAGGTCAACACAACTAATTATTACTGATTTAAATAACAGAAAACCAATGCAAAAAGTATCAGCTCCTGATATAATAAATTTTTAAAGTCGCGTGTCCCGCGTGTCCCGATCCCGCGCGACAGGAGGTCTTTGTGATATTACCAGGGCTTGGTAACGTTACCAATTTCACCGTTAAAATAGCGTAATATAACGTTATTTTATAAGGGCAATATTAATAACGAAAATTTTTTACAACAGTAATTCAGTAACAAACGCTATTGTAAAGTTATTTTTTTAGGTAGGTATATAAATAACATGGGGTGTGTGTTGGGTAACCTCCTCGAGTGTCGCTCCGATTCCGATCCCGCTGCAGTCCGGGGGGAACGGAATCGGAGCGGCCGGTACACCCTGGGCGGCGGTCAATGGCTTCCCCTTCACCCCTTCATAGGGTTGGCATTGATCGTCGGCCAATACCCAACGTGTCGGGAACACATCGCTCTCCGTACTCCTCTACTGATGAGCGATGCTGTTAGTGGTGAGATGGCCCAGGGTCAGCCGGGGTGCGAGGGATATGCTCTATGGGTAACCTTACACCCCGGCGTCTGAAGACCCGAGACGGCGTGCGGTTTTAGTCGGTGCAAGCCCGACATAACCGCCCCCGCTGGCCGGCGGGGGGGGGTATCCGAAGGGATTTCCGCACGATAAAAAAAAAAAAGGTATATAAATAACAGAACGATATTATAAGGTTATTTATTTCGAGGTAACCTTACCATTTTTATTAGTGGTATTGACTGTTATCTCTCGTGCGAGTGCCGTGTAACGGTGTAAACCCCCAACCCCGAAAGGAAAGCTTCTAGAGGCTCGTCCGTCGTTTGGCCCGGCTGGTTCGGCAGGTGTACCGGCTGGCAAGCGAGGTTGGCTTGAGCACCAAAGATCTTGGTAAGGCCCCTTAAGGTCAGGTACACCCTAGTATGTCCTAGAATATTATTAATATTTTATCATTATAATAAAGATCGTAACCATAATAGTCTACTAATTTGTCTTTGTAGTAACTACCCTAGATACCGGCGTACTGTCAAACAAGTATTTTCTTTTTTGCTCCTATAAGGAGTGCTGCAACTTATTATAGGTAGTCATTTCTTGGATGGTGGGGCGACTAGCGCCCCTCCCACAAACCGGGGCAAGACGGGGACACCGTGGGTCCGAAACTCGAGGGGGCCATCTCGAAACCGGAGATGGCCCAGGGTCAGTCGGGGTGCGAGGGATATGCGCTATGGACAACCTTACACCCCAGCGTCTGTAGACCCGAGACGGCGTGCGGTTTTAGTCGGTTCAAGCTGCTACGAGAAATCGTTACGATCGCACTGTACCGTTCAATCTGTACCAATAAATAGTGTGCTTGAAAAAATCTAAAAACCATACAAAAAAAAACTCAAGCATTGCACAAATTGTAAAGTGAATTCCATCACAATTTAAAAAAATACGAATTTGACAGTATTCTTTTTTGTTATAGAAAAAATGCTTTTGTTTTTTTGTTTCCCGTCAGCGATCCTTACAGATTATAATCTGGGGACGGAAACATGTATCCGACAAATGTCAACATCCCCTAATACCCTCGGTATTACATCCCAATGTGATACGGGGGTACTTACACATGTACGCAACATATTGTGTGTGTATTGTACAAGTAAGTAACATATTTCGTATTATTGGTATTGTTTAAGAGAGTTTTGACCAATCCGAATTTAGTTTTATTCATTTGGCTTTTACGGGCACTAGTACTATCAGACCCCTTCGCCCAACTCCAAGCGGAAAGCCTACCCCGGAACCTCGTCCTTAAATGCAGGCTAAAATCTATTTCTATGCCAAATATCTTTGTAAACTTATTTTGGTTGGATTACAAGCCGATCCACCATTCGTTAAAGTGCGCAAATGGCAAGAATTACAATAGCACTCTTTTATAAGCTACCAGGATTCAGAATGAAAGTTTATAAAAGTGCAGTTTTGATAGAATTAAACTTAAAATTAATTATACGTTGCCTTATACAGTTTCTTATAGCTTTTCACTGTGCAAAGCTAGATTATGGATCCATTTTTCACTAGAACCGTATCAGTAACGTACCGAAAGTTCACTCGTAAACTACGATAGGTAAGTACTGAGTACTGCAATAGTTTGAATAATCTGAACTGAAACGCGTAGGTTTGAAATCGTGATTCCATATTTGTGCTAAACAACGGTTGAAACGGCTCTTACAGATATCATCGTCCGTTACTAAATTACCATCCGAAGTAGGTACAGATGAAAATTTAATCTTTAGCTAATAGGGCATGGCATAACAATAATCTCGTATACTACTAATATGAAAAATGAAATTGCTAAAATCAAGCTCTAAATCAAAACCGTATCATTAGTTTTGTTCGTCAACTCATAAGTAACGACTTTGTCAAAGGGCCATAAACATAAAAACAGGACAGTCCATCAGAGAAACTCGTTGAGGAAAATTCCCCTGGGCAGGGTCGGACTGCGGGTAAAGCTGTGTTCCACTATACTGTTTAAACACAGCACTGAAAACGTTTTTTAAATGCTCTTCCCAAAAGAAAATACATACGAGGAAGCAGCAAGTTGTCGTAACTTGCTGCTTCCTCGTATGTATTTTCTTTCTCTCACTGTATTTATTTTTCTGCTACCGTAAAATGTGCGAATTCATAATAGCCACCATAATAAAGGAGTAAGTAACTTTTCGCCCGCTATATATTTGAACTTGTTGTCATCTACCTGGTACTTTGCCTGACTTCATGCTGCCACTGAAAATTATTCAAAGAAAAATCCAATAACACTTAGCGTCTGGGAATCGGGTACTTCATGCATGTACAGTTAGACTTGCTCGTAGTGTTTGATGTTCCTGACCTTGATTCGAATATCATCTGCATCCGAGTTAGACATTACGGTTATCATAACATATAGTACCTCTTTGTAAATCATAATAGTCATGTCCTCAAAATATAAAGATCCCATATTCAAAGTCACTAGGGCGCCATAAAAGCCTTTAACATATTCTAGTGACCAACATGTTAATTCGGTATTAAATAGCCCGCTGACGTGTTACGAACGGGGTGGTATAGAACGTATAAAGGTCCCTGCCTAGTGCACCTTTTTGAATAATAAAAATATAGGAAAACTGGCATTGAATATTTTATGAATGTTGGCGCTCGTAAACAAGTACATGTGGAGGTAAACGGAAAGGCCACCAGAAATTTATACATAGACATACATCACCCCAATCACGGGTGCTTTAAGTAGGGCGTGGAAAAGCATCTGACGAGTGACGAGGCCGTCATTGTAGCATTATTTGTCGTCCTAGAGGTAATAATTTTTTAGACGAATTAATTGTTTGGACTTTTCTGCCTAAAATTTCTTACAAAAATTCGCAATAAATACCGGGAACTACTAAACCGATTGAAGTTCACTAGAGCTCGATTTGTTTTTCAAAAGACATTTTTAATGTTAAACATTTTTTTGTGATCTCCAGTTTACTTTTTAATTATGAAAACCGTTTTTACCCCCGTGATGACCATAGATTTGCTCCAAATTTTACCACTTACTTATTCGTCATGTGGTAACATAAAGAATACTACCTACAATTAATTGTTTTATAACATAAGTAGGATGCCTCGTCGATCAGTCTATTAGTACTTATATGCAAAAGCTCCTCTGCTTGTCCTTAATGAGTTGCGGTTTACCAGGCAGACACTAAAAATGTACATGGAAGTGACCGTACACTTGTTGAAATACGAAGTTCACACATGATATATTTCGATATATTAGACGAAGACCTTATATGAGTACACCGCTCCATGACCTCGTATAAACATTAGCAACCCGTTCTACTCTTGTGAATGCGCAAAATTTTATATTGACTCAGCAATTAATATGATAAACATTTGTCTAATTGTTGGTTCGTTCCGGGTTAAATACTTAGAAGAAATATAGAGAGCCACGAATAAATGAGCTAATTTGAATAAGCTTGCAGTCGGCATTTTCACAAGTCAAGTTACAGTTGCTCCGAAGTAACATGGATAAATAAAAGAGTTATAAAAATGTTTAACTGTCCTCATTTACAAATTTTAGAGATAAATATATTTCAGAAAGATTTTTGTTCATTTGTAGTCGTAAAATGCGAATAGCTCAAAACTTCAATAAACTTTAGAGCTTTATTCAACTTTTTCAAATTCCCCTTTAACTTGAATCAAGTTAAAGTAATTCTGCTTTTTTATGCCGATACCGTTAAAAAAATATAGAAAAGTAAAGACTATTTTATATTATATCTTTTTTAGGCGGGACAAACAAACTCAAATAAAATAATATATAATAATAGGTCTTTTACCTATGAAATTGCCGAAATTTTCTTACAAATTCATGAGTTCATTATTCCTGTAATTTAATAGCTATTTCCATTATTTATATTTTGTTTGAAAGTTGATTTCAAGATTTTACAACTCTGTATTATATTTTGTTTTTATTGGCCGCTTGATAAATTAATTCGATCTTCTAAAACAGTACTTCCTAAATGCTTTCCATTTTGATGATAAATTTCGTATTACTTAACAGCTGTCACTTTTCAAAAATGTAATAAAAGTTGCTGTTTGTTAGCTTAATGTTGTCTCATTCATACACAAAAAAAAAACAGAAAATTTGGATTTGTCATTCCTAAAAAAAAATGCAAAAATGTTAGTACTGAAAATTGGGTTTCCTCCAATTTCTTCAAGGAAAACGGCAATTTCATATGTAACGACCTAATAATGATGAATGTACAGTCGCCATCGGTATTAGCTTAACACATCCCAAGCTACCGACCACCGTAGCTCTAAAACTTTACAAAAAATAATATACAAACTTGAAAAATGTTAAATTTGTCCTCTGAAGATTAGAAAAATAAACATACATACATACATATACTCACGCCTTTGTCCCTCCGGTGTAGGCAGAGACAACAGCCCGCCATCAGCTTCTGTCCTTACATACTTCACGAGCTTCCTTTACTGTCATTAAACCTAACATGCAAGCCCGCCGATTTAGAGTGCTTTTGACCTGCCCTTTTTTCAATACCGCATTAATTTGATCAGTGTATGTTCTGCGAGGTCGACCCCGAGTTGCCTGCCCACTTACATCCGCCATAAATATGTACTTGGTGTGTCATTCGCTCAGTACCTAAAATAAAAAGCATACTCTTTTCAATTCTTGCAACAACATTCACTTTCAGGCCACACCATTCTCGTATATCTGTATTCCTATCCTATCAGCCAACCTTACTCCACACATACTACGCAATGACCGCATCTCCACTGCATTCACTCTACTTTCATGATTTTTCTGCCATACCCAACTTTCACTATGTGGGGACTAGCACGCCGTTATGAACCGAAAGTCGTGCCTTCTTCGGCACTGACTGACCAGTCATGAAGGAGTGTAGCGCACCATTCACGCGATTTTACGCAGTCACTTTCCGTTCAATATCTCCATCGTATCTTCCATCCCTTGTGAACAAACTACCCGAGTATAAAAACTCTGATACTTGTTCTACGCATTAATATTCAATCATAACATTACATTCAGTTAGTTCTTGCTGCCTCTCAAAAACTATACCTAACTTTCATCTTTCTTGTATTCACTTTCATACCTTTCGCTTTAAAGGCCTCATTCATGCTGTTCGCTATTTTCTGCAACTCCTGCGCCGATGATACAAGTATAACTTGGTCATCGGCGTATAGGAGGCACTTAAAATGCATAATATATCTATTGTAAAGGTCGCTTATAACATTGTTAGTGTTCAGCTACTTCTGAGGGCAAATGTACATAGATATAAAATAGTAACGCAGTATTAATTTGCTTAAAAATATATGCTAAAAAAATAATGTGTTAGTTTCTTTGTTTATTTAATTTATTGATACGATTCTCTAAACAAAAATACTGTCACGTATCCAGTGTATTTACTATTACACTATATAGTAACTTACTGCATACAATAACAATAAATAAACTAGATTTACAATCAGTCAACAAGGTCATTTAAAATTGGGAAAGGGCTAGGCAAAACCGAGCACGGCAATTTTCATAGCGTTTTAACACTGGCGGGACGCAACCAAAGTCGTTCGCTACATCTGTTTGACAATTTACGCTTTTAATAATAGCCGACACTGCCTTTGAATCGGTCGCGCACGAATTAACAACTGGCAAAATTAAAGCCTTCAAACTTTTTGCAGAGCCAGCAGACCGATAGAGCGTATTCGTTTTGCCCTTATTTAGCCGCGGGGGGATTTTCTCAAAATTAGAAACATTCCAAATCGGCTTCGTTACGTTGTACGTCGCGATAATAGAACTGTTGAAGAAAATATCCAATAGTCTGTTTTGTCGTTTTCGTATCAAGTTGCTGCTGCGTAAATCAATGGATACGATTACTGTTTTTGAAATGAGTTTAGGAGTTTATAAACGAGATATTCGATATCAAACCTATTGATATCATTTTGTTGTTGGGTGATAATTCCAATTATTAACCCGATGAGGATTGGCAGGCTACAGAAATCTTTGACAGTATTATGTAAAGCTCTGAAAAAGATACTGTTTTACAGTTAAATCACATTATAATCACCCAGGTAATTTTGAAACTAAAAAGTTGGAGAATCACGAACAGGGATCAAATTCTAACTACACCATGATGCACTTTGTAACATAACATAACATAAAATAACTTCACGCCTGTATCCCCGAAGGGGTAGGCAGAGGTGTAATACACACCCACGATTCGCCAGTTATGTTTAGGTCCCAATGGAATAACTTTGTATATAAATCTAATATCGTAGATTTCTGTAAACGATGTTAAGCCAAATTAGGGAACCAGTGTTACGTTGGACAGTGTTGTATCTAGAACAAACCAAATAAAATGATTTATTTCTTGCTCAACAAACATTACTTTTATGAACTGTACTTATTGCGTATTTATTTAACACTATATTCATTTATAATAAACCGTTTTTTCAAAATCTAATCTATACATATATATATGTGTTTATGTAAATATCAGATAGCATCGATGTTCTAAATTTATCTCAACTTTAAGTGTATTTATTAAAGCAGTTTATAGAAATTGTACCTTTTTTTTTTTTTTTTTTTTTTTTTTATCGTGCGGAAATCCCTTCGGATACCCCCCCGCCAGCCAGCGGGGGCGGTTATGTCGGGCTTGCACCGACTAAAACCGCACGCCGTCTCGGGTCTACAGACGCCGGGGTGTAAGGTTACCCATAGGGCATATCCCTCGCACCCCGGCTGACCCTGGGCCATCTCACCACTAACAGCATCGCTCATCCTGTCTCCTCTGAAAGCAGAGGAGTACGGAGAGCGATGTGTTCCCGCCACGTTGGGTATTGGCCGACGATCAATGCCAACCCTATGAAGGGGTGAAGGGGAAGCCATTGACCGCCGCCCAGGGTGTACCGGCCGCTCCGATTCCGTTCCCCCCGGACTGCAGCGGGATCGGAATCGGAGCGACACTCGAGGAGGTTACCCAACACACACCCCTTATAGAAATTGTACCTATATTCTACCTTGACACCCCCAATAAACTACGGTCATTGGACATCGGCCAAGGTACATCGCATTGGGCTCATGAAATTGAAAACGTTTTCGTAGACATTAGTACAATTACGAAGCTTTCTACAGCCTGATGGTGTCTATCTTCATTTAACCCTAGTATGTCCAACAAAACAGGTCAGGTCCTAGGTAAATTAGGTCAGTTATACCCTGGACAGCTTTTTTTTCCAGGGGCTTTTGTACTCAGTTAATGAATAAAATCTACAGATTGTATTAATGAATTGTGTGGTTGAATAACTAATCTTTATTTTTTTTTCTCACCATTTATAAAAAAATGCAAATGTAAAAAAAATTGGCCTAAGTTCAACAGGTTCCTCTATCTACCAACTGCCCTGTCCTCAAATATTTGTTGTCTTTTTTTAAGTAGTTCATTTTCATCACAGATTATTTCCTTTTGTGAACTAATCGCAAAAGGAATTTTTGCATGCATTCCATTTCAAACCAAATTACTCGCGGCTCTTTCGTGATTAGATATACAATAAGAACATTGTATATGCTTTTGTTTCGACTTCATCACAAGAGATTTTTGAAGCGGGCAGAAGAAGAAGGTAGCAATTATCAGGCAGTTGTAGACAAAAAATACTAAAGAGTATGTAGAGATTAAATTGCAATATCTAAAAACCAGCATATCCGAACCGAATTTTAATATTCTTTAAAAAAATATTTAATAATATTTATTAAGCCCAAACATAATAGTAAAATACCGTTTTTAGAAAAATTTCCTCATTTTCATATTTCCACTCTTTGTTTAGATTTTGCCCAAAAACTAATTAAGCAGTTCCAGTTTTCGGTTATGTAAATTTTTGGTACAAGTTTCGAAATTATTCGTTCATAATTGCGACCGGTACGACCTACCTACTTTATTGTCGTACCATATATAACACACAATAGGTCGATGAGAAATTTATTAGTCAAAAGATTAAATGAAGATTTTGTAAACGTCATAATTTTATAGGTATACCTCGGGGTGCGAGGGATATGCTCTATGGGCAACCTTACACCCCGGCGTCTGTAGACCCGAGACGGCGTGCGGTTTTAGTCGGTTCAAGCCCGACATAACCGCCCCCGCTGGCACGCGGGGGGGTATCCGAAGGGATTTCCGCACGATAAAAAAAAAAAAAAAAAAAAAAAGGTATACCGCGCGAGTTCACTTTTTGTGGAATTATATTATCGTCACATATTTTTGTTTTAAATTATAATACTATAATCGAACGGATATGATAATATTATGTCATTTTTGTCATATCATAGCTATGAACAATCAAATATTTGTAATATATATAATATTGCCGAACTGTTTTTACATTATTGTACCCATGTCAACAAAAAATACTTAGTAGAAGATCTGGTGTATAGTAATTTGTAAATAAACAAATAAGTAATGTAAAACATGGTACCTATATAAGCAATGAATCATTTACTGAAATACCTGCCTCTTTAATTATTGTAGGTAATTTACATCTCCTTCCAGTGTATTTATTATGCAATGTTTCCGCAATACGATAATAATCTAATTTATATGTATTAACCGTGTATATCATTACTTTAATGCTTACGCTATATATTTTCTACGGCTGTGTATAATGTAGCTTTTGACGGATTGTGATACGCAACAATGACTATGCCAAATATTATATTAAACAAGAATCTCTTATATCACTTGTAACTATAACTACAATATCGCGTTTTTAACCTCTCTCCGTACTAAAAAAATAGAAAAAGTGGGTTTTTGTGAACCGATTGTCGCGAAAGCTGTATTAAAAGTTGCGGCTCGCTGGCGCCCATCTGCCGACATATCGCGCCGCTCAAGGCCGATACGCGTGTGACCGTGAAAAGCTGAAAACCGATTTTCCGGCTCAGCCCAATACGTGGTAAACCACGTTCTGGGCTGGCCTGCGGGAACCAGCATAACCGTAGGGGGCGTAAGCATCGGCATCGAGCCAACGATGAAGTACCTTGGGCTCGTACTCGATAGCCGATGGGACTTCGGACCTCATCTCCGAAGTCTGGTGCCGAAACTGAGGGGGGCTGCGGCCGCGCTATCGCGGCTGATGCCCAACGTTAAGGGACCCAACACCCCCACTAGGAGACTGTACCTTTTTTTTTTTTTTTTTTTATCGTGCGAAATCCCTTCGGATACCCCCCGCCGGCCAGCGGGGGTGGTTATGTCGGGCTTGCACCGACTAAAACCGCACGCCGTCTCGGGTCTTCAGACGCCGGGGTGTAAGGTTACCCATAGAGCATATCCTCGCACCCCGGCTGACCCTGGGCCATCTCACCACTAACAGCATCGCTCATCCTGTCTCCTCTGAAAGCAGAGGAGTACGGAGAGCGATGTGTTCCCGCCACGTTGGGTATTGGCCGACGATCAATGCCAACCCTATGAAGGGGTGAAGGGGAAGCCATTGACCGCCGCCCAGGGTGTACCGGCCGCTCCGATTCCGTTCCCCCCGGACTGCAGCGGGATCGGAATCGGAGCGACACTCGAGGAGGTTACCCAACACACACCCCTTATAGAAATTGTACCTATATTCTACCTTGACACCCCCAATAAACTACGGTCATTGGACATCGGCCAAGGTACATCGCATTGGGCTCATGAAATTGAAAACGTTTTCGTAGACATTAGTACAATTACGAAGCTTTCTACAGCCTGATGGTGTCTATCTTCATTTAACCCTAGTATGTCCAACAAAACAGGTCAGGTCCTAGGTAAATTAGGTCAGTTATACCCTGGACAGCTTTTTTTTCCAGGGGCTTTTGTACTCAGTTAATGAATAAAATCTACAGATTGTATTAATGAATTGTGTGGTTGAATAACTAATCTTTATTTTTTTTTCTCACCATTTATAAAAAAATGCAAATGTAAAAAAAATTGGCCTAAGTTCAACAGGTTCCTCTATCTACCAACTGCCCTGTCCTCAAATATTTGTTGTCTTTTTTTAAGTAGTTCATTTTCATCACAGATTATTTCCTTTTGTGAACTAATCGCAAAAGGAATTTTTGCATGCATTCCATTTCAAACCAAATTACTCGCGGCTCTTTCGTGATTAGATATACAATAAGAACATTGTATATGCTTTTGTTTCGACTTCATCACAAGAGATTTTTGAAGCGGGCAGAAGAAGAAGGTAGCAATTATCAGGCAGTTGTAGACAAAAAATACTAAAGAGTATGTAGAGATTAAATTGCAATATCTAAAAACCAGCATATCCGAACCGAATTTTAATATTCTTTAAAAAAATATTTAATAATATTTATTAAGCCCAAACATAATAGTAAAATACCGTTTTTAGAAAAATTTCCTCATTTTCATATTTCCACTCTTTGTTTAGATTTTGCCCAAAAACTAATTAAGCAGTTCCAGTTTTCGGTTATGTAAATTTTTGGTACAAGTTTCGAAATTATTCGTTCATAATTGCGACCGGTACGACCTACCTACTTTATTGTCGTACCATATATAACACACAATAGGTCGATGAGAAATTTATTAGTCAAAAGATTAAATGAAGATTTTGTAAACGTCATAATTTTATAGGTATACCTCGGGGTGCGAGGGATATGCTCTATGGGCAACCTTACACCCCGGCGTCTGTAGACCCGAGACGGCGTGCGGTTTTAGTCGGTTCAAGCCCGACATAACCGCCCCCGCTGGCACGCGGGGGGGTATCCGAAGGGATTTCCGCACGATAAAAAAAAAAAAAAAAAAAAAAAGGTATACCGCGCGAGTTCACTTTTTGTGGAATTATATTATCGTCACATATTTTTGTTTTAAATTATAATACTATAATCGAACGGATATGATAATATTATGTCATTTTTGTCATATCATAGCTATGAACAATCAAATATTTGTAATATATATAATATTGCCGAACTGTTTTTACATTATTGTACCCATGTCAACAAAAAATACTTAGTAGAAGATCTGGTGTATAGTAATTTGTAAATAAACAAATAAGTAATGTAAAACATGGTACCTATATAAGCAATGAATCATTTACTGAAATACCTGCCTCTTTAATTATTGTAGGTAATTTACATCTCCTTCCAGTGTATTTATTATGCAATGTTTCCGCAATACGATAATAATCTAATTTATATGTATTAACCGTGTATATCATTACTTTAATGCTTACGCTATATATTTTCTACGGCTGTGTATAATGTAGCTTTTGACGGATTGTGATACGCAACAATGACTATGCCAAATATTATATTAAACAAGAATCTCTTATATCACTTGTAACTATAACTACAATATCGCGTTTTTAACCTCTCTCCGTACTAAAAAAATAGAAAAAGTGGGTTTTTGTGAACCGATTGTTGCGAAAGCTGTATTAAAAGTTGCGGCTCGCTGGCGCCCATCTGCCGACATATCGCGCCGCTCAAGGCCGATACGCGTGTGACCGTGAAAAGCTGAAAACCGATTTTCCGGCTCAGCCCAATACGTGGTAAACCACGTTCTGGGCTGGCCTGCGGGAACCAGCATAACCGTAGGGGGCGTAAGCATCGGCATCGAGCCAACGATGAAGTACCTTGGGCTCGTACTCGATAGCCGATGGGACTTCGGACCTCATCTCCGAAGTCTGGTGCCGAAACTGAGGGGGGCTGCGGCCGCGCTATCGCGGCTGATGCCCAACGTTAAGGGACCCAACACCCCCACTAGGAGACTGTACCTTTTTTTTTTTTTTTTTTTATCGTGCGAAATCCCTTCGGATACCCCCCGCCGGCCAGCGGGGGTGGTTATGTCGGGCTTGCACCGACTAAAACCGCACGCCGTCTCGGGTCTTCAGACGCCGGGGTGTAAGGTTACCCATAGAGCATATCCTCGCACCCCGGCTGACCCTGGGCCATCTCACCACTAACAGCATCGCTCATCCTGTCTCCTCTGAAAGCAGAGGAGTACGGAGAGCGATGTGTTCCCGCCACGTTGGGTATTGGCCGACGATCAATGCCAACCCTATGAAGGGGTGAAGGGGAAGCCATTGACCGCCGCCCAGGGTGTACCGGCCGCTCCGATTCCGTTCCCCCCGGACTGCAGCGGGATCGGAATCGGAGCGACACTCGAGGAGGTTACCCAACACACACCCCAAGGAGACTGTACCTGGGGATCGTGCGAAGCATGGCCCTGTACGGGGCCCCAGTATGGGCGGAGACTCTGGCGGCCCGCAACGTGGCTGTATTAAACAGCCCGTTAAAAGCGATGGCCGTCAGAGTCATCAGGGGGTATCGCACGATCTCCGTCGAGGCGGCATGTCTCCTAGCCGGGACCCCTCCATGGGACCTGGAAGCGAGAGCCCTTGCGCTGCTGTACCAGTGGCGCAAGTGCTCCGCTGCTCCGCCAGGAACTCATGCAGACATGGAGGGTGCGACTTGAGCACCCAAGGTGGGGGGAATCCACCATAGCGGCGGTGAGACCGATCATGAAGGAGTGGTTGGAGAGGGACCATGGGGACCTCTCCTACCGGATGTGCCAGATGGTTACCGGACACGGGTGTTTCGGTAAGTATCTGTGGCGCATCCACCGGGAGACAACGCCGCAGTGCCAGCACAGCGAGGATCCTGGCGAAGACACGGCGCTCCACACGTTGGTGGAGTGCCCTGCGTGGGCGAGTCAACGCCGGGATCTCGTTGCGGTCCTGGGCGTGGACGTTCTCTCGTTGGAGACCATGGTGAGGGCCGTGGTCTCCGATGGGAGCAAGTGGCACGCCGCCGCCTCTTTCTGCGAGCAGGTAATGCGCGCGAAAGAGACGGCGGAGAGGGAGCGGGAGAGAACCCTGCCCCCCGAGTTTCGCAGTCTGCGGCGAGGACGCCGCAGACTCATCTACGCCCGGGACTACCGACCTCCATGATCGGGGCCTGAGGACGACAGTTGGCCGACTCGCCATCCTTACAGAAGCAGGCCGTGGCGGAGGCGTGTCGTGTGTACCCTACACACGCCTGACAACTCACCGAAGCGGGATAAAACCCGACCCCACCAGGCGAGGCCGCGGTGGCGGCCAAAGTCCGCCGGCAACCCTGAGGTTATCCTTTCGAGGGCTTACCCGGGGTGCTCGGCAACGGACACTTGGGGAGGACACCGTGCGGTTTTAGTCAAGACACGACATAACCACCCCCCCGCTGGCCAGCGGGGGGTAATCCTAAGGGATTTCCGCACGTAAAAAAAAAAAGACGTACTGGGCTGAGCCGGAAAGTCGAGAAGTCCATAAAAGTGGAGATAGTTCAGTGCCCTGTGAAGCGATCTGCAGAAAAAACGTGTCCTCGTCTGCGGGCCGTGGAGCCCCAACTGCCCCTGCGGTCAGTTTTTTGCGGAAAGCCCAGGCTTCACCGGGAAAATTGAAAACAAAAACCGCGTGGCCACGTGCTACCACTTCTAGCAGTCCGAGGAGGCCGGGAATTTGCAGGCAGGAATAACTATCCAGGAGCAGCATTTTTCCGGAAACAGAAAAATTTTCCGCCTGGTAGAAAATTTTATATTTAAGTTAGAAGTTGCCAAATTTGCCACTGCAGCGGAACCAAGGCAGATATCAAGATTTGGCAACTGCTATATTTTGCGCGCTAATTAGACGAACAGGACCCGAGGATTTGGGATTTTTTGGACAATTATTTTGGACGGGACAATTATAAATTCAGAATTTTTAAACTTTGTATGAAAACTTTTACATTTTAATTTTATATTTTATGCATCAGATAGGCCCTGAATTAACGCTATTTGTGATTTTTTTGTGTTTTTTCGAAATTAATTAAAACGGGTAGAAATTCATTATTTCTAACAGTGGGGTTGGGTTTAGACAAGCATTCTAAACTTGCCTAAGCCCAAACTCGACCCCTCTAACGTTGGACTTAAGACGAAGTGGTAAGTCCAGAAGCGTAAAGGAGGTGTCTTAGAAACAGTTTTTGGGTATCGAACGCTAAAATGCATGAAATGATATTCCTACCGTCGTAAAGGTAAAGAAATGCTTTGTATTGTTATACAATTCGAAACACGATTAGAGTGATTTACCTCGATAGAAAAAAATCGTGAATATCGTAAAAAATCGTAATTTTGTTAGAATTTTACAATTTTATGGCGATTGTAAAGAAAAAACAAGTGCAAAATTTATATTTCCATAAACCTTACATCAAATCCCATATGGTAGTACAGATGGTTTTCTCTTAAATATAAGTTATTTATTTTAACTATATAAAACATAGCGCTCGCGTGCGAGCTCAGTCGGCCGCGGGGCCTCGCCGCGAGTAGACACGTACTGCTTCGTCGCGCTCGCTCGCTCGCTCGCTAGTGATTGCATTTTGATGTAAAATGGGCAATAAAAGCCTTAGAGGAAGGAAAATATCCCGTTAGCGGAAAAGCAGGATCGCCCAAAACAATCTATCTCAGTGAGTATCAACGTACCACATAATTATATTTGTTATTTTCTTAGTGCGAGTGGGAATGCTAATAAAGGTCACCGTACACTTGACCGAATATCGGCATAGTTTTGTGTCGATACCATTTTATTTTCTCAGTATGAGTGGGAATGACAAGACCATCTTCACATTACAAGAAATTTAAAGTGACACGTATTAGATCTATTGAAAAAGTTTAATATATATAAAATAATAGTTAGTGATAGTAAATTATTGCACCAAATATTCCTGGTTCCTGGACCCGCCAGGAACGGTGGGAAGCAGGAACAGTGGGAGTCAAGACCAATCCTTCACGAAGGATAGTTGAGAAGATGACGTTTCTAGATTAGAATTCTTGTGTCTTATCGGACATCAGAAAGAATTTCTTGTAATGTGCACGGTCTCATACAACCACCAATTTAACTGGATTTCTTGTGTCTGACAAGAAAAAATTCTTATAGTGTGAAAATGGTTTAAGGGTATATACGTGAATCTTTTGTTATGGTGATTAGAATAGGTATTTGGAAATTACTTATGTTTGATAAACTGAAAAAAAAATTAGACGACTTACTGTTTTGCAGATTACGAGCATTGGCTGAGCAAACAAATTCGAAAAAATTAACTTCAGAGACTCCTGTTCAGGTACGTCTATTGTACATTTAACAGCGTAAGGCATAATCATTTATCAAATCATAAATTGCAGTTGTCGAGTGGGAATAAACATTAAAAAGTATTTTTTTTTAAGAAATGATAATAAGTACCTACTTACATTGCAGAACTCAATCATTACTAGACCAAAGTGCACCAACGGAACTGACTCCTGTGTATGCTGACCTATTATCAGCCACTTCTAATGCCTTACGTTCAGAAACTCCATTACAGTGAGTGTCAAAGCTATTTATTTTACAACTTATATTCATTTTATATTCATTCGTTGGTGGCTGAACTCCTCCGTAACCACTCGCGCGATCTTGACCAAATTTACTGCGGTGCTAGTGTGGACACTGACGAGTGTTTTGAAGATGGTTCATGGCCGATGTACCATTGAGGAATAATCAACGAAAAACAGTTTCACGAGCGCGCGGCCTTAGCTAAGCGCGCGACCGTAGTAAGACGTCTTATTTTCAAGTAAGAGTCCTGTTCGCTCAGCTCAATTTATTTCAGTCGCAGCCTGTACTGAATTCCTAGTATAGTTATTAGTACATACATAGTTATTAGTACATACATAGTTATTAGTACATACAACATAGTAATTAAATAATCATTGAGAGTTTGTCATCTTCCTGAAGATACATCGAACTTTGAGGAAATTACTGGCAGGAGAATAGTGGACATCGGCTATTTTTTGAAACAATTAAAAGAAATGGAGCATGAATAAGTATTTAAATGCAACTGCAGTCATTTAAATTTACTACGGGATTATTTTATATATATATTAAACTTTTTCAATAGATCTAATAAGTGTCACTTTATTTTGGAACTCCCTTTTTACGTTTTAGAGAAAATTGAAATAAAAGCATTAAAATAAATAGATAACTTAGATTTTTTAGTCCGCTATACCTACATTGGTGTGTATGAAATTGAACCCAAAACTTGTGGCGATCGACTGACTTCCGACGACTTGCGGAAGACAAGAATTTTCCTGGATGCATTTACATTATAAGAAATATCTGATCAGACATTTCTAATCGGACACAACAAATTTTCTTATAGTGTGAAGATGGTCTAATTGATTTCATTTCAAAAAAAAAGTCAGAATTACTTTTCTTGTGTAAATTACATACTTATAATACATATAGAAACGTGTATTAAAGACCAGAAACAAATATCTGTGGTCCACACAAATATTTGGTCCCAGCGGGAATCGTACCCGTAACCTCCTGCATCGTAAGCTGCCGCTCGGGCCCACGCTACAGAGGCTGTAGCGTACGTACAAATATACGGTGATCATTTCACTTCTACTCATACTGGTGAAAAATAAATTGGTATCTTTACATAACAATACCGATATTACCGATACCCGGTAAAATGTACGTTGACCCTCAATTTCACGTCAACTCATCATACTGATGAAAAAAAAAATTGGTATTCGTAAAAGACAATACCGATAGCCCGTCAAGTGTACCTTATGTTCCGCGAACATAAAACGCGGGGGGAAGATGGTTGCCCCGCGCATGCTCCCGCCGCACTTCATACCTCACCCCCTCACAAACGCGATGCGCGTGTTCCCACTTCATCTTAACGAATTTTGTAAAAACCGCCATTTTGGATTTTTTCGGACCATTTTTAATTTTAAAATATCTTCAGACTGGATAGGCTTATTTTAGTGCGGTTTTCAATCTTGTGTGGGTCTTAACGTATATTTTGTGCTCCGCCACTTTTGTAGCAGATTGGGAGATTTTTCTAATTAGGTCTGAAAACGGACTGTACATATATAGATAATAAGTAAGGCTGATAACTAGGCTGTATATAGAGCCAAAAATGTTATACTTTAACTTTTAAGTAGAATTCAGTGACAAAAGGCTTACGCCTTTTGACAGGGGCCCACTGGCCAACTATAACAGCTGACAGAGTAGCTGGGCTACCTGGACAAAGAGTAGACTTTAGTCTACCAAATATTAAATAGGCAATAATTACCCTTGTTTCTACAGAACATCAGCTTAACAACAAATAGTTAGTCTCGGTGCACACACACGCAAACACACAACACTTACACACACACACACACACCCACACACACACACACAAATACACGCGCACATACACTCTACTTGCACACCAACACACCTTAAACACACACTTACCTGACGAAGTGCACTTTGCCCGCGCAGCGGTAGATAGCTTTGACGGCAATTTTTTGACGTATCGCTCTATTTTTTACAATTTTATTTTTTATTTTATTTTATTTTCAATTTGTACTGTTTAGTCCACTCGAGTGTATTGTGTGGACATTGCCTACGAAATGCCTATCAGCAGATCTCTGATCTCCAAACAGGCGGGTTCCTCCCCTGGGATTTCGACCTCCACATCATCGTCTCCAAGGCCTCTAATAACTAAGTCCGTAAGAGACAGCATAGGGGAAATAGGGGAAAAGTCCTCAAGTAACATCACACCCCTTGCCCAGAGACCAATTACTGTGGCAACCAAAACGGTAACCAAGCCTAAAGCTTTTACCATCAGCGCCTCAACTACCCGCAGACCAGCAGCGGAGAAGGCATTACAAAAAGCTCGCAAACCATCTGTGGAGACTTCACCCATTGCCAGCGAACCTTCTGAGGAAGTTGTCCTCCAACTGGCAACAATTGAGGCCCTAACGCCGGAAGATCGGCATAACATGGCACTGTCCTGCCTGGACTTAATCAGGCAAGGTTGCCTTGAGTCGAAAAATATTAAGAAAGAAATTAGACTGAAAATAGAAGCGCAGGAGAAAAACCTGCGCAAAAATATTATATTAAGCGAAGGAAATCGTCGCAAACTCTTAGAGCAAATACCCGGACAGGGCAGTGCCACGGAACCGGCCACGGTCAAGATCACGGTCCCAGCCGTGCATATAGGACCTAATAAAATTGAAGAGGAAATGATGAGGAGGCTAGAGGAGCATAGCAGGCTCCTACTAGAAAATAGCAAGGCCCTCGCAGAAATAAAAGGCAGCCTAGAGGAATGCAAAGAGGGCAGGGGGTTGCCGTCCTACACAGCTGTGGTGGTAAACACCGCAGGGGGTCACCCCCCGTTGCGGCCGGCACTACACGCTGGTGGTGACCTCCACGGACGTTAACAAGCTATTGGAGGAACTTTTAAGCGACCTGAGGCGGACCGCGCTTGAAGACGATCTGGAAACTGTCCACAACAAGGACCCGGTGCTTGTCCTCTACGGCGTCCTAAAGGCATACAAGGACGATGAAATTTTAGTAGCTCTCCGATTCAAAAACAAGAGCGTCTTTAGGGATCTTGACACGATCCAAGACAAGATGACCGTTAAGTTCCGCAGGAGTGCCAGGAATCCGCTCACCGCCCACGTTGTGCTACAAGTGTCACCCATAATATGGTGCAGAGCACTTGATCATGGAACTTTGCACATAGACATACAACCGGTTAGAGTGGCCGATCAGTCGCCGCTCGTGCAATGTTCTATGTGTCTTGGCTTCGGGCATAGTCGTCGGTTCTGCAAAGAGGCAGAGCCCAAATGCAGCCACCACGGGGAACAGCACCTAAGTGTGGACTGCCCTAGATATAGAGCATGGCAGGAACCTAGGTGCTGCAACTGCTGGCGTAGCAAACCTGACGACACTGCGCACAATGCCTTTGACCGGGAATGCCCAGTCCGCATAAAATGGGACAACATAGCGCGGTCTGCCACGCAGTACTGTTGTTAAGGGCGCTCCCGTGAACGAACCCCACTACAAGGTGCTGCAGGCTAACCTCCAAAAGAAGAGACTTGCGACTGACGAATTCATCTTGGAAGCTGTCAGGAGGAAAGCGTCAGTCGCACTCATTCAAGAGCCGTACAGGGACCCCGTCGTGGGCGGGATGAAGAGGTACCGGGGAGTACGTATTTACCAAAACACTGGACCAGGGGCGGGCACTGTAAAGGCGGCAATCACCGTCTTTGACTCAGACCTGGACGTGATACAGTGCCCACAACTCACCACCGACAACACCGTGGGGGTGAGGATCCGAACCAGTGCTTGGGAAGTAGTAGTTACCGCTTTCGGGGTGTTCAGTGACAGCAGGGCGGCGCTCCTCAGTGTAGTCAATCCGCACTCCCTGCATCCCCTTTCAGTGGAAACTAGAGACGCTCTTGGTCACTGCAAGCAGCAGGGCAAGAGCGTCTCTCTTTACTGGATCAAGGCACATGTTGGTCTAGGGGGGAACGAGAGGGCGGATTGCCTTGCCAAGGAGGCCGCCCTGAGGCTCAAGAAAAAACCGGTCTACGACCAGTGCCCTGTCTCATTCGCCAAGAGTCCTAAGAAGGGGCTCTCTTGACGAGTGCAACAGGCGCTATCGGTAAGGTGAGACCGCCTCAACCACCAAGTTTTTCTTCCCTTGCACGGTGGAGGCGTATAAGACGGTCAGGAGGATTGCCATCGAGGGTCCTATAACCCAAATCCTCACAGGGCACGGTGGGTTCGCCAAATACTTGACGCGATTCAAGTGTAAGACGAACCCATCGTGCGCCTGTGAGCCGGGGGTCTCGGAATCGGTGGTTCACCTCCTGGCTGTCTGTCTAATCCACGCAAAAGATAGGCTCGAGCTTGAATCCGCCACAGGTATCACAGTAGACATTTGGGGGAGGACACAAGTTCGGATCACCGATACATTCGGTTTGACGTGTCCCCCCCTGCGAGCGACGCGCCGGCTGCACCGGCTCCACCCGAGCCACGTTGGGCGCTTAAGCGACTTGATCGGGAGCTCCTCCTGGAAGCCGCCATCGTACAGGCCTGGGCCCCTGCGCCGGACAGGCCTGTCTGCATAGACGATGAGGCGGAGTGGTTCCGGGAGGCCATGACCCGTGTCTGTGACGCGGCGATGCCTAGGGCTCCGCCCTATAAGGTCAGGTCTACTGGTGGTCATCGGAGATCGCGCAGCTCAGACGGGGCTGCGTGATCACGCACCGCCGGTGGGCCCGATTCCGTAGGAGGCGTCGCCGCCCCGCAGATGCGGAGGCCCGAGAGGCGGAGTTGTACGAGGGATACAGGGAGGCCAGACGAGCCCTCCGAGCGGAGATAAGGCGTTCCAAACGGGACGCCTTCCGCGAGCTGCTGGAGACGCTGGAGCGGGACCCTTGGGGGCGGCCCTACCGGATGGTGAGGGGCAAGCTGCGCCCCAAGGCCCCGCCGTTAACCCGGTGTCTCCAGCCGGATCTGCTCGGAGGAGTTGTTGGCTCCCTGTTCCCAGCGCGGGCGGTGGAACATGTTCCACCGCAGATGACTCCGCCTCGGTTGCGCATGGCGCCCGACGTGGAAGACGACGACGTGCCCGAGGTCACTTGGGTAGAACTAGAGCTGGCGGTGAGAAGGCTAAGAGCCAAACACACCGCCCCGGGACCCGACGGCATTCCAGGCCGAGCGTGGGTCCTAGCTCTAGTCGACGACGCTCTCGAGCCCCGACTGAGAGGGCTTCTCAGCGCATGTTTGGAGCGGGGCCAGTTTCCGAAATTGTGGAAGACGGGGAAACTGGTCCTCATCCGAAAGGAGGGGCGCCCGGCGGACTCGCCGTCCGCCTACCGGCCCATAGTGTTGCTCGACGAGGTGTGCAAGCTCTTTGAAAGAGTAATTGCGAAGCGCCTCGTCGAGCACCTCTCAAGAGTGGGGCCGGACCTGGCGGATGGCCAATATGGCTTCCGCCAGAGGCGCTCCACCGTGGATGCCATCATGCGCGTGAGGGCTCTGGCGGAGGATGCAGTAGCCCGGGGTGAGGTGATGTTGGCGGTGTCCCTGGACATCGCCAACGCGTTCAACACCTTGCCCTGAAGTTGCATTAGGGAGGCGCTCGTGTATCACGAAGTGCCTCTCTACCTCCGCCGCATAGTCGGGGCGTATTTGACGGAGAGAGCCGTCATCTACCCAACCGTGACCGGTCTCGGTCGGTGTGAAATGTCGTGCGGTGTTTCACAGGGATCGGTCCTGGGGCCGCTCCTGTGGAACATCGGATACGACTGGGTGCTTCGCGGTGAGCTCGTAGGCGGTGCCGCCGTCACGTGCTACGCGGACGACACGCTCGTGACGGCGTGCGGGGCGACGTACCGCGAAGCGACCCGAAAGGCCACGACCGCTGTTGCCCAAGTCGTTAGGCGGATCCGGCGGCTGGGTCTCGAGGTGGCCCTGCATAAAACCGAGGCCCTGTTCTTCCATGGGCCTCGGAGCAAGCCACCCGAGGGATCCAGTCTCATCGTGGGAGGAAATCGCATCGGCATCAAGCCCCAAATGAAATATTTGGGGCTCGTGCTCGACGGCCGATGGGACTTCGGAGAGCACATCCGAAGTCTGGCCCCCAAATTGAAGGGCACAGCTCTTGCTCTGGCTCGGCTGTTGCCCAACATGAGGGGGCCCGATGACTCCTGCAGGAGACTCTACGCGAGGATCGTGCGGTCCATGGCCCTGTATGGGTGCCCAATATGGGCGGAGGCCCTGAGGACCAGAACTGTGCGGATGCTGCGCGCTCCGCAGCGGGTTCTGGCCATCAGGGTCATCCGAGGGTACCGCACGATCTCCTTCGAGGCGGCGAGTCTCCTTGCCGGAACTCCGCCATGGGACCTGGAAGCGAGAGCCCTTTTGCAACTGTACCAGTGGCGAAAGGAGGCGCGGGAGCAGGGATGGAACCCCGAGCCTCGAGAAATCGAGGCCATGCAGTCCCAGCTCCGCCAGGCCATCGTGGTGGAGTGGAAGGAACGACTTGGGCAACCAAGCGCAGGGCACGCCGCAATAGCGGCGGTAAGGCCCATCATGGAGGATTGGCTGGAGAGGCGACACGGAAGCCTCTCCTACCGACTGACGCAGGTGATCTCAGGGAAGGGGTGCTTCGGGGACCACCTGCATCGGATCAGGAAGGAGCCAACGCCTGAGTGTCATCACTGCGACGCGAGCGAGGACTCAGGGCTGCACACGCTGGCGGACTGCCCGGCGTGGGAGTCGCCGAGGCGTGACCTCGTGGCAGCCATCGGGGTGGGAGTCCTCTCGCTCGGCAGCATGATTGCGGCAATGGTGCGGAGCGCGAGCGCGTGGGCCGCCGCCGCCTCCTTCTGCGAGCATGTAATGCTCGCGAAGGAGGTGGCGGAGCGCGCCCGGGAGAGACTTAGAACTCTCCCGGTCCGCCGAGCCCGCAACTTGCTCGCCGCGCGTCGCAGGCAACTCAGGCGCCGGAGGTCGCTTAACGACCTCCGTCCTCCATGAGCGCAGGCCTGGGGGTGGCGGGTGAGGCCACCTGTCACCCCAGCAGAAGCAGGCCGGGACGGTGGGGCGACTAGCGCCCCTCCCCCAAACCGGGGCAAGACGGGGACACCGTGGTTCCCAAACCCGAGGGGGCCATCTCGAAACCGGAGATGGCCCAGGGTCAGTCGGGGTGCGAGGGATATGCTCTATGGGCAACCTTACACCCCGGCGTCTGTAGACCCGAGACGGCGTGCGGTTTTAGTCGGTTAAAGCCCGTTATAACCGCCCCCGCTGGCACGCGGGGGGGGTATCCGAAGGGATTTCCGCACGAAAAAAAAAAAAAAAAAAAGGTATCACAGTAGACAGACACGGCATTAACACACTAATAAGCAAACACACCGAGCTTACCTACTATAACCAAATAGTTAAGATTGTAAACAAGAGGAACAAGGAGTAGTAATTATGTTATCACGTCATGATGACCATAATGTTGTATCACATAACATTAGATATAGTTTTAAAAATGTACCTCCATGTTAATTTATTATTATAAATAAGTTGTATTAGATTTAAATAAAATGTATATCGCCGTTATAAAATAAGTGTGATGTACAAGTATAATAAAGTACTTAATTAGTTATAAGATTAAATGTAAAAAGTTTTTGGTTTAAATAAATATATAAAAGAAAGAAAAGAGTAGATGTAGCATAGGTACACTCATCCCTGCGAGGGATATGCTCTATGGGCAACCTTACACCCCGGCGTCTGCAGACCCGAGACGGCGTGCGGTTTTAGTCGGTTCAAGCCCGACATAACCGCCCCCGCTGGCCGGCGGGGAGGTATCCGAGGGGATTTCCGCACGAAAAAAAAAAAGAAAAAAAGGTACACTCATCCCATATCCCCACAGAGAATGAAAGGTTTGAATGAAAGTGCGAGAAGTATAAATGCGAGAACTGGAATGACAAAGAGACTCGGAATGTAAGAGGAAAGCTTAGGTCTAGAATAGGCAGAGTATTCATTTATTTGTAAAATAAAAACATACCCGGCTCCAAAGCGGGGTAGGCAAAAAAAAAACAAACTACAATATCGCAACGGGCTAAAACGATTTTGATCAAATTTTGTCTTCAGATGAGATCATCTCAACGTTGTGTCCCGATTGCATCTGAGACCTACACCTCGGAGCCCGGGGTCCGTTTTCCTGCTCTTCGTTCTCCAATTCACACGATCTTGAACATCCTATTAAGGAGACGATTGGCACGCACGCCATCCCTTACTACGTCAAACCAGCACTTTTTGGGTCTCCCACTAGTCTTCAAATCATTTAAAAGGGCCTTTGTCTTTTCTGAAAAAAAAAACCTTTTTATTTACATAAAAGCTAACTTCAGATTCATAACTATTAGTTTACTTTTATTTTATTTAAGATATGACATAATATGCGCCTTATAACCTGAAGGGGCAGGCAGAGGCTTATCATATGCGCCCACTTCAGTTGAAGTGAAGCAATATCACTTTCCATTATTCCCTACTGACCGACGATCAATGTCGAGCCGACCGATTCCTGCCGATAATAGTAGGTATAGCTCTACCTAATCTCACTATAATTATTGAATTGATATCAATTATAACGTAGGTACCTACTAGTCCGTCGCGTGTCACTTAAAGTAATTATATCCCTAATTTCCGCCATCGCTCGTGGCGAAGTAATATAGGTAGGTACCTCTACAGGCTGTGTTTTTCATGTGAGCGAATTCAATTCAATCCTTGAGACGTCGAATCCAGCTATGTATTGCGAGTGACCCTTTTTTTTTTTTTTTTTTTTATCGTGCGGAAATCCCTTCGGATACCCCCCCGCGTGCCAGCGGGGGCGGTTATGTCGGGCTTGAACCGACTAAAACCGCACGCCGTCTCGGGTCTACAGACGCCGGGGTGTAAGGTTGCCCATAGAGCATATCCCTCGCACCCCGACTGACCCTGGACCATCTCCGGTTTCGAGATGGCCCCCTCGGGTTTGGGAACCACGGTGTCCCCGTCTTGCCCCGGTTTGGGGGAGGGGCGCTAGTCGCCCCACCGTCCCGGCCTGCTTCTGCTGGGGTGACAGGCGGCCTCACCTGTCACCCCCAGGCCTGCGCTCATGGAGGACGGAGGTCGTTAAGTGACCACCGGCGCCTGAGTCGCCTGCGACGCGCGGCGAGCAAGTTGCGGGCTCGGCGGGCCGGGAGAGTTCTAAATCTCTCCCGGGCGCGCTCCGCCATCTCCTTCGCGAGCATTACATGCTCGCAGAAGGAGGTGGCGGCGACCCACGCGCTCGCGCTCCGCACCATTGCCGCAATCATGCTGCCGAGAGAGAGGACTTCCACCCCGATGGCTGCCACGAGGTCACGCCTCGGCGCCTCCCACGCCGGGCAGTCCGCCAGCGTGTGCAGCCCTGAGTCCTCGCTCGCATCGCAGTGATGACACTCAGGCGTTGGCTCCTTCCTGATCCGATACAGGTGGTCCCCGAAGCACCCCTTCCCGGAGATCACCTGCGTCAGTCGGTACGAGAGGCTTCCGTGTCGCCTCTCTAGCCAATCCTCCATGATGGGCCTTACCGCCGCTATTGCGGCGTGCCCTGCGCTTGGTCGCCCAAGTCGTTCCTTCCACTCCACCACGATGGCCTGGCGGAGCTGGGACTGCACGGCCTCGATTTCTCGAGGCTCGGGGTTCCATCCCTGCTCCCGCGCCTCCTTTCGCCATTGGTACAGTTGCGAAAGGGCTCTCGCCTCCAGGTCCCATGACGGAGTTCCGGCAAGGAGACTCGCCGCCTCGAAGGAGATCGTACGGTACCCGCTGATGACCCTGATGGCCATAACCCGCTGCGGAGCGCGCAGCATCCGCACAGTTCTGGTCCTCAGGGCCTCCGCCCATATTGGGCACCCATACAGGGCCATGGACCGCATGATCCCCGCGTAGAGTCTCCTGCAGGAGTCATCGGGCCCCCTCATGTTGGGCAACAGCCGAGCCAGAGCGAGAGCTGTGCCCTTCAATTTGGGGGCCAGACTTCGGATGTGCTCTCCGAAGTCCCATCGGCCGTCGAGCACGAGCCCCAAATATTTCATTTGGGGCTTGATGCCCCCTCCGATTTCCTCCCACGATGAGACTGGATCCCTCGGGTGGCTTGCTCCGAGTCCCATGAAAGAACAAGGCCTCGGTTTTATGCAGAGCCACCTCGAGACCCAGCCGCCGGATCCGCTCAACGACTTGGGCAACCGCGGTCGTGGCCTTCAGGGTCGCTTCGCGGTACGTCGCCCCGCACGCCGTCACGAGCGTGTCGTCCGCGTAGCACGTAACGGCGGCACCGCCTACGAGCTCACCGCGAAGCACCCAGTCGTATCCGATGTTCCACAGGAGCGGCCCCAGGACCGATCCCTGTGGAACACCGCACGACATTTCACGCCGACCGATACCGGTCACGGTTGGGTAGATGACGGCTCTCTCCATCAAATACGCCCCGACTATGCGGCGGAGGTAGAGAGGCACTTCGTGATACACGAGCGCCTCCCTAATGCAACTCCAGGGCAAGGTGTTGAACGCGTTGGCGATGTCCAGGGACACCGCCAGCATCACCTCACCCCGGGCTACTGCATCCTCCGCCAGAGCCCTCACGCGCATGATGGCATCCACGGTGGAGCGCCTCTGGTGGAAGCCATATTGGCTATCCGCCAGGTCCGGCCCCACTCTTGAGAGGTGCTCGACGAGGCGCTTCGCAATTACTCTTTCAAAGAGCTTGCACACTTCGTCGAGCAACACTATGGGCCGGTAGGCGGACGGCGAGTCCGCCGGGCGCCCCTCCTTTCGGATGAGGACCAGTTTCCCCGTCTTCCACAATTTCGGAAACTGGCCCCGCTCCAAACATGCGCTGAGAAGCCCTCTCAGTCGGGGCTCGAGAGCGTCGTCGACTAGAGCTAGGACCCACGCTCGGCCTGGAATGCCGTCGGGTCCCGGGGCGGTGTGTTTGGCTCTTAGCCTTCTCACCGCCAGCTCTAGTTCTACCCAAGTGACCTCGGGCACGTCGTCGTCTTCCACGTCGGGTGCCATGGGTAACCGAGGCGGAGTTATCTGCGGTGGAACATGTTCCACCGCCCGCGCTGGGAACAGGGAGCCAACAACTCCTCCGAGCAGATCCGGCTGGAGACACCGGGTTAACGGCGGGGCCTTGGGGCGCAGCTTGCCCCTCACCATCCGGTAGGGCCGCCCCCAAGGGTCCCGCTCCAGCGTCTCCAGCAGCTCGCGGAAGGCGGTCTGTTTGGCCCGCCTTATCTCCGCTCGGAGGGCTTTTCTGGCCTCCCTGTATCCCTCGTACAACTCCGCCTCTCGGGCCTCCGCATCTGCGGGGCGGCGACGCCTCGTGCGTGATCACGCAGGCTCGTCTGAACTGCGCGATCTCCGACGACCACCAGTAGACCTGACCCCTCGGATTATAGGGCGGGGCCCTAGGCATCGCCGCGTCACAGACACGGGTCATGGCCTCCCGGAACCACTCCGCCTCATCGTCTATGCTGACAGGCCTGTCCGGCGCAGGGGCCCAGGCCTGTACGATGGCGGCTTCCAGGAGGAGCTCCCGATCAAGTCGTTTAACTGCCCAACGTGGCTCGGGTGGAGCCGTTGCAGCCGGCGCGTCGCTCGCAGGGGGGGACACGTCAAACCGAATGTATCGGTGATCCGAACTTGTGTCCTCCCCCTAAACGACGCGCCAGCCCTGAACCCGTCGCGCCAACGAGGGGCTCGCGAACGATAGGTCCACGATGGAGCTACCCCTCGAGGTCACGAACGTGTCCACGGCTCCCCGATTTAGGAGGACTAGGCCGAGTCGTGCGGCCCAGTCCACCAGTGCCCTGCCTCTATGCCCCGTCGCGCCCCTTTCGTGTCGGGAACCCCAGGCATACGACCAGGCGTTGAAGTCCCCGAGCACAAGGACCGGACGGGGCTGGCAGGCATTGACGACGACGGCCAGCTGACGGAGCCATTGCTCATATGCAGCTTGGTCTCGGTTCGGCGTGATATAAGCGGCCACGACCGCTATATCTCCAACCGCCGCCGCCACGCAGCCGGGTCCCCTTGCAACGACGGCACGAGGGGGGCTGCCGGCGGCAGGGTTGTTCACTAGTGCCGCCGACCCATCCAGCGCGGTTTCCCAGGTAGGCCCGAGGAACCGGTGGGTGTATGGGTCGGCGACAGCGGCGACATTTATGGCCCACTGTGCCATGCTCTGGCGCAGAAGGGCCTGAGCATCAGCACCGTGGCCAACGTTCACCTGCAGGATGCGGAGTTGAGGATCCATTATGGAACCCCCATCTCCGCATCCCGCTGCGAACTGGATGCGGAAGGCCGGCCTCCCGGCTTCGACTACCCTCCGGCGCAGGCCTTGCTGCCAACCCTGTGGTCAGCCGGCTTGCCTCCTGACACCTGACACCTGAAGCAGTGCAGCGGGGCGCTACACGTGCCGGCCTTATGACCGGGCTGGCCACAGCGGAAGCAACGGTCATCCGCCGTTACTTCCACCGTGCAGTGCACCCCCACATGGCCCACCGACAGGCACCTGAAGCACCTGGCTGGTCGGGCCTGCAGGAGCCGTGCCTGCGCCCTCAGGAAGCCTCCTACCAGGAGGCTCCGCCCGTCAGCGACCGTTTGGGCCGCCGCGATAGGGCAGCCGACAACTGCTGCCCCCTGTCCACCGCGGCCGAAGCGTATAGCTCCGGCCTTCACTGTGTCCGGGGAGCAGTCCCCGGCCTCCGCCACGGCGAGCCTGAGCTCTTCTGCCGTGACGGAGTCGTCCAGGCCCGTATTGCGCACTTCTGCGCATTTAATGGGCCAGGACACCCGGACGTCGGCTGCGTCCAGCGACTCCCTCAGCTGAGCTGCTAGGGCGTCGGCCTTGGGGCCACTGGCGGCCTTCTTGGCGGCCTTCTTGGCGGCCTTCTTGGCGGCCTTCCGCCTCTTTTTGTTGGCTCCAGCCACCTCCCAGCCCCCTTCCAGTGGGGTGGAGGTAGTCGGAGCCGCGGCTGGGGCTGGGGCCAGGGCTGGGGACGTCTTCCCCTTGCCCTTCCCCTTGCCTTTGCCCTTCCCCTTCCCCTGAGCGGGAGGGGGCTGAGGAGCCGGCTCCGGCAGGGTCGCACCTGCAGCCGGGCGGGTGGGGCCCTTCTGGGTTGCAGCCGAGTAGCCGGCCACCGGCGGCGCCAGAGGCGGACGGCGGATGGAGTTCATTATGTCCTCCATTCGACACATCATGCGCTCCTCCAGCGCCTCCATATAAGGGAGCCAGGACTCCGCCAGTGGTTCGCTGGACCGCGTCGTTCCCAGCGACCGCGCCGGCCGCGTCGGCTGTGCCAGGTGCTGCGCTGGTAGCGCCGGCTGTGCCGGTTGCGCCAACCGGGACGACCTCGTCACTCGCACCGGCTGCGCGGGTTGTGCTGGCGGCACTAGCTGCGCAGAGCTCGCTACCACCCTCTGCAGCTCCTAGAGAGCGGCAGAGAGCCGAGATGTCTTCCGACGGGACTCAGCCAGCTCCGCCGCGAGGGCCTCATTTTCGGAGGCGATGCCGAACACGATGTTCAGCATCTCCTCCTGTTTTGGGTCCGGGGACCCTTGGGACGATGCAGCCACTCTCTGGAGACTCTCCAAGAGTGACTGTGTCCTCCTTCCCAGCTCCGGTGCCGCGCCACTCTCTGGAGACTCTCCAAGAGTGACTGTGTCCTCCTTCCCAGCTCCGGTGCCGCAGAGGTGGAAGGCCTCGGCGGCGACTTGGCTGCGGCTTTCCCAGTGGTCGAGGGGGCTCGGATGGATTGACCAGCCCTCGTGCCACCTCGCGCCCCTCGGCGGCCAGCAGCCACCTTAGACGCCGGCTTTGCCACCTCATCACTTTTGGAGGAGGCCGTCCCGGTGAGGGTAATTTCCTCATCCGACACGTCCTCCTTCGGCCTGGGCTTCCTAGAGCGCCGCTTCCGCTTCTGGGCAGCCTTCACGGCCAATCCCAGCGGGCTGCTCGCCCTGCTCCTCTCGCTAGCAGTGTCGAACTTCTCCGACACTACCGCGGTTTTTGGCGTGACCTCCACGCATGACTGCTGCGCGACCTCCGCGCAGACTGTTCCGCTTGGTTTTTGGGGGGGGTTTTGGTTTTTTAAAGAAGAATTATCCATATGAGTCCCACGAGTATGAGTCGATATAAATACACTTCCCGGGTGACGCTCATTCCGGGAAGCGAGGTACATACTGTGGAGGTCCCCAGGTGTCCACAGGTTTTTACGACTTCGCTGTCGGGTCTTATAGACTTTTCCTAGTCGCGGGCCGGCCAATCAAGGCAAGCCCCGCGTCCTCCGAGATCACATCTTCCCGCATGTGGCTAGCATGCAGGTCCTTGACGATCACCCGGAGATTACGCGACGCGGAAGGGCAGCCACCCCTCCCATCACCGACGGCGGCACAAATGCCCGCGAGCATACCCTCCAACCTTCCCATGGTCCTTCCCGCCTTGCGGCATAACGGACCGAATCACGGGAGACACAGCCGGTACTTGCGTTTGCTCTTTCCCGGCTGCGCTTCTTGAGGCTCCCTACAAATTTCTTGACGCGTCCCTGTTCCACCTGAAACCTCTCCCCTTTTTTGGGGCGTCACAGTCACAAATACGGCGACCTTTCGCCTGGGCTCTTCCTGGGATTAGTCTTACTGGGTAGCTCTTCGGTGCTGCCAGCGATGTGCGAAGACCTTGAGCCGCCTAAAACCCTCTTCGCTGTTCACCAGTTCACTGTAGTGAACCGGTCCTTCGGATTTTCGCTCCCAGTCCCGCAGCATTTCGTCTCTTATGTCCTCGTACATTGGGCACTCCCACAGCACGTGGTCCCTCGTCTCCTCGTCACCACTATCGCAGCTGCAGAACCCTGACTCCACAAGCTTCATGCGGTGCAGGCGGCCGTTAAAGCATCCATGCCCGGTCAGGATCTGGGACACCGCATAGTCCGGTTCGACCCATCCAAATGACAGCCGGAGACCGACCTCCGGAAAAAACTTAAATAGGTCCCTACCCTTATCCACAGCCGACCACTCGCTCTGCCAACGAGCAACGACCTCCCCCATGATGCGCGACTCAACAGCTCTGCGCTCCCCACCCAGGGCACCCACCGGGCGCTCCTGCGCGATTCGTCCCGCCCGTATGACCTCAAGGTCGGCCGGCAGCACACCTGCTAGCACAGGGAGAGCTGAAGTGCTGACCGACCTGTAAACCTTCGTAAGGAGTGTTAGTGCTGGTCTCTGGGTGCGCAGTAGGGCCCTCCTTACTGTGAACGCTGAGGCACGCCTCCACCATACCGCGGCGGCATAGGTGACTGTTGCCGTGTACGTCCCAAAGTATAGGACTCTAAGTGCCTTGTATTTCACCCCCCATGAGGAGGAGGAAATCCTTGACACTTTTCCGAAACAGTTCGAGGCCCTCACGCCTATAGCGTTAGCGTGCTCCAGGTATGATTTATTTTCGTCAATGATGACTCCCAGAATTCGAGCCGACGTCACGTGCGCGATGGACGCACCGTCCATGCGTATGATTGGCGACCGCTTCAATTTGCCTTTGATTGTTAGGGCTTTTGATTTACCGGCTGAGAAGCTGAGTCGATTTCTCAGTCCCCAGTCGGAAATCACCCGTAGCGCTGCTAAGGCGCTCGACTCAATAGCAGCCCTGGACGATGCCTCCACCACGACCGTCACGTCGTCAGCGTATGCTACCATACTGACGCCCTCCGGCATCGGCAGCCGCAGGAGGTCGTCGAGGAGGAGGTTCCAGAGGGTGGGCCCCAGCACCGATCCCTGTGGGCATCCCATTGTGGATGTCTTCCACACCGCCTGCTGGCCCACGATTAGCCCAACTTGGCGCTCCGTGAAGTAGCTGCAGATAGCACGGTAAATGTTTGGCGGGCAGCCCGAGTTCTTCACTTTGAGGAGGGTCATGGGCCACCAGGCGTTGTCGAAGGCCCCTGATATGTCTAATAGGACAATTTCAACATAGGTGTGAGCCGAGGAGGCCGCCCGATCGAGAATAGCGTTTATCGCCGATACTGTCGACCTCCCCCGCACAAACCCATGCTGGTCCGGGGAAATGGACCGGTGTAGGCAGGGGGCGCAGGCGATGATTGCCCGTTCCAGGATCTTGCCCAGAATTGGCAGCAGGGTGATAGGGCGATATGTCTTGGGATCGGATGGAGGTCTGTCGTTTCCCTTTGGCAGCACCAGCAGCCGGCCCCGCGAGCAGTGGGCCGACCCGTCCCCTGATCCCCTCGGATCAACACGTCGCTCGCAGTGTCCCCTCTGATAACAGCAGAGGGGTACCTGGAGCGACCACCACCGCGGGCCTTGCAGGCCCGACATACCCCGACCCCCTCGTGCAATGGGGTCAGCTGGCCCTGAAAAGGGCCGGTCGGTCGGACTCTTGGTCGTTGACGTTGACGCCAGCTACTCCAGAGGAGCAATCAATGATGCGTCATCGCCCACGTTGCCCAGGGTGCACCAAACGCGGAGGTGTTCCAACCAGTCGCACCCCTTGCGAGTGACCCTCATTTTGAAGAATTGATCAGTTAAGGTGACGTAAGAAAAATGTATTTAGTTTAATTACCGACATCGCGTTCGGTTCCTTGCTTCCCTAGCCAGAAACCGAAAGATTATTAAGAAATTCTATGACACAATTTTGGTTTTCAACAAAACGGGCCCCAGACTCTTTTGAGTAGGTACTTTTCCTTATAGTTTTGGATTTGACCATTCACGCCTGTTTTAAAAATTCACTGTGTATACTAGTTTTTATGTGTTACCCTAACTTTAGAATACGAAATGTTTCTACCTTATGTTGTAATGGGTTTGGAATTATTTGAATTAACCACAATTTGGTTCTAATTATTAGTCCATTATAAAAAAGAATGTGTTGTCATGATCTTAGTTTATGAAATGGATTGAAAATTGAAAATTATTGAATTCTTCTAAGATCTAAGATCTTAGAAGATCCCATGGCGGAGTTCCGGCAAGGAGACTCGCCGCCTCGAAGGAGATCGTGCGGTACCCGCGGATGACCCTGATGGCCATAACTCCGCACAGTTCTGGTCCTCAGGGCCTCCGCCCATATTGGGCACCCATACATGGCCATGGACCGCACGATCCCCGCGTAGAGTCTCCTGCAGGAGTCATCGGGCCCCCTCATGTTGGGCAGCAGCCGCACCAGAGCGAGAGCTGTGCCCTTCAATTTGGGGGCCAGACTTCGGATGTGCTCTCCGAAGTCCCATCGGCCGTCGAGCACGAGCCCCAAATATTTCATTTGGGGCTTGATGCCGATCGATTTCCTCCCACGATGAGACTGGATCCCTCGGGGGGCTTGCTCCAAAGCCCATGAAAGAACAGGGCCTTGGTTTTATGCAGAGCTACCTCGAGACCCAGCCGCCGGATCCACTCAACGACTTGAGCAACCGCGGTCGTGGCCTTTAGGGTAGCTTCGCGGTACGTCGCCCCGCACGCCGTCATGAGCGTGTCGTCCACGTAGCACGTGACGGCGGCACCACCTACGAGCTCACCGCGAAGCACCCAGTCGTATCCGATGTTCCAGAGGAGCGGCCCCAGGATCGATCCCTGTGGAACACCGCACGACATTTCACGCCGACCGAGACCGGTCACGGTTGGGTAGATGACGGCTCTCTCCGTCAAATACGCCCCGACTATGCGGTGGAGGTAGAGAGGCACTTCGTGATACACGAGCGCCTCCCTAATGCAACTCCAGGGCAAGGTGTTGAACGCGTTGGCGATGTCCAGGGACACCGCCAGCATCACCTCACCCCGGGCTACTGCATCCTCCGCCAGAGCCCTCACGCGCATGATGACATCCGCGGTGGAGCGCCTCTGGCGGAAGCCATATTGGCCATCCGCCAGGTCCGGCCCCACTCTTGAGAGGTGCTCGACGAGGCGCTTCGCAATTACTCTTTCAAAGAGCTTGCACACCTCGTCGAGCAACACTATGGGCCGGTAGACGGACGGCGAGTCCGCCGGGTGCCCCTCCTTTCGGATGAGGACCAGTTTCCCCGTCTTCCACAATTTCGGAAACTGGACCCGCTCCAAACATGCGCTGAGAAGCCCTCTCAGTCGGGGCTCGAGAGCGTCGTCGACTAGAGATAGGACCCACGCTCGGCCTGGAATGCCGTCGGGTCCCGGGGCGGTGTGTTTAGCTCTTAGCCTTCTCACCGCCACCTCTAGTTCTACCCAAGTGACCTCGGGCACGTCGTCGTCATCCACGTCGGGTGCCATGGGCGACCGAGGCGTAGTCATCTGCGGTGGAACATGTTCCACCGCCCGCGCTGGGAACAGGGAGCCAACAACTCCTCCGAGCAGCTCTGACTGGAGACACCGGGTTAACGGCGGGGCCTTGGGGCGCAGCTTGCCCCTCACCATCCGGTAGGGCCACCCCCAAGGGTCCCGCTCCAGCGTCTCCAGCAGCTCGCGGAAGGCGGCCTGTTTGGCCCGCCTTATCTTCGCTCGGAGGGCTCCTCTGGCCTCCCTGTATCCCTCGTACAACTCCGCCTCTCGGGCCTCCGCATCTTCAGCTTGGTCTCGGCTCGGCGTGATATAAGCAGCCACGACCGCTATATCGCCAAACGCCGCCTCCACGCAGCCGGGTCCCCTTGCAACGACGGCAAGAGGGGGGCTGCCCTCGGCAGGGTTGTGCACCAGTGCCGCCGACCCATCCAGCGCGGTTTCCCAGGCAGGCCCGAGGAACCAGCCTTGCTGCCAACCCTATGGTCAGCCGGCTTGCCCCCCGCTGCACATCTGAAACAGTGCAACGGGGCGCTACACGTAATCATAATAATAATCATAATATTTTTATTTTGTGGATCATAGGTTTTAGTTATAAAAGGTCTTATAATTTATGTTATGTGCGCTATGTCCTACCACACGTGTGGTGTACAAAATAACATGCATCAAATTTAAATATATTTCACAATCATGTTTCAAAGTCGAAATATTCAATTAATATTAAGTATAAATAAAATAAAAATCAATCAACTACAAAACAACTAAACGATTAGTTTCAAGTCTAGTAATGTCGGAATATACATATCAATTTTCACATTTAAACAATTAATTTATGGAAATTCGAATAAAATAGTATTTGTCAATCAATATAATATGTCAATCAATATAATATGTCAATCAATATAATATGTCAATCAATATAATATGTTAATCAATATTAAATGTCAACCAACATTATATAGATGTCAACCAATATTATTATCATTTATAAAATCCACAATCGAGTAATACGTCTTATTCACCAAAAATACTGACAGTTCTTTTTTAAATATATTTATATTTGGCTCTAGTCTAATGGATTTTGGCAGTTTATTATATATTTTTGGTGCCATGGCAAAGATGCTGTTATGATGTAGTGCCGTTCTGCTGGAAACTAGTTGCAGTTTATCTGCTCGACGTGCACTACTAACTGCTTCAAACTTCTCCATATTTCGTTTAACAAACATTGCAGTTTCATAGATGTATAGGCTAGGCATTGTAAGTATTTTAAGTTTCTTAAAAAACGGTACACAACTATCCGTTCTGCGCAAATTGCACATTGCTCGTAAACATCGTTTTTGCGCTATGAAAACCTTTTCTTTTCCAGTTGCATTACCCCAAAATATAATTCCATACCTTAAAATTGAGGAAATAATACCGTGATAGGCTGTAATCAAAGTGGCTTCATTAACTGTTTTCCTAAGCATGTACAAATTATAAGCGTATTGATGTAATTTACTGCACACACTCTGAATTTGTTCATTCCAATTCAATGACTTATTTATGTATAGACCAAGAAATTTGGTCACCTCGGTTTTATTAATGATTTTTCCATTATAATTTATATTTATGTCAATAGATTTCTTTTTACTTTGTCTAAATTGCATTATTATCGTCTTATCTAAATTCATTTTAAGATTATTCATAGTAAGCCAATTGATAACCGTAGTAATGTTCTCATTAATGTCAGTTTCAAAATTATTTATATCATTATTATTAAAAACTAGAGTACTGTCATCAGCAAACATGATCATAGGATAGGAAGCAGAATGCGGAAAGTCATTAATGTAGACAATGAAGAGCAGTGGTCCTAAGACACTGCCTTGAGGCACGCCGTAGGTTACAGTTCTTTGTGAAGAACTGAAAGTTACTTCAGATCTTCTGACTATTCTGCTTAAAATAGTTCTTTGCTGACGATTATGAAGGTAAGATTCAATTAATGTAGATATATTACCCCTGACGCCATAACGGTTAAGTTTATTTATTAGAATTTTATGATCTACATAGTCAAATGCTTTTGACATATCCATAAACAATCCCATTACTGGCAGTTTTTGATCTACTCTATTGACAATAAGGCTCAAAAAATCGTATATTGCCATGTTTATTGATTTATTTTGCCGAAACCCCTTCTGCCCATCGTGGAACAAGTTGTTTGTTTCAAAATGTTTAGTCAAATTGATAAATATTACTTTCTCAATAATTTTTGAAAAAATTGGGACTAATGCTATGGGCCTGTAACAGGACAAATCTTCCCTGTCATGTTTTTTAAAAAGTGGTTTGATCGTAGTAATCTTTAGCTATTCAGGAAAAACACCTTCGACAATGCAATTATTGATAATGTGACTCAGCACTGGAGATACAGTATTTGATACTGATTTTACTACTTTTGTGCTGATACTATCATACCCTGTGCTGTTAGTATTATTAAGTGACATAATAATTTGATGAATGTCCTGAGGAATAGTCGGTGGCATAAACATAGAGGAAGGTCTGTTAAATTTAATTGTATTTCGACACTTGGAGGTTCCTATAGGTTGCACTTGATCAATGAAATGATTATTAAATTCTTCTGCTATATGCTGAGGGTGAGATATTGTTTTACCTTCAAGTTTAATGCTATTTACACTTTCATTTGGATAACTATCCAAATGAAAGTGTAAATACTCTTGACTTTTGTATCACTTTCCACGTCGCCTTTGGTTTATTTTTTGAATTTCGAATAAAATATTCATTTTGAGATTTTTTTGTAAGTTGAATTACCGTTTTAAGCCGCTTTGAAATGTTTTTAAAGTTTTGCCTATTGTGTTCAGTTGGTTCTGCTCTAAACTTCCAAAGTAATTGACGCTTCCTTTTACTACATATTCGAATGCCTCGACTTAACCACTTTGGTTTTATTCTAGTGCGAACTTTAACTTTAATAATTGGAAAGCATACATCATAAAGTACCTTGAATGTGTCGTAGAACATAGTGAAACTTCTAGCGGCGTCTTTTTCGAGGTATACATCATTAAAATCAACATCCTGGAGACATTCCTTGAATCTCACCATATTCTCCTCAGAATAATTTCTCCTATTACAGAACCAGTAATCATAGCGACAGGTTTTTTTTACAGGACAAGTTAACATTTGAGGCGTGTGATCTGATAATGCAAGTTCTAATATTTTGCCTTTAGAACCATGTACATTATGAATTAAATTATCGATGCAAGTACCACTTGCCAAACGAGTAGGTTCATTTATTTCATATTTTAGATTAAACCCTTGTAAGAGTTGTTTGAAACGCTCAGAGTAACAGCACTTTACCAGTAGATTAATATTAAAATCACCACAGACAACAATTTTTTTATTGGATTTATAACAGAATATTTTCAGAATGTCATGCATATTATTGAAAAATATCTCGAATTTTGTTTTTACGTCTTTATTTTGGGGATTTCTATACATACATATTATTATCATATTGTGGTCAAGCAATTCAATGGCACAGTTTTCGAAAACATTTGAGACGTTATATTTCGCTAGGTCAATTACTTTGATTTTTATATCATCCTTGACAGCAATACATGTGCCACCATTTCTAGATTGTCTTGAAGAGAGCGTAGTGAGCTTATAATTAGGGATATGCATCAGTCTAACATCCGTTGCTATCATGTTGTGTTCAGTGACGCAAATAACATCAATTGTCCTATATTTATTAATTAAACCATGCAATGCAACTATAAAAGCATCCAATTTACTAAGTAAGCCATTAATATTACCTTATGACCGGGCCTTATGACCGGGCTGGCCAAAGCGGAAGCAACGATCACCCGCCGTTACTTCCGCCGTGCAGTGCACCCCCACATGGCCCACCGACAGGCACCTGAAGCACCTGGCCGGTCGGGCCTGCAGGAGCCTTGCTTTCGCCCTCAGGAAGCCTCCTACCAGGAGGCTCCGCCCGTCTGCAACCTTTTGGGCCGCCGCGATAGGGCATCGCGTCATCATAAGCGTATCGCTCCGGCCTTAACTGTGTCCGGGGAGCAGTCCCCGGCCGCCACAATGGCAAGCCTGAGCTCTTCTGCCGTGACGGAGTCATCCAGGGCCGTGATGCGCACTTCAGCGCATTTAGTGAGCCTGGAAACCCGGACGTCGGCTGCATCCAGCGACTCCCTCAGCCGAGCCGCTAGGGCGTCGGCTTTGGGGCCTCTGGCGGTGACGGGGACCTCGAGAAGCCAGTGGTGCAAAAGACCGGACGCCCGGGATCTCGAGGGCCTTAAGGTCCACGTTGGCCTTTACTCTGGCCAGCACCTCGGCATACCCCATGCCTCTCGACGCTGCCTCCGCCGTCAAAGTGACGACGACGGCCGTTGTTCGAGGGGCACGGAGCTTCCCCGGCGCTGCCTTCGCAGCGGCCGCGGCCCTTCTGGCCTTCTTGGCTGCCTTCCTAGCGGCCTTCCGCCTTTTCTTGCTGGCTCCAGCCACCTCCCAGCCCCCTTCCAATGGGGCGGAGGTAGTCGGAGCCGCGGCTGGGGCTGGGGTTGGGGCCAGGGCTGGAGACGCCTTCCCCTTGCCCTTCCCCTTGCCTTTGCCCTTCCCCTTACTAAGAGCGGGAGGGGGCTGAGGAGCCGGCCCCGGCAGGGTCGCACCCGCAACCGCAGCCGGGCGGGTGGGGCCCCTCTGGGCTACAGCCGCGTAGCCCGGGAGTGATTACCTTTTGACCCCTCTAACTCCGAAAGAAAGCCTGCGCCAGAGCATCGGTCATTAACATTAATGAGTAGACGTACTGGTTTGCGGTTGACTAGGGCCTCAAAGATCTTGGTGGGGCCCCATACACCCATCAGTACTCCATTTAGTACCTTTCTACTTTTCACTCCGAGGTTATATAATTCAGTGGAATTGCTGGAACGTTTTCATATCAGGTTTACATGATAAAACCAATCAACATTTATGTTATGATAATACTAAAATCAATTTAAAAATACACTGTAAACTTACACTATACAATTTCGAAGAACTAACGACTATGTTTAGTGTCTCAAGACAGTTAAGTATACACTTAAGGCCCGTATCATTTATACACCCTTCAGAAAATAGGTACCCAACCATTCGATCGGCTTTTTTAATATCTCGGTATTTAAGGACTTATTTCACTACCTTAATTTATTTATTCGTAGGTATTTATTCTTTTTATTTAAATTGCCAATGTCAAAATTTAATTTTCACAGTTTCATTCATAAAAAGTATTTAGGTTTAAGTTTACTGCTTATACCTAACTAATTATCCCAAACTGTGTTAATATTTTCCCATCAGGTATACCTTTTTTTTTTTTTTTTTTTTTTTCGTGCGGAAATCCCCTCGGATACCCCCCCGCCGGCCAGCGGGGGCGGTTATGTCGGGCTTGAACCGACTAAAACCGCACGCCGTCTCGGGTCTGCAGACGCCGGGGTGTAAGGTTGCCCATAGAGCATATCCCTCGCACCCCGACTGACCCTGGGCCATCTCCGGTTTCGAGATGGCCCCCTCGGGTTTGGGAACCACGGTGTCCCCGTCTTGCCCCGGTTTGGGGGAGGGGCGCTAGTCGCCCCACCGTCCCGGCCTGCTTCTGCTGGGGTGACAGGCGGCCTCACCTGCCACCCCCAGGCCTGCGCTCATGGAGGACGGAGGTCGTTAAGCGACCTCCGGCGCCTGAGTTGCCTGCGACGCGCGGCGAGCAAGTTGCGGGCTCGGCGGACCGGGAGAGTTCTAAGTCTCTCCCGGGCGCGCTCCGCCACCTCCTTCGCGAGCATTACATGCTCGCAGAAGGAGGCGGCGGCGGCCCACGCGCTCGCGCTCCGCACCATTGCCGCAATCATGCTGCCGAGCGAGAGGACTCCCACCCCGATGGCTGCCACGAGGTCACGCCTCGGCGCCTCCCACGCCGGGCCCCATCAGGTATACCTCAGAAATGAAAAAACAAACCATTGTAAGGTATAAAAAACCTCATTGAAACACTCAACTTAACTGTAACAATCAATTAACCATTCTAATTCATCTTCAAAAAATAAATAAAAATAAAGAAACATTTTTATTAGCTTAATTTATAAGAATTTTAAACACCACCAGTTACTGGTCTGCAGTGTAAAGCTAGTTCACCACCGAGTTCGCTCACTGTAATTATAGTCTTAGACCTACAGAATTATCCACCAGGACTGGCATTTTCATAATTTATGCAAGCCAAAGTGTAGGGTTGAAACGGCAGACGAAGTAGGTACACGGGTTCAGTCAGTTGCCTATACAGTGCGTTCATATACACGTACTTTAGTAGGAAGCGATGGTATCATATACCTTTGTATGAGGTAAATTAGTATTGACGCCTGTATATTTGTTAGCTAGCACATAAAAAACACACATGTCATTGAGGTGCCAATGTTCCGTGGCAATTAGTCTGCGTGCCACACGATTCTGTAATTGGAAATATAAATAATATTGGAATTTATTAGTGCCTACATATAAAATAATGAACGTTGTTTCTTAACGTAAGGTATAGCTTGTTTATTTACTGCTATAAATAGTTTTAAAATAGGTAATCCGATTTCGAAACGTTGAATCTTCGAGTAGGTACCTTTGTTTTTTTTTTTTCGTGCGGAAATCCCCTCGGATACCCTCCGGCCGGCCAGCGGGGGCGGTTATGTCGGGCTTGAACCGACTAAAACTGCACTCCGTCTCGGGTCTTAAGACGCCGGGGTGTAAGGTTGCCCATAGAACATATCCCTCGCACCCCGACTGACCCTGGGCCATCTCCGGTTTCGAGATGACCCCCTCGGGTTTGGAAACCACGGTGTCCCCGTCCGGCGCCTGAGTCGCCTGCGACGCGCGGCGAGCATGTTGCGGGCTCGGCGGGCCGGGAGAGTTCTAAATCCCTCCCGGGCGCGCTCCGCACCATTGCCGCAATCATGCTGCCGAGCGAGAGGACTCCCACCCCGATGGCTGCCACGAGGTCACGCCTCGGCGCCTCCCATGCCAGGCAGTCCGCCAGCGTATGCAGCCCTGAGTCCTCGCTCGCGTCGCAGTGATGACACTCAGGCGTTGGCTCCTTCCTTATCCGATGTCGGGTGGTCCCCGAAGCTTACCGGAGATCACCTGCGTCAGTCGGTACGAGAGGCTTCCGTGTCGCCTCTCTAGCCAATCCTCCATGATGGGCCTTACCGCCGCTATTGCGGCATGCCCTAACGTGCAGGTACCTGTATATATACAAGGTAAATTGGGAAAATTGGGAAGCGACTTTAGAGTGTTTATCAAAAAAATATCTGATTTGTACATTTAATGTTTACCAGGAATTTAACTGATTTGAATACCCATGAATCAAATTCAAATTCAAATACTTTATTTGCGGAAATGTGGTAGTACAAGATGTCACATAATTTTCGTTAATCACATTTACCATTTCAGTTTATGGCATGCAAACATTAACATTAACAATATATTATATTAAACCATTAAACATTTTTTTATTAAAATTGACCCATCTGAATTCAGCTTAAATCATTATATTTTGAAATTATTAAATATTGTCATGGTTTTGCTTAATTGGAAATAGAAATAAGAATTAAATTAGTAGTCGTTAATAAATTAGTTATCAATTATGAATTATGATTATTCAAATTCAGTCCAGTCAGTTTTTTTTATAATTTATATTTAAGATATTCATCCACTGAGTAAAAACATCTCTCAACGAGCCATCTAAACAATTGTATTTTAAACTTTTGTATAGGCAAGTCACGAGCATCTCGAGGCAAGTGATTATAGATGCGTACTGCCATTGCGGAGCTGTTTCTACTAAATATATCATATCTTTATCAGTGGAAGAACCAGGTCATTAGGATATCTCGTATTAAAATTACATACATCCTTCTTAAAACTAAATAAGTCATTATTATTTTTAACAAAAACACATACTTCAAAAATATAGATACACGGCAGAGTCAATAGTGAAAGTTTGCGGAACAAAGGCTTACAGCTTACCCAGGGAGCTACATTACAAATAGCTCTAATACATTGTTTCTGAGCTATGAATGCTCTATTTATATTTACCGAGTTCCCCCAAAGTACTATGCCATATCTTGCCATGCCATATCATATACCACAAATGCATGATACGCCTTAAGTGCTGTTTGTTTGCTGGATATTTTTGTTAGTCTCCACAAAGCATAGACAAACCTATTAGTTTTACTCTGGACGTTATGAGTGTGTGTTTTCCAGTTACATGTAGCATCTATAGTTATACCCAGAAAGGAAATTTCATTACTTTCTAAAAGAGTTTCACCACTGTAATTTATATTTAGTTCCAATTTTTTACCTCCTCTATTATGAAATTGTATATATTTAGATTTATGAATGTTGACACTCAAATTATTTTGATTTAACCAGTCTATCACTTTTCTAACAACACTATTTAGTAACTCATTGTAGTTCGATTCAGAGTTATTAGGTACTAGAATTGATATGTCGTCTGCATAGAGAATAGACTGGTATTCTGTTATCAACGGGAGATCGTTAATGTACAAGAGAAACAGCAACGGTCCGAGAATGGTTCCCTGGGGTACACCTACTCTATTATATCTCATTTCAGATTTAAAGGTTACTTCTTCATTATTAGAGTTGAAGTTCGTAATTTCAACATATTGCATTCTATCAGCCAGATAACTTTTAAGCCATTCATGTGCAGAGCCACGTATACGTATGTTTAACAAAATTAAATGCGCTATGCATATCAAAGAATATCGCTGTTATATGTTTTTTATCATTTATATAATTCACTATTTTGTTCATGAGCTTGAATGTTGCTAACGTAGTAGATTTCCCTTTTAGGAATCCATGTTGCTCTGGACATATAATATTATATTTACTCAAAAAAAACACCAATCTAGCATATACAATTTTTTCGAATATTTTAGCCAAGGTGGGAATTAAAGCAATTGGTCTATAGTTGCTAATGACACTTTTGTCCCCTTTTTTGTGCAATGGCTTAATTACAGTTGTTTTCAGTCTGTTGGGAAATTTGCCTTGACTGAGCGACAGGGTAATTATGTATGTCAGGATTGGAGCAATTAATTTAGTACATGCCTTTAGGATTTTCGTAGGAATATGATCGTAACCTACAGCAGACGTATTTTTATGAGAATTAATAACTTTGATAACCTCATTTACGTCTGCGGGGAATAAAAACATACTAGAACTATTTGACTGAAAATTAATATTCCCTTTTTTAGACGCATCAATGTCCATATTTGTCATATCAATGAAATAATCATTGAATATATTAGAGATTACTCCAGGGCAGTGTACCGATTTTCCCTTATGAGTTATGTGTGGAATGGTAGAATTCGAGTAATCAGGATTAATATTACCATTTATCACCTTCCATGAAGCCCTGCATACATTTGCAGATTTACGTATAAATTTTTCATTGCTTAATCTTTGAGCAGTCATAATACATTTCTTGAAAAGTTTACCATACTGAAAATATTTAGTTTTACTTAATTCAGTACCAGTTTTATAGCTCGTGAAACGTAAATTTCGTTTTGTTTGAGAAGCTTTTCGTAAACCTTTTGTAAGCCAAGATATACGTTTTTTTTGTTTTAGTACTATATTTCACGGTGTATAGGGGGAAGGATAAATTAAAAAATAACAGTAAATTATCATAGAAAGAGTCAAAAGCCAAATTTGCATCGGTTTCCGACAAGGTTTCCGACCATGAATGTGCCGTAAGACAGTTTGAAAATATTTTAATATTATCGGGATTGTAGTCCCTTATACTTTTAAATATGAATGATGAAGGGATTCCCTTGTTCTCTACAGGAAGCGTAAGAAATTGTCCTGTGTTATGGTCTGAAAGATCCAGAGGCAGTGTACCACCCACGGCTGTAGGAATGTTGCTTATAATTTGATCTATACAACTATCTAATCTGGTTGGTTTATCTATGTGAATATTAAAGTTATTATTTTGTACAATTCTCTTGAACTCGGTCAGTGTTACACAGGGTTTAAACAAATCTATATTAAAATCACCACCGATTATAATATTCTTCCTAAACTTATTCCGTAATTTAAACAGCACTAGCTCTAGTTTGTTAAGAAAAATATTGGGGTCACAATTGGGTATTCGATATATACAAATTATTACACAGCTATACTTAGGAATTTCTATACCACAACATTCAAAGCTTATCTCAGTGGCAATATCATTCAAAAAAGAAACTTTTTTGCATTCAATGTAATCCCGGCAGAAAATGCAGACCCCTCCTCTCCTTTTCTTTGTTCTTGAAAACGAATTCGCAAGATAAAAGCTATTCAAGTGTATATTACGTTCATCACCCAATTTTAGAAAGGATTCGGCAACACATATGACATCGATATACATACCTGAATTTGACAGGCTATCTAGAGCTATCTGCAATGAATCTCTCTTGCTACAAACACCCTCAATATTCTGATGGAGAATAGTTACATGATCAGATTTGCTGCTAACGAAAAAGCTGCTTGACAATACTTCCCGAACTATTATGAATATCTACTGTAGACTTGTTTGGTTTATTACCTGTAAAGGTCTTCGATTGTTTCGGAAAGTATTCAAGCAAAGTACTTTGAACAAATTTTCTGGTAACATTTGTATTTGGAGCAATAGATATTCTTCTAAAATGAGAGTTATAACATGGTGCATGATTTGAATCAGTTACTCCCGAAAGCCTATGTTCTTTTTATTGAAATTCAAATACTTGTTATTATAATCAATGCTATCAATAATAAAGTTAAGTTTATTACATATATTGTGCATAAATGGACTATAAGTATCACCAATTCGTACAAACTTAAAATTAGGAACGTTTTGACATATTATTTAACATAACATAAACTCACGCCTATATCCCCGAAGGGGTAGGCAGAGGTGCTAGCACCCACGTGTCGCCAGTTTATGTTTTAGGTCCCAATGTAATAGGTGGCGAGCCTATTGCCATTAACCGGGCACATATAACCTGCGATAAATACACACATAACTTCGAAAAGTCATTGGTGTGTGCCATGGTAAAACCTGGGATCGAACCCGAGACCTCGTCTCAGCAGTCCTTTACCCATACCACTGGGCTATATACACATATATATATAGACATATTATTTGCAGCTCATTATTCAATTTATATTCATTAAGGTAATTATTTTTTGCAACACTAATCACAAGAATTGTACAAGTGTGAAGATGCTTAAAGGATCCCATTAATTCCAAGAATATACTGTTACTAAATAGTTAATATCAAATTGAAAAGACAAAATATCTTCCATGTAAGATGGCAGAATCGGCCGGATTCTGCCATCGAGATTGATGGAATTCCGGCAGGATTTGGACCGTATTGAAATTCGTGACTGAGTGCCTACCCGCTTCTTGCCGAATTTAATAATTCTAGGTATGTGAAACGTACCCTATCGGTTTAAACTTGATAAAATAGGTACTGTTTGTGTTCGGGGTGCGAGGGATATGTTTCGGGGTGCGAGGGATATGCTCTATGGGCAACCTTACACCCCGGCGTCTGCAGACCCGAGACGGCGTGCGGTTTTAGTCGGTTCATGCCCGACATAGCCGCCCCCGCTGGCCGGCGGGGGGGTATCCGAAGGGATTTCCGCACGAAAAAAAAAAAGGTACTGTTTGTGTGTTAAAATTATGTTTGCGTAAAAGAAACTTTGACTTGGGTAGTCAATTTGCCTACAATTTTTATACGTGCGGAGATCTCTTCGGATACCCCCCTGCCGGCCAGCGGGGGCGGTTATGTCGGGCTTGCACCGACTAAAACCGCACGCCGTCTCGGGTCTTCAGACGCCGGGGTGTAAGGTTACCCATAGAGCATATCCCTCGCACCCCGGCTGACCCTGGGCCATCTCACCACTAACAGCATCGCTCATCCTGTCTCCTCTGAAAGCAGAGGAGTACGGAGAGCGATGTGTGCCCGCCACGTTGGGTATTGGCCGACGATCAATGCCAACCCTATGAAGGGGTGAAGGGGAAGCCATTGACCGCCGCCCAGGGTGTACCGGCCGCTCCGATTCCGTTCCCCCCGAACTGCAGCGGGATCGGAATCGGAGCGACACTCGAGGAGGTTACCCAACACACACCCCCCCTGCCTAGTACCTAACTACCTAGATATTAAAATTATTTGGTTGATTTTGAATTTTATCAACATAGAGATGGTGATAAACATAATCAAACACTACATAAAAGTAAAATAACGTTGTAATTTGTATGCATTTGAGTGAAAAAGTGTATGATATTATATTTTACTTCATTAACAGCCCTAACGGTTGATCTGTGACAGCAATAAGTTGTAAACAAAGGAATAAATTTAAAAAAAAAGCGGCCAAGTGCAATTCGAACTCACCTATGAAGGATTCCGTAGTAGAAAGTAACATTATAGTGTTTTTTTTTTAATTCTTAAATTTGAGTTGATTGAATGAAATGTAAATTGCAGTTTACGATTTATGACGTATTAAAAAAAACTACTTACTAGATCTCGTTTAAACCAATTTTTGGTGTAAGTTTACATGGTATAATGTACATCATATATTTTTTTTAGTTTTATCATTCTCTTGGGAACCCCGGCCTGCTTCTGCTGGGGTGACAGGCGGCCTCACCTGCCACCCTCAGGCCTGCGCTCATCGAGGACGGAGGTCGTTAAGCGACCTCCGGCGCCTGAGTCGCCTGCGACGCGCGGCGACCATGTTGCGGGCTTTGTTTACAACTTACTACTTTGGAAGTGTTTCTCGCCCAAAATATTCAGCTCTGAAAAAATTTATATTCGAAACCTCAATATTATTTTTCACGACCTATCCACGTACGGGTTTGATGAAAAAAAAAATTTTGAGTTTCAGTTCTAAGTAGTGCTTTGTGTAAGTGCTTTTTTTTCTATTTTTGTGTAAAAATCTTAATGCGGTTCACAGAATACATCTACTTACCAAGTTTCAATAGCATAGTTCTTATAGTTTCGGAAAAATGTGGCTGTGACATACGGATGGACAGACAGACAGATATGACGAATCTATAAGGGTTCCGTTTTTTTCCATTTGGCTACGGACCCTAAAAAGGAACATAAGTAGGTCGTAAATTAACATTTTTAAATTAACTTTTGTAATTACTAGTAAGTATACTTATTTATTTGCAGTGCCTTCACTCTATCGTATATTGGACTAACCGTTCGATACCTTTATAGAGTAGTTAGTTCTAACCGTTTTAGTTTAAAAAATATTAAAACTGTAGCTTCGGTTTTAACTAGTTAACAAGATGTAGACATGCGCTGTGCTATAAAGAGAACGCCATACCAAATACGACGTGTCTCACACTTCATCCAGATAGACGTGTTAAATCAAAAGTAAGTTACTGTACCTATATTTTTGTATGAATTATTATGGAACAATTCACGCAGACATTTTCAAATATGGAAATGTAACAATCATAACTTGTATTATTATATTTAAATTAATAGCCAGATACGAGAAAACGATATACAAATTTGGGAAATATTTCTCACAACCACTCTGTATCAATTTTCAGTTTCAATGAATAGGCTATTGTTTATCCCTAGAATAGGTTCCCATGGGTTACGAAAATGGGATCAAATTACACGCGGGTGAAGTCGCGGGCAACAGCTAGTTTCTTATAAATAAAAAGAGTGTTAAAGTGCTACGCCGCTTAGTCATCGCCCCAGCAAAGGGTCGGGGTCCAAGGGATTTCCTTTCGGAGCCCTACGTAGTTGCCGAAGCTCGAGGGGGTATTCGCACGTAAAAAGGTACACGATAACTAAAATAAGTTGCTCAGGGTAATATTCGTTATTTAAGAAATACTAAGAATAGGACATCACAGGAGACCAATGATTACTAGTGAAGATGCGTTAATTTTTATAAGAATTAGCGCACACAGTTAGTCTTAACTTATTTCATCATAAGACTATAGGTAAAGACAAAATCATATAACATTAAAAGAGTTATCTTACAAAGTATCTTAGTTAGTAAGAGTTATCTTAGTCAAATATTTCTTGCAGTGTTAGTTACAAAGATGATGAACTTGATGGGGTTATCCCCTATTCTCAAATATCTATCTGGTGTTGTATGTCTCATTATTTCCTTGTCAACGGTAAAACACTCAGTGAAATATGGCACTCACCAGCACAAAGACGGTTTCAATTAATTACAGAGTAGTACTAACAGTAGTTCCTTAAGGTTTATAAATTCAAGTGAAAAGCCCGATTGGCAGGTAAATGAATAAGGGCTAAGACTTCTAAGAACATGGAACTAATGCAACATGTTCAAACTTATTGACCAACGTTAGTCATTCTAATGCGGACATAAATTGTGGATTTCGATTCGCTTTATTGAGCTACCATTCGTATTGCATTTCATTATTAAAAGAGTAAACTTATGAGAGACGTCAGGGCTGTCCGTATAATTTAGGTATAACGAACGTATATATATATAACTTTATGAAGTCATAGGGAATGACAATTATGGAAACTGAACAACTAATTAGCTAGCTAGGTGCTATGAATTAAAATATTGATTTATGAATTAAAAATTAATACAACTAAGTAATAAATTATATAACTAACTAAAATATAACTAACGTATAATGTAACTTTATGAAGTCATAGGTAATGACAATTATGGAAATTAAAGAACTAATTAGCTAGGTGCTATGAATTAAAATATTGATTTATGAATTGAAAACTAATATAACTAATTAATATATCATGCATTAATCATGCGATTAAATGTGATATATATATAAATATTAAATATAAAAAATATAATAATATAAGGCGGTAGCCTAGTGGTATGGGTAATGGACTGCTGAGACGAGGTCTCGGGTTCGATCCCAGGTTTTACCATGGCACACACCAATGACTTTTCGATGCTTTTCGAAGTTATGTGTGTATTTATCGCAGGCTTATAAGTGCCCGGTTAATGGCAATAGGCTCGCCACCTATTACATTGGGACCTAAACATAAACTGGCGAAATGTGGGTGCTAGCACCTCTGCCTACCCCTTCGGGGACATAGGCGTGAGTTTATGTTATGTTATGTTATGTTATATATAAAATAAAGTCGTGTTAGTGATGACCGCGATGAACTCCAGCCCGGGAGGATTGATTTCCATGATCTCTGATTTTTTAGATTTGTCTCCGCCTTTGTTGTGCATTTTTTTCTTTTTGCTGTTATCCCCACAGTTGCCCCACCGCCGGCCAGAGTGGGCGTAGTTATGTCGAACTGAAACCAACCAAAACCGCAAGCCGTCTCAGGTCTCTAATGCCGGGGTGTTAGGTGACCAAATAAGGTAATTCCCTCGCATACCGGCTGACCCTGGGCCATCTACGGTTTTGAGATGGCCCCCTCGGGACACTATGCCTGTACTAGCAATTAGGATAATTAAAATATGAGGCATTTACAAATATCAGCTGATAAGGTTGCCAACATAACTTGATTCTAAGGCGGAACGAAGTTGGCCGCGTCAGCTAGTTTGATGTAAAATTTAAGTCTTCATAATTTGATGCAAAATAATTGTTATTATTGCAAAGTATTAATTGCATAATAATTGCAAATGATTAGTCATTGGAAGGCAGTTCAGTACACCATAGTCAATATTAGCCCACCGAAGAATACTATCATTATAAACAAGACGAACTACTTGAATACCTTAAGAAAATTAAGAATGGTCACGGATAAGGGTGATTTGTCTACTTTTGGACATTTTCTAAAGGTATTGTTGTCAACAGTCTTTTACCATTATTAAGTTTTTGTTTTTCATTTAAATATTTTTATAATATAACACAATAAAAAAAAATCCGTTCCCGCAGGGGGAACGCACAGGTAGATTTCGTGAAGCAATTAATATTATTTTATATAGAGAACTACGGACTTTAAACAGTTTTTTTTTCTGGAGGTAACTTTTAGCGAGGGGTGTGTGTTGGGTAACCTCCTCGAGTGTCGTTCCGATTCCGATCCCGCTGCAGTCCGGGGGGAACGGAACCGGAGCGGCCGGTACACCCTGGGCGGCGGTCAATGGCTTCCCCTTCATGGGGTTGGCATTGATCGTCGGCGAATACCCAACGTGGCGGGAACACATCGCTCTCCGTACTCCTCTGCTTTCAGAGGAGACAGGATGAGCGATGGTGTTTGTGGCTGAGGCCACCATAGGATCCTAGGAGATCCAGGGGCGGGTTGGCCCACTGCTAACGCAGGGGCCGACGGGCACTTGTGCCGCCGCCGGTGAGAGAGGATTAGCCATCCTCTCGCGTTCCGTAATCGGCAGGTGATCAGCAACGACCTGACTGGTGGCTCCAGAAGGGTACGCTGTGAACTTGCTGACCGGAGGGCTTGCCTTTATTGGCCGGCCCACGACAAGGAAAAGTCTATAACACCCGACAGCAAAGTCGTAAAAACCTATGGATACCAGCCGACCTCCATAGTATATAGGCTTATCCAGGTGCAGGGGGCACCGCCTGGATGGACCACCTTTCCCCCATACTCGTGGGATATGTTATGAACAATATCAACAATAATATAAACGGGTGGCGCGAGGGCTGGACAATCCACCCGAGCTCCCTCTGCTCTTGGAAGAGCCGTGGGAAACTCACCGCCGAGGCCTTCCACCTCGGCGGTGTCGATGTCGGAGCCGTGCGGGAAGACGCGGTCACTCCTGGAGAGACTCCAGAAGGTGGCTGCGTCGTCCCAGGGGTCCCCAGACCCTCAGCAGGAGGAGATGCTGAACATTGTGTTCGGCATCGCCTCCGAAAACGAGGCTCTCGCGGCACAGCTGGCCGAGTCCCGTCGAGAGACGGCTCGGCTAGCTGCAGCTCTGGAGGAGCTGAAGAGGTTGGTGGCGAGCTCCGCCCAGCCGGCACAGCCAGCGCAATTGGCGCAACCAGAGCCGCCGGCGCGGGTGACGCGATCGACGCGGTCGACGCAGCCGGTGCCGGCGAAGCTATCGCAGGCGGAGCAGCCGACGCAATCGGTGCGGCGGCCGGCCCAATCACCACCGGAGGAGCCCTGGGTAGCTGCTACCCGAGCGCTGGAGGAGAGGATGATGAGTCGGTTGGAGGCCTTAGTGGACTCCATCCGCCGTCCGCCTCTGGCGCCACCGGTGGCCGGCTACGCGGTAGCAGCCCGGAAGGGTAATACCCGCCCGGCTGCAGTGGAGGCTCTGCCGGAGCCGGCTCGTCGCCCCGCTCCCGCTCAGGGCCCCGCTCCCACTCAAGGGAAGGGAAAGGGGAAGGGCAAGGGCAAGGGGAAGACGTCCCCAGCCCAGGCCCCAGCCCCAGCCCCAGTCGCGGCTCCGGTAACCCCCACCAGAACCCCCTTGGAAGGGGGTTGGGAGGTGGCTGGAGCCAGTAAGAAGCGGCGGAAGGCCGCCAAGAAGGCCAGGAGGGCCGAGGCCGCCGCGAAGGCAGCGCCGGGGAAACTCCGTGCCCCTCGCACTACTGCCGTCGTCGTCACTCTGAGGGCGGAGGCAGCGTCGAGGGGCATGGGGTATGCCGAGGTGTTGGCCAAAGTAAAGGCCAACGTCGACTTGAAGGCCCTCGAGATCCCGGGCGTCCGGTGCAAGAGCACACGGACGGGAGCCCGGCTTCTCGAGGTCCCCGGCGCCGCCAGTGGCCCCAAGGCTGACGCCCTAGCGGCTCGGCTAAGGGAGTCGCTAGATGCAGCCGACGTCCGGGTGTCCAGGCCCATTAAATGCGCAGAAATGCGCATTACGGGCCTGGACGACTCCGTCACGGCAGAAGAGCTCAGGCTCGCCGTGGCGGAGGCCGGGGACTGCTCCCCGGACACAGTAAAGGCCGGAGCTATACGCTTCGGCCGCGGTGGACAGGGGGCAGCAGTTGTCGGCTGCCCTATCGCGGCGGCCCAAAAGGTCGCAGACGGGCGGAGCCTCCTGGTGGGAGGCTTCCTGAGGGCGCAGGCACGGCTCCTGCAGGCCCGACCGGCCAGGTGCTTCAGGTGCCTGTCGGTGGGCCATGTGGGGGTGCACTGCACGGCGGAAGTGACGGCGGGTGACCGTTGCTTCCGCTGTGGCCAACCCGGTCACAAGGCCGGCACGTGCGATGCCCCGCTGCACTGCTTTAGGTGTGCAGCGGGAGGCAAGCCGGCTGACCACAGGGTTGGCAGCAAGGCCTGCGCCGGAGGGGAGCCGAAGCCGGGAGGCCGGCCTTCCGCCTCCAGTTCACAGCGGGATGCGGAGATGGGGGTTCCATAATGGATCCTCAACTCCGCATCCTGCAGGTGAACGTTGGCCACGGTGCCCATGCTCAGGATCTTCTGCGCCAGAGCATGGCACAGTGGGCCATAAATGTCGCCGCTGTCGCCGACCCATACACCCACCGGTTCCTCGGGCCTACCTGGGAAACCGCGCTGGATGGGTCGGCGGCACTGGTGCACAACCCTGCCGCCGGCAGCCCCCCTCTTGCCGTCGTTGCAAGGGGACCCGGCTGCGTGGCGGCAGCGGTTGGCGACATAGCGGTCGTGGCCGCTTATATCACGCCGAACCGAGACCAAGCTGCATATGAGCAGTGGCTCCGTCAGCTGGCCGTCGTCGTCAATGCCTGCCAGCCCCGTCCGGTCCTTGTGCTCGGGGACTTCAACGCCTGGTCGTATGCCTGGGGTTCCCGACACGAAAGGGGCGCGACGGGGCATAGAGGCAGGGCACTGGTGGACTGGGCCGCACGACTCGGCCTAGTCCTCCTAAATCGGGGAGCCGTGGACACGTTCGTGACCTCGAGGGGTAGCTCCATCGTGGACCTATCGTTCGCGAGCCCCTCGTTGGCGCGACATGTTCAGGGCTGGCGCGTCGTTTTGGGGGAGGACACTAGTTCGGATCACCGATACATTCGGTTTGACGTGTCCCCCCTGCGAGCGACGCGCCGGCTGCACCGGCTCCACCCGAGCCACGTTGGGCGCTTAAGCGACTCCTCCTGGAAGCCGCCATCGTACAGGCCTGGGCCCCTGCGCCGGACAGGCCTGTCAGCATAGACGATGAGGCGGAGTGGTTCCGGGAGGCCATGACCCGTGTCTGTGACGCGGCGATGCCTAGGGCTCCGCCCTATAATCCGAGGGGTCAGGTCTACTGGTGGTCGTCGGAGATCGCGCAGCTCAGACGGGGCTGCGTGATCACGCACCGCCGGTGGGCCCGATTCCGTAGGAGGCGTCGCCGCCCCGCAGATGCGGAGGCCCGAGAGGCGGAGTTGTACGAGGGATACAGGAAGGCCAGACGAGCCCTCCGAGCGGAGATAAGGCGTTCCAAACGGGACGCCTTCCGCGAGCTGCTGGCGACACTGGAGCGGGACCCTTGGGGGCGGCCCTACCGGATGGTAAGGGGCAAGCTGCGCCCCAAGGCCCCGCCGTTAACCCGGTGTCTCCAGCCGGATCTGCTCGGAGGAGTTGTTGGCTCCCTTTTCCAGGGCGGGCGGTGGAACATGTTCCACCGCAGATGACTCCGCCTCGGCTGCGCATGGCGCCCGACGTGGAAGACGACGACGTGCCCGAGGTCACTTGGGTAGAACTAGAGCTGGCGGTGAGAAGGCTAAGAGCCAAACACACCGCCCCGGGACCCGACGGCATTCCAGGCCGAGCGTGGGTCCTAGCTCTAGTCGACGACGCTCTCGAGCCCCGACTGAGAGGGCTTCTCAGCGCATGTTTGGAGCGGGGCCAGTTTCCGAAATTGTAGAAGACGGGGAAACTGGTCCTCATCCGAAAGGAGGGGCGCCCGGCGGACTAGCCGTCCGCCTACCGGCCCATAGTGTTGCTCGACGAGGTGTGCAAGCTCTTTGAAAGAGTAATTGCGAAGCGCCTCGTCGAGCACCTCTCAAGAGTGGGGCCGGACCTGGCGGATGGCCAATATGGCTTCCGCCAGAGGCGCTCCACCGTGGATGCCATCATGCGCGTGAGGGCTCTGGCGGAGGATGCAGTAGCCCGGGGTGAGGTGATGTTGGAGGTGTCCCTGGACATCGCCAACGCGTTCAACACCTTGCCCTGGAGTTGCATTAGGGAGGCGCTCGTGTATCACGAAGTGCCTCTCTACCTCCGCCGCATAGTCGGGGCGTATTTGACGGAGAGAGCCGTCATCTACCCAACCATGACCGGTCTCGGTCGGCGTGAAATGTCGTGCGGTGTTCCACAGGGATTGGTCCTGGGGCCGCTCCTGTGGAACATCGGATACGACTGGGTGCTTCGCGGTGAGCTCGTAGGTGGGGCTGCCGTCACGTGCTACGCGGACGACACGCTCGTGACGGCGTGCGGGGCGACGTACCGCGAAGCGACCCGAAAGGCCACGACCGCGGTTGCTCAAGTCGTTAGGCGGATCCGGCGGCTGGGTCTCGAGGTGGCCCTGCATAAAACCGAGGCCCTGTTCTTCCATGGGCCTCGGAGCAAGCCACCCGAGGGATCCAGTCTCATCGTGGGAGGAAATCGCATCGGCATCAAGCCCCAAATGAAATATTTGGGGCTCGTGCTCGACGGCCGATGGGACTTCGGAGAGCACATCCGAAGTCTGGCCCCCAAATTGAAGGGCACAGCTCTTGCTCTGGCTCGGCTGTTGCCCAACATGACGGGGCCCGATGACTCCTGCAGGAGACTCTACGCGGGGATCGTGCGGTCCATGGCCCTGTATGGGTGCCCAATATGGGCGGAGGCCCTAAGGACCAGAACTGTGCGGATGCTGCGCGCTCCGCAGCGATTTCTGGCCATCAGGGTCATCCGAGGGTACCGCACGATCTCCTTCGAGGCGGCGAGTCTCCTTGCCGGAACTCCGCCATGGGACCTGGAAGCGAGAGCCCTTTCGCAACTGTACCAGTGGCGAAAGGAGGCGCGGGAGCAGGGATGGAACCCCGAGCCTCGAGAAATCGAGGCCGTGCAGTCCCAGCTCCGCCAGGCCATCGTGGTGGAGTGGAAAGAACGACTTGGGCAACCAAGCGCAGGGCACGCCGCAATAGCGGCGGTAAGGCCCATCATGGAGGATTGGCTGGAGAGGCGACACGGAAGCCTCTCCTACCGACTGACGCAGGTGATCTCAGGGAAGGGGTGCTTCGGGGACCACCTGCATCGGATCAGGAAGGAGCCAACGCCTGAGTGTCATCACTGCGACGCGAGCGAGGACTCAGGGCTGCACACGCTGGCGGACTGCCCGGCGTGGGAGGCGGCGAGGCGTGACCTCGTGGCAGCCATCGGGGTGGGAGTCCTCTCGCTCGGCAGCATGATTGCGGCAATGGTGCGGAGCGCGAGCGCGTGGGCCGCCGCCGCCTCCTTCTGCGAGCAAGTAATGCTCGCGAAAGAGGTGGCGGAGCGCGCCCGGGAGAGACTTAGAACTCTCCCGGTCCGCCGAGCCCGCAACTTGCTCGCCGCGCGTCGCAGGCAACTCAGGCGCCGGAGGTCGCTTAACGACCTCCGTCCTCCATGAGCGCAGGCCTGGGGGTGGCGGGTGAGGCCACCTGTCACCCCAGCAGAAGCAGGCCGGGACGGTGGGGCGACTAGCGCCCCTCCCCCAAACCGGGGCAAGACGGGGACACCGTGGTTCCCAAACCCGAGGGGGCCATCTCGAAACCGGAGATGGCCCAGGGTCAGTCGGGGTGCGAGGGATATGCTCTATGAGCAACCTTACACTCCGGCGTCTGTAGACCCGAGACGGCGTGCGGTTTTAGTCGGTTCAAGCCCGACATAACCGCCCCCGCTGGCACGCGGGGGGGTATCCGAAGGGATTTCCGCACGATAAAAAAAAAAAAAAAAAAAAGGTAACTTTTAGCGAAAAACTTTTCAGACATTTATTTTAGACTTAAAAATGGCCTATCGACGGCAAGAATGTTCACCGGTTAGAAGTTATGATTTTTTTCCCGAAAAATTTTGGTTTTTCCCCCATCCACTTTTAGTTAAAGTTTTAATCTTATAGGTTTATAATTAAAAGTTGTTGGTATTCATGTATACTATGGGATAAAATTAGAACGGTTCGAACATCTTTCATGGAACGTGAAATTTTGAGGAAAAACTGATTTCACAAAAAGTGAGGCCCTACCGTGCCCTTAGGTCGGATTCCACCCGTTCACGAACTTAAACTAAGTTTACACCCAAGCAATTTTTGACCGCAGTTTGAAAGCGATCGGGGCAAAAATGCGACCGTGAGAGTGCCGCAAATGTTGGGAAGTGGAACCATACATACATATATATTTATATATAAACTTTTTGACCAGTGGTCATTTCGGACTCAGGGGGTCATAACTAGAGTCAAGAAACCAATAGGTAGATCGATTTCATCGAAATCTACCTAAGTAGTCGAAGTAACAATTATTTCAACATCAACATTTTTAACTCCCGACGCAAAAATCGGCGGCGACAAGTTTGACCCGTCTGTGTGTGTGTCTGTCTGTAGCATCATAGCTCTCGAATGGATGAACCGATTTAGATATTGTTTTTTTTTGTTTGATGGTTGAATTAATCGGGAGTGTTCTTGTAGCTATGTCGGGGGTATTTTTAATTTATAGTTATTTAATCATCTTATGATTGAGATTTCCCGAGAGATCCCGGGTGCGGATCCCGGCCATTACACTACCGACGTGGACCCACTTCTAACACAAGATAACACAACAGTTTTGCTTAACTGGAAGGGTTAGCCCGGGGGCACAATAGTATTTTTTTTATTAATATTCTTTAAAAAATGTAGTATAAGCGAGTTGAGAATAATGGAAGTGGGTGCGTGGGACATGGTTGTATAACTCTCATTATGAAGGGATTTTTTGGCTAACAAAAAGCACATAATTATACGAAACGCAGCCATTAAAAGATTACTAGACCTGACTGGTCTACTAAGCTTCAGTAACTAATAGCTAATATAAATAATAAGATTAAAATTTGTTGAGTATTGTGTAACATAACCGTAACAACAGCGCCAGCTGCTGGGAGTTATTCAGCGTTAATGGATGCTTTGTGACTGAAAGAATAATAGTATTTACTCATTGTCCATTACCAAACACCAATAATGCTTCTCTTTTTAGCTTTTTGAAACTTTAAAAAAAGCTAAAGCATAAAAACCGCTAACAAATAACAAACTTCCCGCACTGCCGTTAAATTAACCCTCTGGTTTAAATTATAATTATGAGTACTGTAGGAACAAATGCGTGTAAGGATATAAATACGACGTCACTTTAATCTGTTTCAACCCTACTCGCGACCACGCGGTCAGGCGGGTCAGCAACGGTGCGGTCCATCGAACCTCGTCAAATATTAAAAAGAGGACTGAATCGACTTTCAACTTTCTCATATACATTAATGTGAGTATTGCGATATTATTTATGCATACCATGCAAATAGAAATATAATATAATGAATTAGTTCAATAAGTATTTTCTTGTTATACCGTTTTTTTATATTAGTTATTTGTAACGTTGTGGATTCTTTATAAATCAAAAGAAAATTATATCCATAAATTAATCGATATTTTAGTATGTTTCGATACCTATTGCTAATTATCTATGTTGTGCAAGCGAAATTGGACAAAACTAGCCCAGTTATCAACTGACGGCTCTTATATCGTTCCTTTCCTTGGCAACCTTCGCCGAGGAAGGTCACTTTGACCCCGTGGCCAACTGCTGTCGGCTCCGGGTAGGTAAGTTTTGAGATCAACATTTCCTACTTCTTTCTACAGGTGAAGACCTTCCAGCGGTGCAGCTTATTGCCTGCTAAAATGCATGGCTTTATATATTTTGTTTTATTCTATGTGCTATTTCAGCCTACCTATTAGTGCCACGAGGCCGATGACCCCTACGGTCAGAGGTCGCGGCACCAGCTTGTGCTGCCTATTATATTCTTTTTGTTAGGTATAGCTTCTAGCTACGCTGCATTGCCGCTGGGAGATTCTCTTCACCTGCTATTTTAGCGGGTCACTTGGACGTAATTACCTAGTGACAAACTGACCCGCACTTTTTCTATTTCCAGGGTCTTCGCACCGGGCTTCGCACCATAATGGCGGTAGCGAGGCACACCAGCGGAGACCCTGGCACGCTGGCAACACCACTAGCCACGTGTCCACCAGCTAAGTGCATACTACCATCTTTGCACAACGGACCGAACAACGCCACGGCAGAATATTTATTACGAATCCATCCCCTGAGGTTCTTTTACTCAATACCTAATATAAATATATGTAACGCTCTCTTACCGATTATAATCCTATTATATTTTCGTAGCTTCATGCTTCAGATATAATATAAACAACATGTAGTACTTTAATCCTGCAGGCAACTCGCACGTTTTTAAAGACATAAAAAGAGGGTAATTTGACTAACGCTTCCTAGCGCGCGCCGTGCGCCGGCTCGTCATTCTTTTCTCGTGCGCGGCAACGAACGCACACTTCTTACCTTCATACAAAAAACAAAAAATGAAAACCAAGCAAGATCAACTTGGTCTAGGGATTGCGGCTGTAAACAAAGCAATGACCCTACTGTTGACTGGGGATGACAAAGTACAAGCACTTAAGGACTTGTCCGATGCTTGCCGAATACTATCGGATCTGCATTTTATTGAAACTCGGGCAAGAGCAAAACTTCTTACAGCTAGATTGGACAAATCATTCCTTACGATCATACAAGGCCAAGAAAGAGATGAGACTCTCTTTGGTGATTCTCTGGGTGAAAAAATAAAAGTCTCTAAGGCAATTGAACAGCAAGGTCTTCTAATTAAGAAACCACCACTACCAAAACCGTCGACTTCGAGTGCCTCCGCAATACCGGCAGCCACCCGACCCCGATACCAGGGAAACTGGTCGGGCCCTCCTCGCTACCAGCAGTCAGCCAGGGGGGGGGCGCAGCTCAGCATACCGGAACCAAGGCCGACGTGCTCCAGCTCCACCTCCGGCATCAAATCGTCGAACAACGTCGACGCCAACAGGCGTGCCCCTCCGCATCATTAATACAGGTACATGCTGGTAGACTACAGCAATGTTACGATTGTTGGCTTAATGTCACAAAAAATCCAGTTATACTAGACTGGATTTATAACGGCTATAAAATACCCTTTACTCAACAACAACAACAAGTAACTCAGTGTAAAGCACCTTCCAACACTTTTTCAATCAGTGAGGAACAGGAAATGACATTTTCTATTCAGAAATTGATAGAATTAGGTGCAATTAGGCAATGTAAACCTCAAAAAGATCAGTTTATCTCCAAATTTTTTCTAGCACCTAAATCAAACGGAGGACATAGGTTTATATTGAATTTAAAAGAATTGAAAAAATTCGTCGCGAATTCCCATTTTAAAATGGAAGATCATAGAACCGCTGCAAAAATGATACCACAAAACGGTTTTATGGCCACTATAGATCTTAAAGAATCTTATCTGCTTGTTCCTATCAATTCTCAACACCATAAATACCTTTTTTTTTTTTTTTTTTTTTTTATCGTGCGGAAATCCCTTCGGATACCCCCCCGCCGGCTAGCGGGGGCGGTTATGTCGGGCTTGCACCGACTAAAACCGCACGCCGTCTCGGGTCTTCAGACGCCGGGGTGTAAGGTTACCCATAGAGCATATCCCTCGCACCTCGACTGACCCTGGGCCATCTCACCACTAAAAGCATCGCTCATCCTGTCTCCTCTGAAAGCAGAGGAGTACGGAGAGCGATGTGTTCCCGCCACGTTGGGTATTGGCCGACGATCAATGCCAACCCTATGAAGGGGTGAAGGGGAAGCCATTGACCGCCGCCCAGGGTGTACCGGCCGCTCCGATTCCGTTCCCCCCGGACTGCAGCGGGATCGGAATCGGAGCGACACTCGAGGAGGTTACCCAACACACACCCCAACACCATAAATACCTAAGATTTCAATTTAAAGATACTAATTCACAATTATTGACCTATGAGTTTACAGCCATGCCTTACGGTTTATCCTCCGCACCACGTACATTTACCAAGATAATGAAAGAGTTAATAGGCCATCTCCGAAGCCGCGGCTTTAAATCTGTCATATATCTTGATGACATATTATGTATAGGAAACAACTACGAAGAATGCCTTGAAAACGTTACCGAGACTCTTAGGTCGCTAAACTGTTTAGGCTTCGTAGTCAATAATGACAAAAGTTGTTTACAGCCCCAACAAACTTGCAAATTTTTGGGTTTTATTTACAACTCTATGAATATGTCAATATCATTACCACCAGATAAGCGAAGCAATATATTACAATTGGTAAATAAGTTTTCCCAGCTACCAAACTGTACTATTCGTGATTTTGCTCATTTAATAGGTACCCTTACTGCAGCGTGTCCAGCTGTGAGATACAGCTGGCTTTATACTAAGAACCTTGAGAGACAAAAATACCTAGCTCTTTTGAATAATAATAATAGATACGACGCAAAGTTTAAGCCCCATATTGATATATTACCGGATCTTACATGGTGGGCAAATAACATACCTTTCGCATCAAATGCTCTCGTAACACCCAATTATGACTTAGAAATCTTCACAGACGCATCACGAACAGGTTGGGGTGCTTACTGTGAACATGGGCGAGCCAGTGGGGGTTGGACTGACAAAGAGATTAATTGTCATATAAATTATCTAGAGCTGTTCGCGGTTTTTCTGGGCTTGAAGTGCTTTGCTCGCGATAGAAACAATTGTAATATACTGTTACGAGTCGATAACACGACGGCTATCAGCTATATTAATAGGATGGGGGGTATCCAATTTCCCCACCTGAACCTTTTGACCAAAACTATATGGCAATGGTGCGAGGAGCGAAAAATTAAAATATTTGCATCATATATAAATACAAAAGATAACATTGAAGCAGACACTGAATCTCGGAGAGTAAACCCTGACATCGAATGGCAGTTATCTGACTCGCAATTTAAAACAATTACCGCAATATTTGGCAAACCGACAATAGATCTTTTCGCTACTCGCACCAATGCTAAATGCAAATCTTATGTCTCTTGGCGGCCAGATCCAGACGCCATGGCAATAGATGCCTTTACACTAAAATGGACACCAATGTTTTTCTACGCATTTCCTCCATTTACAATGATTCTGAAATGCCTACAAAAAATTTCCTATGACAAAGCCGAAGGTATTTTCGTCTTTCCTTTGTGGCTTTCTCAGCCCTGGTTTCCGATACTGAAAACTTTACTTAGATCAGATATTATTCACTTTGAACCTAATATTAACTTTTCGGCCCCTTTCAGGACGCGACAACATCGCGCAAAGTTTACCTTGGGTGCAGCGCTGCTCTCAGGACGGCATTCACCATAAGAGGTACTCCGATCCAGGCCTTAGACTTGACAATGTCATCTCTTTCCAAAAATACCTTTCTCCAATATAATGTGACCTACAAACTTTGGTGGGAATATTGCAACATATATAATAATAACCCGTATGAAGGTTCACTTTCATCGGTTATAATTTTCCTTACCGAACAATTTAACAAGGGCTCTGCATATAGTTCTTTAAATACCCACCGATCGGCGTTGTCATTATTGGTAGGTAGCCACCTAACCAATAATGATCAGATTAAAAGAGTTCTCAAAGGAGCGTATAGATTAAGGCCAGCTGCCCCAAAATATTCTTACACCTGGGATCCACAGATTGTCCTAAATTACATTGCGGAATGGATACCAAATAGAGATCTCGTAATAGAAAAAATAACGCTGAAGTTAGTGATATTATTAGCATTATGTACAGCCCACCGAGTACAAACATTGTCACTCATAAAATTAGAGAATATCAGAATAGGGCACGGAGCTATCGAAATAGGCATTACCGATGCAATCAAAACGTCTGCAGCCGGGCGTGAACAACCTCTACTGGTGTTACCTTATTTTAATGAAAATAGAGCTATATGCCCCGCCACCATCATAGAAGATTATATGTACGTGTCTAAGAACATTAGGCCGAAATCAACGACTCATCTTATACTGACGTATAAACGACCACATAAACCAGCTTCTTCCCAAACTATTAGCAGGTGGATTAAGAAAGTGCTAGGAATGAGCGGAGTGGACGTATCCATGTTCACCGGACATAGTACGCGGCACGCCGCCACATCAGCGGCTCATGCATCCGGCCTTTCCTTAGATACCATCCGAAAAACGGCCGGCTGGACTAGTAGGTCACAAACATTTGCAAAATTTTACCATCGCCCATTATCAAATACAAATAGTTTCGCCAGATCCATCCTGAATACATGAATGTAGTATTTTCTTCGTTCACTTTTGTCTTACATTATATTATTATACATGTAACCTAAATCGATATTATTATACCATTTTTTTATAATTAATGTATGTACCTAACGATAATTAATGAAGAAATAAGCACCTAAGATAAATCAAAATTTAGAATAATTATGATTGTTACTAAGTTGAAAAAATAAAATGTATTATTTACACACTTGTAAGAAAACAATTTTTATTTTTCCCCACAAAATTTTCGGCTCTAAACATCTACATGTTGTTTATATTATATCTGAAGCATGAAGCTACGAAAATATAATATGTGATTAAACGAACTTGCAAAGTGAAGTTCGATCAATATTATATGAGTAAGCTTCATGCGAAGATATAAACACCCTCCCTCCCAAACCCTTATAGAGAAAATTTGTGTGGATTTTACATTTTCTTTCTCTAAAGAATGACGAGCCGGCGCACGGCGCGCGCTAGGAAGCGTTAGTCAAATTACCCTCTTTTTATGTCTTTAAAAACGTGCGAGTTGCCTGCAGGATTAAAGTACTACATGTTATTTATATTATATCTTCGCATGAAGCTTACTCATATAATATTGATCGAACTTCACCTTGCAAGTTCGTTTAATCACATAATATATTGTAATCGATTTCTTTATTTATCTCTGCTCGCCCTAGCCGGTAGTAAGTCTCAACTACATTAATTATTTAATAAAAATCTTACAGTGCATAAATCACCTTAACTTTATGTAAACTTCACTAAAAACCTTCTTTAAAAATATTAACCGTTACAATAGAAGTCCGTAAGTGCGTTCAACAATATTTATTTCTAATTAAATACTTCTAGTTACTATACGTCAATACTTCCAGTTAGTTATGCCAAAGTTAGATATTCCAAATTTTTGTATAAAACGGATAAGCATCTATTCTACATAAATAATTAAGAGTATTGTAAAGATTTTTATTAGCCGACAATTAAAAACAAGTTGAATTACTGAGACGAGCTCAGCCGAATACAAGGGTTTTTTTTTTCTTTATCTTGCAATGGTTCACCCCAGCACGAAACTATTACCGAAAACAGCAACTCGATAGCTCATCTCCTTCATACCCAAAACCGTGACAGAAAATTGGCAACGACGACAACTCGATAGCAATAGGGCTTTTTGTTTTTTTTTAACGTGCGGAAATCCCTTCGGATACCCCCCTGGCCAGCGGGGGTGGTTATGTCGTGTGTCGACTAAAACCGCACGGTGTCCTCCCCAAGTGTCCGTTGCCGGGCACCCCGGGTAAGCCCTCGAAAGGATAACCCCAGGGTTGCCCGCCGACTTTTGCCGCCACCGCGGCCTCGCCTGGTGGGGTCGGGTTTTATCCCGCTTCGGTGAGTTGGCAGGCGTGTGTAAGGGCACACACGACACGCCTCCGCCACGGCCTGCTTCTGTAAGGACGGCGAGTCGGCCAACTGCCGTCCTCAGGCCCCGATCATGGAGGTCGGTAGTCCCGGGCGTAGATGAGTCTGCGGCGTCCTCGCCGCAGACAATAGCAATAGGACTTTTCTAAAGAAAATCCCTAAAAATATCAGCCAGCTAAGGACTAAGGACGTGTAACTCAATCTAAATTATAAAATAAATTATAAATATATATAAAATATTATAATATTATCATCTTATTACCTATAATTCAATTGTGCTGGTTACATACTTGAAACTATCACATAACTAATGTAATAGGTACGTAACATTTGTTAAAAATAAGAATTGATAAATGATTCCAAATTTAACAAGCATTTTTCCATTGCTTCTATTCATTGGTTCTAGGGCGAATGATGTATAGGCGCGTAGAAATGTCCTTTGTTCTTCAAATTTTATCAACAATTTTGACTAGACCTGATTGTCCTAATCCAGTCCTAATTTTTTATGTTAATGTATTATTTTATGACCAAAACGATTTAAATATAGAAACTTCAATCAAAAGGGTGTAGAAAAAGTTAGAGTACCTTCTTTTTGTTTTCGTGCGGAAGTTCCCTCGGATAGCCCCACCGGTCAGCGGGGGTGGTTATGTCGGGCTTGAACCGACTAAAACCGCACGCCGTCTCGGGTCTACAGACGCCGGGGTGTAAGGTTGCCCATAGAGCATATCCCTCGCACCCCGGCTGACCCTGGGCCATCTCCGGTTTCGAGATGGCCCCCTCGGGTTTGGGAACCACGGTGTCCCCGTCTTGCCCCGGTTTGGGGGAGGGGCGCTAGTCGCCCCACCGTCCCGGCCTGCTTCTGCTGGGGTGACAGGTGACCTCACCCGCCACCCCCAGGCCTGCGCTCATGGAGGACGGAGGTCGTTAAGCGACCTCCGGCGCCTGAGTCGCCTGCGAAAGAAATCAGTGACCTCAACATTCATTAACTATTAGCAGCGCCGCGTGGTTTCACTCTCGTTTTTTTTTTCAGAACGAAAGTATCCTATGTGCCATTCCAGGATATAAGACAAATTCATTTCAAATTTCAACGAAATCTGTCCAACCGTCAAACACATACACTGTTAACGCGCGGATGCGCTCCTCCCTCTCCTCATACCGCCGGCGTCCGCGCCGCGCCGGCCATTCCGCCACGATCCGAGCGCACGACAACTCGCGGTCACGCTACGCTGTCGCGACGACGCATAGCCATTTTGTTACAAATATATTTCTATTCATTAAATGTACTTACTCAAAATCAAATCAATAGTGTCATTTCAAGAATTCTCGTTAACATAAGATTCGAGCTGGATACAGCTTTGGAAACCGTTTCGAAGACAAGACGGAACAAAGAAGTATCGACATTGACGAGATCATTCGAGTAATACCTAACGGTCACGGATTGCATTGAGACGCGACAGCAAACAGGGCGTGAATCATTTATTACCTACACAAGTAACTACGACAAAATCAAGAAATATCATCATCGCTGTGCTATACATCTCACTGGATATGCTTCTGTTAACCCTGCCCTACGCTCTGCCTCACATTGCGGCCATAATAAACCGATCTATAGAAACATCTACCTTTCCAGACTTATGGAAAATTGCTACTATTCGACCTATCCCTAAAATTCCGAATCCAACAGCCGTCAAGGATCTCCGCCCTATTAGTATCCTACCCTGCCTTTCGAAGGTAATAGAAAGAGTGGTATGTAAGCAGCTCACTGATTATCTGGAAAAAAATAATATCTTACCAGAGTTACAGTCCGGTTTCAGAAAGAAGCGCGGCACAGCTACTGCTTTGTTAGATGTGACTGACAATATATTGGCTGCACAAGATAAGGGTATGTGCACACTTTTAGTGTTGTTGGACTTTTCTCGCGCATTTGATAGTATCCATACGGGTCTGCTTTTGTCTAAACTAAGCTATTACGGTATCGATGAGAAATCACTCTTATGGTTCCACAGCTACTTGGATAACCGCAAACAGTTGGTGGAGCTGACAGTGAGTGATGGGACTTCTTTTACCTCGCCCCTCACTTCTGTTAAAAGGGGCGTTCCCCAGGGCTCCATCCTAGGACCAATTTTGTTCAACTTATATTGCGCGGATATCATTAACTGCCTACAAAACTCACAGTATCATATATACGCTGATGACGTGCAAGTGTACTTATCTTTTAAGCCGAGCGAATATCAATCGGCGGTGGAGAAACTCAATGAGGATCTCCACCGAATAGCAGAGTGGTCGGATAGGAACTGTTTAGTTTTGAATCCACTCAAAACAAAATATATGTTGTTTGGAACCAAGAGTCAGGTCGATGCGGTTCCCACCTCTCTGAGTGTTGCACTCATGGGAGAGTCAATAGACCGAGTTGCTGAAGCTCGAAACCTGGGGTTGTATGTTGACTCTAACCTGAGGTTTGAACGTCATATAGCGGAGTCGATCCGGAGCTGTTTCTACCGACTCAAAGTTCTATATAAAATGAGACCGTATCTTTCGGAGGAACTAAGGGTGCGACTGGTGGAGGCTCTGGTGCTATCTAGGATCAACTATGCGGATGTGGTTTACGGTCCGCGTCTGCTAGCGAGAACGGACCGGCTTATTCAGCGGGTACAAAATGCATGTGCGCGGTTCTGTTTCTCGATACCGCCTAGGGGGCATGTCACATCGTATCTCAGTAAACATTCGCTGCTTAAAATGAAAACTAGACGAAAGATGCATTTGGCATGCCTTCTTTTCGGTGTTATCAGATTTGCAGAGCCGCAGTACTTATATAACAAACTCCGCTGGGTAACTAACAGAAGGGCATGCCCTAGAAGACAATACTCGCAGCAACTATCGATACCACTGCACAGAACCGCATCGTTTAGGGGTAGTTTCCGCTATTCAGCCTCCAAAATATGGAACAATCTTCCCCCACCTTTGCGCTCCATAAAAACAATAACAACATTCAAGAAGAAATTACGCGAATATCTCTTGGAAGCGCAGCGGAGGCTGGATGGCGTAAATTGTAATGTGTCGCTCATTTAGTTTGGTGTTGATATGCTGCATTCTATCTTTTGTTTTGCAGACTGGAAACTGTTTTACAGAAAATTTTAAATTTAAAAGGGTCATCCTAAATGTGATTTATAAATTGAATGTATGACTATAATTGTAATTGTCTAAATAAAAATGATTTAATTGCAATAACTTTGCTTTATACATTATACACATATATATATATTGATTTTTACACATCACTTATCACACAATACTCTCACATTTACACACATAACAACACACAAATACATACATGGGTTCCAGTTGAAAACCAGCGCCAAGGTCCGCCTGGCATATGCTGAACTGGACACCCCTTTGATGCATACGCGAGGCACATAATAAATTAATAAACCATGTACTAGGTTAAGTGGAATGTTTAATGTGTCTTACATACATCAAATAAACGTTTCTTTCTTTCTTCTTTCTATACCTACCTACAGTTCGAGAAACCAAGATACGGGTGTGCAGCGTGGTATTAGTGAGTTCGTTCCAATCAAATTTAATAATTCCCGTTAATTGCATCTTGTTCCATCTAGTACCATTTCTCAACCAATTTCATTTACAATCCTCCACGTTAATTCTCAAACCTGAATAAATTATTTTTCTACCTACCTTTTCTAACTTGGTCGTAAAATTTTCGAAAATTTCGAAATATTTTGACAATTTTTCTCAGTTTAACGTAATTATTGATACATTTTCAAACATCAACCGACTATTTGTCCATATTCATTTCATAAAGGGGCCTTATTTGCTGTATTGTGCCGATTTGTACCAATACAGTGCAATCGATTAGGTATACATTTTTAAATTATTATTTTTCTTCAACATTCTAGCGAAGCCGGGGTCCAAAGTTCGCGCCGTGTGACCTACCCGTGACTCGCGGCAGCCGAGGTGCGGCGGCCAGCGAGGCAAACCTTTGCTTTTTGCACGCGCACACTATACCTACCCTCTCTGCTTCGCACTTTTCTACCGCAACGTGCCTGCAATTTAGAATTTAAGTATTGCTGCACATTGTTAACTTTATTCTGTATTTTCAACGCGTGCTAATTTTATTAATTATTTTCAGCTGGACAGTTTGAGTTTGGTATCATTTGTAAGCTTAGTATTTGTTTATAAATTTGCACAATCATGGATCTCAAATCATTAAAGAAAACTAGAGCAAGCTATAAAGCAAAGCTTACTATATTCATAACATATCAAGACACCTTTTTGCCTAATAAAATTCTTAATAAAGTACAAGTTCTTGAGATAACAGCTCGCTTAAATAAAATACTAGAGCTTTATAATGAATTTGATTCAGTGCAGACTGATATAGAAGGTCTTGTGGAAATTCCAGGTGATGAGCACAAGGAACGGGAGATTTTCGAAGTCAGCTACTTCAGTTGCGTGGCAACTGCGCAGGAGCTACTCAGCGCTGCCTCTGCGGAGCAAGATGCCAGGTCAGTGACAGGTTCTAGCAATGTCACTGAACCGTCAGGTGGGCCAAACATTAAATTACCGACTATTAGCTTGCCGACCTTTTCTGGGTGCTATCAGGAGTGGCTTGAGTATCACGACATTTACAAGTCCCTTATACACGACAACACAACAATACCTAAAATCCATAAGTTTCACTATTTGCGAAATTCATTAAAAGAAAGTGCATCACTAATTATTAAATCATTGGAATTCTCAGCAAATAATTACGACGTCGCGTGGGATTTGCTATGTGATAGATATAATAACGATCGAAGTTTGGTCAACAATCACATACAAGCTTTATTCAATATAAAACCAGTAGTTCATGAATCTTCTAGAGCATTAAGAAACACAATAGATTCCGTCAACCGAAACTTAAGGGCTTTAAAAACACTGAATTTGCCTACAGAACACTGGGACATTATGATTATACACATGATTACTAGTAAGTTGGACCCATCTACACTACGTGACTGGGAAGAGGAACGTAACAGTATCACGAGATTCCCTACTTTAGATGATTTCAATAAATTCTTAAAAAATCGTGCTGACTTACTAGAAACCATGGAAGAATCATCAACTCATACAAAACTACAACCACCAGAACGCAGACACAGTGATGTTATTCACAACCGTTCTAAAACATTCATAGTTAACCAAACACATAAACAAGCACTATTTAAATGTCCTGTGTGCAAGAATAATCATACAATCTACCAATGTATGAAATTTAAAACAATGCCAATTGAGACGCGTATCGAACGAGTCAAACAATTAAATCTATGCACAAACTGCTTGCGTGCAGGTCATGACGAACAGCGTTGTAGGCTTAGTTCCTGCAGACTGTGTACACAGCGTCATAACACTATTACACAATAGTAGCACGGTTCCCAAGACAGCAACTTCATCAGAGGGTTGTGTCGTCTTACCTACCGTGCAAGAACAAAAGCAAACAGAATCAAGTAGTGTCACACTCTCCTCCATACATCACAGTCAGGTACTCCTATCCACTGCTACAATCAACATACAAGATTGTTACGGTCATACACACAAAGTTCGTGCACTACTCGACAATGGGAGCACATCTAGTTTCATCACAGAAACCCTACGAACTAAATTAAGAATACCCAGTTATTCTACTTGTCTTTCAGTACAAGGATTGAACAAGCAGTCCTTTAAAATTACAAAAAGATGTGACGTTACTATATCGTCACTCACAGACAGTGGTTATACAACTGACGTCAATTGTTTTGTTGTGCCACACATCACCCAGTTGATACCTTTTTTTTTTTTTTTATCGTGCAGAAATCCCTTCGGATATTGCACCTTCGGCTTGCACCGACTAAAACCGCACGCCGTCTCGGGTCTTCAGACGCCGGGGTGTAAGGTTACCCATAGAGCATATCCCTCGCACCCCGGCTGACCCTGGGCCATCTCACCACTAACAGCATCGCTCATCCTGTCTCCTCTGAAAGCAGAGGAGTACGGAGAGCGATGTGTTCCCGCCACGTTGGGTATTGGCCGACGATCAATGCCAACCCTATGAAGGGGTGAAGGGGAAGCCATTGACCGCCGCCCAGGGTGTACCGGCCGCTCCGATTCCGTTCCCCCCGGACTGCAGCGGGATCGGAATCGGAGCGACACTCGAGGAGGTTACCCAACACACACCCCACCCAGTTGATACCTACTTCACAAATTAATTGCAATTCTTTTTCTATTCCTTCTCGCATCCACCTCGCGGATTCAACTTTCTTCATGCCGTCTGAGGTGCAGATGTTGCTGGGGGCGGACATCTTTTGGGATGTCCTTCTAAACAATCACATAGTCCTGGGGAAGAACAAACCCACCTTGATTGAAACAACATTAGGGTGGCTCGTCACAGGTTCTATAAAATCATCAAACTATACATCAAACACAAATCAAAAACATACAGTCCATTGCCATTTTGTAAACAGTGAAATCGAAGAGAAATTAAACAAATTTTTTGAATTAGAATCAGTTCCCTCTACTCAACAAATCCATACTAAAGGTGAGAGTGAGTGTGAACAAATCTTTACACAAACAACAAAGCGCCACACAGATGGCAAATTTATTGTTACTATACCATTAAAGGAATCACCTGAATCCCTAGGCGATTCTAAACAACAAGCACTAATAAGGTTTCAATCATTAGAACGTAAATTTAAACGCAACCCAGAGTTCAAAGAAAAATACACAAAATTTCTTGACGAATATTTGACTTTAGGTCACATGTCAGAAAACACAAGTACACAAAACGATAGCATTTCATACTTCATGCCTCATCACGGTGTCTTGCGTGAAGACAGCCTCACTACAAAGTTACGCACCGTCTTTGATGGTTCAGCTGTGACAAGCACAGGCAAATCATTCAATGACATTCAGCATGTTGGGCCAACTGTACAGGACGATTAACTTGGCATATTAATTAGATTTCGACAACATAAGTTTGTAGTAACGTCTGACATAGAAAAAATGTATAGACAGATCTATGTAAACAACGATCAACGATGTTTACAACAGATAGTTTGGCGGTCAGATCCCAGCCAGCCAATTAAACAATATAAATTAAATACAGTTACGTATGGGACGGCGTCAGCGCCGTATCTAGCAACTAGATGCCTGGTACAGTTGGGTCAAGAATGCACTAACAAAAATGTAAGTGAGACAATCTTACACGATTTTTACGTAGATGACTATATATCCGGGCATGATGACGATAAAACCCTAATAGAAATCTGCAAAGGCGTCATCCAGACGTTAGAGGGCGCTCACTTCCATTTACGTAAATGGCGGTCCAATCAACCGTCTATCCTCGAGAACATTGTTAATGAAAACAACACACACGAATTATTAAACTTAAGCAGATATGATTATTCAAAAACATTAGGTTTACTCTGGGCCTGTAAGAAAGACACTTTATTATTCTTAGCAAACAAAAATTCAAACAAGCAATACACAAACAAACGAACTATTTTATCCACTATTGCTCAAGTATTTGATCCACTTGGTTTAATTATTCCTTGTATGCTACAGGCAAAACTCATATTACAAAATCTATGGGCTAAGAATATCACATGGGATGACCAGCTACCTGCCGAAGTTGAATCACAATGGCAGGACTTTATTAAATACTTACCAGAAATTACTAAAATTAATATCCCTCGTAGAGTGTTATGTGATTCATATGTAAAGGTGGAATTACACGCATGCTGCGATGCCTCATTTAAAGCTTTTTCAGTTTGTATATACCTACGCTCAGTGTCCGACTCTGGGAATGTACAAGTACATTTGTTACTTTCAAAGAGCAGAGTAGCACCACTCAAACAAAAGCTAACTATGCCTAAGTTAGAGCTATGCGGCGCCCTGCTAGCCACAAAATTAATGAAGAAGGTAGTAGATTCATTACGCTTAAAAATTGACTCCATCTTTTATTGGTGTGACTCAACTATCGTGCTGGGCTGGATCAAAACATGCAAGTTAAAACTAAAACAATTTGTTTACAATAGAATTAATGAGATCACCAATAATTCTGACCCAAATTCATGGAATTACATTCCCACAGACATGAACCCGGCCGACATAGGTTCGCGCGGTTGCAACGCATCACAACTTCAATCTTCACTTTTGTGGTGGGGAGGTCCCCACTTCTTACATCAAACAGACATTCAGTGGCCCACATAACCACAAAATATAAATATAGCTAGTTTGCCAGAAATTAAATGTAATTTATCAACAGATTCTTACAATATGAACTATTTCAATACCTTTTCTAATTTTACTAAATTACAACGTACCATAGCTTACGCAAAAAGATTTATTTCCAACTGTCAAGATACTAGCAATAAAATAATAGATCCATTGACTGTTACAGAGCTAAATTCGGCGTTGCATGTGTTATGCAAGCAAGTGCAACGTGATTCATATTATAAACAATACTTACAGTTACTACAAAAACGGCCACTGTCTATTAAAGACAAACTTCTCAAATTAAACCCTTTTATTGATAATAAAGGTATTATAAGAGTAGGAGGCAGATTATCAAACTCACACTACGACTACAACACGAAATACCCTATTCTACTTGATGCTTCACATCACATTACAAAGATATTAGTCACATACTATCACAAAATTCTTTTACATGCGGGACCACAGCTGTTGCTATCAACAATACGTCACAAATACTGGATAGTCAATGGTCGTAATCTTTGTAGAAAGGTAACTAGAGATTGCATAACTTGCCGTAGATTTGCAGGCAAGACTTACCAGCCTATCATGGGTAATTTACCTCTACAAAGATTGCAAGCAGACTACCCTTTTAGCAATACAGCTGTTGACTACGCTGGCGCCATCATTATTGCGAACAGGAAAGGTCGTGGCTGTCAGCTGAAGAAAGCATACATTGCTGTTTTTGTTTGCCTAGCAGTGAGGGTGGTGCATGTAGAACTTGTCACTGATTTAAGTTCCGAAGGCTTCATTGCCGCCTTAAATCGGTTTATTGCTCGCAGAGGTAAGCCAGGTACAAAATATTCCGACAATGGAACTAATTTCGTGGGTGCTTGCAACGAAATAGCTAGGTTTCTGAGAAATCAATGTAATGATATTATTTCATACGCTGCTGAAAATGAAATCAATTTCAAATTTAGTCCAGCCTACAGTCCACATTTCAATGGCGTCGCAGAAGGGTCAGTGAAGTCAATTAAAAAACTGTATTGGTTCAAATCGAAGCAATACTAAATTCTAGGCCTCTCACCCCAATGTCATCTGATCATTCAGATTTAGTTCCTCTCACTCCAGCGCATTTCTTGATTGGACGGACGCTCACTATGCTACCTGCCCCCCAGGTCGACCAGGCTCCACTTCATACGCTCTCAAGATATAATAGGATACAGTCATTAAAAACCCATTTTTGGAATCGGTACTACAAGGAATACGTTTCAGAATTGCAGATCCGAAACAAATGGCGTACAAATGGAGGACAACCACAGCCAGGAGAGATGGTTATCATCAAAGATGATCGGCTACCACCTAACAGATGGCTGCTGGGACGTGTAACCACCGTTTACCCAGGCACTGACGGCGTCAACCGGGTGGCAGACGTTGTAACTACAACAGGGACATTACGCAGAGCTTGGAATAGGCTCTGCCCACTACCAACGAAGTTGGACCAGGATGCTGCTCCTGCTCCAAGGGGGCCAGCTTGTTAACGCGCGGATGCGCTCCTCCCTCTCCTCATACCGCCGGCGTCCGCGCCGCGCCGACCATTCCGCCACGATCCGAGCGCACGACAACTCGCGGTCACGCTACGCTGTCGCGACGACGCATAGCCATTTTGTTACAAATATATTTCTATTCATTAAATGTACTTACTCAAAATCAAATCAATAGTGTCATTTCAAGAATTCTCGTTAACATACACAAAGCTTTAAATCTATATAAATAAAAATGAATCACCGAAATGTATATACGCGCATACATTCCGAACGACAGCATCAAATTGGATAATTCTTTTTTTGTGTTTATTATTGTAAGGCACTGTTTGAATGAAAGAAAGATTCAGAAAAGTCCAGGGGTAAGGTGCTATTAATGAAGCAGGGCGAAGCCAGGGCGCGCAGCTAGTTTAAAATAATAACTGCGTTCCGTTGTCTCATCCGCGGTTAGGAATCAAATCAGTCCAGCTGTTTTAGTATTCAGGAATAACAAACTTTTCAATTTAAAATTTAGTAGAATAACATTCTTATAATACTACTTCTAAATCTTAAGTCATCATTACCTGAGCGCCAATACTGGTTGCACTTTGGAGCCCGAGGTCTGTTCTCCTATTTCTAATTTGTATAGTTTGGCTTCTCTTGGCTTTTACGACGGCGAATGCTGTCTGAAACCCCACCAATCACCAACTTTCAACCCCTTATTCCCCATTTAGGGGTAAAATTCTGAAAGAAGCAAGTGACATACTGTTGAAAGTTTACGCGAATGTTCCACATTGAAATAAAACTTTTTTAACGGAAATCATCGCGATTTCTTTTGTGTTATAAGATGATGATCATAGCTGCTGAAAAGCAACTGATACCGGATCAGTGTGACTAATAGAATAAACACAAAATTAATCCTCTAAAACACAATCCCCTAAAAATAGTTTTATATCAAAAATGCCAGTTTAAATATAAAATTTGATTACTATTTTAGCTCCTAAGAGGTGATATTATTCGTATATTATTTATATAAAATAGATACATACCTAAAAGTCTTACACTATGAGAAGTGCAAAACAAACAAATACCCATTGATATCTACCTACACCATATACCTACACATAGTATAAAGGTAATATGATGAACTTGTTGCTCTAGTGGTAGTTTTTTTTTACAACCGCCCCCGCCGGCCAGCGGGGGCGGTTATGTCGGGCTCATATCATATAAAGCACAAGCAGAGCATATCCCTCGCACGCCGGCTGACCCTGGGCCATCTCTGGTTTCGAGATGGCCCCCTCGGGTGAGCTTAGAGTACCTATTTAATGTCTAGTCCAAAATCGAAAGCACGTTGGCAAATGAAGAAATCAGTGACCTCAATATTAATTTACTATTAGCAGCCCCGCGTGGTTTTACTCTGGTTTTATTTTTCAGAACGAAAGTATCCTATGTGCCATTCCAGGATATAAGATAAATTCATTTCAAATTTCAACGAAATCTGTCCAACCGTCAAACACATCAACAAACTCAATTAAATTTTTAAGCATTTTGGAATTTTGGAAATATCTCCCTATTTCCAAAATTCCTTCCTTTGATGATGCTTACAACATAATAGTCATCTATTGTAAAAGTTTTAACTTCGTAGCCCCAACAGGTTAGGCTGTGCATTGATAAAACGGTCAGTCTAGAAAAGCATAATAACAAATTAAATTCTGTACAGCTTTAGTTCCGTGAGTTTCAGTTGTAGAACCAAAGGTGACAAAGTTATTAACGGAAATGTATAAAGATTAGAGAACAAATTTTCTTTAGATCAAATGAACTAGTTTCAAATTTAATAGATTTATTAGGATTTAACAGGGTGTATGGGACCCATCAAAATAATCGGGGTGCAAGCCAGGCTTCCACGTGAGGTTTCTGCAAGCCGATAAACCTGCAGAAGGAACGACGAGGCTTTTCTTGCGGGGTTGGGTGGTTCAATTGGTAGTTACTTCTGTAAAATTCATCAATACTATGGAAAGGAGCACTAGGAGAGCAGACCCCGAGCTCCAAATTGTGAACTTGGGTGCAATCGGTATTGACGCCTGAATTAATAATCGGGCTTGGTTTGTTTTGGCTTTTATAGGAGTGACTGCTGTTTGACCCCCAACCACGAGAGGAAAGCCTGCGCCAGAACCACGTTCATCAATCAGCAGGCATACTAGCTTGCAGGTGAGGTTAATTTGGGTATAATTCGACTTGGTTGAAAGAAAATTTTGTTGCCAAATTCTTATCTATTTTCATTAATACCTTGATAATCTTTCGTTCTACGACCAAAAGTCCGTGCGACGAGTAGTTTGTCCAATATAGCATAAAAACAATTCGCACCCTTTTTTTCAAGATGGTGGCCGCTGGACTATTGTTGTGACCCCATAAACTTGGATTTAACTTCAAACTAACCCTCTCTAGACACAGAAGACCTGGAGGATCTGAAGGTGGACCAGATCGTAAGATTTTGCAACGATACAGGTAGGTTCGACGGAACGCCGTGATTGCCGGGTAACCACATCCTCCCTTTTAGGGAGGATCAGGGGAAATGACACTAGGACACTAAGGTAGGGTTGATCACCCGCCAGGTCACCGGCGTCCCCGTTGGAAACAATATTAAAAAAACCCTCTCTAGACATCCAAAAAATAAAATTGTATTCTCTGACTTTTGCAACCCGAAATGTAACTTTCCAATGGACTATAAATATGTAATTATATTTGTATAGATACGAAACGGTAACATTTTACAGGGGTCTTTAAATATTAAATACCGAATTCCGAGAAAGTATGAAAAGTTTGAATACGCTGCGAATAACTCTGATATGAACAGACTTTAAGTACGTAAGTTACATATGGCAATTTCGTACTTCGAGGTAAATGAGGGCATAATGTCAGGTTAGAGAACCTCCTCGTGTGTCTAACGATGACTGCTTGTTTCACTGAATTATGGGCACAGCTAGGAACAGCAGTTGCACCAGTAATACAGACATGAGTATGTATGGATGCATGTTTGTATGTATTCATGTATGTATGTATATTTGTTTGTACGTACGTATATATGTATAATATCTGCCTCAACGGTGCAGTGGTTACGAGTGTGAGGCTTATATAAATAAATTATTTCCCAACAAAAACATTTTCATGCGAAATAACGCCGAGTCTATATTGCTTGCACTGTAAAAAAGTTATCAGATCTTATGGAGAGCTAAGCTTCTAACTTTACACGTCCTAACCTAACACTCATCATAGCGTAGGGTTCTGCGTAAATTCTTATAGTCTTCTCGTCATGTACAAATCCTACACATTGCCTGGCCGTTTGGTAACAGTGACGTAGATACTTCTATGGTTAAATTAGATGGGTAATAATGCATATTAATATTATGTTAAACTTTAATTCAATTCAGATAGTAGATAACATATTCAGTTACAAGATAAAAGCATAAATATTTATTTGATTCTAAATTATATTTTAAAGCATGCATGTTAACAAACCTAACAACATAAAGCTATCCAAAGTTGAACGCATTAAAATATCCTGGAATAAAACATATTACGTATAAACATATATAAATTTTTATTATACAGGTTTCTTATATGGCCAAAGGTGCACTAGAAAAATTCTTATAGTTTTCTTATAGTTTTAATACTGGGTTATATTTATTGCGAGGAAATTCGAAATTTGAATTTGATATATGGACTGGAACCTTTTGACGTTTAGGGTCCACTTCTTTATTGGTCATTTTCTAGCTATGCCCTGTTCTGGATTCGTTCACTTCTTCATAAGGCTATTTCTTTTAGCGACCATTTCTGGTTTTGACTACTTCTTCTTTTGACTACCCTAGGTACAGTGAACAAAAATCCTTATTTCCTACTCTCCACCTATTAAAGGCAGGATTTTACATACGTAACCAGATATCTTTATAAAATGTTATGGAGCTCTGATAGTTGTAAAATAATTTTGTCTAAAATGATAATATAAAAAAAAAAAAATTAGTTTGAAATACGGATAATTGGTATCCTAATATATTTTTACATTCTGATTTCTCCAAGGCAAGCAGCTGAAAAATCCTCTTCCTTCCTAATATATACAAATTATAGGAAACAGGGATATATCTGAAAGTACCAGGACCCCAGAAGTTGTAAAGAGATTTTTTTATTTTAATAATTACTTCTTCATAATTTCTAAAGTTCTGGTAGTTTTACCTTAGAAAATATTTTTATTATATTTAAATAAAGTTCAAAACCAACTTAGTTATTCACGAAAATAATTATAATTAATCCACAGTTATAGGCAAGTTATATATAAATACTAGCTGACTCGGCAAACGTTGTTCTGCCATGGACACCCTTATCACTTAGGGGCTACTTAGGGGTATGAAAAATAGTTTACGTACTATTCTCAGACCTACTGAATATACACACAAAATTTCATAAGAATCGGTCAAGCCGTTTCGGAGGAGTTTTGTTACAAACACTGTGACACGAGAATTTTATATATTATTAGATGTACCATTCTATGATAATGTAATAATCTTTTTGGAGAGCTGGCCACTTAGAATAATTGATTAATGTCTAATGACGTTTCGCGTGTTGTTTTAATGTTCCTTGCTTTATTTTAATGTAAATATAAGTTGTAATGTAATATTTAAGTACTAAAAGTTAGTTATGGAGGAAATTTCATTTACTAAAAATAAAAGAGGTACGGAGACTTTACTTCATTGTAAACACAGATATATTTTTTGTAAAAACAATAAAAACGGAACATCTCGATGGAGATGTGTGCAGCGTGATGAGTGCAGCAGAACAACCAAATCATACTTGTTCTTCGAAAAAAATAGAAAAGAAGTGTTGTTTGCCGCAATTTTGAATCAGTTCAAAAAATTTACGAGAAGCAATTTGAAAAACTAAAACAAAACTGTTCGTCTGACGAGTTAGAATATGTGCCATCGTTCTCATCTATAAAAGATAGTCTATTTCAAAGCCGTAAGAATTTTTTGAATTCCAATATTTTGAACTTCAAAATTAGATAAGAAGTTGTAGTTCCGGAAGGCTTAGGTAAGAATTTTTTTATATGTGCTGATGGAGTACAGGAAAAGATTATAATGTTTTGTTCAAAAACTTCAAGGAAATTATTAAAAAAAAACTATTCACAAATTAATATTTTTTGGTGATGGTACATTCCGGTGCCTGCCTGGTCAATTTTACCAGCTTTATACATTACATGTGGATTTATTTTCTAATCAGAATACTACAAATATTATACCTGCCATATACGCTTTACTGCCAAACAAAAGCGAGCAGACGTATATACGTTTTTTTTCTTTAGTCAAGGAAAAACTGGGAATAGTCATAAACAAGTTCAAATGTGACTTTGTAATAGCAGTTATAAATGCTGTACAAATCGTATACCCCAATTGTCAAGTAACAACATGCTTTTATCATTATAATAAAAATATTTGGAAGAAAGCTAAAACATTAAAGTTGACTGGTTCTAAAGAAGGCCGTAATTTTATTAGAATGGTAGCTTTGTTGCCATTATTACCATATAGTCGAACTCCGGAGACATGGTTTGCTATTAACGATTATATGCCAGATACTATTGAAATAGGGTTATTTCAAAAATATTTCGAAGAACAATGGATGAAGCTCAATCCAAAAACTTTGAGCTGTAGTAATGAACGCCACCGTACTAGTAACTATTTAGTAATCTGTGACCGTACCACAAATCCCATTGAAGCTTGGCACAGGCGAATCAATGCAAGGATACCACGAAAACCTACATTCTTCGCATTTGTGTCATATCTAAAAAAAGAAGCAATGCATTATGATTTTAAAATAAAAACAAGTTTATTTCTAAAACTGAAAAAAAATCGAAGAAATATCGATATAAAATTTGACAGAGATTTGAAATTGCTTTTAGAAAAACTAGAAAAAAATGAAATAACAAATATAGACTTTACTAAGAAAATTATTTATTTGAAACTACGGTTTTAAACATATACCAATACTTAAGTGAGAGCCGTGAATGCCAGACTTGTCACTCAAAAAGGTTGAAAATTTAGCTTTGAATTAGAACGAATATGGGGCATTGATCGTCGGCCAATACCCAACGTGGCGGGAACACATCGCTCTCCGTACTCCTCTGCTTTCAGAGGAGACAGGATGAGCGATGCTGTTAGTGGTGAGATGGCCCAGTGTCAGCCGGGGTGCGAGGGATATGCTCTATGGGTAACCTTACACCCCGGCGTCTGAAGACCCGAGACGGCGTGCGGTTTTAGTCGGTGCAAGCCCGACATAACCGCCCCCGCTGGCCGGCGGGGGGGTATCCGAAGGGATTTCCGCACGATAAAAAAAAAAAAAAAAAAAAAAGGTACAAATCATCATAAACAATGATTGTTTTTATTTATAAATGTGCACTAATAGTCCAGGAGCCAGTGACAGATTTTCATGACCAAGTCCCTCCCAATCGAAACTTCGTAAAATGCATAAGGGACTTATACTATGAATACTCGCGACCGTCAGCTGCGACTCCGTGGGTGGGGTGGGCAGTGGCAGCCTCCCACGCATGTAGACAAAAAAAGTTTTTTCAGTCATTTCCTCTCATTTGAAAATTTATCAGAGTATAGTTTATGTAGTATTTTGAAAGAAAAACATAGTCAGCTGACCATAACACGATGGATTATACGTCAGCTGGCTCCTTGAACATGAAAAAAATAATTATATTTTCAATGATTTCCTCTCAACTAAAAATTTAACTGGTGATCGTTTATATGCTACTATGAATGAAAGTTAATGTCAGCTTGCTGTATCTCAGTGGAAAGTTTGTCAGCTGGTACCTTGAAAGGTGTAACGCAACAGCATCTATGACCTACTGAAACTTATCAGCTGACGACTTTTCCCTTGGCTTACAGCTAGCTGATTTTTTTAATTATTTACTAGAGTATTTTAACAATTCTCTGATAAATTTTCATCCGGGAGGAAATAATGTTTCTTAAGTTATTTGGCAGTATGTTTGATTTGAGAGTTGTGATAACAAATATGAAGTTTAATATTGGAGGAAATGTTGGTATGAGTAAATTAATTATAGAATAATTTATTGTAGCTTATTTTTTTCAATTAATAAACTTTTATTTCAAATGAGAGGAAATGACTGAAAAAACTTTTTTTTTCTCCATGCGTGGGAGGCTGCCACTGCCCATCCCACGCACGGAGTCGCAGCTGACGGTCGTGAGTATTCATAGTATAAGTCCCTTATGCATTTTTCGAAGTTTCGCTCGAGAAGAAATAATTGACCGAAAATGTACCTGGCTCCTGGACTATAAGAAGGGGGGAAAGAGGCCTTCAGGTTTTACTATGTTTGGAATGAACATAGTAAAACCTGAAAGAGAAAAAAAGAGGAAAGTTTAAGAAGTATGACAGATACTTCTTAAACTTTGATTTCTTTTAGTTTGGTTTTTGAAGAAGTAAAAAAGATTGGTTTGTGCAATTTTATAATACATGTAATTTTTATAATATATTGTTGTGAAGTGGTCATTTTAGTTTTTTTTAATATTCGTAAAAACTACCAGGGCTTCAGAACATAATAGGAGGGTTTTTAAGCCCTTTTTTTTTTTTTTATCGTGCGGAAATCCCTTCGGATACCCCCCCCGCCGGCCAGCGGGGGCGGTTATGTCGGGCTTGCACCGACTAAAACCGCACGCCGTCTCGGGTCTTCAGACGCCGGGGTGTAAGGTTACCCATAGAGCATATCCCTCGCACCCCGGCTGACCCTGGGCCATCTCACCACTAACAGCATCGCTCATCCTGTCTCCTCTGAAAGCAGTGGAGTACGGAGAGCGATGTGTTCCCGCCACGTTGGGTATTGGCCGACGATCAATGCCAACCCTATGAAGGGGTGAAGGGGAAGCCATTGACCGCCGCCCAGGGTGTACCGGCCGCTCCGATTCCGTTCCCCCCGGACTGCAGCGGGATCGGAATCGGAGCGACACTCGAGGAGGTTACCCAACACACACCCCAAGTTCTGAAGCCCTGGTAGTTTTAAATAAAATGTTGTATGTGATATATTTGTGTTATTTATCTATGAAATTCAAAGTGTGGAAATAACCACAGATATTCTCAATATTCTGCAGAAAAAAATTTTTCGTATCTATGTTTTTAACCCTATACAATTTTAAACTATCAAATGGTTGGGTAAAACAGATGAGTTCTTTATATTGGTTCCTTTTCTTGGTTCTTTTTCTTGGCTGGTGAAAAAGCATTTTTTTGTTCACTGTACCTGTAGGGTAGTCAAATGAAGAAGTGGTCAAAACCAGAAATGGTCGCTAAAAGAAATAGCCTTATTAACGAAGTGGTCAAATTCAGAACAGGGCATAGCTAGAAAATGACCAATAAAGAAGTGGACCCTAAACGTCAAAAGGGACTGGCCTTTGATCAATTGTATTAATTAGATAACAACACAGAATAGATGAGTGAGCGTTTACTGAAAGGTATGCTTATTGCTTTGAATAGAATTGAAATTTCTTATTGATCTTAGCTATCACAATAGCACTAATAATATAAATACGAATGTGTTTGTGTATGTGGTTGCGTATGCAGCCTTCGCCGTCTCCATCTAACAACTTCCTGACCACCTACGTAAGGATGTTTCCCGCTTCATTTAGCATTTAGATTAGTCGGAGCAGTTAACGTGAATAATAAACTGAATTTAGAGAATAGCCTTCAATTCGAAGTTGCAACTGAGCAATTACCCGTAAAAATTATCAAGGTCGGTCAAACCACAATGCGTATATTATTATATCCAATTTATGTTAAGAGACTCAAGGTACAAAGGGCAATTTGTTCCTTTCAGAATAGGCTTAGGAGTAACATTTTGGTTCTAGTTTTTTTCATACTCATATCTTTTCTTAAAAGGAGAAATCTTTTTAATTTTTACTTTTCTCGGGCTTATTTTAAATGCATCAGGAGTCAGTAACAATTTTGGAACGATTGTCTTATAGTTTTCAACCGATTGGTAGACTATGGGGTTTGCCAGGGCATCGTCTGTTAAGAAAAGAAGCAAATGCACCGGTTAGTAGGTGAGGTTGGCTTGGTTGTTCCGCAGATCATGGTGGGCCATATATTCATACATATAACACGTGGTTCAATAAGTCCCGAGACTAAGTACTTTAAATTTTTTTTTTATATAATTTTTTATTCATCAACGTAGTTTCCTCCAAGAGCGATACAGTCCCTAGAGCGATATAGTTCCTTTTCTAACTTTTCTATCCCATGCGTGTAGAACGATTTGTCTTTGGCTTCAAAATAAGCCTCCGTTGCTGTGATAACTTCACTATTTCAGAATTTGACTATTTGAGTCAAATTCACTATTTGAATCAAATTTCTTACCCTGCAGCATTTTTTTGAGATCTGCAAACAGCCAGTAATCGCTGGGGGCCAAGTCTGGCGAATAAGGGGGATGAGGAAGCAATTCAAAGCCCAATTCATTAATTTTGGCCATCGTTCTCACAGACTTGTGACAAGGCGCGTGGTCCTGGTGAAACACCACTTTCTTTTTGTTCATTTGAGGTTGTTTATCCGCAATTTCGTACTTCAATCACTCCAATAAGCACATGTAATAGTCACTATTTATATTTTGCCCCTTTTCAAAGTATTCCATGCGCATCCCAAAATATAGATGCCATAACCTTACCGGCCGATTTCTGAGTCTTTGACCGCTTCGGGCGGTTTTCACCAGTCGCTCTCCACTCCGCTGACTGCCGATTGGATTCCGTAGTAAACGGTGTATCCATGTTTCATCCATTGTCACATACCGACGTAAAAAATCCTTTTTGTTACGATTCATCAGCGCCAAACGTCGCTCTGAATCATTGATACGTTGTTCCTTTTGATCAGTTGTAAGCAAACGCGGCACCCACTTGGAAAAAAGCTTTTCAATGGCCAAATTTTTATGTAAAATAGTGAAAACACTACCAGCTGAAATCTTCACTATCTCGGCTATATCGCGCACTTTTATCTTCCGATCTTCCATTACGATTTTGAGGTCTCGGTTAATATTTTGTTGAGTCACTGCTTCATTTGGACGACCTGAGCGTTCCCCATCATTTGTGTCCATGCGACCGCGTTTGAAGTCGCCATACCACCGACAAATGGTTGCTTTAGAGGCAGATGATCCCGCATAACATTTTATAAGCCATTGCTATGCTTCAACGGTATTTTTTCCCATTAAAAAACAATGTTGTATCATATCAACACGCGAAATTCGTTTTTTTTCCATTGTATCGAAACTACAAGCGTAGCCTCACTTAAATGTCAAAATCAATATTTTAATGTTCCATTTTTAAAAATTTCACACATCTTTTAATGAAGGCCAGTACTTTAAAAAAATCAAAAGAGTTTTTAATATATACGCCATTTCCAAGTTAGTCTCGGGACTTATTGAACAATCTAGTACATATATTTGAAAGTGGGAACCGTAAACTGTAGACCTACAACCCTAGACACAATACCACAGTATAAAAAAATACGGGTAAAATGTAAACATATTATTGTAATCCTTAAATAAATTAAGAAAGTCATACAGTCTGTTTTCCTGATAGGAAATGAGCAAGCAGTCTTCAATTCCCACGTAATAATAGTACTCATGTTTTTTTTACTGTATCCGGAGTCAACACGAAATGTTTTAAACATTTCATCTTCTTTTTCGCTACGTAAGATCCCTGAATATTGGGTTTATAACAATTCATTTCCTGAATAGGTATAACAATTGGCAGGCTACCAAATGGAGGACTTCCGAATAGTATTGCCAAGAAAAAATGCAGGCTTTGTCTTGGTTCACTGAAATTGTACGACTTACGTATTGCACTGCCAGCGGTAATTGAGTAATTTGATTGTTAATAGGTTTGGATATTTGATACTTATGGGGTTTAATATGAATTTATATGAGGCTGGTGGACTCTTATTTTTGGCAAAGTTACTTATTACTGGAATCCTGCTGCGTGCTTCGACTATCGTAATCCTGTAGTTGGATCGATGCGTGAGTAAACTTGTTGTTTTCATAGTATTAATAGTTGATCATAGGTATGTTGGCTCACCAGGTTATTTGGGGTGCCAGGAAGATTTTGGTAAGGATAAATCAATCTCACCTGCTATTCCTGCTGATCAACGGACGACGCTCTGTCACAGGCTGTCCTCTCGGGATTAGGAGGTCAGACGGCAATCACTCCCGTAACAATCAAAATAAGCTAAACATAAAATGGAATGCGGACCTCAGGTTCCAAGGTGAAAAAGAAAGCCTCGGATGCAACCGGGATCACCGCTAAGCTGAAGATGATGGCTCAACAGAAAACTCCCAAAGTAGCTCTTTTCTTCGTTTCTAGTTGCAATTCACCCCGGTTTGTAATCCTACTAATATTATAAACGCGAATGGGTGTAAGTATGGATGTTTGTTACTCTTACGCGCGAAATCGGCTGAACGGATCATGCTGAAATTTGAACAGGGATTGATAATAGTCTGCAACAATACATAGGCTACTTTTTATACCTGGAATAGGTTCCCATGGGAAGCAGAAACGGGAACAGAATTCGACGCGGGTGAAGTCGCGGTTAAAAACTAGTATAATATAAACCGGTTCATTTACTTCACCTTCAAATTTAAAGGATTAAAAGAAGTAAGTAAACAGGCTTATATTTCAACTCCTAAAACTAAACAACACAACCCACATACCATGATATATTTCAAAACATATTTGCCCACAGTAAAGAAAATTAAGTTACGACAAGGCAATAAACTACTAGTTCCTACCCAAGAAAGAATTTGTGGAATGCTATGAACTACCCTTTACATATAATAATAATAAGTGGGTGAATTGTTTTTAATTCTGTAATAAAGAACTTAGCAAGTAATTCAACAGGCAGACAGGACGCATGCGCCCTTGTGCTTGGAGTTATTTCATATTTCAAAGTTTTCAGTCAGCGGATAACCACTGTATCGGGCGGCAGTCGCCAAGGCTGACTTTGTACTAACATCGCGTTCGAATCTGACAAACAAACAAATTATAGTGTCGAGAGACTATGGGTTATTCCATACATTTCGTGTTCCTGATACTGTGCTCAAGTTGGTATCCTTGTTTACTTTTTGTATTCTAATATTTTAAATTAATTCTATGAGTTTTCCGTTGCGTGATGAAAGTTTAGCTCGTGTGTAATTTTCCCATCATCCTGCCTTCTGATTGGTAATGTTGTGCCGTGTTTTTGAATAACAATGACGCTTTATATTTTCTTCACCTTCTTGTGTACCTACTAGTAAAAAAAATGTTTTGGAATGAATCACATGAAGTCGGTAAATAAAAAGTAAAAGTTTGTAAAAGGAAACGTGATCGAAATCGAGGTGGTGATTATGCTTCAAAGTCGAAAATAAGTCAATAAAAGTGTCACAAACTTTACCCGTTACTCTACAATCTCTACAAATAAAACGGTAAAGTTAATTATTCATTATTTTTTATAACATGATGACAAAACTTTGCAGATTATTGTAATTTGAGATGGATTATTCTATAGTAGTTATGAACCTCCGAAGCGAATAACAAAGTCTAAAATAATAAAAATGAAGGGGCATAATCAGGGACCGATCCATAGGCAAGACGGGCATTTGCCCAGAGCGGTAAAATAAGGGACGGCAAAATTGACTTATTCCTATCTTCCAACCTAGCCATTAGTCATCCACCACCCACTCAGGTTGGCAGGTTGGATGTGGAGAATTTTATGTACTAACTTAAAAACCACATCAGGTTTCGACTTCACTTTTTTGTTCGAAAGGAATAAAATACGGAATCATATGTAATGATTTTAGGAACAATAATTAAAACTGGCAAACATGTTGGTCCGTTTATATTTGTTGGGATTTCCCTCTAAGTTTACGAGGGTACTCTTTACCTACATTCATGCAACGTGATATTTTTGATTAAGAGGTACTCCTTAATATCATATTCATAATACTGTATTTTAAGCAACGAATAAAAACGGGGGAGGCAACCATTTTTAGGCAAGCATTTTTTAGCGAGCTAGTACTAACTTTGTTTCATATTCACCAATCTCTAATCAAAAAATCCGTTCCCGCAGGGGGAACGCACAGGTAGATTTCGTGAACGATATCTCGAAGTATCGTATTTTATATAGAGAACTACGGACTTTAAACAGTTTAATTTTTTTTTCTCGAAAACGGTAACTTTTAGCGAAAAACTTTTCAGACATTTATTTTAGACTTAAAAATGGCCTATCGATTAAAAATGTTTCCGACGACAAGAATGTTCACCGGTTAGAAGTTATGATTTCTTTCCCCCCTCCACTTTTAGTTAAAGTTTTAATCTTATAGGTTTATAATTAAAAGTTGTTGGTATTCATGTATACTATGGGATAAAATTAGAACGGTTCGAATATCTTTCATGGAACGTGAAATTTTGAGGAAAAACTGATTTCACAAAAAGTGAGGCCCTACCGTCCCCTTAGGCCGGATTCCACCCGTTCACGAACTTAAACTAAGTTTACACCCAAGCAATGTTTGACCGCAGTTTGAAAGCGATCGGGGCAAAATTGCGACCGTGAGAGTGCCGCAAATTTTGGGAAGTGGAACCATACATACATATATAATATATATAAACTTTTTGACCAGTGGTCATTTCGGACGCAGGGGGTCATAACTAGACCGCCTATGAAGATTTTTTTTTTAAATTCGACAGTAGTCAAGAAACCAATAGGTAGATCGATTTCATCGAAATTTACCTAAAATGGTATTAGTACGATTTGCCTTTTTATGGGATTTGAACCTTTCTCCCTTTCTGGGGGATTTAAAACCCGTCCTGGGTTTTGAAATTTATCAAAATATGATATACGGCACTAAGGTAGTTAAATAATTTGAGTTTGCTGATTTATTTACTTACCTACAAATAACAAAACACATAACATAACTTCACGCCTGTATCCCGGAAGGGGTAGGCAGAGGTGTATTACACACCCACGATTCGCCAGTTATGTTAAGGTCCCAATGTACTAGGTCTGCAAGGCGAATCGCTGCTTGCAATGTTGAGCTGAGTGAGACATCGTGATTTGAATTACAGATTTTGAAAATATTGAACAGTGATCATTCCTCCGTGGCAAGTCCGATTTTGAAAATTCTTTTTGAAAGTCACAACTCTGGACATGCTTTGTGAGCGTGTAAAGTTTGGTCACAGTGTCTCGAGCGGTTATTATGTAATTCCATCTGGATTTTTTTTAACGGTGATCATTCCTCTGTGGTAGCATTATTTTTTTAAAAATATATGCATAAACCTTCCTCTGATTGACCTCTTAAATCATGCCATATTTGGTTCTGATTGGATTAGTAGTTTAGGAGGAGACCTGTGACAAAGAAAATCCTGAAGTCTGGTATGAAGAGCTTTCGCTCGACTTCGTCTCACTCAGCTCAAATAGGGGGCGAGCCTATTGCCATCTACCGGGCACATTATTAAGCGAGCGATAATTAACATTTATTAATGCACACATGACTACGAAAAGTCAGAGGTGTGTGCCCGGGGGCGACTGGGGATCGAACTCGAGACCGCGTCTAGGCAGTCCGTTACGTACGCCACTGGGCTATCGCCGCTTATGTAAATAAATCAGGGAAATTAAATGTAACTATGCGTCACTTCTGAATATAATATATTAAATATCTGGGTGACCGAGCTTTACATGGTATTTTTTATTTGTCGTTTTTTTTAAATAAAACCCAGCTAGATGGATTTATCGCTCTCGTAACCTTCTGCATACTAAATTTCATGAAAATCGTTGAACTACTACTTCCGCTGTTCCGTTATTACCCCAGAGTTTTAACAGAAAGCTATTTCTGCTACGATCTTCTGAATCCACATATATAAGTAAATAGATACGCCTCTTTCCTATTGGTGTAGGTAAAAAACACGTGCATCCACTTACTACGATCCTGATATGCGCCTGTCACTTCTTCTACTTTCATAACTGTTTTCATGCATGTTCACCGGATGAGGGTATTCTTGGCCTGGCCATATCTTCTGTATCATGCAGTAATTTTCCAGTCGGGTTATTGCGTACTAAGCGGTCACTGTGTGCCCCTATCTCTCCGAGAAAGCCCTTCGGATAATTGAAATGAATACAAGCGTGAATCAAACCCTTAATATAACACATTCTTCTATTCGTAAACAAGATAGTAAATCAAATTCATTGCTGACTTCCCTTTGAGTTCGGTACACTCAGAAAAAAATACGGTTCGTATGACAAGCAATTGGAACAAACGTGGATATTACCCATAATTTCCTGTGTTTTTGGTTACGATAGCATCCAATGTTTCCTCTTAACGATATAGATCAGTGATTTCCAAAGTGAGTTCCGTATAACTGAACTTTAGTATAGTAGTATAGTATTTTCGGTTATCCATACACGATGACTTTTACTTTCCTGGATAGAATTTGCTCTCAAAGATTGGTCTAACCCAAAACGCGATCCAGTTTTATTTGTTTTGTGTTCAGGTTAGAAAAATAAAAGTGATACCAAAATGAAGGTTGATGAATGAAAAACCGTTATCAAAATTAACATACATTCAGAATTATACCCTAAAAATTCAAAAAACCTACGTTTTCTACTTTTTTTTTTTTTTATCGTGCGGAAATCCCTTCGGATACCCCCCGCCTGCCAGCGGGGCGGTTATATGACGAGTTCGGAGAGTCAATCAGTCCCGAGCGGAACGTGAAATCGTATGATTTTTGAATGTAGGTATTTAGCGTAAATGCAACATCGTAGTGAATGTGCCAGATTGATTATTCCGAACCTGACCCGAAAACCTGGCCCGTTCGCGGTTTAGGTTAGAAACTTGAAAAAAAATGTAATATTTGTTCCAAACGTAACCCTCTTCCTAACCTGACCCGACGTCTCGTTCCTATTATAACCCGAATTGCGCAGATTGGTCATTCTCTCTAATCTTTCTCAAAATAAAAAGTACAATGTGTAAAGTCAGTATTTAATAATAGGTCTTTACCTATGAAATTGCTTAAATTTTCTTACAAATTCATGAGTTCGTTATTCCTGTAATTTAATAACTATTTCCATTATTTATATTTTGTTTGAAAGTTGATTTCAAGATTTTACAACTCTGTATTAAATTTTGTTTTTATTGGCCGCTTGATAAATGAATTCGATCTTCAAAAACAGTACTTCCTAAATGCTATCCATTTTTATGATAAATTTCGTATTACTTAACAGCTGTCACTTTTCAAAAATGTAATAAAAGTTGCTGTTTGTTAGCTTAATGTTGTCTCATTCATACACAAAAAAATCATAAAATTTGGATTTGTCATTACTAAAAAAAATGCAAAAATATTAGTACGGAAAATTGGGTTTCCTCCAATTTCTTCAAGAAAAACGGCAATTTCATATGTAACGACCTAATATCCGACTTGGATAGGTTAGGTTATTTTTACTTCGTTGTTATTTTTTTATATAACCATGCAGAAATAAGTCTATTTCTAAGCTGTTTGATTAAATAGCTAGGCAAGTTATTAAACGTATCTGCGCAATTCGGGTTATGATAGGAACGAGACGTCGGGTCAGGTTAGGAAGAGGGTTACGTTCGGAACGAATATTACTTTTTTTTGTTTTCAAGTTTCTAATCTAACCCGCGATCGGGTCAGGTTTTCGGGTCAAGTTCGGAATAATCGTGCCAGATGTACAAATCCAATGATAAAAGTTGAGACTCGAACGTTTGCGAATACAATGTTTTTTTTTAGCTTGTGGAAACCCCCACCGGCTTCACCCCATCGGTGCCAACGATGGGGTGGGCGTGTCGGAATTCAACCGACTAAAACCACACGGTGTCCTCCCCAAGCCCTCGAAAGGATAACCCCAGGGTTACCGGCGGACTTTGGCCTCCACTGTGGCCTCGCCTGGTGGGGTCGGGTTTTATCCCGCATCGGTGAGTTGGCAGGCGTGTGTAGGATACACACGACACGCCTCCACCATGGCCTACTTCTGCCAACTGCCGTCCTCAGGTCCCGATCATGGAGGTCGGTAGTCCAGGGCGTAGACGAGTCTGCGGCGTCTTCGCAGTAGACTGCGGAACTCATGGGGCAGGGTTCTCTTCCGCTCCCTTTCCGCCGGCGGCGGCGTGACACTTGCTCCCGTCGGAGATCACGGCCTTCACCATGATATCTAGCGAGAGAACGTCCACGCCCAGGACATCGATAAAATAAAAAGAAATTGAAACATGTAACAATGCTCCTTTTAAAGTTTAAGAAACACTGCTATAGACTCATAAGCAAACAGGGGACCCAATATTGTAGCTGTCCAATTCGGTGATTCTGTGTTGTACAAAGGAATTTATACGTATTGGGAAATATTTTCCGACTCCTTCGTCAGAAATATTGACGTTTGCTATATGTAAGCTATTTTGTGTTGAATATTTATCATATATTAGCTTCTTGGAAGGATAACAAAGAAACTGCAAAAAGATCAATCTTAGTTTTATTTTCGAGCAATTCAAGAGTATTATTGGCACGGTTTTTAGTATCAGTAGATCATGGTATAGGCAGAAATATATTTATGTGTAAATATAATGTTTTATTTTGATTATCATTTTTACAGCATTAGTCTCCGTTCCATCCAAAGCTTACATTTTGGAACCCCAGGGTCGGCTCTCCTAATCTTTCTCTTGTTGTGGCTTGTACAGGAGCGACTGCTATCTGACCACCCAACCCCGAGAGGATAGATTACACTACAGCATCGTCTGTTAATCAGCAGGTGTACCGGTTTGCAGGTGAGGTTGTCTTGAGCTCCGAAAATCTTGATGGAGCCTCAAAAATACCCTTTTTTTTCGTGGCGAAATCCCCTCGGTCACTGCCCCACCGGCCAGTGGGGGTGGTTATTTTGGGCTTGACGCCAGGGTGTAAGGTTATCCATAAGGCATTTCCAGCGCACCCCGACTGACCCCAACAATACCCTACGTTTTATTTGGTTAGTCTTAAAGATTCAACGTTTTAGAATGTAAAGGGGAACCATGGTTCGTCAAGGTATGGTATTCCCCTTATAACTACAATTAGGCCGGCCACACACTTATAAAGTTAAATTACAAAAAGCCAAAATTGAGGATGCTTTGTAATTTGAATTTGAATTTGTAAATTGTAAAGTTTCGGTTATAACTAAAATTACAACATAATGTTGGCGAATTCATTATATAGTTTGGCCGTTTCTTATTTTTAGTTTGAGGCTACTGTACCAAGACGAATGTACCCTCAACATTAGTTTTACACTAACTATTTTACAAACGATCTTCATATCTACAATTATAAAATTGTAAATTAATTATGTCTGCACATTGGAGATATTAAAAAAAAAAAAACTTAGGTTATGTGAAATGAGGGGTGTGTGTTGGGTAACCTCCTCGAGTGTCGCTCCGATTCCGATCCCGCTGCAGTCCGGGGGGAACGGAATCGGAGCGGCCGGTACACCCTGGGCGGCGGTCAATAGCTTCCCCTTCACCCCTTCATAGGGTTGGCATTGATCGTCGGCCAATACCCAACGTGGCGGGAACACATCGCTCTCCGTGCTCCTCTGCTTTCAGAGGAGACGGGATTAGCGATGCTGTTAGTGGTGAGATGGCCCAGGGTCAGCCGGGGTGCGAGGGATGTGCTCTATGGGTAACCTTACACCCCGGCGTCTGAAGACCCGAGATGGCGTGCGGTTTTAGTCGGTGCAAGCCCGACATAACCGCCCCCGCTGGCCGGCGGGGGGGTATCCGAAGGGATTTCCGCACGATAAAAAAAAAAAAAAAAAAGGTTATGTGAAATGAACGATATTGATTAAAAAAATGTTTTTTTGGCATTCTTGTCTGTTTGTATGTTTGTCAGTTTGTATGTTGTAGAAACTTAACAGTAAGTTTGTTTGTAGTCTTCAGACAAGTTTAATATATTTCATGTCTTGTTTGAAGATTTTAGAGGTAAGGTGATCGGCAACTTGGAACATGTTTAGTGACTCCCGAGGGCGACTATACCATGTGGAAACTAGCTAAACGCTAGTAGTTTCATCTACGACAAATTTTACTTCTACACTCTTTTGGATCGTATTATACTGTGAGTTTGTAACCTTTCTCAACCAAAAGTTAAAGTAAAAGTAGGTAGTATCAGTATCAGTAGTATCAGGTAGAGGCTGCCTTGATTGCGGCAATGGTGCGGAGCGCGAGCGCGTGGGCCGCCGCCGCCTCCTTCTGCGAGCATGTAATGCTCGCGAAGGAGGTGGCGGAGTGCGCCCGGGAGAGACTTAGAACTCTCCCGGTCCGCCGAGCCCGCAACTTGCTCGCCGCGCGTCGCAGGCAACTCAGGCGCCGGAGGTCGCTTAACGACCTCCGTTCTCCATGAGCGCAGGCCTGGGGGTGGCGGGTGAGGCCACCTGTCACCCCAGCAGAAGCAGGCCGGGACGGTGGGGCGACTAGCGCCCCTCCCCCAACCGGGGCAAGACGGGGACACCGTGGTTCCCAAACCCGAGGGGGCCATCTCGAAACCGGAGATGGCCCAAGGTCAGTCGGGGTGCGAGGGATATGCTCTATGGGCAACCTTACACCCCGGCGTCTGTAGACCCGAGACGACGTGCGGTTTTAGTCGTTTCAAGCCCGACATAACCGCCCCCGCTGGCACGCGGGGGGTATCCGAAGGGATTTCCGCACGATAAAAAAAAAAAAAAAAAAAAGGTAGAGGCTGCCTCACTGCCAAATTTCATCATTATCAGTTCAAAGTTTTAGAGGTGAAAGGTAATTAATAGGTGATTACCTCTGACTTTTCGTAGTTATGTGTGTATTAAAAATGTTGATTATCGCTCGCTTATTAATGTGCCCGGTAGATGGCAATAGGCTCGCCCCCTATTACATTGGGACCCTAACATAACTGGCGAATCGTGGGTGTGCAATAACCTCTGCCTACCCCTTCGGGGATACAGGCGTGAAGGCATGTTATGTTATATGTTATGTTATTAGTGTATATGGAATAGATAACAATATTCGAACAGAACAGTTCAATACTATGGAATTCCTCGAAAATCAGTGTTCTAGGTACGACGTAACGTAGGTACTAATATGATTGTGCGAGGGATATGCTCTATGGGCAACCTTACACCCCGGCGTCTGTAGACCCGAGACGGCGTGCGGTTTTAGTCGGTTCAAGCCCGACATAACCGCCCCCGCTGGCCGGCGGGGGGGGAGGTATCCGAAGGGATTTCCGCACGATAAAAAAAAAAGGTACTAATATGATTATAATCAAACCTTAAAAGTGCTTTTCGTGTAAGGTACGCGTACAAACATGTTTTTCACTCTTCCGTAATTCAAACACGCGAACCCAATTAGCGTCCATTACTTTAATCAATAAAGCACAAAAGTTTGTGTTTTGAAAGGATTGATGTGATGCAGCACCAGCAGTCAGTCAGCATATATATATATATATATCTATATATTATGCCTAATACTATTATTACGTGATTTGCGACACTGAACGCACATTTCTCCACGCCCCCGACCCTGGTAGATGACTTAGATAAAGCTACTACTCTTAGTTATATTTCCAGCCTTCCCCTGCCTGAATGTGCCTCCTTTATATTCAACCCGGTTGCGGAGGACGACATAAGGAAACAAATTGTTTCAATATCAAGAAAAGCGATGGGTAACGATGGCATTCAACTACAAATGCTGCTACCTATCCTAAGTGAACTCCTTCCAGCCATCACACATATCATTAATTTTCGCTTGAGAATAGCTCTTTTCCATTGGCTTGGAAGAAAGCACTCGTCATTCCTTTGCCCAAAACCAGCAATCCCACCTCAGTATCCCAGTATCGTCCTATTTCAATCCTGCCAATCCTTTCTAAAGTCCTCGAGAACACGGTGCGAAATCAATTAGCATCTTACCTTTCCTCTCATGGGCTACTGAGTCCATACCAATATGGCTTTCGGTCGGGCCATAGCACAGTCACTGCACTAGTTAAAATATCAGATGACATAAGACTGGCCATGGAGAACAAACTCCTGACAGTAATGGTTTTGCTGGACTTCAGTAGCGCCTTTAACTCTGTTGATTTCGACATCCTCCTGGGCATCCTATCTTCATTAAAAATGTCTTCCTCTGTAATCGCTTGGTTTAACTCCTATCTTCGTGGTCGCTCGCAGCGGGTTCGCTCTGACGAGGCATCCTCTGACTGGTGTGACCTTGTTGCGGGCGTTCCGCAAGGTGCCGTCCTCTCTCCTCTTCTTTTCTCAATTTTCATCAATATTATCAACAAAGTTATATCCTCCAATTTTCATCTCTACGCAGATGATTTGCAGCTATATCGCCACTTTGAGACTGACGAGAGGAATGGGGCCATTACTGCCATCAATAATGACCTTAACAGCATTAGTGCTTGGGCAAAATCGTTTGGATTACTAGTTAATCCCGCAAAATCCCAGGCACTCATTGTAGGTGGCAGATACTTCTACAATAATCTTGACCATGCCTCTCTACCTCCGATCTACTATAACAATATTGTGATACCGTATACTACGGTCGTAAAAAATCTAGGGATTTATATTGATTGCAATCTCTCGTGGACTAGTCATGTCACCGAGGTCAGCAGAAAGGTTTTTGGTACGCACCCACTCTCTTAAGCGTCTTCAGAATTTTCTTCCTCTTAAGACTAGAATCTGTCTTGCTCAATCTCTTGTCCTTCCTCTTTTAGACTATGCTGATGTCACCTTTCTCGACGCAACCGAAGAACTCTGGAACAAGCTGGAGCGGTTGCAAAACTTATGTATCCGGTTCATATTTGGTCTACGAAAGTACGATCACGTTTCGGAGTTCCGAAAGCAACTGAAATGGTTACCAATTCGGCGGCGTCAGGATGTTCACATTCTTTCCCTACTCTTTTCCATTCTTCATAATCCTCACTCTCCTATATATCTTCGTGAGCGTTTTGAATTTCTTGTCCCCAGGGGAAAACCCTGTCGCACTTTATCTTCTCTACTGCTTCGAACTCCCCCTCACAGTTCTTCTTACTATGACAATTCCTTTACAGTTTCTGCTGTGAGGCTATGGAATTCTCTTCCTCATTCCATACGCGCCAGCCCTTCTCTAAATATCTTTAATAAACAAACGAGAGACTACTTTCTCTCTGAACAATAACAGACATAATATGTATCTATTGTATTTGTATGTATGCTTATGTGTTTATATATACGTTTATATATTCTTATGTGTATTTTATGTATGTGTAATTTGTATGTATGCTTATGTGTTTATATATACGTTTATATATTCTTATGTGTATTTTATGTATGTGTATGTAGGTTTATGATGGTAATATACTATGCATGTATTAGTAATATCTTTTGTCAGGAGTATACATTTGGTATATCTCCTCATATTAATAAATGTACACAAGACTTAACCTCTCATTGGACTGCAATTCCTCTGTGCACTCCCGGGTTTGCTGGAAGGGAACTCAACCTTGAGTTAAGCTCGCCTTTGTACATATCATCTCTCTTATTTCTTTAAATGCCATGTAAGTGTACAATAAAGAATAAATAAATAAAAAATAAATCTATGGCAGTTGTCACGGGTAGTTAGTGCCCTAAAGAGTTAGACGACTGGTCTAAACTACAGAACTTCGATAACGCCAGTTGGTTGTGGAGGTCAGATGGCAGAGTCATTTCACGGAAAAAAATCAATGTTCGGCCGGTTCGTCGTTACACTGAAAAGCCCAACTGAGTTAGGAAAAAGGCTCATAGGATGATGACTACGTGTACCTGTCAAGTAACTCCTAAATGATTTAGGTCCAATCAAAAGGCGAACCTACGATATATTATGCCACCTTTGTAGTGTCTGAATTGTAACACGGTAACAGAAAAAGTTTTATACAAAGACATCGGAAGATGTTAGATCTGATATTACAAAACTTTTTATGGATCGTCCTGTTACGGGCGTAAACAACTATCTGTGAGATTGAAATCATAATTGAGACAATGGTAATCCTACTAATCTTAATAATCATATCCTACTAATATTATAAATCTGAAAGTTTGTGAGAATTGATGAATGAATGAATTTATTACTATTTTACGTAAAAAAGTTCCGCCGTCCGTTTTAGCAAAGCCAATCAAATTGTCTTATCGATACTTTTATAACTGTACTCTATACGAATAAATAAAATTGAAGTGTCTGTTTGCGATATTAATATAACAGATGGCTAGCTGTTTTCTCTGCCTACCCCGGAGGGAAAAAGGCGTGAGTATATGAATATGTAAAATAACAGGTTTTTAGTAAATATACATGAATTATATTATTAAATAAAAACCGGTCAAGTGTGAGTCGGACTCGCGCCCTGAGGGTTCTATACAAAACTGAATTAAGGGATGAACTTAACGTTGATGAAGGGCCTTTTTTTTTTTTTTTTTTCGTGCGGAAATCCCTTCGGATACCCCCCCGCTGGCCAGCGGGGGTGGTTATGTCGTGTCTCGACTAAAACCGCACGGTGTCCTCCCCAAATATCCGTTGCCGGGCACCCCGGGTAAGCCCTCGAAAGGATAACCCCAGGGTTGCCGGCGGACTTTGGCCGCTACAGCGGCCTCGCCTGTTGGGGTCGGGTTTTATCCCGCTTCGGTGAGTTGGCAGGCGTGTGTAGGGCACACACGACACGCCTCCGCCACGGCCTGCTTCTGTAAGGACGGCGAGTCGGCCAACTGCTGTCCTCAGGCCCCGATCATGGAGGTCGGTAGTCCCGGGCGTAGATGAGTCTGCGGCGTCCTCTCCGCAGACTGCGAAACTCGGGGGGCAGGGTTCTCTCCCGCTCCCTCTCCGCCGTCTCTTTCGCGCGCATTACCTGCTCGCAGAAAGAGGCGGCGGCGTGCCACTTGCTCCCGTCGGAGACCACGGCCCTCACCATGGTCTCCAACGAGAGAACGTCCACGCCCAGGACCGCAACGAGATCCCGGCGTTGACTCGCCCACGCAGGGCACTCCACCAACGTGTGGAGCGCCGTGTCTTCGCCAGGATCCTCGCAGTGCTGGCACTGCGGCGTTGTCTCCCGGTGGATGCGCCACAGATACTTACCGAAACACCCGTGTCCGGTAACCATCTGGCACATCCGGTAGGAGAGGTCCCCATGGTCCCTCTCCAACCACTCCTTCATGATCGGTCTCACCGCCGCAATGGTGGATTCCCCCCACCTTGGGTGCTCAAGTCGCACCCTCCATGTCTCCATGAGTTCCTGGCGGAGCAGGGACCGCTGAGCCCTGATTTCTCGGGGCTCCGGCCTATGGCCCCGCTCCAGCGCCTCCTTGCGCCACTGGTACAGCAGCGCAAGGGCTCTCGCTTCCAGGTCCCATGGAGGGGTCCCGGCTAGGAGACATGCCGCCTCGACGGAGATCGTGCGATACCCCCTGATGACTCTGACGGCCATCGCCTTTAACGGGCTGTTAAGAACAGCCACGTTGCGGGCCGCCAGGGTCTCCGCCCATACTGGGGCCCCGTACAGGGCCATGCTTCGCACGATCCCCAGGTACAGTCTCCTAGTGGGTTGATGAAGGGCCTAGTCCACAAACAAGCCTGACTACATTTGCCGATGGACCGATGCATGGCCCTAAGCGAGCGAGCGGAATCCTCGAGTTGGTACCTAAACAAAAGGTGAGACGGGATACATCTCAGCCAGATTACCTGACGACTTGAGAAAGTAACTCGAATATATTAGATGCTCTATAGATTTTGATTTCTTTCAAGTGTCTAAAATGCTGATAAATTACCGTATGGTTTGATGGCGTTGATGTAGAAGTTTAATTTTTTCTTAACTTCAAAAGGTAGCAGGCTATTAATTCCAACTTCATACCTTTATGCATTTCTGAGAATAAGGTCTTGACGGGCAGAGATAAAAAAAAATTATATGTGTGTAACTACATTTACGGTTATCGGATTTTTCTCACCATGCATTATTATTTGCTACATAAACAGCTGTATTCTTTGATTGCATTGTATTAGAAGATTGATTGTTTTACAGGTTCAAGTCGTTGTAGATCTATATTGATAATATTTTCACGGACATTAAACCTATTAACAAATGTATTGTGGATGCTGTACACTCGGATCATCGTGGCCAATTTATAAAATGCTACAGAAATTATTATGAAGTAAGCAAAAAAGAAATTAAATTTATACCGATAAACCAATATCGTTTAGATAATTTTAATGAAAATATAGTGAATAAACTACCTGATTTGCCCTTGTACACTAGTGTAGATAAGTCTTATGCAGACTTAATTAACCTGATCAATACTGAGTTTGGGAGAATTTTTACCCCAAAAACATTATCGATTGGCAGCCGTCCTGTTTTCAGTGACTGGGCAACACCAGGGATTTATAATAGCAGCAGGAGATTGTATGAATTATATTCTGAAAAATCATACAATTTCAACCCTGATTTTCAGAATTATGTCAAAAACTATTCTAAAATATTTAAGCAAGCCTGTTCCTTTGCTAAATCAAACTTTATAAAAAACAAAATATCAAATTCTGTTAATAAAATTAAGACTACCTGGAAAGTTATAAATTCCGAATGTGGTAAATCTCCAGCAGTCGCCATGTCATGGAGGATCTGGAAGTTGCGACAGAGTTTGAACATTTTTTTTTTCAAATATACCTGTAGCAACTACCCGAACTTTTCAGTCGTCTTCCACTTCCACTGAGTCATTACTTATGGAATCAATTACAAAATGTGAGGCCGCTTTCAGATTCTCAGTTGTTGATAGCAAGGACTTCACAAAAGCGTTTAAATCCATTGATATTAAAAAGACCGCGGACCTATGGGGATTATTAGTCAAAACTCTTTCAAGCATCATTGATGTCATTACTCCCCATCTAGCAACTGTGTTTAATGACTGCGTCACTAGCGGTATATTTCCTGATTTAATGAAACATAGTAAAGTCATACCTTTGTTCAAGGCGGGCAGCGGCTCAGATCCCTCGAATTTCAGACCCATCTCTGTATAAGTATTTGAGAAACTAATTCTAGACCAGATGCTAACCCATTTTAATAAATATAAATTATTTCATGATAAACAGTTCGGGTTTACTAAAGGACGATCAACGACGGATGCTGGTATAGAGTTATTGAAATCTATTTACGAGGCCTGGGAGGATAAGCAGGATGCATTAGGTGTTTTCTGCGATCTATCCAGAGCCTTCGATTGCGTCCACCATGATACATTAGTCAGGAAATTAGATTATTACTTGAATATACTAATACTTGAATATTATTTGAACAATAGAATTCAGAGGGTCGATGTGAACGGTACACGTTCGGTGGGATCTTTGATTTCGATGGGCGTTCCACAGGGTTCGATACTTGGTCCATTTTTATTTTTAATTTATTTAAATGACCTCCCTTACCACGTAAGGGATAAAAATAGTATTATTTTGTTAGCCTATGATACTTCCTTAATATTTAAAATTAAAAGACAATTAGATAATTATGACGAAGTGAACAACGGAATCTCAAGAGTGGTTCATTGGTTTAATATAAATAATCTTTGCCTTAATGAAAAAAAAAACCAAATGTATTAAATTCACCTTACCTAATGTTACACAGGTGGAAACCGATGTACAACTCAATGGACAGTTGTTGAGCCTTGTGGAATCGACCGTCTTCTTAGGTTTAAGTATCGATGCTAAATTACAGTGGAGATCACATATTGAGAAAATAGCTAGTAGGTTAAGTTCTGCTTCCTACGCTGTGAAAAAGATTAGGACTTTAACAGACATAGATACCGCTAGAATAGTTTATTTCAGTTATTTCTATAGTATTATGAGCTACGGCATTCTCCTTTGGGGTAATGCCGCAGATTTAAATACAATCTTTGTATTGCAAAAGCGGGCTGTGCGGGCAATTTATAAGTTGGGCCCAAGAGTCTCCCTCCGAGAAAAGTTCAAAGAAATAAACATTCTAACTGTAGTGTCTCAATATATTTTTGAAAATATTTTGTATGTTAGAAGAAACATTTCCAATTTTTTAAGGCTTTGTGATGTACATAACGTAAATACTAGACATAAAAACAATCTTGTGGTTTGTAATAGTCGACTCCACAAGATTAATAATTCCTTTCAGGTTAACTGTACTTATACGCTTCTACAACAAGCTTCCTAGTGAAATGAAGAATCTACCTCTTCATAAATTTAAAAGAAAAATTAAAAGTAAACTCTGCCAAAAAGGCTATTATAAAATTCAAGACTATTTAGATGACAAACAAGCTTGGATATGAACTGTTTGCTCTCTCTCTCTATGCTACTCAAATGAAATATTGTAATTAGGTTAAGTAAACATGTTTATAAATAGACCAAAAAAAAACAGCCCGCTGAGTTTCTTGCTGGAGTCTTCTCAGGACAGGGCCCCGTTTCGAACCGGTGGTCCACTTGCCAAACATTCGTTTAATTTTTTTTTGACGTTTTGTAAGTGCCATATTAATGGTCTATACAGAATAAATGATTTTTGACTTTTAACTTTCTGAGTATATACTCAGAAAGTCAAAAGTCAAAAATCATTTATTCTGTGTAACATATGTTATAAATTTCAAGTTGATGCCTCTACGCGTTCCGGAGAAAAGGTCTTGACAGACAGACAGACAACGAAGTAATCCTATAAGGGTTCCTTCCGTTTTTTCGTTTAAAAAACCATCAAATGTTGTGAAATTTTGTTTGTCTATTTGAATTGGCTAGTCTTTGAAACGGCTGGACGGATGTTGACGGGACTTTCACTGGCAGAAAGCTGAAGTTATAAGGCTTAACTTGGGCTACTTTTATTTTACAAAATAATTAGGGGTTCGAGTGCTCTCAATCTCTTCAGGGAGATTGCGACTCGTATTATCGATACTTCTCATGACCGGAATGCTTGCTTCTTTTTAGCACAAAGATTAACTATTGCCATACAACGTGCAATGCTACCAGTCTTCTGGACACGTTACCACAGGAGGCATGCCATATGCCATGCAGAGGAATTCCACAATCCATTTATTCAATCACATTTATTAAATAAATATTATGTTAATTTACTATCGTGTTACAGTTCAAATAATGCAATAAAAGTTTTCAGTTATATAACTTGACAACCTCCGCCGCCTAAAAGATCTAACTCCAAGTGAACAAAGTCGCGGGCACGGCTAGTTTATAGTAAAAGGACACAAGTTCAAGTATACCTATCTATACCCTCATAATCGACCGCTGGAATTTCTCACCCACCATTTAGGAGTACGGACAAGATTTGAAGCAGTATTTGCCTGCTAGTAAATTAGTTTGAAGTATTTTTAGGGTTCAGTAGCCAAATGGCAAAAACGGAATTCGTCATGTTGTCTGTCTGTCCGTCTGTATGTCACAGCCACTTTTTCTGAAACTATTAGAACTATATTGTTGAAACTTGGTAAGTAGATGTATTCTGTGAACCGCATTAAGATTTTCACACAAAAATAGAAAAAACTATAAATTTTGGGGTTCCCCATATTTAGAACTCAAACTATTTTTTTTTAACAAAACCGTACGTTTGACCTATCTATGCATAGGTCTTCAAAAATGATATTGCGATTTCTAAGATCATTTTTTTCTAAACTGAATAGTTTGCACGAGAGACACTTCCAAAGTGGTTAAAACTGTGTGTGTGTGTGTGTGTGTGTCCGTCTCTAACTTTTAAAATAAGAGAATGATAAAACTAAAAAAAAATATGATGTACATGTACATGTAAACTTCCACCGAAAATTGGTTTGAACGAGATCTAGTAAGTAGTTTTTTAATACGTGAAATATCGTAAACCGCAATTTACCTTTCATCCAATCAACTCAAATATAGAATTGGTTGGTTTTTTTATTGTTCGTATCAACTAACTATTTACATTTGGTTCTTTAATAATATAATCGTTTGTTAATCAATATTCCAAATACTGCAGCATTGTTTTCACATCAACGTACACTACAAGTAGTGTGTATACTTAATATTGTTTCATATTATAGCTCCTAAGGCAAGTAGTATAATATTTCACAAATGGGAAATCATCTTAGTCTATGGGATATTGCAAGGTACAGTCAGCACCAAAAGTCGTTTTTTTTTTTTTTACTAAAAATTTGAGTGCGTTTGACTGCATCTCACCTGATGGTAAGTGACGATGCAGTCGAGGATGGTACACGCAAACTCAAATAATGCCTATTCACTCTCGCCTTGAAGGTCCCCAAATTATAAGAATCGGGGAACACAGACGCAGGCAAAGAGTTCCACTCCTTCGCTGTCCGCATAATAAATGAGGAAGCGTTGCGCGTTTACATAATACATCGGCTTAGAACAATTTTTCATATATTAATTAAATCAAATATATCAACATTGTATTGAATGTGTAGCACTATGCAAACCTTAGTGGTTTATGTGTTATTTAGAACTAATTTGTGTACTGTTTGTTTTTAAGTGATAATAAAACAAAAAAAAAATTTAGAAGATTACAAAATACTTATAATATCAATTATAGGGGTTAAAATGTAACTGAGTAAGTTAGTACATTATAAGTTTAAGCAATACTAGCCAGGGCAATCTTTAGATGGGTGACCATTCTGAACATATTGAGACTGTGCTTCGGAGAGCATGTAAAGCTTTTCAATACCGGTTGCCATTCGAACATCTGTAGCATTCGTAACGGCTATTTGGAGCCCTAAAAAGTGCGAAGTTCACTAATTTCGTTGTTACACTGAAAGCCAATCCCAACAGAGTTCGGCAAATGTTTGGAGAATGATGATGATTATAATAACCATTTTTTATTGATGTGCCTGCTTACTCTTTCTCTTCCTTTTTATTTGGTTTTTCGTACTTATCGGGGGTTTTTTGCCAGCGACTACCGTTTGTTGAGGTTCGCTAGGGCCCGAAGATCTTGATTTTCTGTATTGCATTGTATTCATTATTTATTTATTTATTTATGCCTATCGCTACATCATCAACATAATTTAATCAATAAACACAAAGTATAATACATATGCAATAACAGCTGGGAGGTTGGTTTCAATTTACTTGAGAGCCTATAACTGGCTTGCGAACCTATATAATAAATATTACGTTTAACCTATATTATGGTACGCCGACAATGCATTATTCATGGACTATTTGAGAATGATAAACTACGAAAACAATATCTCCTAACTGTTACGGGCAACGGTATAATAAATTCAAATAAGCGAGGTTCCTCTGTTATTGAGAAAGAATATTTGTTTAACATAAATTCGGTCAGCATAATTACATTAGGCGTAATAAAATTGGCATACAGTTATTAATGTGGTCGTAAATAACAGTGCCCCTAGTTTATACTAGGGGTACTTCTAAAACAAAAAAAACTCATGTTTGTACTAGTTTTTGTTTACGTTAACTTTCAACAAAAACGTCAAGCGTATTGAAATATGACATGCACGCCAACGGCCTTATTCTCAAGGACGCTGTAAACCATGTGAAATAGGGAAGTGGACCCCGAGCTCCAAATGAAAACTCTGGATGCAATCGAAACTTAACGCTGCGATACTTTAAAAACTCACCCCTGAATACGTGGGACTGTAATTGATATTTAAGTTCCTATCTCTTCGGAGATGTACACTGTTCAGAGTATACAATGATAATTTTGATTATTTTATAATACTATAAATGGGCGTTCGATGGACCAGGTGAGTATTGTTGTGGTATCGTGAAGGGGTGCTTAAATGGTCCGGACACGTAGAGAGGATCGACTTAAGAAGATTAACAAAATAGATGTCAATCAGATCGAGAACATGACACAGATGAGGACACAAAGAAAGGCTAAGTCAAAAGTATCGGCAACTGCGACTGTTATCTGACCCCTCAACTCTGAGAGGAAAGTCTGCGCCAGAGCTTTGTCCGCCAATCAGCAGATGTAGGCTTAAAGGCTTGGGCCCCGAAGATTTTGGTTGGTAGTAGGTAACTTTAATTTGTGAAATCGAACCCGCGACCTCTGACTTAGAATTCGAACGGTCTGCCGCTACATACACCACATTATAATGGTTAAATAATTTCACATATCAATGTAGCAATACAGACAGTTTTACCAAAATTTACCTAGATATGACTTTCCAATCTGATACAATAATCAACTACATAACGCTCTATCCAATATGGTCAATGATTCTGTCATACGTTTGTCAAACGTATGACAGAATCATTGACGTATCATGAGCGTGATTGAGTATCGATTCGATCCCAACCATGTTTTAAGATATATAACGTAGAGTGTGTTTCTTTCAACTGGGATCGACGGGGACAGTATTGGGTATTCCGAAACCATAGGCGATAAAAGGAAATTGTCTCAAGGTTCATGAAAATGATTTCTCATGAACCCAAACACTTTTTGTCATCATATAACTTTTTGTAATATTTATTCTATTTTGTGCCATAAATCTATTGATATAAAATGGAAATTAAACAAAGTGCATGTATTAATGAAAAAAGTGACGACGAAAAAGCGAAAGAAAATGAGTTTATAAGTATATTGGCGATGATGGTTCTGGTAATAATGATGGTGAAAAAGTCGTTGAAATTATGGATGGAAGTTGATTTTTCTGAGACATAAACTTTTTAATGTAAAATAATTGTAATAGTTGTGAAGTATTAAATTTTTTATGTAATATAACTTGTCATGTGTGTGTACGATAGCGCAATAAATGAATATTGTATGTAACCACATAAATGATAGTACTTGTATACTGATAATTAAAGCAATTCGTGCAAAATTATTCCCTAACCATTCCAAAATATCAAAAATGCACAACGTTGATATTCAAGTTTTCACTTCTGCCGGCACTCCCGGAGTGCAACCCGTCGTTATTTTTTAAGTATTAAAGTGTTTGATTTTTTTAATGCCAATCGAATCGGTTTTATTGGATCGGAAGAAAAAAAAATGGAACAAAAGAATACAAAAAAATCCGTTCCCGCAGGGGGAACGCACAGGTAGATTTCGTGAAGCAATTAATATTATTTTATATAGAGAACTACGGACTTACACACACAAGTAAACACAGTAACATTTTGAAAATGTTTAATTTTTTTTTCTCGAAAACGGTAACTTTTAGCGAAAAACTTTTCAAACATTTATTTTAGACTTAAAAATGGCCTATCGATTAAAAATATTTCCGACAGCAAGAATGTTCACCGGTTAGAAGTTATGATTTTTTTCTCGAAAAATTTTGGTTTTTCCCCCCTCCACTTTTAGTTAAAGTTTTAATCTTATAGGTTATAATTAAAAGTTGTTGGTATTCATGTATACTATGGGATAAAATTAGAACGGTTCGAATATCTTTCATGGAACGTGAAATTTTGAGGAAAAACTGATTTCACAAAAAGTGAGGCCCTACCGTCCCCTTAGGCCGGATTCCACCCGTTCACGAACTTAAACTAAGTTTACACCCAAGCAATTTTTGCCCGCAGTTTGAAAGCGATCGGGGCAAAAATGCGACCGTGAGAGTGCCGCAAATTTTGGGAAGTGGAACCATACATACATATATATATAAATATAAACTTTTTGACCAGTGGTCATTTCGGACGCAGGGGGTCATAACTAGACCTCCTATAAAGATTTTTTTTTTTAATTCGACAGTAGTCAAGAAACCAATAGGTAGATCGATTTCATCGAAATCTACCTAAAAAAAGCGATGAAATAGTCGAATTCTTTTTTTAGTAAAATTTTACGGAAGTGACTGCCAAAATAAACAATTAAAGGTATTCTATTTATAAAAATAATATTCTATGCATAGCTTAGCTTATGTAGATGCATCTTAAACTGATTAGAAAAACATATCAAGACAATTATGTAACTTAATTTAAATTTATGGCTCTAAACGAGAATCCCACTCTGCGCGATTAACAACTATAAAGCGTAACGTCATTAATCGGGTACCCTTGTCACGTGGAAACCTAGTAGTTCGCAAATTACTTCAAACGATTACCTCCTAAAGTTGAATGCAGTATGGAACAAAATTACCGTATCAAACTGCTTCTTTAAATAACATATATTTTTTCCTTCTAAAGGGTCTACCAACGTCACAATAATACACAATTTAATCACACGATGATTTTAGAAAAAGGTTTTGAAAAATGTAACTCAGAACAGGCGGACTTACATGAAAGGTACAATGATAGAAGAATAAGCTCTTGAAATATATTAGACTAAATGTTAATGATGAGCTGTCGTCTCTTTCTATATCAAGTGATGTAGAAATGAATCATGATGAAGTGGAAGAGGTGTGAGTGTAGCCTACGCAACACTTGACGGCATTTCCGTCCAGTATATCGTAGGCCACATTATTGGCGTTCCGAGGTGGAAAATCCGCAACGGAAGATCCATCAGGTGAGGCGTAGGCCTATGTGTGAATTCAATTGAGGCAGTAGTATGGCTTTTGTACTGCGACAGATCCAGGTATTAGATCCGGGGCCAACTTAAGTGTAATTAATACCTCATACGAACAATAGATACGCCTAGTATCCAAGAATGCCGGTAGGAGACAATCTTGGCAGTTAGAGAGTTCTAGGTTCGTCCAGAGCATTTTTTCTTAAATTTTATATAAACTGCATAGATATCACTTTAGAATTTTGTGCTAGTGATTAGACACCGCTCAGTATCAGATGAGTTGCTTTACTTCACTAAAATATATTATGATACTAAAAGCTTTGAAAGAACAAACGAAATTAATTCACTATAAAGACTGTATAGGTACAGGCACCTACGTTAAAACAGGAATCTCTTCGCAAAATTTCGCTAGTAAATTGCCCTTTAATTCAATGTTCTTTAAAGTATTTATTTATTGTGTGGAATACTTACAGCTAGAGAAGATTATATAATATATAGCTACTGCTTAGTTATCTGAAAATCTATTAGAAGTCTTCTCTTAAAGAGGCTTAAAGAATTAACAGAAGCCAACATAGTAACAGTAGTAATAAATAACTTGTTTAAATTGAACAGGCCATATTTGTAATATTGGCGTGTATGACTGTAAATATATAATTTCATTATGCCTACAGAAATAAAGCTCAGATATCTGTCTGCTGTCACCCTGAGACGCGAAGAGCTATCCAACATGGAACCAGGTAGCTCAATTGGTCAGTTTATTCTTATATTATTAAGTCCTGTGCTGGATGCTGATTTTTTTTTCCGATTTAGATTTATAAAAATTAATACATACGTGAAACTCAAACTTGATTACATATGATTTTGTGATACACGGATCAGTTATGGTAGGTATTATGCCTATAGGGGTGTGTGTTGGGTAACCTCCTCGAGTGTCGCTCCGATTCCGATCCCGCTGCAGTCCGGGGGGAACGGAATCGGAGCGGCCGGTACACCCTGGGCGGCGGTCAATGTCTTCCCCTTCACCCCTTCATAGGGTTGGCATTGATCGTCGGCCAATACCCAACGTGGCGGGAACACATCGCTCTCCGTACTCCTCTGCTTTCAGAGGAGACAGGATGAGCGATGCTGTTAGTGGTGAGATGGCCCAGGGTCAGCCGGGGTGCGAGGGATATGCTCTATGGGTAACCTTACACCCCGGCGTCTGAAGACCCGAGACGGCGTGCGGTTTTAGTCGGTGCAAGCCCGACATAACCGCCCCCGCTGGCCGGCGGGGGGGTATCCGAAGGGATTTCCGCACGATAAATAAATAAAAAAAAAAAAAAGGTATTATGCCTATAGAAGAATAATTCTCAAATTTTGCCTGCCGAGGATATACCAATCTAATCATCATCATAATCTATTCAGTATTCATGAGTCTCATATTCACTTTATTATTTCATAACAAACTATCGTCTAACTTTTGATGAAAAAGTGGAAAATGGATAAGATTTTCTTGAACTCTAGTTTATATCAGTGGTTTCACCCTCGATCAAGTAAGTCTATCTACATGACAATATTTTTATTTCTAGAATTCACGCTCGGGGCGACTGATCCTTATAAATATTTAGTTGTTATAATAAGAGTAATCAATAAAATTCCTATTAGTATATGCACTTTATTAGTGTATACCAAGTGTTTCAAATAAACCTTAATGTTTTATTAAGTTTTTAGCTTGTATATAGAGACTACAGAATATTCAACTACTTTTTGTATTGACATCTTTCATAATATACGAATTAAAGTAAATAATTATTTGACAATAATTTTATATGGATCCATTTGTAACTTATTTACAAGCTTTTATTTAACTTGCACTGTTCGTATGTAACGGTTTGGTTTCGTTCCTGAACCAACTTGGAGAAGTAGTCATGGGCATACCGCTGTCGCCGGGAATTGTTCTGGATGGTGACAACGGTTATGTGGGTTGAGAGGGCAAGAATTTTGAGCGTGTCTACGGTGGTTTTGGGTATGGTGGTCGTAACGCCGAAGGTGAGAACTTCCTTAGAATGTGTGCGACTGCCGATCTTGCCATCGTGAACACGTATTTCAGAAAGAAACCCGAACATTTTATCACCTTCGTGAGCGGCGGGAATGCTTCTCAGATTGTTTTCCTACTCACTAGTAGACACAGTATCAGCAAAGTAGCCAACTGCTAGGTTATACGCAGCGAGAGTCTCACTGATCAACACCGTCGCCTTGTCATGGATCTCCGTGTGAAGCCCAAAGACAATCACATCGAGCGCTGCCAGCGCCGAATCAGGTAGTGGCTGCTTGATGAAGTCACGTCTCAGGAGTTCGGTATTGGCGATAAGTGTGCCGATGCTTCAAGCGGACCTGTTCAGGAAAGCTAGGACAAGATTCAGGCAGCCATTCTTGTGGCGGCGAAGTCGGTGCTTGGCATGTCTTAGAGTGGACGCAAGTGTGACAACTAGGGTGAAGAAAACTCACTTTAAAAAGTGGCAAGCGTCCAAATCTCCTGACGATCGCGACGTATACCGAGCTGCAAAATGCACCACTAAGGAGCTGTAGCCAGAGCCAGGCGAGACCACTTACAAACGTTCTATGATAAGTTGGAATTGTCTGAGGGGCGAAAGCTTATCTATAAGTTAGCGTGCTCCAGGGTCAACGCGGCACAGGATATTGCCAAGTGCCGCTGTAAAGACCCCGGAGGCAGTCTGCTATGCGAGGAAGCCGCGGTCAAGGATAGATGGCGCTCACACTTCCACGAGCTGCCTAATAAAGCAGCGTAAAGAGGCACCGGATCTCCCTCCGCATTGTGATAGTACACTAATCACGTAGCAATATATAAATTAATAAACTCCAATAGGCGCATTTGAAATATTTTATTAATTTAATATTTTATAATTATTCTCATGTATACACATCTGGTGTAAATCGTTGCTATCGTTAACGGTCATAAATCAGATAAACAACAGGACGTTGCATCTTGATTTCTTGTGAGGGCCATTGTTTAGCGATACTGGCACCGATTCTATACAAATGTACGACCCAAACACGTGCAAACTATTGGAGTCCAGTTTTGGTAAAGTGTCTGTAAATCACAAGCACAAATACGAGATATGCGTTAAAAAGGCGTCGGATGGAGGAAGGTTGGGGAATGACGGGCAGTGAGTTTTGAGTTCGCGAGCTGGACGGACGAGATGGGCGCTCTGGGGTGACGACGGGCTAGAACCCCGGCTAGGCTAGGCAAGTAAGTTGTGGGCGTGTGAGACTTGGTGAGTCAATTCCTTATTCTTAACCATTATTATAATTCATGTTTTATATATGTATTATGTATTGCTATCCACGGTTGAGTAATAGAATACCCAGAGTACTTGTGTATTAATTAACTGTAAAATCTAAGAGTTGTTTGAATCGACACTGCGTTGATATTGGTTTACGGTACCTATGTTAGAGATGTAAGGTTGAGAGTCACATGTAACGAGCTAGACGGTAGACCAGGCTCTTGTATAAACGGAGGCTCCTGGTTACTCTATGGAGTAGCCACGGGCCGTTGATGACATCTGCCCTGTAATCTTCAAGCGAAGCGGCGTTATTTGATGATTAGCGGAATACGAATATGGTATGAATGAGTCCAGAGCAAACTGACGTGCCGAGACTCTTATCTACTGTCGTATAAGTTATTACAACCGTCTTGTTATAACTTTGGAGGGCTCGTGGTTCAATTCCCGATGTAGTCTAAAGTAAAAGTCTAGTGAAGAGCGGCTAAAGCACAGAGGCGGTGCGCCAGTTATGGCAGACGGAAGATTGAAGTTAAAGTCTTCACGGTACGAATACGAGTTGTTGAGGAACGTTATTTTGTAAACTGTACTTAGGCGTGCGATTGAATAAATGTGAGACAAGTAACCAAAATTACCGTATTTAACTGTTTGTTGTATATATTTTGACTGTCCTCTCTTCGCGTTCATTTTCATTATCCCTCGAATAAAAATGAATTTTACTCAGCTTTGGCTAGAGGTGGTACCATCACAGCATCACGGAACAATGGACCCGGAGAAATATAGGGCGAAGAATATGCTCCTGCATTGCTTATTTTTAGACATGCAGATGACCTTCGACTATGTTCCTCGCGCTGTGATTTGGTAGGCTCTGCGGTCCTAAGGGATCCCAGAATCCTATATTGCCATCATCCGAGACATGTACCGCGATTCCGACTCCAGGGTTCGGATCTCTAATAACGAAACGAAACCCTTCCCCACGAAACTGTCGGGGTACATCGTCCTTAGTCCGCTTCTGTTTAGCGTGGTATTAGATGTTTTGTCGTAAAGCATCAGAAACTCATGTAAGCAGCCTCCATAGCTGCTTATATATAGTGCGATGTATGAAGACGTGGAAGAAGGTGCTGAAAACGGCGGTATGAAGTTAAATGTGGCGAAGACCGAGTACATGGCGTTAAATTCTACAGATCCCACACTCGTCCACATAGGAGGTGACTTGGTCGAGCGTACGGACCAGTTTAAGTACCTCTCTCTGTACATCATGGGAATGGTGACATGGATTTCGACGTCCTTTTACACGACTGCGAAACATAGCCGTTGCTAGAGCGACACAAATTGGAGCTGCGTGTCACGGAGATGAATATGCTGTGTTGGTATAATATCCGTAGTCCCATGATTTTTTTTATACGGTACGGAAGTTCAAATTTAGAAGTATTATAATTTTAGATATTTTTAACCAAGTACCTACGTATTTTCACAACTATACCATATTTTAAGTTGGGTGTATGGTAAAGTGAATTTCGACCAGATGCACCCTTGACGTGAATACCGTGGTGGGTAGTGGCTGGATGCGGAAGGCGGAGGACTGGGGGTGGTAGCGAGTCTTGGGAATGGCAAATGTTTACCAGGGGATCAGGCTGTTGATAAAGATGATTATGATCGATTTTAAAGTGCATCTAAAGTTGGCATTGGATTGGATTTCAACCCTTTTTTAGGCGAACAATTAACCGATAGGAACTTGGCCCCCCTTTTTAACAGGTAGGTTTTTGGTGGGATTTCAATACTTTTTTTCAAGAAATCGTACTTAACTATTTTTTCTTTTTGTGCCATATTTTATACCCCTCCCCCTCTCCTCCTCCCTCCTCCTCATCGTATTCTCATTGTGTCACTGGTTCATAAATATTTTTATTAAAAATTCGATATTCGATTAAGCCAACTCACGCTTGACCGATTTCTTATGACATATTTTATACCCCCTCTCCCTCTTCTTCCCCTCCTCCTCTTCGTATTCTCATTGTATCACTGGTTCATAAATATTTTTATTAAAAATTCAATATTAGATTGAGCCAACTCACGCTTGACCGATTTCTTAAATGTCTTAATTTTTTGTTAATCTATATATAACACACGATCTGTGTGCCAAATTTCATAACCCTAGTACAATTGGAAGTGGCCTAAAGGTTTTGATTACCAGTCAGTGAGTCAATCAGTGCCAAAATTAGCTATATTCACAGGGTCATATTTCAGGATCTACTGAAGCTATATTTACGAAATTTGGCATACTGTTTTAGTACTAATATATGATTACGTAGGTACAATTTTATTTCTGTACTTGCAATAGGCTACAGGGGAGTCAAGAGTGGATCTTAACGGTTCGTGTAAATAGTGCACGGCATGCGCGCAGCCTGTTGATGGAACTTGGCCTGCGCACTACCGTGCGCTTAGATACATATAAAAATAAAAAATAAAATAAAATAAAAAAGCCTTTTATTTCCTACAAATTAATTTTACATATAATTTTTACATTTACTTATCTTTAAACGCTTAACTAATTGAAATTACTACCTGCTTATTTTGTTTATTTCTTATATTATGTAGCTATTTACTGTTTTATTCACTAGTATTAATATACTTGTTTTGACACTATATACTATTTAAACGCTTAACTAATTGAACTTAATACCTACTTATTTTTATCTATTTTCTATATTATTTACCTATTACTATTTTATTTACTATTATTAACATAGCTAACTTGGTTAGATTTTAGATAAATAACATAATTTGTAGGAACCCCATTATTGGGTGAAGGCCTCCTCCAAAGATGCCCATTTGTCTCTGTCTTGTGCAGTCTGTTTCCAGTTTGGGCTGGCTACTTTTTTGATCTCGTCATCCCAGCGAGTCTGTGGTCTTCCTCGGTTTCTTTTACCTGGAGGTCCATTCCAAAAAGTCACTTTTATGGTCCATCTTCGGTCTTTAAGCCTCGCGACATGGCCAGCCCATCTCCATTTAAGTTTTTGTGCATATTTCAATGCATTTGTTGCTTTGGTTTTTAATCTTATTATTGTGTGTCGTATTTTGTCAGATTTCTTTAGTTTAAGCATGCTGCGCTCCAGTCCTCTTTGACAGGTGGTAATTAGATTTTTTATTTTTGAAGTGAATTTCCAGGTCTGGCAGCCATAAGTCAGAGTTGGAAGAAGGCTGGAATTCATAACTTTTGTTTTGATGGTAATAGGCAGGCCACTTTTAAAGATTTCTTTTAAACTCCAATATTTATTCCAAGTTTGCTGTATTCTTCTTTTCACTTCCAGTTCGTTATTTTTCGGATCAAAACTAATTCGCTTACCCAGATAGATGTATGAATCTGTATATTCGAGAGGCACTTCATCTATTGTTAATTTTCTTCTCCGCCAATTTGTCATTGCCATAGTCTTAGAGAGATTCATTTTCAGACCCACCTTGATACTAGCCGAATGTAAAGTTTCCATCATTTGTTGCAACTGGGTGCTGGAATCTGATAAAAGCACTAGGTCATCTGCGAATCTTAAGTGACTAATGTATTCGTCCTTTATATATAGGCCTGACTTACTCCAATTTATCTTCCTGAAGATAGCCTCCAGAATGGCTATGAATATTATTGGAGATAAGGGGTCGCCTTGCCTTACGCCTCTTTCTATAGCAAAACTTGGTCCTAGAGTTTCTAGCTTAATTTTGCCCATGTTGTTTTTATATACGCTCTTTATGACTTTTATGTATACGTCTTCTACTCCCTGCTGTTTTAGGCTTTCCCATATACTTACATGTGTTACTGTATCGAATGCTTTTTGATAGTCAATAAACGCTATGTATAGCGGTCTTTGTTGTTCCTGGTACTTTTCAATGATTTGTTCAAGTGTGTGGATATGGTCCACTGTTGAGAAGCCTTTCCTGAAGCCTGCTTGCTCTATTGGTTGTTTTAATTCCAATGTGCTACTGATTCTTTTATTTATAATGGCTGAGAAGAGTTTATAGAGGCTCGGGAGTAAGCTAATTGGTCTGTAGTTGCCAATATCTTTCGGATCACCCTTTTTATAGATGAGAATGATGTCCGATTCAGACCATTGTTTGGGTGTTTCAGTCTTTTGCAGTATTAAGTTAAATAGTTCCGCTAGTGGTCCGGCTAATGTTTTGTGTGCTAGTCTTAATACTTCATTTGTTATGTTGTCCGATCCAGGACTTTTTCCAAGTTTCAAGCTTTTTATTGCTTCATGGACTTCCATTTCGTCCACTGGTTTTATATTGATTTCGTCGTTATTTTCATTGGTGTTTGAAATGTTATTATTTTGGATGTTATCACTATATAACTTTCTATAGAAGTCTGTCGCCGCGTTGATAATGGCAGTGCGGTTGCACAAAGTTCTGTTTTCTTTTCTTAATCCTTCTATCCAGGTCTTGTTCGTTCTAAGTTCCTTAAATGCCTTCTTTGTGCTTCCTGTGTGTTGTAGATGTCTTTCTATAGTATCTTCTCTGTATTTAGCGTAGTCTCTTTTTATGTATTTATTTGTTACTTTGTAGAGGGCGGAAAGAGTGGATCTTAACGGTTCGTGTAAATAGTGCACGGCATGCGCGCAGCCTGTTGATGGAACTTGGCCTGCGCACTACCGTGCGCTTAGATACATATATACCGGGCTCATTTTTTTTCCTAGTTTTAGGTTCCGTAGTCAAATGGCGGAAACCTTATAATACCTACCAATAACATATAATGTCAGATTTATTTTGCTCTGAATAAATATATTTATTTTAATATTCCTACCGTATCTAGTATTAGCAGATTTTGAATACTATATTGGCATTGCTCACCATAACAAAAAGTGAATTAATTTCTTTGTAAAAATGTATCCTTTAACCATATTTTATACCACAAACAAATGTTCCGCAGCACTGACAGATGTCACTAATGAAATACGAAAATAAATAAGCAAAATCAGGCAAAATCAATGACGAAGACAGTATGTTGACCCGCGCACAAGCTAGGACGAACGCTAGTGCACCTGCTACACCTCCGGACTCGTCACTAAGCTCCGCCGCGCAGCCCCCACCAACGGAACCAGCGGCGTCGAGCTCCTCTTCGAGCGACGAGTTCTTCTCCCCGCCGACGTCGCCAACACCTGTACGTCGGCCGGGGAGAGGCCGGCCACCGATATGCTTGGGACTCCGACGCCCTCCGGCTTCGAACAGGGCCCCCGCTGCCGGTGGTGATGTGCACCGCATGCGATGGACACCATCAATAAACGAAAATGTCATGCGGGCATATTTTGCGGCTACAGAGGGGGGAACTAACCTCAGTGCGTACCGTACCCGAATGCTTCCTTTGTTTCAGGCGCTTGAACCTTCCGTCAACACATCGTCACAACGACTATCGGACCAAGTGCGGGTCATTCAACGCAATCGCATGTTGAATGAAACCGTACTTGAGACTCTACGGCAAGAATGCTTGCGAAATATCTGTGTCACCCCCGCCCCGGCTCCTGCTTCAACACCTGCACCAGTGCCTATGAGTCAAATGAATGAAGAGACAGGGGATGACACACTTATTCCAGTAAGTATTCAGTACAATGAACAGATTAAGGAGGCTTTGGAATGTGCGTTGCGGGAACATCGATCGATGCCCCTGAATAACAGGCCACGTCTGCCTCGTTTGCCTATACACAGACGAAATATGGCTCTGGTGAGCGCCCTTGATTCGCTATTACCTAGTTATCTAGATAATAGCGAAAATCTCGGGGACACTCATTCAATCCTGTATTGTACTGCTGTAGCGGCATGTCGTATGGCAGGTGTTAAATTCCCTAATAAAGATCCTGCCATACGACCTAAGTCTACCATACCAGCATGGCAATGCAGGATTGAGCGACGTGTGGCCGAGGCAAGGGTGCTCATCAGTGCTTCAGGTCGGGTAATACTCGCCCGAGAGTGATGCGCTATGTGACCCGAGCGTTTGCGGGAACTGGTATCAGTCCCCAAGAATATACGTCTCGGATCACAGAGCGCATTGATTTCCTGAAGCAGAAAGTCTGTGCATGCGCAAACCGTATTCGCAGATACAGAAAACGCGTCGATCGATTTACCGTTAATCACATGTTCCGAAGAGACCAGAGGTGGGTATATAGAAGCTGGGAGCAACCAGATGAAAGTGTGGACGACGTGCGACGGCCGGAGGCTGCAGCCACAAATGCGTTTTGGCGCAGCATCCGGTCGGTGCCCGTTAGTCACATTGAAGGTGATTGGATGTGTGAGGTAGAGAGAGCGTGCGAGTCTATTCCTGAAATGGAAGATATATATATCGATGCTATTGATGTAGATTGTGCGGTCCGTCCGCTGTCTAATTGGAAATCCCCGGGACCGGACGGATTGCACAATTTCTGGCTTAAATGGCTACGGAGTTCGCACGCTCTTTCGGCTTCACAGTTTCAATCTGCTGTAGAATCTGGGACGCTACCAGCTTTTATGACAACCGGGGTTACCCACCTGCTCCATAAAACAGGTAGTACTCTGAAGCCCAATAATTATAGACCGATTACATGTCTGCCAACGGTTTATAAACTTCTTACATCCATTCTGAGAGCTAAAATTAACAATCATATAAATAATAATTCTATTATGTGTGCCTCTCAGAATGGATGTAGGAATGGGGCCCGGGGTACTAAGGAGCTCCTCCTCATTGATATGGCTATTAGCCAACAAGCTCGCCGTCGTACTAAGGATCTGGCAGCATGCTGGATAGATTACAAGAAAGCGTTCGATTCCGTGCCACATACATGGCTTTTGAGGGTGCTGGAGTTGTATAAAGTGAATGCAACTCTATGTACCTTCTTAAGGACATGTATGGGGCAATGGAGGACTGTTCTTTTCTATCCAGGGTGTCGTCGGGCTTTGGGTGATGGCGAGCCGATAACAATAGAGCGGGGTATTTTTCAAGGGGACAGTCTGAGTCCCCTATGGTTCTGCTTAGCCCTGAACCCACTTAGTACTTTACTAGTGAATTCAGGGTTAGGTTATAGGTTACGAAGAGAGGGTCAGATGGTATCCCACCTGCTTTACATGGACGATTTGAAGTTGTTTGCTCACACTAATCCTCAATTAATGGCTTTACTGAAGATTATCGAAAATTTCAGTAATTCTATTAAAATGGGGTTTGGTGACCTTTTTGGGGAAACTGAAGGTTTTGTCTGTGCGATTGCGGACGAAGTTATCAAGACGGAGAAGATAACTACCGGAAGTATATAATGAGGGATGGCACAATTGACATCTGTCGAGCGTGTCACCAGCCTGGTGAATCCCTCAGGCATATTACTTCCGGCTGTTCTCGTCTTGCTAACGGCGAGTACTTGCACAGACATAATCAAGTAGCCAGGATAATCCACCAGCGACTTGCTCTGAAATACAACCCCTGATGTTGAAGTGCCGTACTATAGGTATCTTCTTGAGCCGGTTGTAGAAAATAGTCATATCACATTGTACTAGGATCGATCTATCATCACTGATAGGACTGTTGTAGCCAACAAGCCTGACATTGTGATGATAGACCGATTCGAACGCCGAGCTTTGATTGCTGATGTTACCATTCCTCATGACGAGAATCTCGTGAAAGCTGAGAAGGATAAACAAGTTAAGTACCTGGACTTGGCCCACGAGATTGTCGACATGTGGAGTGTTGACTCAGCAATCATTGTGCCGATAGTCGTGTCAGTGAACGGTTTAATAGCAAAGAGCCTCGACCAACACCTGAAGAGGCTCGGGTTAGACGGTTGGGTCAAGGGCCAGATGCATAAGGCTGTGCTTCTTGATACGGCGCGCATCGTGAGGAAGTTCCTTTCTCTGGAGCCCTAACCACCGGTAGCTTGGTCCCTGTACCCGATACCGGTGGAGCACTGTTTTTTATATTTTTAAATAGATGTATGTATTGTTTTTATATGTATTTAAAAATATAATAAATAAGTTTATGTATAGTAATAAAGGAAATAATAATAATCTTTATTTGTCTGAATATGGTGGTACAATACAGGTCTTATATTAAAGGGTAGGTTCAGCATATTCTACCATTACTGGTGTACAAATTTTAGAAGCACATGCAAGTCACTCAAAAACGCAAAATATAATAACAAAAGTTAATAATACCTATTAAATGATTATTACATTACTAAATTAATTCTTAAAAAATAGTTTCTATAATTTACCATTACACTTTTCGAATTCATCTACCGTATAAAAACATTTCTGGATGAGCCATTCTTTCAACTTCCTCAGAAACACAGAGGTTTGAAATTGCTTTAAGCTGTTTGGGACTGCATTATAAATACGACCACACATCGCAAAACAGTTTTTTTGGTAGAGCGTCGTTTTTGGTACTCGTGGTAGTACAATTCTATCCGGGTTTCGAGTGCTCCTCGGATAAACCTCACGTGCCTTCGAAAAGAAACTAGGATATTGCCTAACAAATTTTGCAACTTCATAAATGTACATGCTGGGGAGCGTTAACAGATTCATCTTTTTAAATATAGGTCTACACGAGCACCACACATAGCTCGGAGAGATTTTTTTTGGGCAATAAAGGCTCTATGCACGTCCGTAGAGTTACCCCAAATTACTAGACCATAATTTAGAACTGAGGCAACGTACCCATTGTAGGCCATGATGACTGATTCAGGGTTTGAGGTCTTTCTTAGTTTAGCCAGAACATAGACAAATTTATTTATTTTATTGCAAACCTTTTCTACGTGTGCCTTCCAGTTAAGGTTGTTATCAATAATTATGCCCAAAAAGGGTGTTTTGTCTACTTTTATTAAGTTTTCAGTCAAATATTTGATATCCAAATTTTGCATCTTCTTACCGTAAGTACCAAATTGAATGTATTGAGTTTTAGTCATATTAACTTGCAAATTGTTATCATGTAGCCATTGAATTATAGAGTCAATTGAATTATTTATGTCATTATTTATTCATTATGGATCTGTTACACGAGCCTCGGCGAAGGGGGTTTTAAAAAAAAGGTTTTGGGTGTTTGACACTTGATTTATTTTTCGGATAGACTTGGATAATATATATATATATAAAACGAGGTCAAACTTAGGCTAGCGGAGCCCTTTGGCAGCCGTCCGTCGGGTTTTAGGATCAGAACGAGACTGAATGCAAAATGACAGGCTCATCCTTAGTCCGAGCGACAAAGGAGCTGACACAGCACTTGGTATGCATATTGCCCTACAGGGCCCAGGTGTAAAAACCCCCCGAATAACTCTAAACTTCGGGGTTGGAATGACGAAGTTCATGATGGTTTTTAAATTTAAATATTCACCTACATTGTAGTTCTGAGTCTAGGTAAAGCTGGGGTCTCTATTACATCTAATTCAACAGGCTGCTGAACATCAGGGGTAATTATGGTTTTTTGAAAATATCCGATTAGGCTGCGGCCAGGCAATGTAAATCTAATTAACTTATACATTATATAACATATCAATATACATACTACTACAACAAAAGACACTGAGTAGTGGGTCCCATATTTTATTATATGTGGTTGTTCTATTATATTATCTAGGTCTTTCAAAATAGGGTTTATCAATTTTGGACTTTTACTCAAATCGTCTAGGTCTACATTTCGTAATACAATATGAGGCACATCTGGTACAGTTGCTTTTAATTTTAATAAATTACAACACGAGTCGTTTATTAAATTAAATCCCAAAGGATTTGACACATGCGTGGTGTTTATTACATTGTAATTTGAGGGAATCAATCTAGCTGTTTTACAATAAGCGGTACAATAATTAGGGATTTGTAGTATACCTGTACCTAATATCGTAGTTCCGAATAAATTCTGATGAGTACAATCTATCGTTAATTTACTGGGTTGAGATTGGATGTAAATCCATCTATTGTTTTCTATTGGTTTCCAAATATCTAAACTACCACGTAGTAGTTTGGTTTCGCACTGCACTGGTATTTCTTTAACTATTTCTGTTAGAAGTTCACTTTCACAACTGGGGTTTGAATTTGAACTGAATACACTTTGAATTTCACATATGTAAGTCTGGCGTTTCACTGATTTGCACCGCTCTAAATTATCAAGGTTACAATAATGTTGTTTGTCTTTGGTCATACATATGTATTTGGTACTAGGTAATATGGTAGCAAAGCTTTTAGGGCTTTCCGAACTATGTGCTATAGGTAGCGGAATATTGTGGAATAGGTTATAGTCTTTTGGCAAGACTAGGGGAATCTGCATTACAAAGACTATTCTATTATTATAGTAGTAACTAATTACATTGGATATGTTCATTATAACATAGATTAAATCTAATTCTAACTTAACAGGTAATTCCACTTCATTGGGCAAATGCTTATAGTTGTCGCCAAGCTCTCGGTAAAGTTGCAATGGTGTAATTATAGATGGGTGCATAATATTCTGGCTACTAAACATAATTGCGTTTGTGATATCTTCTAATTGAAATGATAATGTCAATAATATGCTTTCAAGGGTATTAAGAATACTGTTAAGGTGAGACAAAAATGTTAGCTTGTCCAAAGTAATCGTATTATTTTTCAACATCGCCGAGAGTTTGTCGATCATTACATCGAGATGTTCCTCATTGATTTTGAGCGTTTGTATAGTCTTATTATAACTAGATAGAGATGATGTCGTAACCAAAATGTTTTGTTTCATAAGTGATGTTATTTGTTTTTCATTGGATTGGATTGTTGTTATAGCATTTTCAAATTTTAAACCATCGTCTTCATCCAATGAACCAAAAAGTGTTTTAAATACATTACCTACAGCACCAATCCAAGCTCCACGCTTGAAACGATGAGAGAGTAAGTGAGAAAGATTGTCGAACTCTCTCTTAATATCGTTATATCTAACTGTTAGAGGTGTTAGTGTGTTATGGCAGGTAAAATCTTCGACGATGTCGCTCTGTTGACGTATATATCTCACTGTACCAAGAATCGAGTTGACATTCTCTATTTGTGGGCCGATGTGAGAAACATCCAAAGGTAATAGTACATTTAAAGAGCCTCTACTTATCCTTAATTTACCTATATAATCAAAATATATACCAGGACTCGATGTCATGGGTTGGACAAAGGCCGTGTTGGCTTCAGCCATTATACTGAAAGAAAAATATAACTGAAATCAAATGAGTGCTAAAAATAAAAATACCTATATGTATTAAAAGTATAAAAAAAAAATTAAACTAAAGTTAAGTTACGGTTATCCGCTAACTTGATCTCATCAAAATGATGTTTGACATGTCTGCGATTGATGAGTAATGTAACATTATTATTACTGTGGACTTTAACCACTTTATAAGGTCCTTTCCACAAAGGAGATAAGGCCTTCCTAAGTCGCAGATGGTTTTTCAAATACACAAAATCACCGACTTTATAAGCGACAGTTCGTGTGTGTTTATCATAATAAGTTTTTGATCTTTCTTTGGAACTCTCAATATTTTCGACAGCTTTGTTTCTTGAATGAATTAATTTGTGCTGTAGCATTTTAAGATACTCAGGATAGGTAGTTTCAGAGTCTTCATGATATATGGAATCTGGGAGGAATGGTTTACGACCAAATACCAACTCATAAGGTGTAAATTTTGTGGTACAATGTACGGCTGTGTTATAGGTTAGTACAGCGGTATAAACGTATTTCGACCAATTATCTTGGTTTTCATTAACAAATGATTTTAGATACTCTTTGAGAGTAGAGTGACTTCTCTCAAGAGCACCTTGGGTTTGTGGGTGGTATGGTGTCGACCAAAGTTGCTTAATCTTCAAAAACTCACAAGTCTTTTTGAAGAGGTCTGCAGTAAAATTAGTGCCTTGGTCTGTTAGAATCGACTTTGGGATACCAAACAATGAGATAAAGTGCACGACGCAGTCCGTAGTTTCTTCGGAGGAGACGCTGCGCATGGGGTATGCACATGAATACTTGGTAAGATCGTCTTGCAACGTCATAATATATTTTAACTTGGCAGTGCCGGATTCTGGAAGAGGCCCAACGACGTCAAGTGCTACCCGTTGAAATGGTAAAGTGGATGTACTGGTAATCTGCATTGGCGCTTGGTTAGTTCTTCTTAGTGCTTTATTCGCCTGACAGGCAGAACATTGTTTAACATAATTCTCTATATCACTCCTCATGGATTTCCAATAGTATTTCTCTTTGATTCTATTGTACATCCTGAGTGACCCTAGATGGCCGGCTACAGATAAGTCGTGATTTTCTATTAATATTTTCTTAATTTCACTTAATGAGGGATACATTATGCTATTGTGGTATATATTAATCTTAATTCCACTGCCATCAAATACAAATGACAGCATATTATAAATTTTTACAAATGATAGTTTCTCATAAGGGCTTTTGAAATCTGATATTGCCAATTCATTTACATCGCCAGATTGTAATAAGTCATTTTTTATATTTTTCAGTGTAAGAAAAAGGTCAGGGTAAGAAGTTTGGTCAAAATGGTGAACTTTGACAAATGCTAGGTAAATAACACTGTTTCTCAATGTTATCTTTTGAAATGTATGTAGTTCCTTTTCAGCATTTAGTATGTTATCTGGGTTATCTAGATTACCAAGGACTTCGGAGATGTACGGGACGGACTCATCAAGATCTATAGAGGTAGGTATCAGGATATATTTACAATGACTCTTCATCAAGTCTTCGTTATATTCTTTCAGGTGGGTATTAACTACTTTATTATTCTGGTTGTATTTTAGGAAAGAAGCATAGTTGCTCGTAGAGTCATAAGGTAAGTCAGATGTTTCAGGTCGATATGCGCTGGTGGATGGCATTGGTTCATCGATTCGGATATCGGAAGTTTCGCGAGAGACCATAGGAGTACTAGGGGAATTTCCTCTAGGTTCCACGGGTTCATTGAACGGGTTGATTGTGGAAGGGATGGTTGATGTAAATGGTTCAGTTATTGTATCTTGGTGAGGGATTTCTTCAACTTCTAGAGGAGAGGGAATTGCAAGATCTTCGAAGTCTAAATTCAATTCGTTGGAATGAGGGCTAAAGTCTAATGGCCCAAGGTCTTCGAGGTCATTATTTGGCTCGTTGTTCTCTGGATCGGATGTAATGGGGTTAACCAGATAGCGAGAAAGAGCGTCAGCTACGGAATTTAATTTGCCCTTCCGGTAAATGATTTCATATTCATATTCCTCCAGCTTTAATCGCCATCGTTGGAGTTTGCTACTAGGGTCTTTATGATTAAAAAGCCATCTGAGTGGCCGGTGAACAGTAACTATCTGGAATTTGTGGCCATAGAGGTATGGCCTAAACGTCTTGCAGCCAAACAGGACGGCTAGTAGTTCTTTTTCGGTTGTGCTATAATTAACTTCACTTTTATTAAGTGTTCTTGATGCATAAGCCACAGGTTTGTCATTTCCTATATGACCTTGCGAGAGTACAGCTCCTATAGCGTGATTGGATGCATCACAGGTAAGTACGAACGGCTGAGAAAAGTCTGAATAGATTAAGAGTGGAGCAGTAGTCAATTTATGTTTTAGGTTATCAAATGCTAATTGCTGTTGGTTCTCCCAATTGAAGGGCACATCTTTTTTCAATAAGCCGGTAAGGGGTTTTGCAATCTTGGAGAAGTCGGAAATAAACCGCCTGTAATAGGAAACTAACCCAAGGAAGGATTTAATATCTTTTTGGGTTTTCGGTATAGGGAACTCGATTTCGGATTTGATTTTATCAGGATTGGGTTTTACCCCTTCTTCTGTGATCACGTGACCTAGATAGGCGACTTCACGTCTCAGAAACTCACACTTATCGGGTTGAAGTTTTAGGTGGAACTTCCTAAGCCTTTGAAAGGTGGATGCTAGATTTTTTATGGCTGAGTTTACGTCGTGAGCGTAGCAAACAATGTCATCCAGGTATACAAAGCAGTGGATCCTGTGTTCATCAGTCTCTGAAATGTTGCGGGAGCATTTTTTAATCCGAATGGCATCCGGTTGAACTGAAAGTGTCCCTCTGGGACGTTGAAAGCCGTTTTGGATTTGTCGTCTTTATTCAAAGGGATTTGATGGAACCAGGATGCTAGGTCTAATGTAGAGAAGTACTTGCTGTTTCCTAATTGGTCTAAAATTTCTGCAATTTGAGGGAGTGGGTAAGTATCTCCTACTGTAATGTCATTGAGTTTCCGGTAATCAATAACGACGCGCCACTTTTGGATATTTGATGCATCTAATTTTTTTGGTACCACCCATATTGGGGAGGACCAAGGAGAGTCAGATGGTCCAGCATTTGGCTTATTTGTTTTTTAACCTCTTCTTTATGGATTTCTGGGAAACGATATGATTTCGTATGGATGGGGGTGTCTGTTGTTGTTTTTATTTCGTGACTCAAGGCATTTGTATGACTAAGGTATTCCCCAGGTAAGTGGAAGATGTCGGAAAAGTCCGAACACAGCTGGAAAAGTGCATTCTTTTCTTCAGCATTTAAATGAGATACGCGTAGTTGGTTAAGAACTTCTCTGGTACGTTTGTACGTGTCTTTTGGAATTTCGGCATTTACTTTATTAATACTATGCAGCGCGTTTAGATCGGAAAAGGTTTTAATTGATTGGGGATTGAAAGACTTAACTGGAAACATTCTTAAATTAAGGTTAGATTTAAGTGATATTGGTTGGTCCGATACGTTTATTACGGACAGATTGACTCTATTATTTGCTTTCACAGAGACAATACAGTTGGCTATTAATAAATTTTCAGAAATATGTTGGTCTATGATAACACCTTCCTTTAATTCGGGGTTCATCACTGAACATTCAATTATGCTTTCGGTTCTTGGGGGAATAATATAGATAGGATCGTCAAAATGTAGTTTCAGCTGAATCTTACCCGTCTTTAGGATATCGTAAGTGTAATCAATACTACAGTTGAAAGTGCTAAAGAAGTCATTTCCTACTATTCCATCATAGGGTAAGTCTATGTCTTTTATTACGTGGAATTTATGGAATAAAGATTTTTGAGGTTTGGAGTCTGTTATGATTAATTTAAGTACGAAATGGCCCACGGTTGAAGTCGCTTCCTCAACGGGGTCAATCCCTTTTAGTTTAATCGGTTCCTTAATAAGTTTAGGATGTCGTTGTAAACACGTTTGTTTTAGAAGGCTAACTGATGATCCCGAGTCTACAAGTAAGCATAGGGGGATTTCGGAGACAGGCGTCTGGATTAGGATATGTGGTAATCGTCGTTTGCTAGGATTTGTTGTAACTTCATACACTTGCATACTAGTTATAGAAGTTATTGGATCGGATTTTTCAGCCTGAGTTTTTGGTAACTCGCTGAAATGACCATGGCCTCCGGTTTGGGACTGGTTACCCTGCTGTGTGACCTTCATGGATGTACTATATTTAAGAGAACCTCCGATTTCGGGCTGGTTACCCTGCTGTGTGGTCTCTAGAAATTTAGTGAAACTGGCAAGACCTCCGGTTTGGGGCTGGTTACCCTGCTGTGTGGTCTCAAGAGATTTGGTAAAACTGGCAAGACCTCCGGTTTGGGGCTGGTTACCCTGCTGTGTGGTCTCAAGAGATTTGGTAAAACTGGCAAGGCCTCCGGTTTGGGGCTGGTTACCCTGCTGTGTGGTCTCAAGGATTTTGGAAAAACTGGAAAGATCTCCGGTTTGGGGCTGGTTACCCTGCTGTGTGGTGCGGGAGTATAGGTTTGGGTCTCACGTGACACCGTCGTGAGTCCCTTAAGCGTTTAAATTGTTGTCCGTATAAGCCAAGTAATCATTATTTTCTGGATCGGTTTCAACTACTTGACCTTCTTCTTCGGGACCATGGTTTGATTGTGTAAAATGAACCTGAAATCGTCGGTTGTTATAATCGCGTTTTTGGCATTGTTCTAAAACATGCCCCGTCGATTTACAATAGCGGCAATATGATTCTTGTTTACTATCATTTTTAAAGTTGGAATTATTTACAAAATTCCTTTTGGGCATAGTATTGCTTGGGATATAAGATCTCTGTACGTCGCGACTGGTTGAAGGACGTGCATTTTGATGTATAACAAAACGTGAACTCGGATTTTGCGATGACGGACGGTGTTTTTCACCATAATTATTACGTTGACCTTGTTGGGATTTATAAAGATTATTAAAAATTTTCTCTTCAGCCACAGCAATATTAATTGCTTCATTAAGTGATTCTGGGTTTCGACAACAAATTATAGCGGATAATTTGCTATGTAATCCTATCATGAATGTGTGTAGGGCAAGGTCTTCCATAGCGGCGACGCGCCCACTTAATTCACCCTTTTTCTTTGTGGGTATGGATATGTTAATTTCGGTTAGTAATTTAGCTAAACAAGTTTCTACACGTAATGAAAACTGGTTAACTGTTTCAGAGGAACCTTGTTTGCACTCTTGTAAGTCTGAGAGTAAATGTGTATAATGTTTTTTCTCACCAAACTGCGTTTTAAGGAAGCTTTCTAATACAGACCAATCATCAAATTCTTTTATTGAACAGGCCGCTTCAGCTCTGCCCTGAAGACGGCTTAGAATATATTTAAAAATAATTTCTTGTTGGGTGGATGTGGCTAAATTAATTGCATTTCTGCAGTTGGTTAAGAAAGGGTTTAACTTTTCACGGTCACCATCGAAGGTACCGATAAATTTAATAAGCACATTTAGATCGACAGATGGGGACGATGATGATGATGACTTTGCAGTTTCACTTTTTGGTTGCGACATTTTATGCAGTAACAAAATACACTGTGTATAAAAAATATAGTACAAATAGAATCACAATAATAAAAAAAAAATCTCACTTAGTTAAATTGTAACTTAAGATAGCAATGTATGACCAAAGACTTACAGGATAGTGTGGGCGGCGAGAAGACAAAACAACATCTCGGTTCGGCTTGGATATGATAACGCGTTACGGAGAATTCGTATACAAACTGAAGCTTGAACACGGCGCAACGAGTCTTATTATGGCGTGATGATACTTGTACTTTTGGTAAGGATTCGGTGTTGAAGAAAATTCGTAGGAGAATGCTGCGTTTCTCAGTGCACAGGGGGTCACTCGGTGCTGGGCTGGTTCTACAAAAGAACAGTGTACCTCTTACGGCACAGGGAGTGGCTCGGTGCTGGATGATTCTCCGGAAGGATGGTGCACTTTGTACCGTACAAAGTAGGGGTAGGCAGAGATGTTAGCACTATCACTTCACTTGGTCACTGGTATAACTGGTTATTGCTGATTATCACTGATTATCACTGATTATCACTGGTTATCACTGATACTGGATGGGTTACGGAGACGTACCGGGATCGCCTTTTCGCAATCCTTTAGTGCAGCCACCAATGTTACACGAGCCTCGGCGAAGGGGGTTTTAAAAAAAAGGTTTTGGGTGTTTGACACTTGATTTATTTTTCGGATAGACTTGGATAATATATATATATATATATAACGAGGTCAAACTTAGGCTAGCGGAGCCCTTTGGCAGCCGTCCGTCGGGTTTTAGGATCAGAACGAGACTGAATGCAAAATGGCAGGCTCATCCTTAGTCCGAGCGACAAAGGAGCTGACACAGCACTTGGTATGCATATTGCCCTACAGGGCCCAGGTGTAACAGATCGTCATGTCTGTTTGTCACAGCCACTTTTTTCCAAAACTATGAGAATTATGCTGTTGAAACTTTGAACGTAGATATATTCTGTGAACCGCATTAAGATTTTCACACAACAATAGAAAAAAAACGATACATTTTGGGGGTTCCCCATACTTAGAACTGAAACTCAAATTTATTTTTTTCATTAAACCCATACGTGTTGAGTATCAATGGATAGGTCTTCAAAAATGATATAGAGGTTTCTAAAATCATTTTTTGCTAAACTGAAAAGTTTGCGTGAGAGATACTTCGAAAGTGGTAAAATGTTGACCCCCCCCCGCCCCCCTGTAACTTCTAAAATAAGAGAATGATAAAACTAAAAGACTATATGTACATCAACATTACCATGTAAACTGCCCATTGGTTAAACGAGATCTAGTAAATAGTTTTTTTTAATACGTCATAAATCGTAAACCGCAATTTACCTTTCATTCACTCAACTCAAATATAAAATTTAAAAAGAAAAACATTATTATGTTACTTGCTGCTACGGAACCCTTCATGGGCGAGTCCGACTCGCCCTTCGCCGTTTTTTTTTGTCTTGGTGAATTCTTTGTTGTTACATGGTATTCAGGTTCGTTTTGGTACTACGAGTACTTGATTTTATTAAAACTATAAGTAAAGTTGAAAATATAATAATGAATTTAAAAAACTTTATCAAAAACAAGCTTTTATTAAAAAATGAAGTTGCACTAATATGGAAATAATAATTTTATGCAAAGGCTGTGCCGATTCCAAATGGTTGTAGCGCAAATAGAAAACAAAAATAACTTGCGCGATATATCTCAGCTTTGATATCAGCATTTTCATTTTAGTGTGACTACATTTATTAATAAAAGCTTGTTTTTAAAATTGTTTATTTATTTATTATAATATAAGTTACAATTTAAGTACAAGAATCTTATGATGCCACATAAAATCATACGAGTTTTTCTGAGCATGGATATATATCAAATTAATCGAATTTGCAGGTTGCGATAAAACGGCACTGTCTCGCACATCCACATCGAACTGGACTGATTGATGGACGAGGCTCTAGTGTAGACTTTCCTTTAGCGGTTGGGGAGTCAGAAGGCAGCCGCTCCTAAACCTAAAGGATGAAAAGGAGTAAGCGCACGCCGGGTTCCGATGTAAATACCTTGGATATAACCGGGAACTCAACGCTAAGATGATGATGATTATGCAAAACAAACTCGCAAAAACATGATATTCAAAATAACAGACGTTTTGTTCTATGTAAAAGGTAATGTTAATTAATTAGCAGTGACACAAAGAAACGTATTCAGTTTTGGATCGTTCAGCTAAAAAGCTAAAAAGGGGAGAATTATTTCCGGAGGAAAATAATTACCGCTCGCAAACAAAGAGATTAACTTATTCTCTGTTGCCGGCAACTGAAATAGGAACGTTATTCCACAAAGGCAACCGTGAATCAGATTCTCTTTTAGTAGGTCTGCGTTGTTCTCTCCATCAATTTGTGTCCTTATTCCCATTAAGATTAATATTTTATTCATTAACACTTCCAGTGAACTTGCTTGTTAATTTATTTTCTCTCATGTTTAGCAGACAAATAGGAAATGGATGAATAATAGGTCTTTGCCTATGTAATTGCAGAAGTTTTCTTCCAAATGCATGAGTTCGTTATTCCTGTAATTTAATAGCTATTTCCATGATTTATATTTTGTTTGAAAGTTGATTTCAAGATTTTACAACTCTGTATTAAATTTTGTTTTTATTGGCCGCTTGATAAATTAATTCGATCTTCATAAACAGTACTTCCTAAATGCTATCCATTTTGATGAAAAATTTCGTATTAAGTACTTAACAGCTGACACTTTTCAAAAATATAATAAAAGTTGCTGTTTGTTAGCTTATTGTTGTCTCATTCATACACAAAAAAAAAAGAAAATTGGGATTTGTCATTCCTAAAAAAATGTTAGTACTGAAAATTGGGTGTCCTCCAATTTCTTTAAGAAAAACGGCAATTTCATATGTAACAACCTAATATAAAGGTAGACAACTATTCTTAGTCTCTATAACAACGCAGATTTATGTAGAAACAAGAAAAGAAGGTAAAATTATGTGCACTAATTATATAACTACCAATGGGGCTTAATTCAAAAACATAGGCAAGCAACACTATTAGTATTGTAGATAGATTCAATTCTGAACTGTGAATGGGGCCCGAACCGAGATGTCATGAAAATGAATATTCCTGATCTCCGACAGGATTCTGAGGGTTAGCGGAGCAACTGGATCGGGTCTCGAGTACTGTTCTCAGTGTTAACTTTTTCTTTTATGAGCTTCATAATCGAAGGTAGTATTGCAAATAATGTCTGTGTCTCACTAATGGCTACCTAATTCCCCGACCCATATTGTTTAATACCACAGATGAAATAATATCTAATACTGACTATTTATTCTTATTATTATTTGAAATTGAAAAGGTAAGTTTTTATTCGCATACTAGGGTCGTTCAGTCCTAATTTATCTTGCCAGCAAAATAGAATTGTAATCATTGTGTAAACGGTCTCAGTTTATAAACCGGGTCTAAAGATTCCTTTGATAGGGTTTGGAAATTGGGTCCTGGCCTTTATAAGCACAATGTGAATGCAGTACGTACTAACAAATAGAGCTTCTGTAGTGATTGTACTGCCAATTCTGCAGCACACAAAGGAAACGATATCGTTCTGTATTTACCTTATATTCAGCGCACTGTTGTACTTGAAAACGTGATTAATAGAAAGAAAGATGGATTTCCTGATATTAAACCGTATCGACCGAATCCGTATTACATGCTTCGTATTTCTTTCTTTTACATAAGGGCCGCTTAAGCAAACGATTTGGATCAAAGGCATTACCTAATAATAGATACCTATATTTTTAATCTCTTTGATCTGAATGGGTATCCTAATCCGTCGTAAGGGTATTAAAGGTATTGTGTATTATTTATATTTGTTGATCCTCTTTACATTATTAGTAACAAAATCTGATATAAAAATAATAAAACCGACAAACGAAAAGATCAAAAAGCACTGAAAAAAGAATAATAACTGAATTGAAGATTTAATTTTTTTTAAAAAACCCTTAAAGCTTTTCTGTTGAAGTTGGTACCAAACCAAATAGGTATTACGGAGGTAGGTAGAGTAGGTCCACTCCCTGGCAACAACAGCACCGTCAGGAAGAAGGAAACACGTGTGCAGGTAAAATATTCCCAGTCTTTATGGTACGGCAAGAGAAGAGCCATAAAAATGTAAAAAAACTCAAATGAGCTCAAAAATGACGGGTTTATCTTGTTTGGTTAAGAAGTTCCTATCTTCACACCCTTCCTACCCTCCAAGTGCAGAAGGTCCTATGGACACCTTCTGACTCAATCATCAGATCAGCTCCATAGCACCATATTATCGCATTGTCACAGTACACAAGTATACCAAATTTGAGTCTAATCTAGCATCATGAAGTGGGTCTAATTGGGCTTCCAAATTCTGACCAATACTAACAAACTTACAGAGCAATTTAAATAAAAGCTTGTTTAAAATAAATCCTTATTAACACCTAATTACTGACTGACTGAAAACAGTGGCTTTAAGATCAAGAACGAAATTAAAAGTCTACCTATACGCAAAATAGCCTTACGTACCTATTTTTTTTTTTGTGCGGAAATCCCTTCGGATACCCCCTCGCCGGCCAGCGGGGGCGGTTATGTCGGGCTTGAACCGACAAAAACCGCACGTTAAAAGGTTACTCATAGAGCATATCCCTCGCACTCCGACTGACCCTGGGCCATTCGCAGTGTCCCCTCTGATAACAGCAGAGGGGTACCTGGAGCGACCACGCCCCCCCGCGGGCCCTGTAGGCCCGCCAAACCCCGACCCCCTCGTGCAATGGGGTCAGCTTGCCCTGAAAAGGGCCGGCTGGTCAGACTCTTGGCCGTTGACGTTGACGCCAGCTACTCCAGAGGAGCAATCAATGATGCGTCATCGCCCACGTTGCCCAGGGAAAATTGGAGGTGATCCAACCATTCGCACCCCAGCCTGACGTACCTAGCTAAGATTACACAAGAAAGGTAGAGATGACTTACAACTTTTTTGTTTTGTCTCACCGAGGGAAGAATATACATCGATGAGTGTTTCAACTTCTAACCAGCAGTGTCTTTGAAATAAATATCTACAACCAGTTTTACGTAAAACACCGTGTAGCATTAACCACCTCACCATGCCGCTCTAGTGCTACGTATTTATTGATACTATAATAAAGTCACATTATCGTATTTTTTTAGTGAACGTATCATCATCATAGCGTTGTTTCCGGTTCCATCTGAGGCTGTCACCTCGGAGCCCGAGGTCCGCTCACTTCTTCTCCTATTGATTAGGCTTAAAATACTTACTTTCTGACCTCCCAATCCTGAGAAGAAAGCCTGCATCAGTGTCTCGTTCATCGATCAGAAGGAATACCAGCTCTCAGGTGAGGTTGATTTGGTCGTAATGGTAAGGCCATATATACACCCTTTTAGTGAACGTAACTGACTTATCGCAAGGAAATTCTGGTAAACCTGCTAGGGTACAATGCAAAAATAACTTTTAAAATGAGAAGAGTCTATACTTAGGGCGATAGATCGTTGAAAATGCCTGTTACTGCTTAGTTTTATAATGAGGTATCTGTTGTACAGGTCATTTCTTGCCAATCGATTTTAGGGCTCCGCCCGCACGGAGGTCGGGTATCGTTTTTTGGCCATATCTCCGCTTCTACTTAACCAATTGCAATCAATCATACGGCAGATTTTAAGCCTAACCAAGACTTTACTAATAGGAAAAACCGCATCAAAATCTGTTCAGTAGTTTTTGCGTCCATCGCGAACAAATAAACAGACAGACAAGAATACCAAAAAAAAATTGTCTTCAGAATCGTTCATTTAACATAATCCAAGTCTTTTTTTAAATATCTCCAATGTACAGACACAACTAATTTACAATTTTATAATAGTCTATAGATAATTCCTTTTCTACAAAAGTATAAAGATTTTGTGGTTATGATTACCTTACATTAATTAAGTAATCAATGTGACTGATACTTATTACAATACCTGATATGAAGGATTATCTAGAAAATAAAAATTAATATCCATTGAGTAAGGCACCTTTGGCTCGCTTTCATTAGGCTTTTTCCATCAGGATTCCTGCGAATTTTTGATCTAGGTATGTGGTGGAAGCCACCAGAATGCCGTTGTATATAATGGTTAAAAAATACATTAATATACTTTGTTACTAAATACTAAGAACATGCAGCTTTAGTTTTAATAAATTAAATTAAAAAGTATCAAGTATTTATTCAGCACCATATTGTGTGAACGAGTCTTGAAGTGCGTGTCGTGTATAGGGTTTGCGACTTATTGGATTACTTAGTAGTTACCTTTATCCAAGTGTGATGCTTAATTGCATTCTACTAAGCTAAGAATGGTACAAATTATCGATAAAGTGGCATTTTGTTATAATTCTATATTAGATTTTATTATTACAACCAATTATTCAAAATGTATTTATTTGTCTTTATCGAACAGGTTCTAAAAAGTAGACCGGTAAAGTTTCAAGACACTACGTGCCTCTAGTGTCCACTTATTATAGATAGAGTGCATTTTTGTAGCGAGCCAGGAGTTCATTAAACAAACAATAAAAAAAAATGCTTATGAAGTTTTTGATTTAAAGCCGAAGACGTTTACTCTTGCCTTTATCTCGGCTCATACTACGTAATTTAAGCGTGATTATCTATAATTGCATTTCTATGACCTAATTTATATGAATATTACGTTTACATAATTATTAGGTTGAGATGGCCCAGGGTCAGTCGGGGTGTGAGGGATATGCTCTATGGGCAACCTTACACCCCGGCGTCTGTAGACCCGAGACGGCGTGCGGTTTTAGTCGGAATTTATAAAAAAAGGTTTTCGACTCAGACTTAGAGTCAAACAATACACTTAATGGTACTTCGTATTTTCATCACTCCCCCGCGCTTGTATCAGTTGTAACAACTCTCTCTGCATTGTATGTTTGTCCAAATACACACATGTGAATTGGTTGACAAAGGACACAATTTGAAACTACTCGGAATTGAAAATGTCTGCAGTGCGTCAAAATTAAAAAGTGTACAGTGGTCAATAATTAGTTCTGCGGTTTTAGTCGAGACACGACATAACCACCCCCGCTGGCCGGCGGGGGGGGTATCCGAAGGGATTTCCGCACGTTAAAATAAAAAAAAAAGCTGTCGATTGTTGGCATGATGTAGAGATCCGATTCTCAGCACTCCATGGATTCACCGTGCGGTCGCCGGGTCCATAGCGTGGTACAGAGAGGAACACCATGACGGCGACTGGGACTTGCGACCCAGATGTAGGTTTAGGGTGGCCACCTTGTGATGCATCAGCGCTCACCTCCAACGTCAGTAGTGTTCCCCCCCCTACCTATCCAAATTTGGTAAGATCCTAACAATGCCGCTTTTGATATACGTTTTAATAAAGAGCTTACTGAAGCTCTTGGCAATCCGAGGTCTTTAAGTAAGTTGTACAGGAATTTAGCTGGAATTCCCCTTGCTCCTACTTCTACGGCATAGAGTTTAACCACGTAGCCGTTTTTGGTTAACTCGTTTGTCAAATCAAAGTATTTGTTTGTCTTTATAGCGTGGTCTTTAGGTATATTAGTTTCCCACGGTACTGTGAGTTCTACAAGCAACCAGGTATTACTTGTAAAAACATTTAACAGTTTCGAAGATTCTGAAGCACCATAAAGACAATCTTATTATTATGTTCCCTTTTCAGTGCCCTTTGTAATTCGAAGTAATTTGAATTACACAGGCTAATAAGGCCCTCCCTTGCGGGCGAGGTCGTCAACTCGTCAGAAAAGCTCCGTTTGTTTGTTTATATTAGTGTCTGTACTCTGTTCTGTTAGAACACTCGAAAACCAATCCCTCTATCAACACAATGTGTAAAGGAGCTTTTATCTTTACTGACCGTCAATGCTGAAATGAAACTAGTTAAGCGAGAAACATGAAATTTAAAGGTTTGGTCTTTCTTAAAATATTAATATTTATATATAATATGGTATACATTTTTCAGTGGGTTGAAATTTATTTGTTTAAGTTTTAATTTTTTGTTGTATTTAAATGTCTCGAATTTTTTTTTAAATATTGAACTCTTACAAATTCTTATTCAAAATGTTTTTGTAAATGCTGCTGTCTGGAAACTTTGTTTGGTAAATTTAACATATAGTTAACAATTTAGTTTATTTTTTATTAGTCAATACATATATAAATACCTGTTTTAATGTAATGCAATCGATGTTTACGTAATGTCTGAAACTCACAAGATTCATAATGTCTGATCTTTATATCTACCGGTCAATCCACGGTCATAACGAAGTAGCGTATTATGAATATGCTACACTAAATAAAATATCGATATGTTTTGACCGAGGCTCAGCACTAAAATTTATAACACGCGTGAAATTGGTTGTTCACTTTGCATATTCATTTTAATTCATAGACTTAATAAATTAACCATAGTTATGTAGTGTGTTAATTGTGCCCATTATATCCATTATTACTGTACATGGTAATCAAATTACACAGTATTTAAATGCAGTTGGACAACCACAAGGGAATGAGTGCAAATGCTACAGGACATTGATGTCCGCAGCGAAATATATGTCATACTATATTTCATTGAGGACATATTATAAAGCTTGGCTATTAGCTCATAAAAGATATTAAGCCTACTAGTATGTAGTGTAATAAAACAATACGTGAAGAAGGTTAAAAGTAAATGATGTATTCAATTAAATTTCAAGCAATTAGTATGCTTACTTTTCCTATTGATTTAGATCGGAAAAAGAGAACATCTAGGTCGGCACTTGTACCCTATAGGAAAGGAATCTATAGGACTAACTAATTGCTTAAAAATTTAATTTAATTAATATGGCGGAGTAATCAAAAATAATGTTTGAAAATGATTGGAAAGTCATTCATTGTTTCCGTAGTTCGCAAGAATTACGGTAGATAGCTATATAATAATAATAATAATAATCTTTATTGTACAAAAACAATATGAGCAAAATACAAAAATTGGGTTGTTGATAGCTGCTAAAGTGTACACTGTGGCGCAGCCATCAACGCCGCTCCCCTGATAGGAAGGTAAGTTTCATTGTTCTATATTAGACTCATACAAAATTAAAATAACAATTGAATAGAAAAAAAAATTAAAACAAAAAATAATAATAATCATGAAAGTGTTAAATATTATAGCTGTTTTTAGCATAACTTATAAAATTAAACTTTTACTTAATATTAATTTTTATTTATAAAATATAATTTATGATGCATGCATATGAGTGTGTGGATGTACACACGTTACGTGTGCGCGTGTAGATGTATGAGTGTGTGTTGTCTTGTGTCGTGTGTTACTTGAGTGCATATGTGTAAATGTGTTTACGTGAGTTTTCATCAAGTCAAATTTCCACAAGTTCTTCTGTTGCGTCATAGGAGAGAGATTTTAACCACATGTCAAGATTAACCTTCAATTCATTTCTTCTCATGGGATAAATATTTATTATTTTATTTATTTTATTATAAAGTTTAGAGCTTATATGTCTAAAATGTCGGCTAGCTGCTACAGTCCTTCGGAATTTCATCTCACATACCCTATCCGAGCGGCGCTTGGTGATATATATGTCAGAATTGTAGATCAAATGTGAGTGTTTGCGGCGGACGACCTGTGAGATGAACAACTGTCTGACCGTCAGTACTTGACACAAGGAGTAAACGGTAGACGTCGGGAATCGTTTAGGTTTTCTGGCAAGCACCTTCAGGACAGCACGCTGACCACGTTCCGCTCTTAACATTGCCGTTTTAAGAGCTCCACCCCAGACCAACAAGCAATACCCTAAAACCGATTGAGCAAGAGCGAAGTAGATCATTTTCAAGGTTTCAAAGTCCACCACACCTCTAAGCTTTTTGAAGATGTAGGTCAATTTCCTCAGACGTACCGCCGTGGCGTCGATTTGGTGTTTCCATTTTAGATGTTCATCGACAAGCACACCCAAGTACCTGATAATATTGGTACTATCTACATTCGGACAGTCACAGCCCAAGTTAAAGTCTATGTTGGAGCAAGTGTGAGCACGAATTTCAATAGGTACTTTGGGAAGGCCTAACTTATTGGCAGCAAATACAATGTATTTTGTTTTACTGACGTTCAACGTTAAAAGGTTCAGGGTCAATAATTTCATCACAACGCTCAAGCAATGTTCGGCATTTTGACGGGCTTCGCTCCAATTACGTCCGTGTATAATTAGGGCAGTGTCATCAGCATACGCTATAATTTTGCAGTTAGGCAAAGACAATTGGCACACCTCATTGACATAAATGAGGAAGAGTGTCGGTCCCAGAACACTCCCCTGCGGAACACCAAAAGTAAGAGACCTTTCTTTGCTGATGTAGGTTTCGACCCTGGTATACTGCTTACGATCAGTCAGATAACTTTTGAACAGATCATGTGCTGCACCACGTATGCCAATGGCCTCCAACTTCGAAAGAAGTATGGGTACGGAGACAGTGTCAAATGCCTTCGAGAGGTCCAAGAAGATACCCAATGACTTACGTCTTTTTTCAAAATGCTCAATAATTGTATCAGTAAGTTCCAACACCGCGTCCTCTGTGGATAAACCTCTCCTGAAACCAAATTGGTTTGAGGCTACGATTTTAGATTTAGAGAGATACTCAGTCAGTCTAGTATTTATAACCTTTTCAAATATTTTAGAAATTGTCGAAAGCAACGAGATAGGTCGAAAATTTGAAACACTGTCTTTAGCACCTGACTTATAGATAGGATGGAGAACTGCTGTTTTTAGGATGGCAGGGAAAATTCCTTCAGTGAAACACAAGTTAAAAATGTAAACCAGAAGTGGGATTATAACATGTCTGGTTGCTTTCACCACTGCAGCAGTTATACCGTCTAGTCCAGCAGCGCACTGCTCCTTAAGACCAAGAATTATATTATCGAGCTCTACATCGTCTACATTGTAAAGTGCCATTGAGTTAAGCGGTATCTGGTTAATAGATTTTGGCACAAATGAATTGTTTGGAGAGCGTGATAAATCTTTATACAGTGTAGAATCCTTAATTTGACATGCTAAGTGTTTACCCACATCAGCAAAGTAGTTGTTCACTTTATCTACGGACTCTGAAGGGTCTTTACAGCACCCCAATAACTCGGACGATGGTGATGTATTTTGGCCTAGATTTGCGGCCTCATTAATGAGCCGCCATGTAGCTTTGGGATCATTTCTGGCACTCCGAAATCTAGAACGTTCATATTCACATCTAACTTTTTTTAAGATATCTTTGAAAAAGTTACGATAGCGGCGGAACACCAACTTGTATGATTCATTGTCTGGATGTTTTTTAAACGCTCTGTATAATTTATCACGGTGACGTATACATCTCAGGAGTCCAGGAGTAATCCAGGGTTTAATAATGCGTTTCTGACTACTACTATGTGAAGCATAGGAGTTAGCCTTGATGGCTGAAGACATAATCGCTATGAGAGATTCTGTAGCTTCATTTGGGTTTCGGGAATTGCGAACAGCAGAGAAGTCAGTATTGCTAACACAATCGACAACTGCCTGGATATCAGTCTTGATCTTATGCACATGACGAACTTTGTTCATATTATGATTTATTTTACAAAAAACTATAACTGGAAAGTGATCTGTAATAGGGGAATCAAGTACAAGTGAAGTAGCAGTACTTTGCGAGCGAAGTAGCGCATGATCGAGACATCTTAAGAGTCTGGTTGGAATTGTATAAGCAGGGAGGACAGCATGCGATGCCGTGAGGTTTAGATATTCATCCATATCAGAATCAGAGCTGTCCGGTGCAATGTTTATATTTATGTCACCTATAACAACAAGACTTTTAAATTGTGATAAAGTCCCTAGCAGACAATCAAGACTGCCAAAGAACCGAGTCAAATCTGAGTATGATGGAGAACGGTATAGACAGACTATAGCTGCTTTTAGAGGAAATTTTACTACAATACAGTTTGCATCATTGAAATTTGGTACCTCTATGGTGACATCAAGACAATCCCTCACATAGACCACCACACCATCATTTTGATTTCTAAATGTTGTGTTATGAGAGTTAAACCCATTCAGGAAGGGGATCCTTGGGCACTTGCTTAGCCAACATTCCGATAATACAATAATATCAGGTAAATAAGAAAATCTGTTCATAAGTACCATCAAACTATCAAAATTAGCATTTAAGCTTTGAATGTTTGTATGTAGGATTTTAAGATCGTGTAGATTAGTGCTCAGATACATAACACTTTGTTCTGGTGAGCAAATGTAGCTGTCAGAAACAGAGAGCTGATCAACCGCATTGCTTAAAGTGTTTAAGTCATTCATTATGTATTAAGAAAACAACGAAGGAACAGAAGGGTATAAGTGATCCGAGATACACAGAGACATAATTACTCAAAGTATGTAATTTTATGTAAGAATCGATTACTACAGATTTAAAATAAACCGATGGTTTGATATTTTAGTGGACGCATAGATCTTGTATATAGTGTGTGCGAACTTGTGTAGAGATAGAGTGGGTGAGAGGTGTATATAATGTGTATAATATAGTATATAAAACAGGTTGATTACATTTTTGAATAGCTCGCGATAAAACAGTTTTCCAGAGTTAACATGCAGGCGATACAAGACAGTTAAATTTAACATGAAAACGAGAAACACAATTAGAAAACTGACTGTATAGACTACCAGTCACGCGGTCCTTATAATCTTCGCAAGGTCACCTTCGTTTTTCACATGAAGGTGGGAGCTTCCAGATTTTTCTCGAACAAATATCCTTCCGCGCGACACCCAGCAGAAATCGAACTGATTTATTTTTGCAGCATCTCGAGCCAGAAAGAAGAGGCGCTTATTTTTTGCGGATAGGTTTTCAGAGATGTATATACGCTTCCCTGGACCAAGACCACTTAATTTGAGGTGCTCCGTACTAAGTTTGCTTCCAGTTTTGTTAAAGTTACGGAATTTTAGCAAGAAGTCGTCTTTAAGGAGGACTGAGTTAAAATCCACTATTATAGGGTTAGTGGTGGGGTCCTTTGACTTTATACGGAAAACATCTCTTACATCCCTCGGCTGAATATTTAGATTTATTATGTTTGCAGTTTCAATTACGGTACTTAGCAGGGAGGTCTTTGTTTCCCCATTTTTACTCGGGACATTACGTATCTCGATACTGGTTGCCCTTGAGCTTTGCTCTATGCTTTCCAATTTGTTCTCAAGATCTTTAATATATGATACATTTTCTCTATTCTTCGTTTCCAGTAAGTCCATCCGGGACTTGAGGTCATCATGTTGATGCGTTAGAAAGTCAAGAGAACCCCGAATATCATTTACGAGGGCAAACAGTCTGTCGTACTTCTCATTCTGCTGCGTCCTAAACTCACAAAACATTTGTTTCATTTCCAGCATAAACGTAGATAATATCCTATCATCAGCATCTTCTATCCGTTTGCGTTTAGCATTTCTGAATGTAATGTCCGGTGACATATCCATATTTGGTGTGTCCATTCTCAAATTTATAGATGGCTCTGAGGTACTAAGAGGAGGGCCCAGCGCCTGTTGAGATATAGCAGATGATGTGTCAACTGGTGATCTGGCAGGAGACTGCGATGATCGCGACGGAGGCGGCGTTCTTTTTAGTGGCATTTTTAAACTGTGTCAATATTAATTACTCAGTACCAGTTTACTATAACTTAGATGGAATAAGTAAACAGAGTAGAACTACTGATCAAAATCCAAAAAGCAATCATAAAAGTCAGAATCGATCTCGGTAAGTCGGTGGTGTAGGTTTACACTCTTAACCTCTAGACCAGAGAGTACTAGCAACTATGGTTTGAAATTGGTGATCTTGTGCTAGTGTATGTAGAAAGTTGTAAATAATAAATAATAATTGTAGATTGGTTTTTGACCGTCACTAAGAATATTTGTTTAAAGTACACACACTGTGAATAGCACACAACACTGTTGAAGTACCGGCAACTTAGTTTTATATTTTATTTTTCGTACTCATACACAGATTGATTGTTTACAGTTTAGTTTCAACACTCATTAGTTATACATTGTTATTAAACAGTGAATTACGTAAATTTTATATGATAATACTGATTCTTTAGCACTCTTTACTAATTAAATACACGGATCGTTTCAAAACACGTCTGCTCGTAACGGTGGCTCGGCGGGAGGGGAGCTCCAGCGTCGCCTTGAGACGTATATAATATATCGGAAAATTTCGAATATCTGGGACGTGTCTAGGTGGCTCAGTTGATCAGAGCATTTCCCCTGTAAGGGACTGGTCGCGGGTTCAAGTCCCGTCCTAGATGTTCTCTTTTTCCGATCTAAATGTACAGTAAATTATGTACTCTTATATACTTAAAGTTTATCTAAACAAAATACCAATCGAATTGAGAACCTCCTCCTTTTTGAAGGCGGCTCAAAAGAAAGTTTAAACAGAACCTATTCACATGCTGCCCGCAGAGGGTGAAGCATTCAAGGCCATAGAATGCAATTAAATTCTGCAAGCCAAATTCAAATGATACAGGACTGCACAGATCACGTGGTTAGTGAATAAGTAGAGCGAGTAGTTTAGCTTAAGGCGAGTAAGTTGGTTATGTAACGTTGTGGATTCTTTATAAATCTAATTAAAACAATATCCGTAAATTAATCGATATTTTAGTATGTTTCGATAGTTATTACTAAATATCTATGGTTGTGCGAGTGAGATTGGACAGCACTAGCCCAGTCATCAACTGACGGCTCTTATATCGTTCCTTTCCTTGGTAACCTTCGCCGGGGAAAGTCACTTTGACCCCGTGGCCAACTGCTGTCGGCTCCGGGTAAGTTTTGAGATCAACATTTCCTACTTCCTTCTACAGGTGAAGACTTTCCAGCGGTGCAGCTTATTGCCTGCTAAAATGCATGGCTTAACATATTTTATTTTACTGTGTGCTATTTCAGCCTACCTATTTAGTGCCACGAGGCCGATGACCCCTACGGTCAGAGGTCGCGGCACCAGCTTGTGCTGCCTATTTATATTCCTTTTTATTATAGCTTTTAGCTACGCTGCATTGCCGCTGGGAGATTCTCTTCACCTGCTATTTTAGCGGGTCACTTGGACGTAATTGCCTAGTGACAAACTGACCCGCACTTTTTCTATTTCCAGGGTCTTCGCACCGGGCTTCGCACCATCTTAGCGGTAGCGAGGCACACCAGCGGAGACCCTGGCACGCCGGCAACACCACTAGCCACGTGTCCACTAGCTAAGTGCATACTACCATCTTTGCACAACGGACCGAACAACGCCACGGCAGAATATTTATTATGAATCCATCCCCTGAGGTTCATTTACTCAATTACCTTATATAAATTTATGTAACTTTCTCTTACCGATTATAATCCTAATATATTGTAATCAAACTTTTATTTATCTCTGCTCGCCCTAGCCGGAAGTTAGCAATACATTACTTTATTAAATTTCCTATGCATATGTCACTTTACATTTACGTAACTTTAAAAAACTAAAATTATTAATCGTTACAGTTAAACTAATCGATTTAGTGTTTGTGTCGTTTGTGTGTGTATGTCGAGTAATGTGTTCTGGGTCTGAATTACACACATGATTAAGTTGGGAGGCCCGGCGTTGTATGGAGAAAAAGAAACTGAAAATCAGTATAATTAATTTCTTGGATGTCAGTCTTCAGCGTCTTCAGTCTTCTAGAATTAGTATTTCCATGTCTGCTACTGTCCCTAGTAAGGAACTATTTTCTGTAAGAAACATAGCTTCTATTATATCATGAACTTTACGAAGAAAATTACTTATTTGATTTTGAAATAGCAAACTGTACACTTTTATTTTTAAAATCACAGTTAAATAAAAAGAAAAACGAAAGGCGGCTATGTTGCTACGGCGGAAAAACATATACTTTTATATCACAAGCACCGGTGACCGCTTATCATCGTGCAAGGTAAATTATTTTTATATTAACAAGGATAACTAAAAAACAACATGAAAATGCGAAACACAACAATGACGTTTGAATTGTTTGATGGTTATATTTAGTTGAAGGTTGGATGATCAAAGAAAATGTCAACATCTATAACAAATGCCACATCTTAAATCCAAAAGACTTTGTGTTCCGAATTATGTATTGCTTGCTACAATAAAATCATTTTCCGTTTTTCTCCTGTTTGTACGCTGGATATGAATAACTTTTCAGATAATTAGATATTCAGTTCAGTCTAAAGTAATGCTACTTAAAGATAAATTGGAAGTGGATTTTATAATAAAAAAATACAACAAACAGTATTTAGTTAAAAATATTTCGCATGGCCTAAAATACTTTAATAAGCAATGATGTGGCCAGTATTTTACTAGAAGTGTGCATTGTTTACAAGTATATTGAAAACGGTGTAAATATATTTCTTTAAAAGATGTAAAGGATTTAAAATATTTTTATATCGAGACAGATTTCAAGATTGAATATCGTACAAGCCGTTACGAGCAAGCAACATAGTATTGTGAATGGCTGGATGTTCGGTTCAATTCGGTTGTAAGCGTGTATGAAACGTTATTCACAGTTAAGTATCATTCAGAGATAGATCCGGGGTAAGTAGTTGACTATACAGAATGTTCTTTTTAACTTTTTTTAAATCACAACTTCTCAAAATATTATTAAACAGGACGATTATTGCTCTTCCTACTTAATATATTTATAGGTTTATACTGAAAAAAGTGAAAAGGTGCAATTAAATTATAGCGTTTTTTTTATTTAGTAAAATATGGGGTATATTTATAATTGAAAACATTGTAACGTTGAGTGGAAGTTTAATATTTAAAATTAAATAATAGTAACTCACGTAATATAAATCTTAAGGCTTTCACGGCTGGTGTTGCATATATAATATACTGCTTCCGGGCGGTTTGGCCGAGGTCCATAGGAAACTTGTGTCCCAAATGTCTTCGATCACTGCGGTCGACATCTTCAGTGGTACAGATTCGGGCGCCGATGAGTGCTGAGAACTCTCCTCGGCGGCGACTTCACTGCGACTGTAGTAGAGGCCTGAGTCCTGAGTAGAGGCGTATTTATAGGCGCAGTTGGAGGGGAGAAACGATGTGATCGATCCTGATTTTTCGAGAGCTGCGGAACCGTCGCGCTCGATCCTGATTGGTCGAGGCTAAGCAAGGGGGCGTGGCCTCCGAAACCGGGGATGATGTTGACACAAGTTTCCTATGGACCACTGCCAAACAGTATATTCTACAAACTGACGTAATAATTAAAACCTTTGAAAATGCACCAAATTATGAAATGTCAACCTTTAAAATAGCCTAAATTTTACCATCTCGCACAGAAATACTTCCTTTTTTATTAATTTAATGATACATTGATATAATTATATTATAATAAGTGAGAAATCGCAACATTTCACTTCACAGCGGCAAACAGATATCTATATATTTAAAACAAAGTCGTGTTAGTGATGACTGGGATAAAATAGTTATGTCAGACTCGAATCAACCAAAACCTCACCCCATCCCGGGTTTTTAACGCCGGGGTGCAAGGAGACATCTTCGGAATGTAATCAAACATACGGCAGATTTTAGTCTGACCAATACCTTTCTAATAAAAAAAACCACATCAAAATCCGTTCAGTAGTTTTTGCGTCCGCCGTCGCGAACAAAACACAGACATGAATTTAAAAAATTGTGTTCAGAATCGTTCATTTAACATAACCCAAATATTTTTTTTAATATCTCCTATGTACAGACACAATTAATTTACAATTATATAATAGTAGGTATAGATAGAACAATTACCCAAAAACAGATTTTACAACAGTCACCTACAGGGTAAAATCTCAAAATTCCTTTTATGGAGTTACTATGTTTTAATTTGAAGTTAGGTACTTCAAATTTAGGTTTAGTTAGGTACTATGTCATATTCATATGTTCATATGTTCTAAAAGAGACTAAGAAGGACTAAAATGAATAGAAGTGTTCAGAAGTAGTTACAGGAGGTTGTCGTGAAAACTATAAAAACGGCTACTTTACGAGTCACGCAAAAAAATCAGCGTACCCTTCGTACGTCACGTATATTATGTTCTTGAAATCTAAAACAGTCTGAAGTGTATTAAAATATGGAGGTGAAAAACGTTTCTAAAAGAATATGACTCCCAGGGATACGGCTATAAAAATACTCTGAATATTTGAACTTTCTTCCAGTGGTTTTTCTATCTTTCTGCATCTTTAATTTGCAATTAACATCCAGAAAGATATAAAAACTTTGAAGTAAGTAAACAAATATTCTGTAATATAGAAAATAAAATGTGAAAAATAGAATTGAGAATATTAAGAAATAAATGGAGTATGACTCACTTAGAAATCTTACTTGTCACTGCCACATATTTTCAATAGGAAACTAGATACATACGAAGTAATTCGGATTGGACAATTACACTTCGGTTGCTTCGGTGGTGTAGTGATTGCTACCGCAGTACAAGAGTTATGAATGTGTTATGAATTAAATAATTCTCAATAGTTCGTAAAGATCTGCTTGTCACAATAAAGTTTATATCGATTTTGCTTGCAAAAATCTCATTTTCAGCATCGGTATCACTCGTAAAATATAGCAATTTTTTTTGTGAAGAAGTATTCGATGTACAATTTTTACCACATTAAGGTTTTATTATATGTACCTATCTAAAGATTATTATTCTCAACCACAACTAACAAATCCCACATATTAAATTTATTCTTCTTCCCCTCTCTTTCAGTCGCTAAAAAATCTTACGACATCGGCTTACTGACACAACCTTCGCTATTCAAATTTTACATGTACTCGTAGTATCGATTTAGCTTACTTGAAAATACACGCACGATTAAGTTAACGATAAAACGTACTTTTAAAAATATATGAAACAAGAGAAGCTTCATCTTGTCTTGTCATAAAAATTTACTGAAAGAAAATCAAGATCTTATTTTACCGTTTATATTCGATATATCCGATAATAGCCCCATATTCTGCTCGCGAACCCATCCTAATTATAAAGTGAAATGAAGGAATGTTTTAAGAATACGATAAATTTTGCAAAAAAGTTTCAAACATTATGACCTCGATGAATAAAGATACTTGAATTTCAAATAGTTCTAAGATATTATTTTAGCCACGATCAACTTTCAAAACCATTTTACCACGGTTATTTTACTTATCACAACCTCTGTTTTTATCGTACGTATAATTCCATCCTTCTTCCTTGCAGTATCATCCTCAAGGAAGTATACCGAGATTGGTTCATAGTTTTATTAGATTGGGAGTAGTTCTAGCCGAGTAGTCTAACATTGGTGTCTGATGCCAACCGACGCACCGACACCTTTATTTTGAGTTTAAATATCGGTGTTTCACGCCGATGACGCCTAATTCAATAGTGATTATGTACCTCTGGTTACTGTAAAGTAAAAGTAAGTTTTAGAAATTACATTTTATTTGCTTAAAGCGGCGATAGCCCAGTGGCACGTACGTACGTACGTAACGGACTGCTGAGACGAGGTCTCGAGATCGATCCCCAATCGCCCCTGGCACACACCTCTGACTTTTCGTAGTTATGTGTGCATTAATAAATGTTAATTATCACTCGCTTAATAATGTGCCCGGTAGATGGCAATAGACTTGCCCCCTATTACATTGGGACCTTAACATAACTGGCGAATCATGGGTGTGTAATACACCTCTGCCTACACCTTCGGGGATACAGGCGTGAAGTTATGTTACATGAAGGTAAAATAAGTTTAATATCAATTTAAAATATTCCTTTACGTTTTCGTAAATTTATATGAGAACTGTCATAGGGCAAAACAGGATCTGCTAAAAGAAAACTCAAATGGTTCCAATCAGTTCAAAGTAGTCTATATTCACTGCATATATCGTCACAAATAAACCCTCTAAATATGTGAATTTTGTTCACAGAATGTGTAGCAGTCAATATCAAGCGTATAGAAGTACCATCTCTAGTAGAATTAGGCACAGAATTTGTTATCCTTGACTGCGACTATAGTACGGGTGTGAAACCAGGTCCTGGACTTGTGATCAAGTGGTTTTTCAACGGCTCCACCGGACTGGTGTATCAGTGGATACCACCGAGGCAACCACAAGTCATTGGACTTCTCAAAGGCAAAGTGGATATGAGCTTTAAAATTTCTGGTAAGTTTATTTTCTTTTTACGAAACCAATAGTTGAACTGCGTTCAATGACAGACAGAAAACATCTGTCTCATCACATAAGGTATAGTGGTTTAAGTGGTCTCGTCGACTTCCATCATGCCAAAGACTGTGGTTAAGCACATGAGATCTTTGGTTGTTCGATTAATAGTAATTCCCTTTAAGATGACCTTCTTAAAAAATAACATATAAGGACTTTTTTTAATAAATTTTAGCCTGATACCTAAATTTGTTACTATTTACTATACATATTATTATGCGTACGTAATAGAATAAGCGTAGAAAAAACTGTGTTCATATTTCTAGTCTCGCATCACGTCATCATTATATTTCAGTCAATCAATTCTTGTTGCTACTAAAAATAATGAAAAAAAAAACAAGAACGTTATAATTTATCTGCTTCTGAACAACATATGGAATAATAAGTTTAAGTAGTTCTGTAAATAATTACCTACCAGTGGGTTTAGAATTTAGAAATTATGAAGAAAGAATTTTTGAATTTCACCCAATATCGTTAAGGCACATTGCCAACTGACTAACCCGAGATTGTCTGGGAATACCTCTATCCATTAGTCGGCCTGGGTCACCAATTGGGCGGACGTCCCAACCAGTCTTTCTTTCTCAGCAGTTGTCAGTAATCGGAATAGTAATGCTTTACCATTTGCCACTTTAGTGAACAGCAATGTTTTCAAAATCTGTTGGATTTATACAGGGTATATTTTTGAAACGGGGCAGTAAGCGCAAGTACCTTAACCGTTGTAGTTACAGCAAAACGTTCTTAGGAGACCTTGCAAAATCTGTGAATGCAGTTCAAAATATCTCAAAAAAGGAGAGGTTCCCGTGTCTTCTGTTTTCTGTCTCTCTAGCCAGTCCTCCATGGTGGGTATTACCGCCGCTGCTACGGTGTGCCCTGTGCTTAGTCGCCCAATTCGTTCTTCCCACTAAACCATGATGACCCGGCAGAGCTGTGACTGCACGGCCTCGATTTCTCGAGGCTCAGGGTCCCGTCCCTGCTCCCGCGGCTCCTTTCGCCACCGGTATAGTTGCGAGAGGGCTCTCGCCTCTAGGTCCAATGGTGGAGTTCCGGCAAGGAGACTCGCCGCCTTGAAGGAGATCGTACGGTAACCTCTGATGACCCTGATGGCCATCACCCGCTGCTGAGCACGCAGCATCCTCATGTCTGGCCTTCAGGGTCTCCGCCCAGATTGGGCACCCATATAGGGCCATGGACCGCACGATCCCCCTGTAGAGTTTCCTGCAGGAGTCATCGCGCCCCCTAATGTTGGGAACCAGCCGCGCCAGAGCGTTTGCTGTGCCCTTCAGTTTGGGGGCCAGACTTCGGAGATGTTCTCCGAAGTCCCATCGGCCGGCGAGCACGAGCACCAAATATTTCATTTGGGGCTTGAAGCCAATGGGAGTGCCTCCTACTATGAGACTGGATCCCTCAGGTGGCTTGCTTTGAGGCCCATGAAAGAACAGGGCTTCGGTTTTATGCAATGCCACCTCGAGACCCAGAAGCCGGATCCGCTCCACGACTTGGGCAACCGCGGTCGTGGCTTTCAGGGTCACCCCGCGGTATGTTGCACCGCATACCGTCACGAGCATGTCGTCCGGGTAACACGTGACGGCGGCACCATCTGAAAGCTCACCGCGAAGCACCGAGTCGTATCCGATTTTCCATAGGAGCGGCCCCAGGACCGATCCCTGTGGAACACCGCACGACATCTCACGCTGACCGAGGCCAGTCACGGTTGGGTAAATGACGGCTCTCTCCGACAAATACGCCCCGACTATGCGGTGAAGGGGCCATTTTTGTGCCTGAAATAAAATTACATTAACATTAAAATCTGTTATACCAATAGTGCAATATACGAGCAAAATATAAAAATAGATTTAAATTGATTATAAATACTACAAATATGTAACCATGGTGGGCCCCTGTTACCGGTGGTGATATGCACCGCATGCGATGGAGTACTTCCATGAACGAAAACGTCATGTCACAGAGGGAGGAGTCAACCTCACTGCGTACCGTGTTCGTATGCTGCCTTTGTTTCAGGTACTTGAACCAACTGTAAACGTATCGGCATAACGGATATCGGATCAAGTGCGGGTCATCCAACGTTGTCATTTGTTGGATGACTCTATACTTGAGAGGCTACACTCGAACGCACGAAGTAGCCCGGGTACCACCACACCTTCTTCGCATACTGTTAGACAACCAGCCACGAAGACCATCTCACAGTACATCTGTAGCGAAGAAGTGATAGATACCGGCGCTATAGACGTAAGTACCGAGTACAACGAACAATTAAAGAACGCTTTCAAATGTGCTATGCGGGAATATCGATCCATGCCTTCTGGTAATAGACCTCGCCTACCACGTTTGCCAACGCATAAAAAAAATGTAGTGCTAGTGTGTGCCCTGGATTCGTTATTATCAGATTATTTTGATAATAGCGAAGATCTCGGTGATACACACTAAATTTTGTATTGCGCGGCTGACGCAGCATGTCGAGTAGCTAATGTTCAATTTCTAAAGTGCGACATAGCTACTCGACCGAATCTGCTGTGCCGGCTTGGCAATTTAGAATTGAGCGACATATTTCCGAGACTAGGGCACTCATTGGAAAGCTCATTTGTTTCAGGTCGAGCAATACAAGCCCAAGAGTGATGCGCTTTGTGAGTTTAGCGTTCTCGGGGACTTACATTAGGCCTCGAGAATTTTTGGCACGAGTCACAGAGCGCATCGACTTCCTGAAACAAAAAGTTTATGCGTGGGCAAACCGGATTCGACGGTATAAAAAAGAGTGGAGCGATATTCTCAGAATCGCACGTCTCAAAGGGTACAAAGGTGGGTCTACAGAGATTGAGAGCGTCCTGATTCAACTGGGACTGACGTGCATCGACCAGATGATGATGTTACTAATACATTCTGGCGTAATATCAGGTCGATGCCCGTCGGTCATAGAGAGGGTGATAGGATGCCGGATATTGAACGATCGTGTGAGCCTATTAAGATCATGGATCCTGTTAATATTCTACAAGAGGATGTAGCTGATGCAGTCAGTCTGTTGCCTAACTGGAAATCAGCGGGACCAGACGGACTGCATAATTTTTGGTTAAAATGGCTGAAAAGCTCTCACAGTCGTTTGGCATCTCAATTCCAAACATGTCTTGAATCAGGATTGATTTCCAAATTCATGACCACTGGTGTAACCCACCTTCTTTACAAGTCCGGTAGTGCTACGGACCCTAAAAATTATAGGCCGATTACATGTCTACCGACGGTTTATAAGCTTCTTACATCCATCCTGAGAGAAAAAATATCTTCACACTTAACCGACAATTCTATCATGTCTATCTTTCAGAATCGATGTAGAAGTGGGGCTCGTGGCACTAAAGAGATCCTTATAAATGATATGGCCATTAGCCAACAGGCACGCCGTAATCGTAAGGACCTGGTGACATGTTGGATAGACTATAAAAAGGCCTATGACTCCGTGCCGCATACATGGCTCTTGAGGGTGCTTGAGTTGTATAAAATTGATACCACCCTATGTACCTTCCTGAAGGCATGTATGGGGCAATGGAGTACGGTCCTTTGCTATTCAGGGTGTCGACGGTTCTGCGAGAATGGCAGGCTGATAAGGATAAAGCGGGGCATATTCCAGGGCGATAGTCTTAGTCCATTATGGTTTTGCCTGGCGCTGAACCCTCTCAGTTATATGCTGGAGAGTTCAGGGTTAGGCTGTCGATTGCGGAGAGATGGTCAGGTCATATCCCACCTCCTTTACATGGATGATCTTAAATTATTAGCCCCCAACAATTCCCAACTGATACAATATTATACTTCGATACAATACTTCGACATGTAGCGAACTTCGAAAACACATAGATCGACAAGTCATTGCTTCGACAGACAATTATTAGACAGACAATACTTAGACAAGACACATCTTCGAATGACTGTTGCCGAATCCACACTCCACGTGTGAATTCGGCAATTATTGTTCCGATAGTTGTATCGGTTCACGGACTGATTGCCATGAGCCTCGATCAATATGTTAAGAGGCTCGGGTTAGGCAGTTGGGTCAAGGGCTTGATGCAGAAGGCAGTGCTTCTCGACACGGCACGTATTGTGAAGAGATTCCTCTCTCTGGAGCTCTAACCACCGGTAGCTTGGTCCCTGTACCCGATACCGGTGGGCTATTTTTTATATTTTCAATTATATTTTTTTTATATAGAATGTATTTAAAAATGTAATTTATATGTATTTAAAGTTTATTAAAGAAAATAATATTTGAATCTCCTAATTTTGTATGAAATAAAGTCACATGTCCGAAGTATGGCCTCTGTGGCGTAGCGGTAGTGCATTCGACTGCTACGACAGGGGGTGCGGGTTCGATTCCCGCTCAGTGCAAATATTTGTATGCATGAATATGTCTATTTGCATTGGTCTGGGTGTTTCTATGTATAATATGTATGTATTTACAAAAAAAAAGTATATAAGTATGTTTATCCACATTCTGGAACCCATAACACAAGCTAGTTAAACTATGCTTACTTTGGGTCAAGAAAGCGCTGTGTAGAATGTCGTAGATAATTTTTTTTTTTTTATTGTATCATATAACGTGTATTATTCCGAATGTTCATTTTATAATAAAATTGTTAATCCTGAAACATTTGCTGAAAATAAGGTTTTAGTGACAGAAACGATTTGCTGTGAATCCGACTCCATATAGTTTTGTCTGCCCTACCCCTAGAGTGTAATTTAGAATCACGTAGACGTATAGGGACGAGGCAGCCCGTGCACTGCGTGCGAATCACCGCGGCTGAGGCTCGTCGGCCACGCCGGCCAATAAGCTAAAGCTGCGGTGATGAGCGAAAGCCGTCTGCGAAGATTGGCACGCGAGTAATCACCGAAGAAACGCAGCGTAGGAGCCGTCACAAAATCCATATTGCTGAAACTCCAACTACATGAACTAGTGTCTGCCCTACCTCTAGAGTGTAATTTAGAATCACGTAGGCGCGTAGAGGCGAGACTTTGTAATGGACAAATAAACATTAAATAATTTGAATTTAGGATTTATAACATTAACCCTTGAGTACTACACATGGGTCCCGGGGACCCTGAATATATTGAAAAATGAATTTTCAGTGTGTAACAGTCACGATTGCAAGCAGTCCTCTCGTGTACTTTCAGGACCGCGCTGTCGCTCCTTCGCAGTGGTCGCGATTCGCGAAAGCTTCGCGTCAATACGAGTGTGACAGGATTTCCGGGGCCCTTGAGTAGCAAGTGTGTAACAGAAATTGTTTATTTTATTTTTGTTTTGATTATTTGTTTTTTAAAGTTTACGCTAAATGATAATAAAATAACAATTATTTTGCTTTCGAATGATAACTTCGTGGAAGTGGAATTGAATGTTTCTTCTATTTCTACCTCGTATTCTTCTCCTTCCTCTTATAATGCGTTTCATATTGACATGACACACAACGATAAGAGCCCGTAACAATTGTACATTTTACCTACCAGGATATTTAAATTAATATTCCTGGTTTCCAGATCTAAAAGAAAATGTTGCGGCATACCTCATAACGAGGAAAAGAAAGCATGTAATGTCTGTTACTCTTGTAAAATTACATGTTTTATATTCATTTCTTTAAATTTTTCTGAAATCATTAAACAACATAAGTATGAAAATATTTTTATTTATATTCCTATCAATAATAGTGCAACTTTTTCAACAGGGTCCATGGGAGACATGAATAGCATTGATGGGAAATTAATTTTGAGTAGTAAGCAAGGGTTAATGGAAAACGCTTTTAAGTCTTTTGTATATAATTGATTGTAATATTTATGACAAACTAATTTAGGGCATATTGCGTTTAGGGATTTCACTTTTATTTTGTCATTTGATATTATGTGACATTAGGTTCTGGTAAGTTATCTTTTGGACAAATAAAGATTAGGACAAAAAAAAATGGCCATTTAGATTAGGTATAAAAACTTAGGTAACACATTACAAAGAATTAAATAGAAAATTAAAATTTTGCAGTTGACTCCGTCTCTAGGAGTTATTTTAAAATGTATTAGGTTAATTTTTAAATAAAATGACCATTTATCTTCCAATATCTATCCTCCTATTATCGCATAACATATTGTAGGAGTACCATGTGTACATGGCCATACCAACATTCTTGAGTCCCAAGCCATCCTAGGGTCAGGGCGGCGGGAAATGTCGTGCGATGTTCCACAGGGGTCGGTCCTAGGGCCACTCCTGTGGAATGTCGGATACGATTGGGCGCTGCACGGTCCGTTGCTCGAGGGCGTCAGCATAACATGTTATGCTGACGACACCCTCTTTATGGCGCGAGGAGCAACGCACCGAAGCGCGGCACTAAAGGCCACGGCAGGGGTTGCTCAAGTCGTGGGTCGAATACGGCAGCAGGGACTCGAGGTGGCCCTCCACAAATCCGAGGCCATGTGTTTTCACGGGCCTCGGAGGGTGCCACCTGCGGGAACCAGCATAACCGTAGGGGGCGTAAGTATCGGCATCGAGCCCACGATGAAGTACCTGGGGCTCGTACTCGATAGCCGATGGCCGAGAGCTCTTCCGTCGTTGTAACAATGGCGTAAGGAGGCGCTGGACCAGGGCCATATGCCGGAGCCCCGAGAAATCAGGGCTCAACAATCCCAGCTCCGCCAGGAACTCTTGGAGACATGGAGGGTGCGACTTGAGCAACCAAGGTGGGAGGAATCCACCATTGCCTGTCATGAAGGAGTGGTTGGAGAGGCACCACGGGGACCTCTAGGAGGGAGCGGGAGATAACCCTGCCCCCGAGTTTCGCAGTCTGCGGCAAGGAAGCCGCAGACTCGTCTACACCCGGGACAGCCGACCCGACCCCACCAGGCGAGGCCGCGGTGACGGCCAAAGTCCGCCAGTAACCCTGAGGTTATCCTTTCGAGGGCTTACCCGGGGTGCCCGGCAATGGACACTTGGTGAGGACACCGTGTGGTTTTAGTCGGTCCGATTCCGACACGCCCACCCCATCGTTGGCACCGTTGGGGCGAAGCCCGTGGGGGTTTCCACACGTTAAAAAAAAGGCCCAAGCCAGCCACACCTGCAAGTCGGTGCACCTGCTAAATAACGGACGAGGCTCTGGGGTATGTTTTCCTCTCAGTCATATGGCAGTCAGTCCCGAAACAGACGACATACCAATCAAAAACAACAAGTGGACTTCGGACTCCAAAGTGCAAACTTTGAACGCAACTGGGAAATCGCTATGATGATGATGATGATATTGTAGGCTATTAATAAGTAAAAATCCAGGAACAAAAGACAACTTCAAAAGCAGGTAAGGTTTTCCTAACTCAGTTCAAAGTTATTGTAAACATGTAATTTAACTCAATTAAATTTTAAGCATTTTGTATGCTTACTTTTTTCTAAAGATTTAGATCGGAAAAGAGAACATCTAGGACCTAGGACGGGGCTTGAACCCGCGACCAGTCCCTTACAGGGGGAATGCTCTGACCAACTGAGCCACCTAGACACGTCCCAGATATTCGAAATTCTCCGATACATCAATAAGTCTTAAGGCGACGTTGGGGCCATCTACCTATTATTTCTTGTCTAAGACGTACATATTAATGTATCGGAGAATTTCGAATATCTGGGACGTGTCTAGGTGGCTCAGTTGGTCAGAGCATTCCCCCTGTAAGGGACTGGTCGCGGGTTCAAGTCCCGTTCTAGATGTTCTCATTTTCCGATCTAAATCTTTAGAAAAATGTAATTTAACTGTTTGGAACTATCCTCTGCACGTTATAGATATGTGAATATGCTACAGATTCCCAGCGCACTTATTAAAAAATGTTCTTACTCCAGTACTGGTTACGGCGACAACTGGTTAGGATAACAAACTTTACATACTTTTGAGTATATTATGCATCCGCAATAGCATAGCGATTAAGGAATGCAATACTTACAATAGAGAGGTTGCAGGTCTGAATTGCACTAATACACTACCGGCGGAATCCAGTCTTTCAACAGAAGCTTTACTTAGTATAGTAATCTAATCTGCGCAAAATATATACATATCTCTTAATCATGAAAAGTATCCATAAATATGACGACCACACCAACTTTATGTAGCATAAATAGTAAGTAAGTTTATCATGCGGCATAACTCAGGTAAGTGAATTGTAAAATCGTGTGACTGTTACTGTCAGCCCCCGCTGGCCGACGGGGGGGTATCCGAGGGGATTTCCGCACGAAAAAAAAAAAAAAAAAAAAGGTACCGTAAATGACATAGGTTCATAGATGCAAACAATACGAGGGAAATTTTCTCAGAAATTCCCTGTTACCTCACGTGTTGTTGAGAAGTGGAATAATGTTTTGGAATTTACACATGTTTAAATAAACTACATTCGTAAATTTTGATCCTTTTGATTTTAATGTTAGTAATAAATATTTGATTATTCATATTTATAAATTGGGTCATTTAAAGCGATTATTCACATAACTCCGTGTCACGACCGGTAATATATAGTATACTTTGTAGGAAGTGATTCATGTTTTGAGCGTGGGCTGGGGCACAACCGGGGCTTGGAATCGAAATGTCGGTGGGTATTGTTTCCCGGCTCTGGTCCGGCCGACTCCGACACGCTGTAATATTAACGTATATACCGAGTCAACGATGAATCTTTGTGAGATCAGCAGAAAACAAAGCATAAGGTTACACGGCCGTGCAAAAAATACACAGAAACAGCCTCATGTATCGTGAATGACTGGTATAGCAGGCGCATGGCAGACGTGCCCCGTTCGGGGCTCGGTCCGGTTGCGTCACGGTGCATTGGAAATTATCCTTTTCGGAACTAATTACTTCATTTACTACATTTTATTAGTTCATTTAATTATCAATGATAAGTAAATGTTAATAATATTAAGAAATTGCTGCCTGATTATTATTTCTTTTATTAAACTTTAAATACATATAAATTATATTTTTTAATACATTATATATAAAAAAAAATATATTTAAAAATATAAAAATTAGTGGCCCACCGGCATCGGGTACAGGGACCCAGCTACCGGTGGTTAGGGCTCCAGAGAGAGGAATCTCCTCACAATACGTGCCGTGTCGAGGAGCACTGCCTTCTGCATCAAGCCCTTGACCCACCTGCCTAACGCGAGCCTCTTGAGATGTTGATCGAGACTCTTGGCAATCAGTCCGTGAACCGATACAATTATCGGGACAATACTTGCCGAATCCACATTCCCCATGTCGACAACCTCATGAGCCAAACCCAAATATTTTATTTGGTTTTGCTTTTTCGGCTTTCACAAGATTCTCATCATGCGGAATGCTGATATCGATAATTATTGCGCGGTGCACTGATCGATCTACAACACTATATCACGTTTACTATTAATATTATCTTTAAATTCCTCATAAAGTTTTGTAATATGTGTATTTATAAGGCTTACTGTCAAGGAAGGCGTAGTTTCATAGACGCGTATTTATCATTGTGCGCTTGGTGTACGCATGTTTGCAGCCCAGCACCGCAGCGTACTGAACACTGTCTACGAGGCATATTTAGGCGCGTTCGCTTGATGTATGGCTTGGCGTATAACATGTTGTACGGTTGGCTAGCTCTCTTAGAGGCGCACTTGCAAATCAGTGTATGTGTCACAATCTTCAAACATTTCCAATTTTTTAAGGCTTTGTGATATACATAACGTAAATACTAGACATAAAAACAATCTTGTGGTTTGTAATAGTCGACTCCACAAGATTAGTAATTCCTTTCAGGGTAACTGTATACGCTTCTACAACAAGCTTCCTAGTGAAATGAAGAATCTACCTCTTCATAAATTTAAAAGCCAAATTAAAAGTAAACTCTGCCAAAAAGGCTACTATAAATTTCAAGACTATTTAGACGACAAACAAGCTTGGATATGAACTGTTTGCTCTCTCTCTATGCTACTCAAATGGAATATTGTACTTAGGTTAAGTAAATATGTTTGTAAATAGACCAAAAAAAAAAACAGCCCGCTGAGTTTCTTGCCGGAGTCTTCTCAGGACAGGGCCGCGTTTCGAACCGGTGGTCCATTTGCCAAACACTAGATTATTTATTTTTTTATGACGTTTTGTAAGTGCCGTATTAATGGTCTATGCAGAATAAATGGTTTTTGACTTTGACTTTGACTTTGACTTAGGAGATTTGGACGCTTGCCACTTTTTAAAGATGGCTTTCTTCACCCAAATCTCCCTCTGGACTGTGTCGTTCAAAAAGCAAGTTTCCTTGTCACACTTGCTTCCACGGTTAGACATGCCAAACTCCGACTTAGCCGCCTGAATCTTGCCCCAGCTTTAGTGATCAGGTTCAATTACACCATCGGCGTACTTGTCACCGATAGCCGAAGCGAACTCCTGAACCGTGACTTCATCAAGCTGCCACCACCTGATTCGGCGCTTGCAGTACTTGATGTGTTTGTCTTTGGGCTTCACATGAAGATCCATGACAAGGAGACGTTGTTGATCAGTAAGACTCTCGCTGCGTATAACTTTGCAGTTGTCTACTTTGCTGATGCTGTGTCTCCTAGTCAGTAGGAAATCAATCTGAGTAGCGCCCTCTGCTCACGAAGATGATAAGATGTTCGGGTTTATTTTTTAAATACGTGTTCACGATGGCAAGATCGGCAGTCGCACACAATCTAAGGATGTTCTCGCCCTGTGCGCTGCGACCACCGTACCCGAAACCCACGTGGACACGCTCAAAATCCTTGCTCTCATCACCCACATGACCGTTAAGGTTACCACACAGAAAAATTGCTTGTGACAACGGTATGTCCAGGAGCACTTCACCGAGTTGATCCAGGAATCATTTGTCTAACATTAGTAACTGGGGACAGATATAATTAATAATCTCGCTACCGCTCGAACTAAGCGAAATTGCTTGTGTCAGGACCCATTCCTGACACAAGCAATTTAGATTAGTTCTTAGCTAGCTTAGTTACGTCAGTAGTGTACTGGATTAGATTTAGACCGGTAACAGGATCCCAAATTTTATGCATTAGCCAAAATGCGTCGTCATATGTAAAGTTGGAGTGTAGTTGATTCCTATATGGAAGCAGATTATCATTCATGATGTTAGACATTATATTTGTATGTATGTATTTGTATGTATGTGTAAATTATACGAATAACATTCATATTGGAATCAAACACCCAGTTATAGACAGGCAATGACGAGACCACTTTAATTCAATATTTAGGCATAATGCAAGTATAAACTTACTAATGTAGTCACGTCTATTTTTCAGAAGAGCCTCTACAAGCATACCGTGCTATTAAAATATTAAAGCCTAGCACACACCTAAGTGGCAACTATACGTGTGTTGTGTCCACCTTCTTAGAAGAAGATCGACAAACGAGATCGATGCTAGTGTATAGTAAGTACAATATCTATTTTTTAAATAGTACACGTAAGCAGTAGTATTAATATAGGCTCTATTTATAGAATACTTTGGATTTTCTTTCAATAAACAATGCTAAAAACATTACACAAATCTTGTAAATACTATGAAAAGCTCTCGGATACTTTTTACACAATCTTTTCCTAAATCATTCAAGAAAAAAAAGAATCGTTCAAACGGTAATAGTTGATTACAAGTTATTTAAGGGATTGAATAATACAATTAAACATGAAAACAGTTTTATCTTTCATATATTATTTTACCGTAAGTATATATCATATATATTAGTACAAACAAAAGTGGTCTCAGGGATGAGTATGCACAGCTAATTTAAATTTGAACGTGAATGAGTGAAGAGTGAAAGAGTGAAGCCGTGCAGTGCAGTGCCGGGCACCCCGGGTAAGCCCTCGAAAGGATAACCCCAGGGTTACCGGCGGACTTTGGCCGCCACCGCGGCCTCGCCTGGTGGGGTCGGGTTTTATCCCGCGTCGGTGAGTTGGCAGGCGTGCGCCTCCGCCACGGCCTGCTTCTGTAAAGACGGCGAGTCGGCGAACTGCCGTCCTCAGGCCCCATCATGGAGGTCGGTAGTCCCGGGCGTAGATGAGTCTGCGGCGTCCTCGCCGCGTTACACGTTACAATGTGTAAATATGTAAATACTTAATAAATACTTGTGAATATGTATATATTGTATATAAATACGATAGGTCCCATAACGGCATTATTAATTACGGATTTATTATAGTTTTTGGCTATATTCTTGTTTTAAATGATTATAAAACAAGTAATCCAAAACAAGGCCTACGCCCCATGGCAGAACATTATCTGGTAGCCACAGTGAACCTTGTAGCCCAGTACACCATGATACATAAACCTATGCGCATAATGTACCATTCGTAACTCCGTCGGTTAATTCGGGTCTTTGGCGAATTAGCGTTTGGCGGTGCGTAGAATCGTGAGCGAATTTAGCACAAAAATTATTTGCGATGTTATATTTTTTTAATGCCATTGATCAGCGTTCGAGTATTTTTCAAATTTAGTATTGACTTACTAGCTTGCCTTGCTTGAGAGTTTGAATCCTGCTTACACAGTTACTTACTCACGAAAAGGAAATATCAGAATACAAACAGATCAAAGAGATTGAGACTATTATACTAACGAAGTAAAAATCCATAGGTATGAAATCAAATAGTATGAAATGTAATAGCGAAAAAGAAATAATAATAATATTATTTCTTTTCGCTTTTTGGTTAAAATTAACGAAGGAAAAACAAGGATACATAAAACAAAAGGAATATATAAGTAACCTTTAAGATAATGTATTTATCATACTTGTGGTAAACGCCGTGGATGTCACAATTATTATGTTATCGCTCAACTATCTAAAGCATTTTATTGTGATGTTGTTTGCTTATCTAATAAGAAATAAAAAATAAAATGAAAAAAACCGCAGTTAAGTTTGTTTACTACACACTATAACAACGGTCGCTAAAACGAGAACAACAGAGAAAAAAACCAAACGAGGATTATAAATACAACTAACTTGTTAAACAAAATGAATGCCAGTAACTGCGTCACATATAGAAATCGTTACAGGAATATTCGACATGACAGATGCAAGGCATGGTACCATTTTAAATGTGCTTTGCAATGTTTTTACTGTAGCCTTGCATAAAAATATACATCTATACAATGATAAAATTGTAAATTAGTTGTGTCTGTACGTGGAGATATTAAACAAACTTGGTCTATGTTAAATTAACGATTCAGAACACTATTTTTTTTTTGGCATTAATGTCTGTGCCGTCTGTTTATTCTCGATGGAAGCAAAAACCACTGAGCGGATTTTGATGTAGATTTTATTAGATTATATTATTAGAAAGATAGATAGATAGATATTTTATTAGATAGATATTAGTCAGACTTAAAATCTGCCGTTTGTTTGATTGCAATTGGTTAAGTAGAACCGGAGATATGAGCAAAAAACGAAAACCAACCTCCGCGCGGGGGGAGCCGCGGGCATCAGCTAGTAATATATAAGTTTAAGCTTTCGTATAACACATGCAAAAGGATTGCAATAACGCACCAAATTTCATTGTATGACCTGAAAATTTATTTCAAAGAATGATAGGAATATGAAACACAACATACAAAATTAAACTATTTTGTACTACCCTAAATGTTGTAATTTTCTACTCCTTCTAACTTAGAACGTAGTTTGCTACCTTGATCATGTAAAAGTTTTATAATGATAGTAAACAATAAAACTATTAATTAATTCAAATTTCATGGAAGCACTTAACATAACATAACTTCACGCCTGTGTATAAGAATAAAAGAACATAATATTTATGTTTTTTCCCACATCCATTATAATTAAAGAATTTCGTTGTACCATTAAGTAAGTATGATTATAATATAAACAGTGCTTATCCATAAGTTTGGTGTTTGAATGGTTAAAACAATGGTGCTTAAAAGAGGACTATCGACCTCCATGATCGGGGCCTGAGGACGGCAGTCGGCCGTCTCGCCGTCCTTTACAGAAGCAGGCCAAGATGGAGGCGTGTCGTGTGTGTGTCGTCCTACACACGCCTGCCAACTCACCGACGCGGGATCTAACCAGACCCCAAAAACAAGGCTGCGATGGCCGAAGTCCGCGCGGGAACCCTGGGGTTATCCTTTCGAGGGCGTACCCAGGATGCCCGGCAATGGATGCTTGGGAAGGACACCGTGAGGTTTTAGTCGGTTCGATTCCGTCATACCCGCCTCATCGCTGGCACCGGTGGGATGGTCGTGGGGGTATCCACACGAAAAAAAAGGTGTTTAAAAGTCTTTTGCGGCAATCTTTACTACTTAATACAGTCAAACCTATGTATTGGTATAGAGACAGGAGATTTTTTTTTACTCTTTTTCTCTTTTATCCATTTGCCAAACGCCAAACCACTAATAGTGTCTGTCATGTCGTCTCAATACGGTAATCCATAAGGTCTCCATATCATTATAATACATATTATATCAAACATTTCCTTTGTTTCAGTACCAGAAAACTCTCTAACTTATTATATGTATTTTGTTGTTACATTTTAATAAAAATAAATGAAAATGTAGTTAATAATATGAATTAACACTGAATAGACATAACGAAAAATCCAATTATATCAAATTTCAAGCCGCAATTTTAGACAAATATTAATTCATAGCGGACATTATCATTACAATACAAATATTTGCCAAACTCTTTATAGTCCATGAGACTGTTAACAGCAGGCTTACGTAATAATGAGCGGGTGATTTTTTATAAGTAAATAGATCGATGAGATATTACGAAGCTTCAGTTGCGCTGACTCTGAGAGTTTGAGGGTTAAAAGTCTAATAAATGACTACTCAGAAACGGAAAATTCTGAAGTGATTTTATAAATTTTTTCTTTGGGATACTTAGAAGTCACTTCATACTGTCATTTGTTATGCTAGAAACCTTCCTCTAAAGCTGATTGAATTGTAATTGAAGTCACGTAATAGTACGGAAGTCATCGAAATAATATCATGCTACCAACGTGATTAACGTACTGAATTTTTGGATCTCTTTGTATGCTAACTTTTCCTATTAGTTGAAATCGGAAAAATCAACATACAGAACGGGACTTCAACCCGTGACAGTTCCTATCAGAAGGAATTTGAAATTGTAGATTTTAACTAAGCTACCTGAACCCGTCTTGAATAACTGAAATCCTAGTCTACTATGTCTTAGAGCGACATGGGAGCCTGTACGCAAACGTAGCGAGCACAGTAATAAAAAAAAACAATTAACAGCTCTGCTACCAGTCTCCTTTACCCGGAGACAAGGGTGAGGAGTAAGACCACGAGCAGATAGTATTCAAGCCGTAGCCCCACCACTCACTTTTACGCAATCACTACCTCGTTCCGAAGCGTGCTCTAAAGCCGACAGTGGAAACGCAAATAAAAACTAAAACTTAATATATAACTAAAATAAAGGGTCTAATGATCCAGATCTACACAAAGGTGCAATCAACTAACGGTACAAAATCATTAATTAAACAACAATAACAAAATACCGCAATTTTATACATACCGGTTAATCGAACGTACTAAAACCGCACGGAGCATCAAACACAGGACGTTGGCACGAATATAAAACGGTTCAAACTGCAAACTACCGCAATATTAGACTAACCGGTTAACGAAACCGACCAAAACCTCACGGATACAAACAAATCAAATCATACATTACTTTCAATTTTATAGCAAGTAAACACAAATAAATATTTATTCCGACCTCCCGGCGGGTCCAATCAAAATGAATAAACGACAATTCAAAGTTAAACAGATTTTTAGCACGTACTTGTTTCAATAGTCAAATTAAGCCGCAATTACATCGACATCGACTAGGAAATATTTTAATTACAATAACAATTAGACACGTCCCAGATATTCGAAATTCTCCGATACATTATTACGTCTTAAGGCGACGTTGGAGCCATCTACCATAATTCTTGCGAACTACGGAAACAATGAACAACTTTACAGTCATTTTTAAACATAGTTTTTTTTTTTGTTTTTTTTGTTTTTATTTTGGGACGTGTCTAGGTGGCTCAGTTGGTCAGAGCATTCCCCCTGTAAGGGACTGGTCGCGGGTTCAAGTCCCGTCCTAGATGTTCTCTTTTTCCGATCTAAAATCTTTACAATAACAATTTTAAGTTTAAAGGTTAAAATAGTCCAATTTAATTGCTCCAAAAGGCAAATAATAGCGATTATTTAACACCCAAAATGGCGGATTCTGCCGCGTGTTAAGTTTCAACTTGCACCGCAAAATTAAATCAATCCGTTAATTATCGTTACCAATACACAAGATATATTAATAAATGGGTCACTGACCTTCTATGGACCGGGATTCAGCCGGGAAACTAGCAAAGATTGTAAAGTGTGCCTTTCTATTTTATCTAACTATGTGGCATGAATGTACGTGTAATTTGATATACAATAAACTAATTATGCAGTAAAATAAAATGTGAGGTTACTTCCCAATATAAGGTGAGTTCCACCGCCACAAGGTTCCAAATCCAACGAACGCGATGGGCGTATTCACTTTATTCAAACAAAGAGATATTATCTCGGCAATCAATATTCACAATTACTCAAAATTCAACCAACAAAATCAAAACAATGTTCTTTTCAAAGAGCGTGGACATAAACCCTCCAAAACGCGCGCGCACTTGATATACGACGTGCGAACCAAAAGGATCTTACACGGCGACTGTCTTAAAGCGACAGTATATCGCACCACGCGAGATGCACTCGCCGGCCGCGCCAAGTTCGTCTAATACAGGCGTCGCAAGCCTCGTCTCCCGGCGAAACAACAAAATATATCTAGGTACTTATATACGTACTGCAATATGCGGTGAAAACATCAAACTATAATGATTTAACAATTATAACTAAACAGAGCCTCTTAACGACAATTCTTACGCCTTAAAATGGGAATTCCCTGGATGATTTAATTGCCTTTTCCCAAAAAATATTTTAAAATAATATCGGCCAAGTGCGAGTTGGACTCGTTCCTGAAGGGTTCCGTATTATCTATATAAGCTTGTAACCACCAAAATGTACGATAGTTTCCATTTGCTTTTATTTTTTGACATTTTACCTTTATTTGTGCTGTAAGACCTTGCTTTTTGCCAATTTCGTGTTTCTAGGTCAACGGGAATTAACATATGTGTTTTCAACCCAAAACCTATAGGGTACTTCTGGTTGACCTAGAATTGTCAATTTTGGTTATAGCAAGGTCTCTCAGCACAAGTAAATTTCGAAAAATGAAAAAGTTGTAAATTAAGGTAACTTTTGCTTCTTACAAGTTTTCACGAAAATCTAAATTTGCTTATATTTTTTTTATCGTGGTGACTCAGAACCTTGATTTTTTTACACCTAATAGTCAAAGTCAAAGTCAAAAACCATTTATTCTGTATAGACCATTAATACGGCACTTACAAAACGTCAAAAAAAATTTAATCTAATGTTTGGCAAATGGACAACCGGATCGAAACGCGGCCGTGTCCTGAGAAGACTCCGGCAAGAAACTCAGCGGGCTGTTTTTTTTTTGTCTATTTACAAACATATTTACTTAACCTAAGTACAATATTTGGTTTGAGTAGCATAGAGAGAGAGCAAACAGTTCATATCCAAGCTTGTTTGTCGTCCAAATAGTCTTGAATTTTATAATAGCCTTTTTGGCAGAGTTTACTTTTAATTTGGCTTTTAAATTTATGAAGAGGTTGATTCGTATACAGTTACCCTGAAAGGAATTACTAATCTTGTGGAGTCGACTATTACAAACCACAAGATTGTTTTTATGTCTAGTATTTACGTTATGTATATCACAAAGCCTTAAAAAATTGGAAATGTTTCTTCTAACATACAAAAGATAGGGATAGGGACTATGTACCCCCGTATCTGGTATACATTTCAACTTGTAAGGTCCATCCGTTCTTGAGAAAATCGGTAGTGATAGGAGGTCATACTGACAGATGGATAGGAGAGTGATTTTATAAGCTATTTGTTATTTGTTACCTCTCGAAGTTAACGCTAATCATGATTCATAAGCCAACCGTTCTTACATATATTAGTGTACATGGTACGGTTTCGCGAGCTGGTATCCGCAACTCCACGACAAGGCGCGGTTTTTGTGTGAGGGTGGGCATTTCACTCGATCCACCCCAACTCATTGAAGAACGCCAGCAGGCTATTCACGCTGCTGGCAATCTCCCGGAGCGTACCTGTATTTCCGAACTACTTAACCCTGTATGTGGCGGTTGCAGGGCAGTGTAGGAGCACGTGTGCCGCTGTTTCTTCCTCTCTCATGCAGGCTCTGCAGAGAGGGCTGTCGGTGATTCCTAAAATAAAAAGGTGTTTATTGAAGGAGCCGTGCCCCGTGATGGCAGCTGTGGCCGTACGCAGTTGCCGTTTGGTCAGTTGTCGAAGACGCCTGGTCAGTCTATTTTCAAGCACGGGGAGTGCTTCCCTCGCCTGTCTGCAAACTTCCAGATTTGTCCAATAGCTGTTGTGTTGATCTCTCGTTCGTTTGTTTACTATAGTTCGTAGGTATGCAAAGGGGATCGGTATTATGGGCTCAGGTCCCATTACCACCATGTCAGATCCTCTCCTGGCAAGCTCATCTGCTGCATCATTGCCGCGCGAGCCGCTGTGGCCCTTAATCCATTGCAACGTTATGTTGTTGGAATGGCCTATTTGGTTCAGTTTACGATGGCACTCCAAAATTAGTCCCGAGTTTATAGTGTGGCTGTTTAAAGCTTGCAGCACGGCCATGCTGTCGGAGAGTATGCGTATTGAGTGGCCTTCCACTCTCCTGGCCATTACCGCTGAAGCTGCCAGGGTAATCCCCATGCATTCAGCTTGAAATACTGTGTTATGGGTCCCCAGCGGTCTTGAAATGGATACATTAAGGTCCTCCGAGAAAACACCGGCCCCGGTGCCTGTTCCAGTTTTTGATCCATCTGTGAAAATGCGTAATTCCGTTGGGCATAAAGCCTCACAGCGGTGGCCCTCATGAAGTTGGATCTTGTATTTTTTGTCGAAAACGTATTGTTTGGGTACACGATCATTCATTGCTCCTATCACGGGTATCTCCTTTATGAGATCTGTGAGCAGTGAGGTGTGTCGTGTGTTTCTCTCGCTCCATAGGTTGAGTGCTCTCAGGCGTATAGCCGCAGCTGTTGCTTCTTGGCGGATGAACAGATCCAAGGGTGGGAGTCCGAGCATGGCTTCCATTGCCGCGGTGGGGGTAGATTTCATGCATCCAGTGGTTGCCATGCAGGCTAGTCTTTGGGTCCGTTGTAGTTTAGCCGCTATTGTGCTGTTTTCGGTCCTTGGCCACCAGACGATAGCGCCATACGCTATCATGGGGCGGATTACTGTTTCGTAAAGCCACAGGATGATTTTCGGTGATAGCCCCCATTTTTTACCAATCATTCTTCTGCACTGCCAGAAGGTAATGCCGGCCTTTTGTAATTTATTGTCTAGGTGGCTACTCCATTTTAACTTGCTGTCAAGAATAACGCCAAGGTATTTTACCTCTTTTGACAGTTGGAGTTCCGTGTCAAAGAGTTTGGGTAATCGGTATTCGCCTAATACCCTTTTGTTCGTAAACATTACTAACTCGGTTTTGTTCGGATTCACCGATAGTTCGAATTCCCTGCACCATTTTTCTACGATGCGTAAGGCTTGTTGTGTTAGGTTACAGACCGTTCCCGCTACCTTCCCTGAGATAAGGATTGTTAGGTCGTCGGCGTAGCCTATTGTGTAGTCGCGGTTTTTGTTCAGCCTTGTGATTAGGTCATCTATCACTAAATTCCACAGAAGGGGAGAGATAACTCCACCCTGCGGGCAGCCTTTGGCTATCAGAGCTGTCTGATCCTCTTCCCCAAGGCGAACTACTCTTTTGCTGAGCATGTTTGTTATCCAGTCCGTTAGTACCGGTTCCGCTCCATGTTTTGACAGGGCGGCCTTAATACTGGTGAAGCTGGTTTTGTCGAAAGCTCCTTCGATGTCAATGAACGTTCCTAGGCAGAAGCCTTTTTGTTCGATCGCTTCCTCTATCCGGCTGACTACCAGATGGAGGGCTGATTCCGTAGACTTACCGGAGCTGTATGCGTGCTGGTTTGCATGTAGGGGTAGCTGTTTTAGTGCACCATCTCTCAGCTCCCTCTCGCATAGGCGTTCCATGGTCTTTAGCATGAAGGAGGTCAGACTGATTGGTCGAGGTGCTTTGGGATTTGTGTAGTCACCCTTTCCTGGCTTCGGGATGAAAATTACTCCTACTTCCCGCCATCCTTTTGGAACGTATCTGTGTGCCAGACAGGCTTTAAAGATACGCTCCAGTCTGCTTGCGACTAGTTTAGCACCCCATGTAGCATAGCAGGGATGATTCGGTCGGGGCCAGCTGCCTTATAAGGGTGAAAACTATAAGTGTACATGTATATTAGTTCAATTTATATATGTGTATATAAAGAATCAGTTCATATCTTAACGTTTAATGAAAAATATGGCATTCTCGAAAGTTTACGCGAATGACATACATTGAAATAAAACTATTTATAATGGATTCTATCGCGATTTATTTGATGTTCGGTTACTTGGGGTAACTTACACTTCAAACTTTATGACAACCACCATCTTCAGTCTCCCCGTGACCATCTGAAAGTCTGGTTAATGTAAATAATAAAATAACATCAACGAAATCGCGATTGAATCCGTTAAAAATAGTTTTATTTCAATTAAATGAAAATTCAATAATTATAGCTTACTTGCAGACACAAAGTTGCCAATATGCTTTCAAATACCAAGCACAGAGATACTTGTAATACAGATAAATTGTTTGTGGTCTGAGGAGATAATCTCAGGTCTAAGATTCAATGATTGATTAATTGTGACCAAACGTGTGTGAATACTAACGCTTGTGATTCTGCAGTTTAATTATAACCAAATCGATTACGACAAAAATGATAAAAATGCCTTTGTTCGTATAACATCGGCAGTAAGTACAAAGATGTTAAATTTAAAAAAAAACAGATCTATGCTCTGCCTACATGTAATATGAATCATACGAAACATATGAAACATTTTTCACTATCCTTTACAAAAATACAAAAATAAAATGACGAAATGTCTTTAGCTCGGCGAGCCTTCTGGTAAAACTCTCCTCTAACGATTTCCATTGTTATCTGTCTTGACACCCTTTCTTCAATTCGATCTTGCTCTCAATTTCAGGTCATTACCTACGTAATCTAATGTCTTCCTCTACATCTATCGCGATTCTTTGTGAAATTTTTCACCACCACGCAAATCTTATGCCCACCAAATGACCAAATGAATTCTAAACACTCATCTTGTGAGTTTTCCGGTGAGGTGTTGCAACGTACCATAAGAAAGGGAACAATTATTAGTAAATCGTTTGCTTTCATGCAACTTATTTTGGTGCATGAAAGTTGATTATTTTTAAAAGATTGACCTATTTCTGAGACGGGATTTATGCAATGAAGTTTTAACTCTTACAGCTAGTAAAAACATGCTCCTTCCTAACTTGAAAGTGTTTAAACAGTGAAGTGTTCTGCTTTTTACGAGCCTCGTTAAAATTCAGTTTTAATATCAAATAGTTAACAACAAGAGGTAAAAAGGTATTTTGTTGATATTGTAAAAATAATTTCATTACTTGCAGCAACTAACTTGTATATATATTTACCAGCTATTAGAAAAGAATGACCGTGAGTTATTATCGCCAGATTTTTTCCTCACATGCTTTACCTATTACCTAGCGTTGTTTCCAGTTGCATCCGACTCCTTCACCTCGCAGCCCGTAGTCCACTTAGTCCTTTTGGTTTGGCTTTTACGGTTTTTGTGAGCGCAACTGCGGTCTGACCTCACAGCGCTATAGCGTCGTTGGTCAATAAGCAGGTGTACCGGTTTGCAATTGAGGTGAGACTTGGGTCCTGAAGATCTTAAAGGGGTCTCAAAAACATAGCAAATGTAAATATAGAAGTAATAATCTTGACATTCAAAATTTTTAATTTGTGACTTATTTATACTATTTGTTTCTTTTTACAAAGTTATTTTAAAGTAACTGAGACACAGTATCAGTATCGCAAAATGGAAGAACAGTATTATTAATCATAGAAACATTAGCTATTTTCGCTATAATAATAACTAATAAGTTATATGAGTATAATGTATCGGTTCCGTAACCCCACAGTTATTTAGTTTGTCTGGGTAGTATGTATGTATGTGTACTATACGCGTCGCGGGTATTTTACGCGAAAATGTTATTAGAGTCATTAGTATGTTAGTTACGTTAGTGGTGATAAATAAATTGTACGAAATAAATTATATAAGCGTCGATAGGTAATCTGTAATCGGTAGCTGCTTAACATCTGAGACGAGAGCTAAACGTCACGTTTCTTTTATGGGAGCCCCTTTTAAATATTTATTTTATTTTGTTTGTAGTATTTGTTGTTATAATGGCAACAGAAGTACATCATTTGTGAAAATTTCAACTGTTTAGCTTTCACGGTTCATGAGATACAGCCTGGTGACAGACGGAAGGGCAGCGGAGCCTTAGTAATAGGGTCCCGTTTTAACCTTTGGGTACGGAACACTTTTTTTTATTTGTGCGGAAATCCCCTGGGATACCCCCCCGCTGGCCAGCGGAGGCGGTTATGTCGGACTTGAACCGACTAAAACCGCGCGCCGTCTCTGGTCTACAGACGCCGGGGTGTAAGGTTGCCCATAGAGCATATCCCTCGCACCCCGACTGACCTTGGGACATCTCTGGTTTCGAGATGTCCCCCTCGGGTTAGGGAACCACGGTGTCCCCGTCTTGCCCCGGTTTGGGGGAGGGGCGCTAGTCGCCCCAACGTCCCGGCCTGCTTCTGCTGGGGTGACAGGCGGCACCACCTGTTACCCCCAGGCCTGCGCTCATGGAGGGCGTAGGTCGTTGAGCGACCTCCGACGTCTGAGTCGCCTCCGCACCTCGCGAGCTCTGCGGATCGGGAGAGACCTGAGTCTCTCCCGCACCCTCTCGGCCACCTCCTTCTCGAGCATTACTTCTCGCAGAAGGAGGCAGCGGCAGCCCACGCACTAGCGCTCCGCACCATCGCTGTGAGCAGGATGCCGAGCGAGAGGACTCCCACTCCGAGGGCTGCTAAGAGGGCCCTCCTCGGCACCTCCCACGCCGGGCACTGCGCCAGCGTGTGCAGCCCTGAGTGCTCGCCTACATCACAGTGATGGTACTCAGACGTTGGCTCCTTCCTGATCCGACACAAGTGGTCCCCGAAACACCCCTTCCCAGAGATCACCTGCGTCAGCCGGTACGAGAGGCTCCCGTGTTGCCTCTTTAGCCAGTCCTCCATGATGGGTCTTACCGCCGCTACTAAGGCGTGCCCTGCGCTTGGTCGCCCAAGTCGTTCCTTCCACTCCACCACGATGGCCTGGCGGAGCTGGGACTGTACGGCCTCGATTTCTCGATGCTCGGGGTTCAGTCCCTGCTCCCGCTGGTACAGTTGCGAGGCTTGGGGTACCGTCCCTACTCCCGCACCTCCTTTCGCCACCAATATAGTTGCGAAAGGGCTCTCGCCTCCAGATCCCATGGTGGAGTTCCGGCAAGGAGACTCGCCGCCTCGAAGGAGATCGTGCGGTAACCTCTGATGACCCTGTTGGCCATCACCCGCTGTGGGTTCGGAACCCTAATATAAACAAAAATACGTTCCAAATCAATTCCAAAACAAGTGTATTACTGACCTTATCACTGCCACAACGACGGTATACAGATAGTATAGGTACTGATGGCATAGTCCCATTTAGGAGTAAAGTACTAAGTTGCGTTATACAGTTGCGATTTTCTGTAGACTACAGAAGTCTCTGTCGAAAGGTTTCAGATTCGAGTAGGAAATACCATTTTGTACAACGTTCTAGTAGAACTTATCATCATTATCACAGCATTATTCCCGGTTGCATCCAAATGTTGAACTTTGGAGCCCCGGAGTCCGCTGTACCACTCTTTCTCTTGACTTTTGCGGGAGCGGTGCCGTCTGACACCCAACCCCAAGAGGAAAGCCTGCTCCGGAGTCTTGTCTGTGAATCTGCAGGTGTATCTGCTTGGGCCCCAAATCCCCAATCTTGGTGGTGGTGGTCAATACACCTTGGTGGAATCTAGTGAAACTATATAGGTACTATTTAACAGGGGTGCGACTGGTTGGATCACCTCCAAGTTTGGCCCCAAGTTTGGTCCCTGGGCAACGTGGGCGATGACTCATCATTGATTGCTCCTCTGGAGTAGCTGGCGTCAACGTCAACGGCCAAGAATCTGACCAACCGGCCCTTTTCAGGGCCAGCTGACCCCATTGCACGAGGGGGTCGGGGCATGGCGGGACTGCAAGGCCCGCGGGGGTGGGGGCCGCTCCAGGTACCCCTCTGCTGTTATCAGAGGCTGATAACAGCAGAGGGGTACCTGGAGCGGCCCCCACCGCTGGCTGGCGTGGGGCTATCCGAAGGGATTTTCGCACAAAAAAAAGGTACTATTTAACAGTTTACATTATGTACCTTTTTTTTATACCACTAAGGTGGCAGACAAGCACACGGCCCACCTGATGGGAAGCGGTTACCGCGGCCTATGGACGTGTGCAACATCAGTGGCGTCACACTCGCGCTGCCGACCCTGTAAAGGAAAGGGGATGGGAAAGGAGTTTGGGAGGGGATGGGAAAGGAGTTTGGGCTCCGGCACTCTCACTCACCAAACGTAACGCAACAGTTCAAATATTGTTACTTGGCGTCGATATTCTGTGAGAGGGTGGTGCTTCCCCGGTAGAGGTCCATTCATGCAACGGCCAAAATGACTGTTGCTTGACTCTACCACTCACCTATCTGTCAGGGTGCCGTTCAGAGCCCTTAGCTACAAAATACGAATATAGATATGATGAAAAAGAAAGAAACGAAATTTATGAACGCTACTAATTGCGTACCAATTTCTATCTAACCTACATTGTATTTTTAGTAGAAAATACACTCGAGAAATGGAAAGTTAACAAAAATGTTTTAACCCCACAGGTCCGGGAACGAGTTTTCATTTCATTCAGGAGAAAAATTATGTATTCTTAGTAATGTTGATATGCGTCGCCGAAGACTTGTATCCACGACCTCAGATGACGATATTGTCAAAAGGGTGAGTATAGTTGCCACTAAACTTCTACTTATAATAGTTTAAAATAAAGCATTTAGAACAACAGGCAGCTAGAGAAAAAAAAACGACGGGAGTGCCGGCAGAAGTGAAAACTTGATTATTAACGTTGTGCATTTTTAATATTTTGGAATGGTTACAGAATAATTTTCAGAAAAATCAACTTCCATCCATAATTTCAACGACTTTTTCACCATCATCGCCAATCTCTAAAACTGATACGATAGGTTTATGGTATCTGAAGTAAGAAACGAACAGTTTTGATTTGAACCTATTTAAATGTCTAATAAAGACAATATTAGTAGTTTTGTATTTCGTTGTGCTAAGATTGCGATCATTTGACATAGTTAAACCAAATTCATTGTTTAAAAATTCAATTAATAGTTGATTTTTATCGTCTGCAAAGTTTATGTTGAAATCTCCACGATATTCATTTATTGCGCTATTGTACACAAATATGACAATTTATAAAACATTAAAAATTTAACACTTCAGAACTATTAAAATTATTTTACATTAAAAAGTTTATCTCTCAGAAAAATCAACTTCTATCCATAATTTCAACGACTTTTTCACCATCATCGCTATTATTACCAGAACCATCATCGCCAATCTCAAAACTGATACGATAGGTTTATGGTATCTGAAGTAAGAAACGAACAGTTTTTATTTTAACCTATTTAAATGTCTAATAAAGACAATATTAGTAGTTTTGTATTTCGTTGTGCTAAGATTGCGATCATTTGACATACTTGATTTTTATCGTCTGCAAAGTTTATGTTGAAATCGCCGCGTCGATATGTTCGTGTGTGATTAGAACATAAACACACATGAACATTCGTGCCAGCGCCCTGCACCGCCTAAACGAAACAGCAGGCGCAGGCATACATTTTCGCCGCGCAGTAGAAAGAGAGGGGGATACTTCCTCTCCTACGCCGTGCCAGCGATCTACTCTAACTCCGTCTTACGAATTTTCGATCAGGTCACGTGTCCTGACGCGAGTTTAACCTTTTTTACCCATTACAAAAAAAGTGCACAACGCCGCTAAAGAAGTTTTCACTTCAAAAATCTTTTCTGTAACCGTTAACTTCCCCTTTCATAAGCTAGGGGCTATACTACACTATATACACATCCAGCTCTGTTTACTATCCTACAGAGCACACTGGCTTACTAAATGTACAGGAGCTTTACTAATAGTTGGCGTTTATTTGCTCACTTTTTATTTATTACGATTAAATTTATTTGCGAACCATCGACCAACGCTGTATGTAACCTGACCCATTCTTAACATGATCATAAGAATGATAAATAAGATCTAAGTAGTTACATACAAAATTTTTACGTTCTTTCGATATCATGATAATCTCGTGAATATTTTGGCTATCCAGAACCTGTAGACAAAGTGATATTCCACTAGTGGAATCGCTATGAAGTGAACCATCAAAAGTCCGAAATGTATTGTAGTGATATTATTTGTTACACGTAAGATGTCGACAAATAATGTATCTCTCTATTTCGAACGTGAAGGTTCGCTTCGAAGCGATTCCACTAGTAGAATGTCACTTTGTCTAGGCCCCCAGGACGTGTCAGTTGGTAGAGTAGAGAAGAGAGTTAACTTCTTCAATTTAAAGTTTCAGTATGGTTATATATACTATGCTTTACATATATATACTCGTACTACCTATGATGCAAATGAGCTCACAGTTATGGTCAATAGGGTTGCCAGCCCATTCTGGTTTCAAAGAACTTTGGAAACCCTTATCACCAAAAACACAACACTGTGTTAATGTTTTAAACCAATGTGATTTTATTTTGCCTCATATTATAGCTTTACTGCTCAAAAGGTTAATAACTAAATTAAATACTGCGGTTTTCTTACAGATGGTGAGATTCCCTATTCAGTTGGTTCCAACCTAGAAAGGCAAATTTAATAAAATTATATATGGAACAGTTAAATGTTGTTAACATCATTATTACTATTAGCCTTCTGTTAATACTATAGCTACGTATTTCATTAGCACTAAAAAGTCACAAAGAATAATTATAAGTTAGCTTCACAAAACAGTAATAGGTTCCAGCGAGATATGTATCGATTGTGCCTACTTAAGACCAATACTGCTCTAATGCACAAAAGTGTATTCTATATGGCTTTTGTGCTTTCTAATAAACTACCAAAAGAAATTAAGGGACTAAATATAAATTTGTTTAAGAAAAACTTGAAAAGCCTTCTTGTAGGTAAATTTTATTATAGTAGGATAGATTACCTAGATGACCACTTAGTGTAATTATATTATCCGTTTATTCTTTGATATCTTAATTATTACGTATATTGACATTTATTATTTGACATATGACATAATACAATTGTATCTAATTTACTAAATTTTGCATCCCTATTCTAAGGACGAAATACTTGGAACATATTAATATATAATTTGACAACACCATTGTAACAGTGCTTTCTGCAAAATAAACGATTTGATTTTAACACTCTTAGTAAGGGTGGGCGCAAAGTGCCGCCGCCCCGGCCTGCTTCTGCCAATATGACAGATGGTAGCTCCACCTGTCACTCATGGAGGACGGAGGTCGTCGAGCGACCTCCGACGTCGGCGGGCTATGCGGATCGGAAGAGCCCTGAGCCTCTCCTGGACCAACACCACCGCCTCCTTCTCGAACATTACTAGCTCGCCGAAGGAGGCAGCGGCAGCCCACTCGTTCGCACGCCGCCCCATCCCCGTGAGCAAGACACCGAGCGGGATGAGTCCCACTCCAAGGGCTGCCACGAGGGCGTCGGCACCTCTCACGCCGGGCACTTCGCCAGCTTGTGCAGCCCAAAGTCCTCGCTTGCATCACAGTGATGGCACTCAGACGTTGGCTCCTTCCTGATCCGACACAGGTGTTTAAGTTTTTTCTATGGATTGGCCTTAAATAGAAGGATTAAATACAGCCTACATTTCAATTAAAATCAGCACGTTTATAATTATCAGATTATACGACCACTGTGTACCTTTTTTTTTTTTTACGTGCGGAAGTCCCTTCGGATACCCCCCCGCTGGTCAGTGGGGGTGGTTATGTCGTGTCTCGACTAAAACCGCACGGTGTCCTCCCCAAGTGTCCGTTAGATAATTTATGAGGTCTAGTTAGTATGCTGAATTATATAAGTCATGAATATGAGCGAATGTATGTGCGACCTGACGAACAAGTGTACTACAAATATACATAAATCTATGTACGCTTGTAACACAAGTAGGTGAATACTAATTTTTAAACTTTCGCGTTCCATGATATACAATAATTTAACGGGAATTAACGCGATCTTGTATAGGTATATAAATACCTTTGGATTGCCTGGCGTTTCGACCAGGTTACACTGGCCGTAGTCACAGGCTGACTGGTTCAGTTGTGCACGTCCTCCGCCGTCGAGTCCGTGAGGTACAAAGTTCTTCCCCAAACCGGGGCAAGACGGGGACACCGTGGTTCCCAAACCCGAGGGGGCCATCTCGAAACCGGAGAGGGCCCAGCGTCAGTCGGGGTGCGAGGGATATGCTCTATGGGCAACCTTATACCCCGGAGTCTGAAGACCCGAGCCGGCGTGCGGTTTTAGTGGGTTTAAGACCGACATAACCGCCCCCGCTGGCCGGCGAGGGGGTATCCGAAGGGATTTCCACAAGAAAAAAAAAATGTACAAAGTTCTTCTTCCACCCATAGTGCATATAGGCTGGCTGTCTGCTCACCTCTGGATGCCTCTACCTCAATGTCAGCGGATTCCGTCTTCCGTTTACTTCGTAATCGTTATTTCTAAGTACCTCCTGAACATGATCCAGCTCTCGCTCAAGGGAGTAACGGATAAAATCGGTTCTGTGTTTAAAAAGTACTCCATACCGACAGTTTACACACCAGACATAAAAGTAAACAACATCGTAGGCACACCGAAGGATGTCTTGCCACTACAAACTCCAGGTGTCTACAAAATAAATTGCAGCTGCGGTAGTTCATATATAGGCCAAACAAAGCGGACTATTGCTGAGAGGGTCAAGGAACACATTGCAACTGTAAAGAACCGCCAGACGAGCAAATGAGAGATTGCAGAACATCTTCTGGAGGCAGGCACCAATCACTCGATTGAAATTCACCATACGCAAGTCCTCTCCACCGAACGTCATTTCTATTCGAGAGTTGTACGTGAAGCCATTGAAATTAAGAAACATAAAAATTTCAACCGGGAAGATGGGTTTAAATTATCTGCAACATGGAATCCAGTGATAAAAAACTTGCTACCTCGATTTTCTGCGCAGTCGGATAGACACCGGTCAGTTTGTTTAGAGAATAGGGACACTATAAGTGTAGTATGTGACGGTACATGGCGAAACGTAAATATGAAAAATATCGAGAATGTGCGGGTGCGAGAAGAACTTTGTACCTCACGGACTCGACGGCGGAGGACGTGCACCACTGAACCAGTCAGCCTGTGACCACGGCCAGTGTAACATGGTCGAAACGTCAGATAATCCAAAAGTATTTATATGTCGGGCTTGCACCGACTAAAACCGCACGCCGTCTCGGGTCTACAGACGCCGGGGTGTAAGGTTGCCCATAGAGCATATCCCTCGCACCCCGACTGACCCTGGGCCATCTCCGTTTTCGAGATGGCCCCCTCGGGTTTGGGAACCACGGTGTCCCCGTCTTGCCCCGGTTTGGGGGAGTGGCGCTAGTCGCCCCACCGTCCCGGCCTGCTTCTGCTGGGGTGACAGGCGGCCTCACCTGCCACCCCCAGGCCTGCGCTCATGGAGGACGGAGGTCGTTGAGCGACCTCCGGCGCCTGAGTCACCTGCGACGCGCGGCGAGCATGTTGAGGGCTCGGCGGGCCGGGAGAGTTCTGAACCTCTCCCGGGCGCGCTCCGCATCTCCTTCGCGAGCATCACATGCTCGCAGAAGGAGGACTATTTATATACCTATACATGATCGCGTTAATATCCGTTAAATTATTGTATAAGTAGGTGAATGTTCTCGATTATACGTTTCAAGCGCAAATCTCGAATTCCCCGTAGCCGAGATCAACCAATTTACAATTTATTTACTGATTAAACAATTTGAAAACTTAGTAAACAAATTAGATTAGAATTTAGATTTCGCAAGTTTTATTTGTCGCTTCAATATTTTCCCAAAATGTTTTAAAAATATGAAAAATCTGAATGTTTTTGAAGTCATTAAAATGACTCAAACTGTTTTCCGCCCTGAGTTCCCCTGAGATTAAACAACCCAGAATCTGTCAATTATATCTGCTCTTAACATTCACAACATATATACCAAATGCTGAATCTTTTTTAATATTTTATCGTTTAAATCGATTAATATAAAACTAAAGTGGTTCAGGGGTAATATCAGCATCCTACTACCTATTTACATCCGAAGCTTCCTCCTTAGAGAACGGGGTTCGTTTTTTTTACTTTTTCTTTTCAAGTTTGCACGATCTTCAATATTCCCGACAGTGACTATATAGTATTCCCCTCATATCGTTGGCCGGTGTTTGCATTTTTTAAGTAAGGCGGGTGCTGCAAAATGACTTATTACCTATAATTCAATTTATATAGATATATTATTATGTTTATGCATAACTATTTTTGGTTTAAAAAAGTCGTATATTGTAGTAAATATTGTCAAGTTTTTATAGCTTGAAAGTGAATCAGTTGTAAAATTTAGTCAAGTCAATAAACTGTCTCACTTATCTATATATATAAAAATGAAAGCCGTTTTCCGTTGTCACGACATAGCATGAAAACGGCTTGACCGATTTGGCTGATTTTTTTTTTGTAGTTTTCTAATACTCTGTACAAGGTTCTTACGGAAAAAAATATTAAGAAAATCTCTCAGAATTTTTTTTTTCGTGCGCACATCGTACGGTTTTAGTCGATACACGACAAAACCACCCCCGCTGGCCGGTGGGGGGTATCCGAAGGGATTGATCCTCCCCAAGTGTCCGTTGCCGGGCACCCCGGGTAAGCCCTTGAATTCAATACCTGGCGGATCATTTTGACGTAGCGAAGCACGTACCGGGCCGCTAGTAAATAATAAAAAAAAATAAAAAATGTTTATTTGACTCAAGTAGACATTTCAGACCGATGGTTACAACTCTAAAATCAAACAGAAAGGGACATTGAACATATTGAAACTGTTTTCGAAACTAGGTAATGCCTGTATGACAGCCTGTATTTCTATGTCTGACTGTTGTCAGAATACGGAATATAAAAATAAAAATATTACGAACGAGTGAAGTGAGAACGTACTACACTACAGCTTTACCGTTTTTGGTAGATATGCACTTACTATAATTATTATAGAACAAAGTATACTTCAATATAACAAGTTACACCATAATACATTGTTTATAGTTCGTAATCGCTGTTTCTACAAGATTGCTGAACAGGTTCAACTTAACTAAAAAGAGGAATAACTCCACTCCGCTAGGGGGTAATTTCAAGCTGACGTGTCCCTCCGACGTGCTTTAGTTTTTCGCTCTTCGATCCCCGATAGACGCCACATAATATTTTATAACTATGAACTTTCTTGACAGATTAAACTTTGAATAACACGACGCTAAGATTAAGTGTACTTTCAGACAATAAAATTGTAGAAGCTTATTATATATGTAATATTCTGTTTAAATAGGTAAAGTGAGCTAAAATATTCCGATTTATAGATCATATAGATCTTAGCTGTAAAACCTTTTGCACAATAATTATATCAAAATATCAATTTCTTATATCTCGATTAGCACGGCAGTATGCTGCGAGTATGTAAGTTGAACGACATTAGAGTTGTAAGCGTCCATAAGCTAGAGTAATACATTAAGAAACCGTATTCGCCGGTGATAACCAGCGACTACGGTTTCATAACGGAATAACAACCTCAGAAAATACTAAAATTGCAACTTAGTATTGGTGCAATATGCCTCAAGACTTATTTAGCAAAAGTAAAAAAATAAATGAAAATTATTGGGTTATGAAGGTTAAGAAGGGTACTGTGCAAGCGCTCCAATTGCGCTTTTGCGTCTTCTACCTACATTTGATCGAAGTGCAACAGTCGTGGTCACCGATGGGTGATTGATCCATCGTTCATTAATATTTAGATTGATGGAACCATTCTGCTATCAGAATACTGAATTATTTTTGATATAGACTTCTAAAAAGTATGATGTTCTCAACTTGACTAGCATTTTTTACATTTCGAGATTACATGTCGAGACTATTATCCTTTTTTTTTAAATTCTATTTCTTTAAGGGTTTCGTTTCAAGTAGGTATTCCTAATTCTTTTATAACCAGCGATCAAAATCTGTGAGGAAAAACAGATTTTCAGTTGATCCCATGTAGGTGTTTTGTGTTAATCGTATTTATTTAATTAATAATTTAAAATTGAAACTAGGAAAATAGCTACCAGGCATCTAAATATGCCATAACACATTGTGTGTACACCTACACCTAGCTCGTAAATTTCAAAAATATTAATTCGAGACTGTATACATACATACTTGATCTCGGCCAGTTTACAAACATTTTTTCCAAAAAAAATCTTTTTTTTTGACGTCAATATGACAAGCATTCCAAATCTTGATGGTGCGGCAAAGAAAAGAGGTGCCGAATCGCTTGGTTCTTGATGAAATTGTTTGCACCATGTCACGGTGATACCTTAGCCTTGCATGTGTTGTTCTGTATAGGAAAAGAGAGGGTGACACTAATTGGAAGAGCTCATCAGAACACTTGCCATAGTAGAGGCGGTAAAGTACTGCCAAAGAGGCAATATCTCTACGCAACTGCAAGGGCGGGCTACATGTCGCTGTAACCTGTCGAGAGCATTTAGCAAGTACTGTACAGAGCCATCCCAGAGATGAGAGCAGTATTCCACAACTCGAACGGATTTGTGTCTTGTATAGAAGACACCGCTGCTTCGGCACGAAAAACATTGTTCCTTCTTTTGGTTTTGATGATGCTCTAGATATAGTTTTTATTGTTCAGTTGAAGTGAACACCCATACTGAGTATATTCAGATTGTACTGCAGTGACAGTGGTGTGTCCCGAAGAGTAGGGAGGGGAAGGAAATGAGCTATCTTTTCTGTAAACGACATGCCTAAGCCTTCTTTGCATTGAATTCGACCAGGTTTTCAGAGAAATGTAAGTCAGGACCCGGTCAAGCTCAATGATAAGAAGCTGTCGTTTTTCTTCAATGTCAGCCTGCTTGGCCGCAGGATTTCAGTGATATCACCCGCAATCATTGCTATGCACAAGAAAGAGAGTGGACGACCAAACGGACCCTGCGGCACGCCAGTATTTACCTGTAAGAACTCTGAAGCTCGCCCATCATAAAGCACTCGAATACAGCGCTACTGCAGGAAGCTATTCAGCTGCACAATCTAAGAGGCAGAACAAAGGCAGCCAGTTTGAAAAGCATTATATCCGAAGTGTAAGAGATGCGGTCACTATTGGAGATAATTTCACTGCGCATTTTGGTAGTACCACTGCAGGAATACAATCGGGATCACTGGCTTTCCGGACGTCAAGTATGAGTTGCAATAGTCTATAATAGTGACTACTTATAATCACGAGAACTTAGTGTGCTTATTACCTTCGCGGTACTGTATATTTTTATTGGGGTAAATAGTATGTAACATTATGTTTTCAAATGTTCCTAGGAAGCCTTTGGAGCAAGCAGCTACAAACATGAGAATGGACTCATGGGGCATGTACACCGTGGAAACGAGAGCAGAAGTACACGATGATGACGTCAGTCATCCCTTTGAAGAGTTTATGTGTATGCTGAGTTTGCCTCTCGCCAACTACACGACCAACAGAACTACTAGATACTATCCCGGTAAGAAAACAAAAATATGATATGCAAGCAATGAACTATAATGTAGGTATTACAATATTGATGGCAACATCGTAATATATTAGATATTTCATTGAATCATGGAAATATCCCCCACACTGTGTGTTGACATCTTATATAGAAGATTTTCGGGGTGGGTAGAGATAACGGCCCAGCATTTACTTCTGCCTTACAGACTATACGAGCTTCCCCTTTTTATATTAAACCTGTATGTTCAAGATCCACTTCGACATCTCTACGCATTTATATACATTTAACCTACATACTTGATGGGTGTTTGGGGCTCTACAAAGATTTTCAGAGTCCAAGTTAACTGTAGCTGCTAACCGGTTGGGGGTCGGTCCCCTCTAGGTTAGGGGGTCTGATGGTTGTCGCTCCCGTAAAAGCCAAGATTACCCAAGTTAAAAGAAAAATAGAAGAGCTGACTCCGACCGGTACTAACAATGTGATGATGATGATTTTGTGTGTTTTTAGTCCTTAGTAGTTCCGTCAATTAATAAAAAGTTTCATTCAAATTTCATTGCCATTTCAGTAACTCCAATAATAGAAAAAAATATAAAGATTATTAATAATATTTATCCAAATATTTCAGTAGTGACGTGCGGCTTCGAATGGCGCCGCGTTTTCTCGTCAACACATTTGTTTGTCATATAGCCTCTAGGACGTTAATATACAGGGTGTCTATAAAAGAACTCCGGGGTTTTGAGGCAACCTATTTTAATGAAATAAAAAACATACATACATGTTTTATACATGACTGAAAAGCTTACATTTTCAAGTTTTTTTTAACACTTAGAAAATCTATCTATATGAGCCCCGTTAGTGGCACGGCAGACGTCTAAACCGTATTCTACCTCTTCCCATTTCCTGGCGAGCATGTCTGGGGGGATCTTGGTAACCCCAACTCCAGGCTGCGTCTTGTCAACGATTTCTTAGGGCTTCGAAGGCATGTAGCTCGGATTCTGTCCACTTTCTCTTGAGACACACTCTGCCTACCCGGCGACTTTTGCTTCAAAACACTTCCTGTTTCCTTAAATGCACTGAACCATTGACGAATGGTTTTGTCAGAAGGCGGGTTAACACCATAGTTACGTCGAAAGTTTCTTTGTACGGTTACTACAGACTTCGTTTCTATGAGCCAAATAACACATTGAGCCTTTTGTTGCGGAGTCGCCATCATTTCAAATTTCGCGACGTCATTTCAAGGTCAACGCCCTGCAGCGCCGCCAACAGTTGATACAAACATTCCCAATTGGTATGAGTAAAACTTTTTGAGCTACTCTTTTCAGACAAATCGACTAAATTTTGCTATCTTTTATAGTTAGTGAGATATGAATTTTTAAAACCCCGGAGTTCTTTTATAGACACCCGGTATAATAGCTCAAATATCTGGGTAACAAACTAGTTAAATCGATTTACCACCCCCAAAAACCCCTGTATACTAAATTTCATGAAAATCGTTGGAGGCATATCTAATACCTTTAAACGAGCAATATATATATATATATATATATATATATATACATATGTATATGTATATATATTGCTCGTTTAAAGGTGATAGGTGATGATGATAGATGTATACAAAACATCATTACATGAAGTATAATTATTAATTTACACGACCTTGTTCGATCAACACAAAACATATTAATAAAAAAAAAACTAGGTAAACATTATATCGTATCTGATGAACCAATGTTCAGGTATAAGAAGGTTCAGAACCCAATTTCTACGTAACTATTTACTTCTAAGTTAATTTAATGCTTTTTTATGGCCGTATATTGTCGGAATATCAAGGAAAAATGGCTATGTGTTATTCTGGACTTATAATCTATATCTGTACCAAATTTCAGCCAGATCCGTTCAGCCCGTTCAGCCAAAGAGTAACAAACATCCGGATGTATGGATGTTTGTTACTCTTTGGCTTCACAACCTTTCGCGTTTATAATATTATAAGGATACTATAGCTGACCCAGTCAAGTTATGTACCTTAACAGCTGAATTTATGTCGTGAATGTCTCATGTTTTTAATTATCCTAATTGCTAGTATAGGCACAGTATTCTGAGGGGCCATCACAAAGTCGTAGATGGCCCCTTTTGGCCAGGGTGCAAGGGAATTGCCTTATTAGGCCACATTACACCTACAGAGACCTACACAGAGACACACACCATTAGAGAACCACAACGGCTTGCGGTTATGGTTGGTTCGAGTCCAACACAACTACCCCCATAGGCTGGCCGGTGGGGTAACTGTGGGAATTACCGCAAAATAAAATCACAAAATGACATAGTATCGGAGACGGCGAAGACAAATCTAAAATATCAAAGATCGTTAAAATGGGTCCATTTTATTGGTTTGATTTTTATCACTAACCCGACTTTATTTTAAAAGATTGAGACTAAAGTGCTTTTATGTAAGTAGGTTGCGGAGCGGACCAAAGGTATTAAGACCTTCGCTCCGCTCCGCAACCTACCCACATAAAAGCACTTTAACTACTAACAACTTATGTACTTCGTTGAATTTCAAAATATATTCAGTTTTCTAGACCATACCATATTTATCTCATATAGTCATTAAATTTTACGCTCTAAACCAATTATGCACATTCCGAGGGCACAATATAGACTCGTTAACCTAACAAAAGCTTATGATGCCAAGAAAAAGATCTACTTCAAGGTTTTGAATAGCGTGATCCGCAGAGTAGTTTGTAGGCAGCTAGATGCGAATAATAACCAAAATTATGTTCTCATTCCGCTAAAGTTTTTAAAGGATTGTATGTATAGTTAGAGTACGAAATCTCCTTCCAGCAATGTGCGTTGTCTGTAAAAATATAATCATATTTTGATAATGACTTTTTATTGTTTGAATTTCTTCTTCTTTCTTCTTCTTCTTTGATATTGTTTCGGTTTGAATATAAAATATTTTTTGGCACGGTAATATAACGAGTATAACGTAGGATAGAGTTCCGTAGAAACTTATCAGACCTTGGCTGCCACACCCACCATGGCGTGGCCACCGCTTTTGATACGACATCTGTTAGTACCAAAGCCTGTTTCAAGAAAAAGTATGTACTACCCTTTGAGGTCTGCTCCTCTTAAAGCAACTAACAATTCAATACATCTCTCTTGGCCCCGCACTTAAGCTAAAGAATCTCTAGTAAATTAAATTAAATATCACAGATAGCACAGAATCTAATTTTCTTAATCAGATCACTGAACTTAACAGTTTATACAACTTTAACCCCGTGTTCCTAAGTGCAGCAGTACCTCCTTTAGTTAAATAGGGGTCAGGCTCATTTGCGTCTGCAGCTTCATAAATGATACTGCCGGCTGCATTACGTGTTACGTGATACTAAAGGAGATCGTAAGTTGTTGCTCGTAAAACTTTATTAACACTTATATGCGCTTACAGGTCTTATGCCAACAGCGCACATAGCTGCCATCGAGGTGGAGAAGCCTCAGGAACATCAAGCGAACGGTAAGAATTACAGTTCTTGAAGATATTCAACACTTATTCTATTTTGCAATTCAAATATTCCACAAACAACAGTACCTTTTTTTTTTTTTTGTGCGGAAATCCCTTCGGATACCCCCCCCCCCCCGCCAGTTAGCGGGGGTGGTTATGTCGGGCTTGAACCGACTAAAACCGCACGCTGTCTCGGGTCTACAGACGCCGGGGTGTAAGGTTAACCATAGAGCATATCCCTCGCACTCCGACTGACCCTGGGCCATTCGCAGTGTCCCCTCTGATAACAGCAGAGGGGTACCTGGAGCGGCCCCCACCCCCGCGGGCCTTGCAGGCCCGCCATGCCCCGACCCCCTCGTGCAATGGGGTCAGCTGGCCCTGAAAAGGGCCGGTTGGTCAGACTCTTGGCCGTTGACGTTGACGCCAGCTACTCCAGAGGAGCAATCAATGATGCGTCATCGCCCACGTTGCCCAGGGTGCACCAAACTTGGAGGTGATCCAACCAGTCGCACCCCAACAGTAAGTACCTATACTCTAGAGCAGTCAAAAGTGGATAACTTACCAATAGCGGTTTCACTGTTTATTTTAGACTTTAGTCTGGGTTGTTTTCATGATGATATTAATTAAGGGTTCTTTTTGTATGGTTCAAGATCATCTACAATTCTAAAAAAATTGTTGTTATATCATGTACTTTGACGTTTATACTGGGATTGTAGATCAAAATAGAAGAATTATAGGATACATATCTGAAAGTTTATATGAAAATTAGTATGTTCATTCTTTGGAATCCTATTCCAATCTGTTTCTAGTCAAGGTTCAAGTTTAGCCTGTAGGTATCTACATCACTTCGGTTTCAAATTTCAATAACATTAACTAATCTTTTAGCTAGTTATAGGGGTTTGCTAGTCGAAACTTACGGTACCATAATAAATTATAAGCCACTTGACTCTACGCAACATCATGGCGTGGGATATAAATTCAATGCAACATACAATCTCGATCGATCTCTGCTCAGCAGGCTTAATTTGAGCTTACACGTACCTATCCAAATTGGCGATATTTTTGTAAACCTACTTTTAGGTAGAATACCAATTTAAAATTAAATCAAATTTGAAAAAAAAAACCTTTGATTGCCTGATTATATTGAAATTAACAATAGCGCCATACAAATCTTATGCGTGAAAAAGCATCTGATGAGGCCGTCAAGCTGAGGGCCACCATTGTATCATTCTCGGTATCTGTAAAGGTGACCCTCATTCCTGAGACTTTACCTGTAGCTTATCGAGGAGGTGAAGTCATATTGACATGACCATAATAAATAAACTTTCGAGGTCTAGCTTTACCGACTACCTTTTTTTTCGTGCGGAATACTCAAAAACTTTAGGTACAAATTAATAATTGGCTTCCCCTTCACCCCTTCATAGGGTTGGCATTGATCGTCGGCCAATACCCAACGTGGCGGGAACACATCGCTCTCCGTACTCCTCTGCTTTCAGAGGAGACAGGATGAGCGATGCTGTTAGTGGTGAGATGGCCCAGGGTCAGTCGAGGTACGAGGGATGTGCTCTATGGGTAACCTTACACCCCGGCGTCTGAAGACCCGAGACGGCGTGCGGTTTTAGTCGGTGCAAGCCCGACATAACCGCCCCCGCTGGCCGGCGGGGGGGTATCCGAAGGGTTTTCCGCACGATAAAAAAAAAAAAAAAAAGGTACAAATTAATAATAAACAAAAATTTAAAAGTGGTAAATTTGTCCTCTGGAAGTTACAAAAATAATTAATTAATTGATTTATTTCAAAGTAAAGTTCCTGTGTAAATTTGTTAGTGTTCAGCAACTTCTAACGGCAACTATACGTATTTGCTTCAAAACTAAGGTAGCCGGAATCATGCTAGCTATTAAAATATAAACCTTCTTCTTCAATCACTCTATCTATTAAAAATACCGCATCAAAATACGTTGCGTAGTTTTAAAGATTTAAGCATACATAGGAATATAGGGACAGAGAAAGCGACTTTGTTTTATACTATGTAGTGATACTGAAGTCGACAACGACTTACCTTCTTAACATTGAACTCGGCTCACATGTCACATTTATGTTTTTGATGGGATTTATATTTACCATAATCAAACGTAGTTTCACCCACGATCATCATTCGAATGTCAATAGCAATGTATCTCCGAAAATGATGCTGTTAAGGACCGTTGTTCATGACAGACTATGACCTAATAAGGTTCCGAATAGACTGCCACTTCGCGGTCGCCTTCAGTGGACTGTATTTTGAGGATGTTGAGTCGAAGAATGAAACACTTGGATGGGTGGACTTGATTGACGTCAGTGAGGCATTGGATGTACTTGGCCCAGCACTACCCTTGATCTACTACTTCCTGTTGAGCTTCCTTGTTCCTTGAGAGACTCTTGTTGTCTACTTGTTGCCCATAATTTCCTAACAAATGGTCCCTGCTTTTATAGTCTTTTGTAGTGCTGGCCCGCGATCCAAATTACCTCACCTCCGCATTTTCATTTATTTATAAATCTCATGTTATACATATTAATCACATAGCATATATGTATACAAGTAGCAATAAGAGTTGCACGACGATAGGTACTTACATCTGTACCGTGCGACGTCGGGCTACTGAATGACGGGCGGATTGACCCCTCAGACTTATATATAGGCCCTGCCTCCCGCGAGCTACTATATAATAAAATGGCACCAGCCGGGGGAGCGCATATTCGCTTCTTACGGCGTGGGAGGCAGTCGCGGGGTGTAATTAAACTTACATACTAGTATACAAAGTCGTATTTCTTATTTATACGAAGTTATGTTAGATTCTGAGTAATGCATTGTCGTAATTATATTTGCAATTATGCTTTTCGGGGAATGTACTTTCTTTATTAAATTTGGCTCTAACATACTTAATTACTCAGAAAACTAACTCCTAACAGCAGTAAGCTATTTATCTTAGCTTAATATCAAAGTAATTACATAATTACGTTTTTAATTTACGTAAACCTAACATTTTCACAATTCATTTGTTATATTCACGCTTACTAATCTACATGTCACTGGCACATGTGTCTATAGTCTATTTGTGTCGTGGACATTCTCCCGCCGTCGCTGACCCTTGTTCGTCTGCGAGCTCCGTTGGTAGCACGACGATCTTCTTCGTAGTCCTCCTCAGCACGTGTCCGCTGCTGGTGGTGACGTCCACGACTCGTACCTCGCCGTCGGCTCCTGGGAACACCCGGCTGACGCGTCCTCGCAGCCAGGTGTTGCGCGGCAGATTGGAATCGCAGATGATGACGACGACCTTCGGGGCGACGCCGGTGCTGGTGGGCTCCCGCCGGTGTTGCAATAGGGGAAGGTACTCCTTCACCCACCTCCTCCAGAAGATGTCAGCCAGGGCTTGAGCTCGCTTCCATTGTTGGCGAGCAGTCACGTCGTCTGCAGAGAAGTGCCCTGGTGGTGGCACATGGCAGTTGGGCCCGATGAGGATGTGGTTCGGCGTGAGGGCCTCGGGATCGTTAGGATCAACCGAAACGTGTGTGAGGGGTCGCGAGTTGACGATATTCTCGACCTCTGCTAATAAGGTTAACAGGATCTCGTCGCTGGGATGCTTTTCCATCATGGTGACACGAAGCACTTCTTTCACTGCCTTCACCATTCGCTCCCATGCCCCCCCCCCCCATGAAGGGTGCGGAAGGGGGTATGTACTTCCACACGATGTGTTGACTTGTAGTTTCTTTTTCGAGCGCGTCGAGTGCGGCCTCTGCTAGCTCCTTTTCCGCTGCCTTGAAGCACGTAGCGTTGTCACTCCATATTTCTTTGGAACAACCACGTCTGGCGATGAATCTTCTCAGGGCGGAAACGGATGAGTCGGCGCTTAAGGAGTGAACGACCTCCACATGTATAGCTCGAGAGGTCATACACGTAAATAAGGCTCCATATCTCTTCTCTCGGTGGCGTGCGACTGTAACTTCTATGGGACCGAAGTAGTCTAGACCGGTGAACGTGAAGGGACGTGTGTTGTGAGCTAACCGGGCGGCTGGTAAGTTGCCTGTGACCGGTGACGCTGGTTTCGCCTTTCTTATGTGACACAATACACACTTCTTTATCTCATTTTTCACTGCGGGACGTATCTTGGTAATCTATAACCGCTGCCGGAGTTCATTGACCGTGATCTCGGTGCCACCATGCCGTAGCTTCTCATGTACATGTTTGATGTAGAGGCGTGTGTACGGGTGTTTGCCGTCGAGCACCACAGGGTCCGATGTGTCTTCTCCCAGCTCCTTCGCAGCTGATATGCGTCCTCTCACGCGCATAGTGCCGTGTGAGTCTAGGTACACGCTTACATTGTTCAGTCGGTTGTCGCGAGGAGTTGATTGACCTTTTGTCATACGTACTATCTCACTCGCGAAACTATCTCGTTGACTGGTATGTTTATGTAGCACTGTTTATCGCGTATCACTGTGTTATTTTTATTATGCACTGATATGGCTTTCTTCGCACGCCAATCGGGATTAGCTTTCTCTATCTTACGAGTTCGCTTTCGAGCAGCTGACGTTTTACACTTATTCGGCCGGCACAAATCGATGAACTGGAGTACTCGTGCAGTCGTTCGTATGAGTCGCATCCATTTTGAGTACTTCTCTATACGCAGTAGTTGACTTGTGCTGGGCTGCTCGACATCTTGCGATGTGTGACACGCTTGTCTTTCTTCGCCCGTGTCGTGACGAATGACTTTTTCTTCTGTGGGCCACTCGGTTGCTGGCAGGCGCAGGAAATCGGGGCCGTTATACCATCTGTGTTCGGCCCGGAAGTTGTCGGGGGTTGCCCGAGTTGCGTCGTCTGCCACGTTGAGTCGAGTAGGCACCCAACGCCATTCATTTTTCTTCGTGGTGTCTTCTATCTCGGCGAGGCGGTGTGCAACGAATGACTTATATGCACGCGGCTCCGACCTTATCCATGTGAGTGCGGTTCGCGAGTCGCTCCAATAGGTCTTCTCTGTTGACTCGTAGTCGTGTTCTTCCAGGGTGGTTTGAGCCAGGCGCGCTCCCAGTAGTGCAGCTTGAAGCTCGAGTCTCGGCATGGAGATGGGCTTCAGCGGGGTCACTCTGCTCTTTGCAGCTGCTAATGACACGGTTACTGACCCGTCGGTGTGTTGCGCGCCAGTACACAGCTGCAGCGTAGGCTTCTTCACTCGCGTCGACGAAAGTGTGCAGTTGGCGTGAGGCGACTGATGTCGTCAGGTGATCGTAGCAGCGGGGTATTCTCAGCAGGTGTATGTTGTTGAGCTGGGCGAACCATTTGTTCCATCGTTCCCGTAGCTCTGCTGGGAGTGGGTCGTCCCATTGCGCCTTATAGCGCCATGTGTCCTGAAAAATACGTTTACCGGGAGTTATTATTGGTGAAATAAGGCCGAGCGGATCGAATAAGGCCATTATCACACTCAAGGCCTCTCGCTTTGTTGGAGGTCGCGTGTTTGTTTCCACTTCGCGCGGGATCTTCAAGTTGCTCGCGTTAAAGCCAAGATGATCTTCGTTGACGTGCCATGTTAGACCCAATGTTTTTTCTGTCTCTTGGCCGCCGAGTTCCACTGTAGCACTGCTGTCTTGTGGCAGTGATAATTCTTCTATCTCGGTGTCGCCGTCGTGTACTAGTTGAGGCGGCTTGTGCGGCTCGGCGGGGTTGATGACCGGAAGGTGAGGTAGGTACCACGTCCTTCCCTTCTGCGGTGGAATAGGGGCTGGTTCTGCATAGCCTGACTTGAGTAGGTTTTCCATTCGTCCTTCATATTTTCGTTTCGAATCTTCATTCCTATCGAGTCCTCGTTCGAGCGTAAGCAGACTTTTCTCAGCTTCCTTGTAGCTTTCTTCTTTCCACGGCAGTCTGGTCTCGTATCTTCCATCTGGTAACAGCCGGCCTTTTACTTGCAATTCTCGCAGTTCGGGATCTTCTCGGGGGCGTCGGGGTTCGATGCCCAGTGACTCCAACTTGAGGTCCTTCTTCACTGTGTCCTCAATGGAGTTCTTTACGCGCTGTTGCAGCGTACCGCAGAATGACACTGTTGCAGTCATTGAACTGCTGCATCCGTGGAGCACCCATCCCAGCTGAGTGAGCGACGCCACAGGCTGGTTACGGCTTCCGGTGCGCAGCTGACGGGTTACGATGAGATGCCAGTTGTCTTGTCCTAGTAACACTTTGGGTGAAGCCTTTTCGTACGTTATCTTATCACGTATATCCTCTAGATGTTCGCAGCCGTTGAGATGCTCTTCATGCACGGTATTGGGTGAGAGGCGGAGTCGGTCCATGGTGTGGGCGGTTAAGTCGTACTCTTCATCGGCGTACTTCCCTTTGATGAGTAAACCCACTGTCTTGCTCTCGTGCTTCATTTCACTGTTTACACCTTGGATGCAGATCTCCTTGGTTGGTCCGTCTGCCCCGATGACGTCGGCTATGGTCTCATCTATTAGCGTGATTGTGCTTCCCTCGTCCAATAAGGTGTAGGTATTGACGCTACCGCTTGGTCCTCTTAGTGTCACTGGTGCCATCTTCAGGTAGGCCTTGCGCTGACTGCGGGGAACTGCTGCTGTGGCTACTTCTGCCGTTGAGGTCGTGATCTCTTCCATCTGTTCTTCACGGTCTCCCGGCGGCATATCGCGATGCAGTAGTTGGTGATGCCTTATCTGGCACCCGTTCTTCCCACAGGCCGGTGCTCTGCATGTGACGCATCGGTGGTTACCTCGAAGACAGCGAAAACAGACTCTATTCTTCTTGGCTGTTTCCCATCTCGCGGTGATGTCTAGGGCGATGAACTGCTTGCAGTCAGGTAGCTTATGATCCCTGCTACACTGTGGACATCTCTCTTCTGATGTCTTCTTGTTGATGGTGAGCGTTTGTTCAACTCTTCTGCTTCTTTGAGGACGATAATCGGCTCTTCTGTTGTCTTCTGTGTGGTTCACCTCTGGGAGCGCGTAGGAGCTGCACTTGTCTGCCTCTTCTGACAGGAACACAGATATCTTCTTCAGTTCTGGTATGTCTTCTTTCTTCTTTGCAGCGAAGTCGTACCACTTGTTTCTGAGTATAGGTGTGAGTTTTTCGATGATACTTCTGCACATCTCTGGACTGTGTAGGTAGTGCGGCTTCCTCAAGGCTTCTATGGTTCCCACGATGTTTGCTATCTTCCCAGCGAAGATACAGATGTCCTTGGCGTTATCGGTCACTTTGTTGAGAGTCTTGAGCTTCTCCATCTCGACGTGGATGAGTGCTTCTGGTCTACCAAATCTTCTCTCGAGGGCCCTTATGATCACCTCGGGGTCAGGTTGACTCAGCATTAGACACTCGACTGCTTCTTGTGCGAGTCCACGTAAACTTTTCCTTATTCTTGCGATATTTTCATTCTTCGTGAAGTATATACCCAATTCTTCATACGATGTCTTGAAGGCGAGCCATTCTGTACTGCTGCCGCTGAAGATCGGTAGTTCCCGTATATACTTGGGCGGCTCCCTGTTGCTTCTCATAGCCTGGGATAGGGCCGCGGTGAGCGTAGCTACATCGATCACGGAGTTCGTCACTGGGGCACTTTCTTCTGATTTTTCTTGGGTTTGACACTTCTCCACTAGTTGACCCCTATCTAGGCAGGTCTGTGTGTTTTCCTCGATGTCTTGCCCCTTTTCCTTCAGGTTTGGTGCCGCAGCGTCGTCCTTCTGTAGCCACGTGTTAATACGTACCGATGCCAGATCTTCCTCAGACCCGTCGTCGCTGCTCTCGTCCTGCAGTAGCCGCTGTAGACGGATCTGCTCTATCTCTGCTTCGGCTTGTATTTGCTTGAGCTTCAGTTCTGCCAAGCGTTGTTTGACCTCCAGTTCCTTCTTCTTTCTTGAACTGGTGGAGCGGCGTGACCACGTTTCCAAACGCCGCATGGTGCGCTGTGAGCTAGGCTCTCCATATACAACAGCGCGGGTGTGGGGCGATACCTCTTCCGTCGTCCCTGACTCTTCTGTGGTCACAGTTGTGCTGGATGTGGTCTGCTCGGTGCTGGCTGTGGCTTTCGACGCACCACTGTCCGCATAGCTTCTGGCCTCTTCAGTGGCCGCAGGGTGTAGTACTGATCTTGGTACTGGTGCTGATGCTGATGCCGGTTCCTCTTCCTGACGACGCTTCCCTCCATCCCTGGTGAGAACCATTCTTCTTTCTTCAAGTTTATACTTACCTGGATTTTCGACGGATCGTGGACTTTATTCCTATCCCTTGACCCGATTCCAATGGACCATAGATGTTCGTGACAGACTATGACCTGATACGGTTCCGAATAGACTGTCACTTCTCCCTTAGTTGAAGAACGATGAAACGTCTATGGCTGGCAGCTTGACTTGAAGTTGACCTGGATCTTCGAAGGACCGTGTACTTTATTCGGCTCCGAAAGACCAATGTTAAGGACCGTTGTTCATGACAGACTATGACCTAATAAGGTTCCGAATAGACTGCCACTTCGCGGTCGCCTTCAGTGGAATGTATTTTGAGGATGTTGAGTCGAAGAATGAAACACTTGGATGGGTGGACTTGATTGACGTCAGTGAGGCATTGGATGTACTTGGCCCAGCACTACCCTTGATCTACTACTTCCTGTTGAGCTTCCTTGTTCCTTGAGAGACTCTTGTTGTCTACTTGTTGCCCATAATTTCCTAACAAATGGTCCCTGCTTTTATAGTCTTTTGTAGTGCTGGCCCGCGATCCAAATTACCTCACCTCCGCATTTTCATTTATTTATAAATCTCATGTTATACATATTAATCACATAGCATATATGTATACAGGTAGCAATAAGAGTTGCACGACGATAGGTACTTACATCTGTACCGTGCGACGTCGGGCTACTGAATGACGGGCGGATTGACCCCTCAGACTTATATATGGGCCCTGCCTCCCGCGAGCTACTATATAATAAAATGGCACCAGCCGGGGGAGCGCATATTCGCTTCTTACGGCGTGGGAGGCAGTCGCGGGGTGTAATTAAACTTACATACTAGTATACAAAGTCGTATTTCTTATTTATACGAAGTTATGTTAGATTCTGAGTAATGCATTGTCGTAATTATATTTGCAATTATGCTTTTCGGGGAATGTACTTTCTTTATTAAATTTGGCTCTAACATACTTAATTACTCAGAAAACTAACTCCTAACAGCAGTAAGCTATTTATCTTAGCTTAATATCAAAGTAATTACATAATTACGTTTTTAATTTACGTAAACCTAACATTTTCACAATTCATTTGTTATATTCACGCTTACTAATCTACATGTCACTGGCACATGTGTCTATAGTCTATTTGTGTCGTGCACAGATGCTTTATCATGCTCAAATCGATAGTAATATGTTTACAACTGATGTTTGCTTGCCAACGTAACTAGTTTTGTATTATTTTCAGATTGTCCGGTCCAATCGTGCGCTGCATCAATAATTTTATTAATAAGTATAAAGTGTATATTTTAATGTACACAATAAAAAATAGTTTCTGGATAATGCGCTTACCCTCAGTTTCATAAAACAGTGTTATTGTTTGTGTACAGTGTATTTAGCAACGATTGTTCTCTTCTCTCACGAAACAGAATTGAATCAGCTGATACGCGTTAATGGATACGGGGAATGGAACTGTAGGAAGTAATTATTATTTCTTACAGCAATAAAATTTATAAAGGTTATTGGTATTGAAAGGAAGCTAGTGCTGAGCAAGCGCATGAGTAGGCAACTTTAAAAACAGTGCTGATATTATTATAGCCGTTAACGAGAAGAGAGATCGTGAAAACCCCTTTGGTGATGATTATACAATGCGTATGAGCTTTCCATCGGGTGGGTTCAAAACAGTATCCTCCTCTGAGTATATTGTTCTGTGGTTCAAAATAACTTGACGAGCTATAAATAGAAAAGTCTGTGATAATGTCACGGTTTTTTATTTAATTTAGAATACGATGTTGATAGGTTTGTCACCGCTAATCGTCATTTTATAATTAATAATTGTTCTAGGTAATTATTGTTTCAAAAAGATACTAATTTAGGATGTTTACAAAATCTGTGATATTTTAGTTAAAATGTTAAATTTATAAATATGTCAAAGTATTTTTAAGATAATGAGATTTTTTTTTGTTCGTAGTTTTGTCACTTACTTATAAGTTATTTATAGATAATACATGTCAGGATACAGTTCATTACTTTATCTGCGCAATCACGAAAACAAATTTTAGGATGGATGATTATCTCTTTATTAACCATGTCGGTACTTGAGTCAGATACTATGTAATATAAATGTCTTCTATTTTATAAATCCATTTTATACTTTCGGACCTACAGCGTGGTCAACACGTGGATATGCAGATGAACCATGGGAGAAAATAATTGCCCATGGTCCACCCACGTGAACAACGCAGGTGAACCACGGGTAATAAACAATATTTACAAATGATCACCATAATTATATATGTACAACTGATAACAAATTGGATATGTTTATCCTAACAGAAACGACATCCAAAGAAATGAGGCTCTTGAAGTGCAAGTGAACAAATGCAAATTCGAAAACTATAATTTGGAAGAAATTACCTACTATGTTGGAGTTATGATACATTGACCGTCTTACAAACTAAAAGTAATATCACATAGCAATGAACATGATTTGTGTTATTTTCAAATTTGTTTCTCGCAAGGATTATTATTATTAAATATTTTTTTTTTTTAAACTTGAGAGGTGTCAAGGGACACCCGGATGGAACGAAGTTCCTTACATACACACATATATATATATGCACTCTGTCTGTCTATTCTTTCGTACACGTCATAGATGCGCTGGACTTAATTTAACTGATAATTTTGACTGATCATAAGCCGCTGACTTACGCGCTTTTGAAAAGTTCTTCAGAAACTGAAACTCTTCGTCGTACTCGTCAACTCCTATTCATTAGCGAATTCACAAATGATATCCATCACGTCGGGGTCACCACTTTTACGCCTCAAGGAAACATATTAAAAATATTAAATCAAATCGTAGTTTATTTTTATATAAGAGAAAATATTGACAATGGCACCATAAGTTTCCATAGTACCGTGACAACGATGCGCGGATCGGTGCGCAGAAGTTACAAAAACAAAAAAGTGTCGTTACAGTCTTAATTTTTGCCGTCTAGCCCCTTTCGTAACGCGCGATAAGGAACTTCGTTCCAATATTAAATTATCATAGTTTTCGAGGCCTCAGCTTAAGTTTGAAAAAGGCTTGGATTTATTAAGTGTATTACATTTTCATAAGACCCTGGTTCATATAAAACTGTTAAAGAAGTTTTTTTGCAGCTGTATTGGGTCTAAGTGTGGGTCCACCAACATCATAGGAGGAGGTTTTACTCTCGGGGTTGAGGAGGGGGAGGGGGGTCAGGCGGCAGTCACTCTCGTAAAAGGCAATAAGTACGAAGCCAATCTACAAGGCAACAAGTAACAGTAGAGAGGACCTCGGGCTCCAAAGTGTAGATGCAACTGAAATCGAATGATGCTAAGTAAAAACTAGCCAATTTTGAACAACAATGCATTTAGACTAAAGGAAAAGGGACAGGCATTAAAGGGGTAACAGTGTCTGGAACCCAAATAGAGTACTGTAAGTGAAGTATCTGTTTGAGTTATACAATATGAAGGTTTTTAAGTAATTCAACGTTTTACAGTAAATTCTTTGATATTTTCTTTTGTATCAATTCTACATTGTTATTAAAAAGATATCGATTAAGTGTATAATTAGAAGATATTTACTTATTTAATTGCCTGTAAAATGTATTTACCATATTGCTATTATAATGACGATGTTATAGCATTATATAGGTATATAGAAAATTTGAATAGCAAACTCAGTATCGGCTCAAGTACATATAATAACTATGAATGTCTGAAACTAAAGTGTTGTCATGTTGTTTTAAAGTTTTGATCGACGTGGCTGTGTTCATTTGGATATTATATTTAACCAAAGAATAGATAATGTTTAACACATCAGTTCTATTTCTATACTGAACCACAGTTATTAAATACATTAAAAATAGTATTTAATAGTGTCTAAATATGAGCACTATAGGTTTTTCAAAACGTATATTCAGCCCAGTTCGACTTCTTCCGTGTCGTGAACGCAGGCAGAGTTGTATTTTAAAAGCAGCCTATGTCTTTTGTTCAGGGCTTTACCCGCTTACTAAACTTAATAAGTTTTATTACTATCATTTCAGAGATTTACTATAAAAAGAAAATAAAAAGGCAGATATTACATTCACATTAATTATATTAGTATATTTAGAGCCATCGTCTTTCTAATCCCAATCCTACTAATATTATAAACGTCAAAGTTTGTGAGTATATATATAATATGTATGTACGTATATTTGTTGCTCTTTCACGCAAAAACGGCTGAATGGATCTGGCTGAAATTTGGAACAGAGATAGATTATAGTCCGGAATATCACATAGACTACTATTTTTATCCCGGGAAAAGGTACCCATTGGTTGCGGGAACGGAATCAGAATTCTACGCGGGCGGAGCCGCGGGCAACACCTAGTAAGTAATAAAAGGGAAACAAAAGACGAGGAATCACATTTCGTTACGCTTATTGAATCAAAGAAGAATTTCAAAAATTTGTTATAAAATTTCTTCGCAAAAGATATTGACTGTGTCATCTATACTTTTCACATTGAATGCGAAAGACATTATTATAGTTTTTGGCCACTCTTATCGACATATAAATATTCATTGAACGTATGTAATGTTGTACTGATGAAAGAGTAAAATAATAATTTATTGATAAAAGCGTACAAAAAAATTATTTAGAAGAAAGAAAAGGATAATGATTAGACAAAAAAATGATTGGGAAAATCCAATTAAATAATGCCAGATAAATAAGTAATGATCGCTTATTCACTTTATACCTTATTAGCACTGTACACTATAATGTGACAACATTTCAGTTCCAAATTTTTAGTCTGATATAATATATAATTTATATGGAAATTGGTTTATAGTATACTAGCTCATAATAATTATAATGTAGCTATTTGATATTGTACCAACTGTAAATAAAACGCTTATTATATAAATACTTAACGTGTTTTTTGTATAATCTGTATATTAACTCCAAGCCACAAACAGGGTCGTAGCGAGAAGGACAAGTAATCCAGGTTATTGTGTCGTACCGCATGACAATAATGATGGTGGCTTAGATGTGAACGTTTAGTCATTTGTTTCCCGCTTTACTCACGACTACTCACGAGGGACATTACCATCGCATTCGCTTCTAAATACCTTATTTACTTTCTATGTTACTTGTCGAGTGCCAAGCTCAGCCTCAGTGGTGTTGTTGTTCTTAGTGCACGGAGTTATAGTGTAGTAGATTTTAAACTCTAGACTGTGCCTGTAATTCTATTAATTTTGGAATCTTATTGTTATTCGATAGAGGGCGTTCATATCTGCGTCACAGTTATTTATAACTATTGTAATTGTGTAATGTAAACTAATAAATTCGTGTTTGTTCCAAACCAAATAACTAGCGCCAAAGCCTCGTTGATCAGCTATGAGTATGGTGTAACAGACCAGAAGGTGAGGTTGGCTTAAGCCCCAAAGATGTTAGTTAGACCCTATTCACCCAACTACCTACCGGATGTGCCAGATGGTTACCGGACACGGGTGTTTCGGTAAGTATCTGTGGCGCATCCACCGGGAGACAACGCCGCAGTGCCAGCACTGCGAGGATCCTGGAGACGCCGGGATCTCGTTGCGGTCCTGGGCGTGGACGTTCTCTCGTTGGAGACCATGGTGAGGGCCGTGGTCTCCGACGGGAGCAAGTGGCACGCCGCCGCCTCTTTCTGCGAGCAGGTAATGCGCGCGAAAGAGACGGCGGAGAGGGAGCGGGAGAGAACCCTGCCCCCCGAGTTTCGCAGTCTGCGGCGAGGACGCCGCAGACTCATCTACGCCCGGGACTACCGACCTCCATGATCGGGGCCTGAGGACGGCAGTTGGCCGACTCGCCGTCCTTACAGAAGCAGGCCGTGGCGGAGGCGTGTCGTGTGTGCCCTACACACGCCTGCCAACTCACCGAAGCGGGATAAAACCCGACCCCACCAGGCGAGGCCGCGGTGGCGGCCAAAGCCCGCCGGCAACCCTGGGGTTATCCTTTCGAGGGCTTACCCGGGGTGCCCGGCAACGGACACTTGGGGAGGACACCGTGCGGTTTTAGTCGAGACACGACATAACCACCCCCGCTGGCCGGCGGGGGGGTATCCGAAGGGATTTCCGCACGTTAAAAAAAAAAAAAAAGACCCTATTCACCCACTTCATATGAAATCAAAGTACTATAATATTTTTTACCGCAGCTGGATGCCAGTTAAAGTTCGCAAAATTGTTAGGAACGTTTTCTATTGCTTTAATATTTCCAAGCAATTTCTCCTTATCTAAAACATGTTAACATTCAACTTATCTAACCTTTTTCCAACGAAGGTACATAGTAATCAGATTGTGTACACCCACACACGTCACTGGCTAGTAGAAAATGTAATTTCTTTCGCAAATATACAAAAAAAAGCGGCTAAGTGCGATCGGACTCGCCCATGAAAGGTTCCGTAGCAGCAAGTAACCTATTAATGTTATTTTTTTAATTTTTATATTTGAGTTGATTGAATGAAATGTAAATTGCGGTTAACAATTTATGACGTATTAAAAAAAAACTACTTACTGGATCTTACTTACTTACATGGTAATGTACATCATAAATATTTTTGGTTTTATCATTCTCTTATTTTAGAAGTGACAGGGGGGGTTACACAGACATTTTACCACTTTGGAAGTGTCTCTCGCGCAAACTATTCAGTTTAAAAAAAAATGATATTAGAAACCTCAATGTCATTTTTGAAGACCTATTCATAGATAATTTTGAGGTTCAGTTCTAAGTATTTGGGACCCCCAAAATGGATTGTTTTTTTTTCTATATTTGTGTGTAAATCTGAATGCGCTTCACAGATACATCTACTTACCAAGTTTCAACTGCATAGTTCTTATAGTTTCGGAAAAAAAAGTGACT